>CM065589.1:505916690-506516690 GCA_033119425.1 Bufotes viridis | reverse complement strand
CTTATAGTACCTTTAAAAAAACTGCAACCATCAAGAGTATGAGCCTCTTTGTGCTAAGCCATATGTCCTCCTGTGAGAGACTAGTGCTGGAGGAACTGTAAGAGGCATGTCCTCAGATTGAGTGAATTGCTATTGTAGACTTTGTGAATATCTTATTTTGCAACATTTTAAAGTACAGTAAAGCTTTTCCTGCAAAGAATTTACGTGCGTCCACTCGCGCTGTCCTAATAACCTGCTGATACAGAAAAATATAGATAAAAGTTAGCATTCACCCTGCCAGTTTTTTTGTAAGATTTGGTGAGAAAAAGAGGCGGTCTACTACACATTTCTCTCCAGTCGAAATGAAGGTTCCTTTTCTTTTTTTTTTCCCATCCGTTAAAATGTACCGACTAGAGACAAAGGCATTGATTCTACTGTGAACGGTGAATATATTTGCAGCATGTAAAATAAATTATCTCAACCATTTTACTGCAAGAGATTTCATAAGACATTAAATGATGACAGTATAAGACAGGTGACAGTTCATGCATGTCCAGCAGGTGGCGCCATCTCCATAGAAGTGCAGTAGTATATGCTTCCTACAGATTCTTTTGTCTCGGAGGTTGAAAATTGAAACACTCCCACTGTTCCACCATTATGTGTATTCTTATGTGTTATCTCTATATATAATTGAGCAGCAGATCTCAGACAGTGATAATTTACTAATAATTTTCATGCCCATTCCAGAGAAAAAATATATAAAACAGGTGAAAAGTCTCTGCATCTGTATGATTGATGTATGGTACACCCTGTTTTGAGAATTGCAAACGGATGTATAAAGATTCAATTTGCTGCCCTAGCCCTATCTAAATACCAATACTAAGGCAAAATGGCTTGTTTCTCCCCCAGATTCCCTTATACTCAGCTCTATACCGTCCTTTTGTTTCCCTAAAACACTGTACATGAGCCTGCAGGTGCAGAAAATACAGAAACATATGGATTATGACTCACTCCTATGGACGTATTCACCATATGAGCTGTTCGGAATATGTAGACGAGGTGACAAGAGCTGTGTGACATTACATAACAGAGCGATGCTGCAGGCAGGCATCCTCATACCCAACCAGTAAAAGGTAGTGAATAATGCATCTGTGCAGGAAGAGTTAGGAACGTTTTTCCTGATGCTACTGTATGAGGATCATGCTTAGTCCTGCTGTTTGATCATATTAAATGTGTTGAAGACAATAAAGAAACAAACTCAGCCCAGCAGCAGCACACTCTGGGGTGGACATTTATTAAAACCTGCATATCATACACCCCACGTAGTAGTAGTAGTCTTTATTTATATAGCACCAACGTATTCTGCAGCGCTTTACAATCAGGGGGTTCAAGTACAAACAGTCATAAATAACAGCAACAAACAAGTCGCAAGAGCTTACAATCTATGAGGACATGGGGGTGAGACAAAAGGTAACAAGTGCTTGCATTGTACAAAGGTCCAGCCATCTTAACACAATGGGGGAGTAGATATAAGTGTAGCATCCCCAAGTCAGAGCAATGTGTGGGACTAACCTGGGGAATGCCAGTGATGGAGAGGCCGGCACGCTGTTCCTCTGGGGCACTCTCTGGGTTCTGAAAGGACACAGCCAGGTGCAATGTGAGGTGCCCTTGGTGTTGTAGATTAACGTGCCTATGGCTAAGTCCCTGATGTTTCGTGACGCCAGTGCCAGTAAACGGTGGCACACCGTATTTATAGTAGGAATAATGGAGGTGCAGACTTGTATCTTGAAACAGAATTCCAACTTTACTGAAACAGTGGTAATACAGAAGGCACTCTCTTAAACAGTTCTTTTGCAGACAATTGGCTTTGGTACAATCTCAGTTACAGCAGGCTTATATCCAGCAAGGTAAACAGAGGGTTAAATAACAGGACTTTTGAATTGCAGGTGAACCTTACTTTCTTCCTGGCTTGTCCTGACTGGCAATTATTCTTCAAGGCCCCAATGCCCTACTTCTGGCTTATATCCTTGAATCTCCAGTTTGCAGTGTACCTCCTCTGACATTACAGTACCTCTTGCTCTAGGGATTGCCTCAGCTTGACTCTTGCTTCTGCAGTTATGGACGTAGGAGGGGAACCTTCTCCTTGGATCTGGAACCCGGTTACAGGGACTGCAATGCCCTCTCCTAGTCTGCAGGCTCCAGGCCTGCTCTGCTTTCACAGGCCCATGGCCTGTGCTTAACTCAGACACAGCCTAATCTGCTTTCTCCTTCCCTGACTGGGCCTTATATAAACTAGGGCTCCCTAGCTCCCTCTAGTGACTAGAGCTGGAATGAAATCCCTAGCAGGCCTGAATATAGCAATAACACAGTAACAGGGAATTACATAGCATTACATTACATTGCATTTTATGAAGAGGACTTATACCAGCTTCCCCATAAATGAGGGGAACGACAGCACACAAGTGACCCTTCTGTAGTGACGGGCATTACAACTCCCGTACACTACATACCCCGCTGCTTTAAGCTGAGTACGACCTCGTACTCTAACAGGGCACCGCCCGTCTGGAATTTTTACCTGAAAGAGAAAAGGAAACATGCAGGCATACATACATATCAGTAATCAATTTCATCTGCATTGACAATTATTATCAGGTCCAGCTGGCAAAGGAGAAGTGCGGTGACAAGGGGTGTCGTTCTCTTCCTTCAGGATAATGAGTGGAACTGGGGCGCTGACCTGGCACAGCGGATGTTAGGGAATACCAGGATAGTCCATGACAATGAATGAGTCCACAATAAAAGCAACATCTCAGAGGCTCACACATAGGAAGTTCATCTCTGGGCACATAGACTTAGATAAAAATTTTGAGCAATAAATACGGTCAGCAGCACACATATAAAATGACAATACAGGACTCTGACAATACCAGGGAAACGCCATCCTGGCAAGTCCTGCGTATATTTAAAGGGCTTCTGTCACCCCCACTGACGAATTTTCACTAGCTGACATTAGCTACTTGCTAATGTCAGCTGAGTTCAAACATATGTTTAATATCTTTTTCTTTTTCAATCTTCTAAAAACTTACTTTTGTTATATGTAAATTAGCTTCGCTACCAGCAAGTTAGGCGGGTACTTGCTGGTAGCCGCCCATCTTCATGGCCTTGGAACGCCCCTCTTCTTTTGATAGACAGGGCCAGCGCGCTCTCCTCCTCTCGCTGGCCCTGTCTGCAGCTGCAATCCCGCGCCTGCGCCGTCTCGGTCTTTAGTCGGCGCAGGCGCTCTGAGTGAAGGGCGCTCGCTTAGGCGCTCCGTCCTCAGTGCGCCTGCGCCGATGGCGTCAGCGCTACACCCGGAAGAAAAGACGCCGGCATCGCCTGCTCTTTACCAGGGATGCCGGCGTCTTCTCTTCCGGGTGTAGCGCTGGCGTCATCGGCGCAGGCGCACTGAGGACGGAGCGCCTAGCGAGCATCCTTCACTCAGAGCGCCTACGCCGACTAAAGACCGAGGCAGGCGCAGGCGCGGGATTGCAGCTGCAGACAGGGCCAGCGAGAGGAGGAGAGCGCTGGCCCTGTCTATCAAAAGAAGAGGGGCGTTCAAGGCCATGAAGATGTGGCGGCTACCAGCAAGTACCGCCTAACTTGCTGGTAGCGAAGCTAATTTACATATAACAAAAGTAAGTTTTTTAGAAGATTGAAAAAAGAAAAAAAGATATTAAACATATGTTTGAACTCAGCTGACATTAGCAAGTAGCTAATGTCAGCTAGTGAAAATTCGTCAGTGGGGGTGACAGAAGCCCTTTAAAGTGCTGACATAAAAGCCCTTTTCAACCTGAAATGGGGGTTAAAAAGGGATAAAGTGCAAATAAAAGCACAACTTGGATTTGTTAAAGTACTTTTCAGAAGCAGGCAGGATGTCCCGGGAACAGAAAAGAGGCAGGCTGGGAGCAGTGGTTCACAGTGGCAACTTAATTTCACAACAATGCCACCGGCCGTGGGGAACAGGCAGCAAGCTCCACCAGCCTGACAAACTTAAAGGGACAGTTCCTGCAACAAAGATTATGTCCCTGTGAGGATGAGCAAAATGGCCTAGCAGGCCTGCTCACAGGTACGTGTCAAATTCTTCTGGCTCCTCTGTGGGTGACACGGGTGGCTCCTGCGCCTGCTGATCATGCGGAGCAGGCCACAGCTGGGTGCCATCCGGATGGAAAACGATGTCAGGCACCGAACTCCCCGGGGTCACAACCGGCTCAGCTTCCTCTTTAAGGCCGGCAACTCGTCGGCGGCAACATGCATAGCTGAGCTCCGGTCTGTAGGGTATTGTTGGCTCCGCCGGACGGGATGCTGCAACTTGGCGCAGGCCATCAAGGTCTGTTGCGATCTGTTCTTCCAGCGCGTCTTTCCCACAGCTGGATTCCGGTTCAGTCGCAGCAGGGACAGGGGAAGTCTCGTCACTTTTCTTTAACAGCTCCGTATCACTCCGCCGGGCAGCACGTACCGCCTCTTTCAGGACCTCCCACTGCTTCAGGAGGCCTCGCCCTGCATCGGACCCGCCCCCTAGACACTCCGCAATAGGGTAGGCGGTGGCCAAATTAAAATCCATGTAGGTGGGCGGTATCCCAGGGCAGCTTTCTCCTCCCTCTTGGAGGCTTTCGGCGCCAACTTTTCGCGCCACTGAGGACAGTGATGGCGCAGGAAGAAGTCTAACGGCGCCGGCGGCCATCTTGGGCGCCATGATGCAGCTATTCACTGACAGCAAGCGGTGGTATTGACACGTAAAACAGTCCCTAATTCCACACTTTCACACCGCGCTTTTTCCTCCAGACCAGCGCAATATCCGGGAACGCTGCTGGGGTGATTTTTGCACAAATCTTGGCCACAAAAAGTTCAATAAACAAACAGGCGTTTTGTCACTTGGCAAACTGGTTAAGGCACAAAGTTCATGTTTTGCTCACAGTCCGTAAAACGTGCGTATCCTGTTCGTGACGCCAAAAGAGAGGTGCAGCGTACTCAAGTTAGGGTTAATAGTGTTCCTGAATGTTGTAGTGCAATGATGACCACTAACCTGAGACAGGCTGACTCTCTGGCAGGTAGTTGTAGATAGAGTTCGTGACGCCAGTGCCAAGTAACGGTGGCACGCCGTTTGCGGATAGTAGGAATAACTGAGGAACCACGTTATGATAAAACAGAACTTGAACTTTACTGAAGTACTTGATGGTTATCATACACGGACATAGATGGAAGCGCAGTTCCTTTGAAGACGGTTGGTTTCAGTAAGTTACAGGTTACAGTACATACGGCAGTCTCTGACATAGCAAGGTGATCACAGAGGGTTAACACACAGGACTCTTGCAGTACAGGCGGCTTGCACTCTCTACCTGTCTGATCCTGGAAATGTAGACACTTTCCTCCAAGGCCCCAATGCCCTCAATCTGGCGTATATCCTTGGGTCAACAATTACTGAGTACCTCCTCTGGTATTTGTAGTACCTCTTGCTTTCTCTGTACTTGGCTCTGCCTCTCTCAGCTTCCTCCTACTGTAAATACGGACTCAGGAGGGGAACCTTCTCCTTGGATCTGGAACCCGGTTACAGGGACTGAAATGCCCTCTCCTAGTCGGCAGGCTCCAGGCCTGCACTGCCTTCACAGGCTCATGGCCTGGGCTTGACTTCACAGGCTCAAGGCCTGGGCTTAGACTCCTACAGGCTCAAGGCCTGGGCTTCAACTGCTTGTGCCTTCCCTGACTGGGCCTTATATAACCTAGGGCTCCCTATCTCCCTCTAGTGACTAGAGCTGGAATGAAATCCCTAGCAGGCCTGCACATGCAATAATCACAGTAACAGGGAAGTGCATAGCATTACATTACATCAGAAGATTATTTATACCAACCTCCCCATAAATAAAGGGGAAACGACAGCACACCAGTGACCCTTCTGTAGTGACGGGCATTACAGCTCCCGTACACTACATAAGGCTTTATGAGCCAGTCACCAGCTGATATCTGTAGTGCTTCTTAGTGCATGTATCTTAGCAGAATTATTGTGACGGTGGAGGGGAGGGGGGGGGGGGGTTAGATCAGGGCATGTGATAGGTGGAAAAGATGTGTTTTAAGGGAGCTTCTAAAACTATGGATGTTATGGATTAACCTAATTTCTAGAGGTAGGGAATTCCAGAGAACTGGTGCAGCTCAGGAGAAGTCTTGGAGACGGGAGTGAGAGGTTCGGGTTATGGTGGATGTCAGTCGTAAGTCATTAGCTGAACAGGGCACAGGTAGGACGGTAGACAGAGGTGAGGGGAGAGATGTAGGGGGGCGCAGCACTGTGGAGAGCTTTGTGGGTGAGTATGAGCAGTTTAAATTGGATTCTATACTGTATGGGCAACCAGTTCAATGACTGGCACAGGGCAGAGGCATCAGAGTACCAGTTAGACAGATAGGTGACCTTAGCTGCTGCGTTCAGGATTGATTGGAGAGGGAAAAGTCTGGTGAGGGGGAGGCCGTTTAATAGTGAGTTAAAGTAATTGAGAAGGGAATGGATTAGGGCAACAACGAGAGTTTTTGTTGTTTCCACAGTACAGCAGGGCGGATTCTAGAGATGTTTTTGCGGTGCAGACGGCATGAGTAGGCAAGCGATTGAATATAGGGGGTTGAATGATGTGCATTCCTGGGCAGGCTGGCTTCTCACATTGAGTTGAGCTTCTCCTGGGCAACCGTCCCTGCTACCGGGGAAACCCCTACAAGATGGACATATCATCCACCAGGGTGATTACTGGATCATCATCAGCCTAGGCAAGAAAAGTACTTAGGGGCTTATACTGATGGTGCTACCTAGGTTATAACTGCTGCATATATCTGACACCCCATGTGTAAATCACACACCTACACTGGGGGAAACATCTGTACTCTAACAGCTATGTATATATAACATCTATTATTACAGTACTTTATCTATGGGCACATCACACACGCAATCTGGTACACCCCATGTGTTTTCTGCTATATGCAGGGGCGGACTGAGAACCCTCAGGGCCCCGGGCAAAATAAATCAAGGGCCCCCTTCCAGGCCCCACCCATGCCCTACCTCCAGCCACGCCCATGTTATACCTCCAGCCACACCTATATCCCGCCTCCACTACCTGGTCACACCGCCATCGTTATGCCTCTGATCCCATCACTACAGAAATACAGGGCACTTACCAATTACGTCCAGTGACGTCTTCTTTGATGTAGATGTTTTCTGTCCTCGTCTTCTCCTTTCAGACCTTCAGACCAGACCACCTTGTTGTCGCCATTTTCCATCTCTGCAGTTTAACAAAACAAAAATCTTAGTTTACTACTTTTCCATCATCCTCCCATCTTCTGGACAAATCATCCTACTACCCCCAATACTGTGCCGCTGTGCTCCCCAATACTACAGAGAATACCCCTGGTAATACTAGTACCACACAGAGCCCCCCATATAAAATACCCATTCTTTGTGGCCTCAGTAGAAGCCCCCATAGTGCCCCATAATAATGTGCCAGTAACACGTGCCTCTCCATGGCACCACATGTGCTAGTAATAAGTGCCACTCTTGTGCTTCCCCCCATGTGCCAGTAGCCCCCCCCTTATTATGTGCCAGTAGCCCCCCATATGTGCCAGTAGCCCCCCATATGTGCCAGTAGCCGTCTCCCCTTATGTGCCAGTAGCCGTCTCCCCTTATGTGCCATTAGGCCCCCCTCATGTGCCATTAGGCTCCCCTCATGTGCCATTAGGCTCCCCCCATGTGCCATTAGGCCCCCCTCATGTGCCATTAGGCTCCCCTCATGTGCCATTAGGCCCCCCTCATGTGCCATTAGGCCCCCTCATGTGCCATTAGTCCCCATTATGTGCCAGTAGCCGTTCCCCTTATGTGCCAGTAGCTGTTCCCCTTATGTGTTATTAGTCCCCCTCATGTGCCAGTAGCCGTCCCTTTATGTGCCAGTAGCCCCTTTAGTGCCAGTAGCCCCCTTTATGTGCCAGTAGCCCCCTTTAGTGCCAGTAGCCCCTTTAGTGCCAGTAGCCCCTTTAATGCCAGTAGCCCCAAGAAAAAAAAAAAAAGAACACTTATACTTACCTCCAGCGATGCAGGCCTCTTCCGGCCTGTGTCTCGAGCTGTACGGCTCCGGCAGCGCGATGACGTCATCGCGCCGCCTGCACCGGCCTCTGATAGGCTGCCGGCCTAGTGCTGGCAGCCTATCAGAGGAACAGGGAGAGAGAGGACACGCCTCTCCCTCCTCTGCTGCTGCTCCGCACGGAGATGAGCGCAATGCAAGCGCTCATCTCCGTCCTGATGTTCCTTGCCGCCGCCGCAATCTCTTTTTCTCTATACTGAGTGGGCAGCCGCCGGGCCCCCTTCCCGGCCGGGCCCTTGGACCATGTCCGAAGTGCCCGACCGCTCAGTCCGCCCCTGGCTATATGTATATCATATAGCTACACCGGGGGCAATATCTGTATGTATATGTAACATCTATTATTACTCTATCTATAAGCACATCACACACAACTTCATATACTTCTTTAGCGTCTCCATATTGTTTGTGTATACTATACACACACATGTCTTGCTCCATCTAGTCCTTGGGATATTTTTCTTGGGGTGGGGGGGGGGGGATGATATCTAAGGTTGTCCCAATTTACCAACTATCCCCCGTTTGCTTCTTTTTAGTAAAAGCCCCTGATGAACCCCAGGATAATACCCCGTGGAGAAAAACGAGTTTGACCAAAAACTAATATCCTGAGACATCAGAACAATTAAAATCATACCTTACTGTTTCATGTGTACATAGGTATATTAGTATACATAAAGACAAGTACTTTTTTGCGATCTCACTTCTTTACCTGGATTCACCAGTGTGCACAGGGTATTCTAGGGACAACAAAAAAAGACAGTGGGATTGTCCTTGTCAGGGCGGCAGTTCTGCTGTTAGGTATGGTGGAATAGGGACTGTATGTTTTTTTCTGGGGGGTTTTCTTAGTTATATTTTTGGTATACTTTTAATTGTAGTAATAAAGGTTATGTTTTAGGGGAGGTTTTTTGTTTTCTGTGATATAAACTGTATATATATAGGGGGTGAAGGAAAGATCAGTGTCAAACATCACACGGGGACAGAGGGCATGCTGCTTAGGTGTGATCATGGTGCCACACACTGAGATGGAGATATCAGGTTTAGGTAGTTTAATGGATAGAGGAAACACCGGAAGTTCAGTTTTGGAAATATTCCGTTTCAGATAGAGAGACAACATGATATTAGAGATAGCAGACAGACAATCGTTGTTGTCCTGCAGAAGAGCAGGGGTGATGTCATGGAAAGAGGTATATAGTTGGGTGTCATCGACATAGAGATGGTACTGGAAACCAAATCTGCTAATAGTCTGTCCAATAGGGACTTTGTAGAGAGAGAGAAGAGGAGAGGACCTAGGACTGAATCCCGAGGAACCTCAACAGCAAGAGGAAGAGGAGGGAAGGTAGAACCATCAAATGACAAACTGAAAGAGTGGCCAGAGAGACATGAAGAAAACCAAGCGAGAACGATGTCCTTAAGGCTGGTAGATCAGAGCATGGTGTGGAAAAGTGGTGATCTACAGTGTCAAAAAATATAATAAATGCATACTAAATAATTATGATGCATCTGTGCAGGCTTGTGCACCAAAATGGGAATGTACACCAGCAAAGTGCAGATTTCCACTACAATCTATGCTAGTTTCCTGGCATAAAGTATAATAAATTCGATGTGCCCCCTGCACTGCCTTTCCCACCATGCTGTACCCACGTTCTTGGAAAACCACACCCTTTTATTCCGTCCTTCCGAAAAGTGTCAAGGGTGGTTTACAAACACCACTTGGACCTAGATTTGTGCACAATGGCATTTAAAAAGCTGAAAATTCATGGTTTGTACCTTTTTAATGCCAGAAAAAGGTGTAAGGAATGATAAAACCTTCCCTATGTATTTGTCTCATCTGTATGTTTCTTGTTTCTTTTATAGCCCCCATGCAAGATATACAGTTATCAGCCTTAACATTAGGGAATACCGCTGCCATGAAGGGTGTACTACAATGTTTAAGTTGGTGGTACTGGTCATAGTAACATCTACATGAATTCCAGAACCCATGCTTTCCTAGCAGAACAGTATCACACTGACTCTACTAGCTTGGTTTCTTACCATAGTGCATCCTGGCACCCCCTCTTTTCCTGGTGCACCTGGCCATCCACGTTATGCAAATTGGGAACACCCTACAAGACCTGCTGGATTTGAGATGCTCTGACCCAGTTGTCTACCCATAACAACTTGCCCTTTATCAAAGTCTTCAAGAACTGACATTGCTCCCTGATATTTCCCAGCCCTTGATGGGTATCAGATGTAAGGACATAATGGTATTCACTTCACCTGTCAGTGGTTTTAATGCTATGGCAGTATAAAGTGGTTGGAGCTATGTGTGTTCTGATACATGCAATTCTCAAATTTTTTTTCTTTGCACAGTGCCACTCTTGGTGGTGGGATCCCCTTGCCTGCATTGTTCAAGAGTAGTGAATGAACAGCACTCCTTGAATGTAGTAGAGTTGGATGCACGTCTCCCTGGGGATTGGTAAAAAGTTACCCACAACGGTACAACAGTCCAAGAGATGAAAAATAAAAAAGGGATAGAGACAGCACGTCCAAGGTGGAAGCTTTAATCCAGATGCAATGTTTCGGCCAGTGAAGCCTTTGCCGTATGAACGCAGCAACATCCAGAAGAACCAGGACACATTGTTCCTGTGTAGCTGCAGAGATGCAAATTTGCCATGTTCACACCTACGACACTAACATAACCTTTAGCACTGTACAGAGAGTGTAAAGGATTAAGCCAGTCAGCACCTCTAAACAAAGTGAAATAAATGGCCAGGTATAAATCTGCTGTGACTGCACTGTAAAAGCAAATAACCCAAAGATAGCGCAGCACCCTGCAGGAGTCTAGATATATATGCATGCTTCCATTATTTTTATTATTTTAACTAGTATAACTGCTATAGTTACTATAATTTAAAGGGGTTGTTCAAGAATGGCGGGACCTGTAAAGGAAATATTACTTTCCTACTTTCTGGTGGTGGCTCCATGCTTATTCTTCTCCTCCAAGCGTGCAATGCTCCACTAGTCTCTCTTGATGTAAACATCCGGTTAAACATCACTGCAGCCAATCATTGGCCAAGACCATGGCAATGTCAAACTGAATGTTTACATTGAGGGTGCCAAGCAGAAAATTACAGGCTGGGAGGAAAAGGAGCCGTGAGCCAGTTCAGGGAAGCAGGTGAGTATCTTTTCCTCATAGATCCTGCCAAGTAGGCGTGTGTTTATGTGTGTGTGTCAAAACTCCCCCATTCTTGCACAGCAGTTTAAGGTTTTTTAACCCCCCTTTGTAATGAAATTCTGTACGCTCCCTGTGTATCTGTACAATTGGTGAATTAGGTGACTACTGTCTGTTTCTTCCTCTCCCCATCCTTTTTGATGGATAGAACCAGGTTCCTGCATAGTCATCTTGCCTGGCCCTCTCAATCAAGAAAAAGAAGGAGGGTCTGGCAGAGGAAGTTGGAGGAGCAAGGGTGCACAGAGTTGATTGAGCCTGCCCTCGGTGCACGTAACTGCTCACTTGCATATGATTTCAAATTATTTTTCTCCAGAATGAAGCAACAGACCTCTAAGTAAAAGGTATCATTAGATTTAGCTGAGCTAGCCCTACAAGGCATTGTGCCTGGTTCATCAGTCATTTTCCTACATTCTCTTTAATTGTGGGATAAATGGTATAAAGTATGTATAGTTTGGAATATATGAGTTAAGGTTAGTGCAGTGGCCAGGTTTGGGGTGGCCCCAATGCTACGCTGGGTCCCCCCCCCCCAGACAACATTTAGGTGTCACCATGTGTTGCTGCTCTCTGAAAGAGATGGTAAGGCGTGGTGCACCCCAATGGGAAATATGTCCAGAGAGTCAGGGTCTGTATTTTACCAGGGTGCTTCTCTACTGGAGGAATTCAGATACAGGCGAGGCATAGGGCTGGCTTCTCCAGTCTCCTTCCTGACAGAAGGAAGGTTTGATGCTGAGAAAAGGCCCAAGCTAGCTGTCCATTTCTCTCTCAGAAGGCTGATATCCTGGTCAAAGGCTGGAGGCCCATGGTCTGTAGCTTAGTAGTCCTGATGGCTCCTTGGTCACTGGGCTGATGACCCATGGTCTGTGGCTCAGCGTCCCCATCTCAGCATCTTCTTCTGGTCACTTATGCAGACTGACATAAGTCTCCCCTTCAAGCACTGGTCCTGACTGCTCTAGGGGCTCTGACTGCTCTCCTTTTATACCATTTCTAGCTAGACTGGAACCTTCTAGTGGAAGGGGTGGAGTGGAGAAGCTCAGCACAAACAGATACATTGTAACAATTTCCGTCTCTCATAGACTTACATTAGAGCTTCAATGATACTCAAGAGCAACGACACAGCAGTTTTTCCAGACAAAAACAAGTTTCCAGACATAACAATGTAGCTAAAACCAGACATTCAAAAGGTCAGACTGTCTGGTTTTGGCGGTAAACAAGTCTGGCCTTTTGCCTCCAAAACATGGTAGTCCTAACAGTCACTCAGTGATCATTAACCCTTTCCACAGAGCCTTGCAAATACAGTTTTAATGAACAGGATATACATCACATTTTAGATGCAGGTCTTAATAGCCCCTTTAGCTGGTGGTGGATCCGCTGAATTTATAAAGAGGCGCCAGCCTGTGCATAACTTTGGCACATCCAGCACCAGTCTAAATGTAAGCCAGAGTCCAAGCTCTCTTACATTTACACCATGAATGAAAATTATAAATGAGATGCTCCTGTCAGCCCATCCCCTTCCCCGCCCACACCCCCTTTTTTTAGACCTGGCGTGAGCCGGGAAAATTCGCAGATTGCGGCACAAATAACCAATGTGCCGCAATCTGCGCCAGAAACACGCTTAATGCAGGCATAATTTCTGAATAATAAATGACCCTCCAAGACTTAGATATTGATTACCTCTCCTCTGGTTAGCTTATCGATATCAGATCAGTGGGGGTCCAACACCAAGAACACCCTCCAGTCAGCTGTTTTGAGCAGCCACTGGTGCTGGACTCTGTCCACTATGTAGTTCCTGGCTCCAACGTACTACAGCTCAGTCACTTGAATAGGATTTAGTCTGCACTACCCTGGCATGGCCACTACACTGTGGACAGAGACTTCTGTTTCTGGCTCTGTCCATGCATAGTTTTCAGCTCTGGCAGCTGCCCAAAACAGCTAACTGGCAGAGGTGTTGGGTATCGGACAGCTCTGCTGTTGATTACCTATCCTGTGGATAGGTTACCAATATCGAAGTCCCAGAAAATCCCTTTAATAAGTGCTAGGATTGAAGAGAAGAGTTTGATGGGCAACTTCCCTTATATTAAACTGCTGTCTGTAAAACAATGTAGTGCTTCGAAGTGAATCAAAGAATTCAGTGCAGTCAGGGCAATTGCACTATTTCATGCTGCATGTGGTTAGGGCAGCATTTCCCTGCTGACAGCTTCCCTTTAAAAAGAAATTCCCCCCATAATGTCAAATTGGCCAAAAATGAGTTGTTTAGTTGCAGCAGCCATTGAGGGGCTATATGACTGGTACTGTTTAGGTGCCACTGTGGTTGGCATCCTTAGGAGAAGGCATATGGCTAATAGTGGTAAGGGGTTTTCTGGGACTTAAATATTGATGACCTATCTTCAGGACAGGTCAAAGTCATCAATATCTGATTACTGAGCTCCAACTTCTGGCACCCATGCTGAACAGCTGTGGGAAGGTGCCACAGTGCGTGAGAAACTGCTGCAATATTGTCCTAGGCCTGTGTTAACTTGGCCTTCCTGCAGCTTAATCCCATTCAGGTGAATGGGATTGAGCTGCATATTAGTGGGGGTCTCACTCCTGGCACCACTGTTAGTAGATGGGTCATCAATATTTATTTAGCTCTTAAAAATGTAACTATAGGCGTGCGCAGGGGGTGTGCCAGGTGTGCCTGGGCATACCCTAATCAAGCCGCAAAAAATGAGGTATTGTCTCTGCTACAGTGCTACCCCTCCTCAGCTGTCCCCGTATAATGTATCCTGATACCCCACATTAATCTAATATAAATGAGGGGTATAAGGGTACATTATACAGAGCTTAATATAACTGAGGGGTATCTGGGTACATTATATAGAGGGTAATATAACTGAGGGGTATCAGGGTACATTCTACAGAGGGTAATATAACTGAGGGGTATCTGGGTACATTATATAGAGGGTAATATAACTGAGGGGTATCAGGGTACATTCTACAGAGGGTAATATAACTGAGGGGTATCTGGGTACATTATATAGAGGG
Source organism: Bufotes viridis (assembly GCA_033119425.1). Classification (NCBI taxonomy): domain Eukaryota; kingdom Metazoa; phylum Chordata; class Amphibia; order Anura; family Bufonidae; genus Bufotes; species Bufotes viridis. Next base: position 506,502,338 of record CM065589.1, on the reverse strand, counting down.
TAATATAACTGAGGGGTATCAGGGTACATTCTACAGAGGGTAATATAACTGAGGGGTATCAGGGTACATTATTATACAGGGGTAATAGGACTACGGATTGATATCAGACATTATACAGGGGTAATATAAGTTATATTACCCCGGTATAATGTACACTGATACCTCTCAGTTTTGTGTTTGCGCATGTATAATATATATATATATATATTTATTTATACACACACACGCAAGCACGCTTATGCTTTCGGGTGCACACCCTAATGCAATAGGCTGCGCAAGCCGATGAATGTAACTAAACCCTCAAGCAGGGGAATGTGGTTGACACTTGTTAGGATAGATAGGATCTGTAGATAGCATTGTTGCAGAACATTCACAGGGTGGATTTTGATTCTGTTAAAAGTGTGTATATCTATCCAGCAATAGGTGGTGACTTAAACAGGAACTTAGTAGTGTTACATTAATTAGGCTCATATAATACTGGGGGGGGGGGGGGAATCTCATTAACGGGAACCAATAGAACAATTGCATGGTAACCTCCTTTTCACCAATTCCTGGCCTTCCATCCATAATGGTTGCACCACTTCTCAGACTACCTAAATCACACTGTACATTTGGTAGGTCAAGACACTTCCTGCTGCCCTCGGATTTGCATGAACCCCCTACTTGAGCAATACTGGGCAATCCAAGTACAAGACTGGGCAAGCGAGAGAAGGAGCTCACCAGGTAAGTGTTCAGTGCTCTCTCCAGGTGAATGTGAAGTTTCTTTCCGTTCTCCCTAATTCAGGGATAGGTGAGTTATAGTGTTCTGTGCTTGAACTGTTCTGCCACTTGACCGGGTAGAGCTGTACAATAACATTGTCTCCATCTCTTACAGGGTCACTGTCTAGTCTTTATCTACAATTTATTTTCAGTTTCCTACTGAAAATGTGAACATGACAGAATACTGTAGGTTAAAAAAAAGCCTAGAGATGTGAAAATAATTGGGTGCTAGGTGACAAATTCCGCTTGTAATAATGCAATTAATCAGGGTAAAACGTATTGGAAAAGTAATAAAGCAATGAACAGCTGTTACCAAGGAAAAATGTTTTAGCGGAAAGAATCAATGAGATCCAGGACCACAACAGTCAGTTTCAAAGGATTTAATCATATTTTTTAAATTAACTTTCAAACCATTTTAACTAATTTTGTGCTGCAGACATTTTCTTTTGTTTTACATTTGTAATATTTTACAGCTCATTTTATCTGAAGGGATGTTCCTCATTCGGGCCGTAGTATCAACTCATCTTCGTATAATATCTTCATTGCGATTCGTTCTGTTAACAATTTTGTACTTTGAATGCTTTGAGTTTTTTCCTGATTCACATGAGCATGAGTGTCAGGGGTGCAAAGGTTGCATGATGGGGTCCAGTGAATCATCTCCTACATAGGCGGTTTGAGGTGATTCACATGGCCTTTTTTAAAAGCCAGTGAATAGCGTATTCAAAAATAGGACATGTCCTGTTTTTAGCCATTTTCATGGACAGAAAGACCCCTTTGAAATCAAATGGACCATTTTCAAATGTCGTTTAGACAGGAAAGCACCCATCTAACAGCCATTAACCCCTTCGCCCTTCTGCCCAGGCCATTTTTTTTACAAATCTGACATGTGTCACTTTATGTGGTAATAGGTTTGGAACCCTTTTATTTATCCAAGCCATTCTGAGATTGTTTTCTCGTGACACATTGTACTTCATGATAGTCATAAATTTTAATCAATATATTTCACCTTTATTTATGAAAAAAATCCCAAATTTACAAAAAAAATTGAAAAATTAGCAATTTTTGAACATTTTCATTTCTCTGCTTTTAAAACAGAAAGTAATACCTCATAAAATATATATTACTTAACATTCCCCATATGTCTATGGGTTCCAATAGAGAAGGTAAGAAAGCAGCACTCACCCATGCAGTAATAGGCCTCATTCACACGTCCGTGGTGTGTTGCGGATCCGCAATTTACACATCCTGTCGGAACCCCCCATAGAAATGCCTATTCTTGTCCGCAAGCTGCGGACAAGAATAGGACATGTTCTATCTTTTGCGGAGCCGCGGACCGTAAGTTCGGGGCTGAAACCCGGAAGTTAGGGGCTGCGCTCTGCAAATGCGCAAGCAGAGAGCACATAGTGTGCTCTCTGCTTCACGTCCGGCCCCATTGAGAATGAATGGGTCCGCACCCGTTCCGCAGAATTGCTGTGAATGGGGCCATAGTAAAAGCAATGCTTTAGGCCTCTTTCACACGGGCGTCATGTTTGACGCCCGGATAAGAGGCGGGTGCGTTGCGGGAATATGTGCGTTTTTCCCGCGCGGGTGCAAACGTTTGCAACACGTTTTGCACGCGTGTGAGAAAAAACGCCATGTTTGGTACCCAACCCGAAGCCGGACTTCATCACTGAAGTCCGGTTTCGAGTCTACTGAAAATTGATTATTTCCCTTATAACATGGTTATAAGGGAAATAATAGCATTCTTAATAAAGAATGCATTGTTAAATGAAGAGGAAGGGTTAAACATAATAAAAGTTAACTTACCTTAGCCACTTGATCGCGTAGTCGCGATCTGTCCTCTCTTTCCCTGCAGCATCTATGATCTAAAGGACCTGTGATGGCGTCACATCACATGGTCAAATCACATGGTCCATCACCATGGTAAGATGGACCATGTGATTGGACCATGTGATGTGACGTCATCACAGGTCCTTTAGATCATAGATGCTGCAGGAAAGAGAGACAGATCGCGACTCACGCGATCAATGGCTAAAGTAAGTTAACTTTATTATGTTTAACCCTTCCTCTTCATTTAACAATGCATTCTTTATTAAGAATGCTATTATTTCCCTTATAACCATGTTATAAGGGAAATAATAGAGATTGGGTCCCGTTGCTAAGCAACAATGCGGGAAAATCGCAGCGCATCCGCGCTGGTTGCGGATGCTTGCGATTTTCCGCAGCCCATTCACTTCTATGGGGCCTGCGTTGCGTGAAAAACGCAGAATATAGAACATGCTGCGATTTTCACGCAACGCAGAAGTGATGCGTGAAAATCATCGCTCATGTGCACAGCCCCATAGAAATGAATGGGTCCGGATTCAGTGCGGGTGCAATGCGTCCTCCTCACGCATTGCACCCGCGCGGAAAACTTGCCCGTGTGAAAGGGGCCTTATTCATCTAGGATGCGACATAACAGTTTCAGCAGAAACAATGGTGATGGACAACATGTAATCCACACATATCGGCGACGACCGTTTTGTGCAAAATTGCGCTTTCTCAGGCCACTGACATAAGCACGTACTAATGTGCTGACTTTTTATACACCCAGGGTGAAGTTGTCATGCCAACGCAAAACAATCTAACGCCCTTCTGGTATCCAATAAAACAATAGACGTAGCGTCTAGTAAAAACTAAAATACAACAAAGAATACACCTAAAAGAACACACTCAAATCATTGCGATCATTTAACCCTAGCTTACCCAGGGCCTCTGTATGCAGGATTGCCCTAGCCTCTCGTTGTAACAGCAGTTTATGCCTATCTCCTCCTGCAGATGGATTCGGAACAAGTTCAATACCAGCAAAATTGAGAGCTCTACAATTACTATCATGTACCTCCCTCATGTGTTTAACCCCTTAAGGACACAGGGTTTTTTCATTTTTGCGTTTTCGTTTTGCGCTCTATGCCTTCCAAGAGCCATAACTTTTTTATTTTTCCGTTCACATGGCCATATGAGGGCTTATTTTTTGCGGGACAAGTTGTACTTTCCAACGCCATCATTTAATAATGCATACGGTGTAGTGGGAAGCGGGAAGAAAATTCCAAATGGGGTGAAATTGCAAAAAAAAAGCTATTTCACCACAGTTTTACGGGTTTCTAAATTACGACGTTTGATTTGCGATAAAACTGACCATTTAGTTTTATTCTACAGGTCAGTACGAATCCGGCGATACCCAATATGTATAGCTTTTCTTGCGTTTTGATAGTGAAAAAAATTCAAAAGTGGGAAAAAAATTTTTTTGTCGCCATGTTTTGACCGCTATAACGTGTTTGTAAATAAGTGTATGGCGTTGTATGGGGGCTTATTTTTGCGGGCGATCTTAACTTTTAGTTGATACCATTATGGGGTGTGTAGGACTTTTTGATCGCTTTTAATTTAATTTTTTGAGGAAATGAAGCGTCCAAAAGCGGCAAATCGGCCATTTGGGCGCTTTTTCCGTTTTCTGTTTACCGTATGGGAAATATATTTTTATATTTTTATACTATGGGCGTTTTCACACATTGCGACACCCATGATGTGTATTTTTTTATTTTTTTTATTATTTTATTTTAATTTTGGGGAAAGGGGGGTGATTTAAATTTTTTTTTTTTTTTATACACTTTTATATAGATCCCATAGGGACCTATATAAATCAGTTAACTGATTGCTTCTATCATAAACTCCAATACACTTGTATTGGAGTTTATGAGCATTTTACTACTTTCCTATGAAGCCCTATTGCTAACAAGGGCTCCATAGGAAATAGTAAGTGATAGCCTTAAGCTGAATGAAAGGCTTAAGGCTATCCCTTACAGCGCTCCGATTCTCCCGATCACCACTAGGGGGAGCCGGAGCGCTGCTGAAAGTTTTACTTTCGGTTTTAGCACGCGCAGATGCCGTGATCAGGATTGATCACGGCATCTGCGGGGTTAAATGATCGCGATCGGCAGTGCTGCCGACCGCGATCATCAGCTGCGGGGGTCAGCTACAGGAATCAGCCGGACCCCCGCAGCGATGGTGCCCGCAGCGGCCAGGAGCGGGCGCCATCTTCAGGGACTGGACACATGACGTACCCATACGTCATGTGTCCTTAAGGAGTTAATAAACCTGGGGCAACCTCTCCCCGATTGTATGAAATTGATATGCTTCCCCATATGTCTACTTTATGTTGGCATCATTTTGTAAATGCCATTTTATTTTTTTAGGACGTTAGAAGGCTTAGTATTTTAGAAGCAATTCTTAAATAAATGTTAATTAAATGTTTAAGAAAATTTCCAAAACCCACTTTTTAAGGACCAGTTCAGGTCTGAAGTCACTTTGTGGGGTTTACATAGTGGAAACCCCCCATAAAGAACCCCATTGTAGAAACTACACCCCTCGAGTTACTCAAAATTGATTTAAAAAACTTTGTTGACCCTTTAGGTGTTCCACAAGAATTAAAGGAAAATAGAGATTCAATTTCTAATTTTCACTTTTTTGGCAGATTTTCCATTTTAATCCATTTTTTTCTTTAACACATACCGGGTTAACAGCCAACTCAATATTTATTACCCTGGTTCTGCAGTTTACAAAAACACCCCATATGTGGTCGTAAACTGATGTAAAGGCACACGGTAGGGCGCAGAAGAAAAGGAGCGCCATATGGTTTTTGGAAGGCAGATTTTGCTGGACTTGTTTTTAGATGCCATGTCCCATTTGAAGCCCCCCGATGCACCCTTACAGTAGAAACTCCCAAAAAGTGACCTTATTTTGGAAACTAGAGGATAAGGTGCCAGTTTTATAGGTACTATTTTGGGGTACATATGATTTTTAATTGCTCTTTATTAAATTTTTTGTGAGGCAAGGTAACCAAAAAATGGCTGTTTTGTCACAGTTTTTTTTTTACAACATTCATCTGACTGGATGGATCATGTGCTATTTTTGTAGAGCAGATTGTTACCGACGCAATGATATTAAATATGTCTACTTTGTTTGCTTGTTATGTTTTTGTGTCTCCATTTTATAGACGCAATGATATCAAATATGGGTACATATGATTTTTTTTATCATTCATTATTACACTTTATTTGGCAACGTGACCAAAACATTTGTTGTTTTGGCACAGTTTTTATTTATTTATTTTTACAGAGTTCACCTGAGGGGTTAGTTCATGTGACATTTTTATAGTGCAGATCGTTACGGATGTGGCAATACATAATATGTATACTTTTTATTATTTATTTAAGTTTTACACAATAATAGCATTTTTGAAACATTAATTATGTTTTAGTGTCTCCATAGTCTGAGAGCCATAGGTTTTTTATTTTTTGACTAATTGTCTTAAGTAGGGTCTCATTTTTTGAGGGATGAGGTGGAGGTTTTATTGGTACAATTTTGTGGAACATATGCCTTTTTGATGGCTCGGTGTTGCACTTTTTGTGATGTAAGGTGACTAAAATGGCTTTTTTGACACCGTTTTTATATTATTTTTTTATGGTGTTTATTGGACAGGGTGGATCATGTGATATTTTTATAGAGCCGGTCGTAGCGGATGCGGTGATACCTAGTATGTGTGTTTTTTTCCTTTTTTTACCATTTTTTTATTATAAAATCAGGGGAAAGTGGCTTTTTTTTCTTTTTTTTACTTGAAACTTTATATTTTTTTTATTAAAAACACTTACTTTTGCCTTTCTTTAAACTTTATTTCTGTCCCACTCTGGGACTTCAACTTTTGAGGGTCTTATCCTCTGTGCAATGCATTACGATACATCTGTATTGTAATGCATTGCCTGTTAGTGCATGACACTGAGTCAGGCTGGGTTCACACGAGCGTGTCCGGATGCGTTGCGGATGCGTTGCGGATGCGTTCAGTGAAAACTGAGCGTTTTCACAGGCAAAGCCATTGGCCCCTTTCACACGGGCGAGTTTTCCGCGCGGGTGCAATGCGTGAGGAGGACGCATTGCACCCGCACTGAATCCGGACCCATTCAGTTCTATGGGGCTGTGCACATGAGCGGTGATTTTCACGCATCACTTTTGCGTTGCGTGAAAATCGCAGCATGTTCTATATTCTGCGATTTTCACGCAACGCAGGCCCCATAGAAGTGAATGGGGATGCGGGAAAATCGCAAGCATCCGCAATCATGTGCGGATGCGTTGCGATTTTCCGCATGGTTGCTTAGCAACGGGACCCAATCTCTATTATTTCCCCTTATAACATGGTTATAAGGGAAATAATAGCATTCTTAATAAAGAATGCATTGTTAAATGATGAGGAAGGGGTTAAAAATAATAAAAGTTAACTTACCTTAGCCACTTGATCGCGTGAGTCGCGATCTGTCCTCTCTTTCCCTGCAGCATCGATGATCTAAAGGACCTGTGATGACGTCACATCACATGGCCCAATCACATGGTCCATCACTATGGTGATGGAGCATGTGATTGGTCCATGTGACCATGTGACATCATCCAAGGTCCTAATCACTATCCTCAGGCTGTGGATAATGCTTAGGACCTTGGATGATGTCACGTGGTCACATGGACCAATCACATGCTCCATCACCATAGTGATGGAGCAGGTGATTGGGCCATGTGATGCTGTGACATCATCACAGGTCCTTTACATCTTTCAAGCTAACGGAGAGGAGGCCGGGCTTCGCGATCAAATGGACCAGGTAAGTTATGATTAGTTTATTTTTTTAACCCATTCTGCACCGGGTTCAACATTAGGAGATGGCCAAGGGTATTATTTTACATTATAACTATGTTATAATGTGAAATAATACCAGTGGGATAATTTCTGACCCAAACATGCACTTCTGTGAAGAAGTGCAGGTTCGGGTCTGGGTACCAAAGTGCCGATTTTTCTCCCGCGTGCAAAACGCATGACAGCGCTTTGCACTCGCAGGGAAAAATCGCGGCAATTCCCGCAACGCACCCGCACTGTTTGACGGAGTGCACCCGCAACGCCCGTGTGAAAGGGGCCATTCAGTTTTGCCTGCGATTGCGTTCAGTTTTTTCCGCGCGGGTGCAATGCGTTTTGATGCGTTTTTCACGCGCGTGATAAAAAACTGAAGGTTTACAAACAACATCTCCTAGCAACCATCAGTGAAAAACGCAACGCACCCGCACTTGCTTGCGGATGCAATGCGTTTTTAACGCAGCCCCATTCACTTCTATGGGGCTGCGGATGCGTGAAAAACGCAGAATATAGAGCATGCTGCGATTTACACGCGTTGCAGAAGTGATGCGTGAAAAAAAACGCTCATGTACACAGCCCCATAGAAATGAATGGGTCAGGATTCAGTGCGGGTGCAATGCGTTCACATCATGCATTGCACCCGCGCGGAAATCACGCTCGTGTGAATGCAGCCTCATACACTAACAGATCTCCTCGGCCACCGTACTAGGCAGGTCCTGACACTGTGCAAGGCATTGGGCAGCCTGTGCATGGCATCAGGCTGCTTTGTGACCCATCGGGTCCCCGCGCTGCTGTGGTGATGGGCTCCCTCACCCGCCGCATGCACCTTCTATGCCGTGGCATAAAACGGGTTAATCCTCCTTCATCGGCTTTGCCATCGATGCTGGCGGATACAGCAGGGGCCCGGCTATCAGGGACTACCGGGCCCCTGCAGTGATCGGGCGCGCACACCGCTCTGGTGCCTGCCCGATCACCATGACGTAATAGTACGTCAAAATGCGGCAAGTCACTTGCCGCCATGACGTACTATTACGTCATATGTCGGGAAGGTTAAAAAGAGTACTGTGCAAAAAAATTGGCCGTTCGAGAATTAAAATAAACATTTTTACCTTATCCTCTTGCACACAAGGGAACACTTGCTCCACACTGGAGACGGCAGGACCTGAAGCTCTGTGTTGTGATGTCACATCATGGGGAGGATCAGGCTCTGGTGCCTCCAGTGTGGAACAACTGTTCCCTTGTGTGCAAGTGGATGAGTTGAGAATAAAAAAAAAAATGTTTGCCTAAACAGGGGTTGGGGGAGGGGTTGACACTATAATTACTGAGGGCACAACTGGGGTAAATTTTATATACTGAGGGCACTGAGGGGGTGGGGGGGTAATTACTTATACTGGGGCCACAAAGTTGGTCATTACTTATACTGGGGGGAATGCAGGGGCATTACTTATACTGAGCCCCTATGAGGTCCATTACGTATACTGGGGGCAAAAAGGGGGCCATTCCTTTTATTAGGGGGGACGGGGTGGGGCATCTGTCAGCAGATTTGTACCTATGAAACTGGCTGACCTGTAGCATGTGCATTTGGCAGCTGAAGGCATCTATGTTGGTCCCATGTTCATATGTGCCCACATTGCTAAGAAAAATGAGGTTATAATATATGCAAATTAACCTCTAGGAGCAATGAGGGTGTTGCCATTACACCCAGAGGCTCTGCTCTCTCTGCAATTGTCTGTCAATCAAATAGGAGAAGGTACAGCACTTGCAGAGAGAGCTGAGCCTCTAGGTGTAATAGCAACGCCCCTGTTGCTCCTAGAGGCTCATTTGCATATATTATTACTTCATATTTCTCAGCAATGCGGACACATATGAACATGGGACCAACACAGATGCCTTCAGCCGCCAAGCGCACATGTAACAGGTCAGCCAGTGTCATACCGTAGGTACAAATCTGCTGACCGATGACTTTTAAAGAGACTCTGTCACCTTGGAAATAGCCTTTATAACTGTGGTTATAAGAGAATAGTGCACTGGAAATCTTATGCTGATTTCAGTCACAGTATTTTTAACGCTGTTTACGCCTACCTCTAGGACAAAAGAGGTAGTAGGGTACACAAAGTAGTACATACAATTGTGGAGTAAATTCCCATAACGTTCTCTTTAAACAACTGATATTTAGGCCATTTATATGGAAGTAGTGTGAACCAGCTAAACTATCAGATCTAAAGACCTTATGAAGACCTCCTCCCGCTGGATGTTTCTAGTCCGAAGACTTCACGCTGACAAGCACTTCCTGGGAAGCTCCTGCTGGCAATCAAATCTGCATTCGACTCTTCTGTGCTTGTAAGCTCTATGAAGCTGAGCCATACACATCGCTTCCTACAATAGGAGACAGACTTCTCAAAGAAGGCTTGTCATTAGGAATACATAGAGGACATGAGCAGAATATTGAGGCACAGGAAAACTGACTAGAAAATATTCCAGCATCCCCTGATACTCCAGCTGTATTCCTGAACTGAGTGTGGAACACCATCATGGGTGAGTAACTATAGTACATCATGGCAGCTATATTCCTATAATGCTATGAAAGGGTTGAACTTGTTAACTAATTTATTAAAAACTTTTAGGATGAATATATGTTATTTGATCGGAGCAAAGTATTCTTTTTACATATAGATATTAATGTAACAGCATTTGAAATTATGTTGTTAAAGTAAATCCAGTGAATGTGCAAAAGAGCATAGCTGACACTAATAAGATGAGATATGACCTGGTTTGAGCATAGAATCAAACAGCCAACTTCTGCGTATTTCAATTCACTTCTAAGCAGAGACTTTAAGTATGTATAGGGAGTCACTTAGAGTTGTTTTAGCTTTCACTAACAAAGCGAAATGATGTGAGTACATGTATGTCCAAACTTTGTAGTGTAATCTCTGCCATCGGGTCTCTGATCTCAGTGCCGGACTTGGTGCTGCAGGGCTGGGGTGGTGTTTTGGGGGTTTCCTACATTTTTTAACTGTTTTTAAGGCCACTGCAATATTCACACAAGGATCACTGTATTAATATGTCATCGTTATGTCTATGAGGAGTCAGCCATTGCATTATTTGAGCCCTACGCTCTATTTATCCCTTTTTTATGATGTTGACTACCATTTACAGTAGTTATCCATTGATACTAAGGGTACTTTCACACTAGTGTTGTACGGATTTGGCAGGCAGTTCCGGCAACAGAACGGCCTGCCAGATCCGGTAACCGTATACCAACGGAAAGCCTTTTTTCCAGATCCGTTGGACCGATCCAGTGATATATCAGATCCGTCTCATCCGGTATCATCTGGAATAACGGATCCGGTATTTAATTTTTTTCAAAGATCAAAAGGGAAAATAGCTCCTCCTATGTCCCGGCGCATGCGCAGACCGGAAAACCGGATCCGGCAATGCGGCAACTTCCGAAATATTTGGTACCGGACCCAGCATTAATACATCTCTATGGAAATTAATGCCGGATCCGTCAAATTGCGGTATTTTGTCAAATATCGTACAAGGGACGGAAAGGAAGACATCCTGATGCATACTGAACGGATTTTTTTTCATTCAGAATGCATTAGGACAAAACTGATGCGCTTTTTTCCGGTATTGAGATCCTTTACTGGATTTCAATACCGGAAAAGAAAAACGCTAGTATGAAAGTACTCTAAGGTGACAAAAGTGGAACACCCCTTTATTTGTAATTCTGTATGATCCCTGAGGAAGAAACATGCATGTTCCGAAATGCGTCGTAGTATTCTGACCCCTATCGGTATCCGTAGCCCAGTGTGACGTCACACTAGAGACTTTTCCCATTCGGATAACCAGAGTAGCTTCTCTCGCGCGCGGGTCTCCGGCCGGGACAGCGTTCGCTGGTAGTGAAGCCGAAGATCTCAGAGAGGACACAGGAGCAGTCATCCCAGCTAAGCGGCAGCACGATCTCCCCTCAACACAGTATACAGGTAAATGACAGGCGAGTGAGTACTAACGGCACAGCATAGATTACCCCATGGTTCTGGGGCTGACATTAACCCTTTGATTCACATGCAACTGCAAAATGGAATAGTATAAATAATAATCCAGATTTAAACATCACTCTTTATTGGCCACAAACCAAACGCCAACCTGAATAAATATATACACTATACACATTTGCCTTTGCCTTATACATTATTGACACCACTATTTACCTATAGCACGGGTCTTTTGATTATATATTATCCTAATATATTATCATATATTATGCTAATTTGAGTTTTTCAAATAGGGGCGTTTTGGCAATTAAGCCCCTATGGAAGCTGCACCTTTCCACTAGAAGTAGGGTATTACATAAGTTTGGCTCAACTCCCTCTGGTAGCGCGGTTTTTATCTACATTATACCTCATGTGATTCTGTATGTGCTCACTGTTACTTAGCAGTAATGTACACTGGGTGCTGACATTTGAAAGGCTGCTCTTTTGGACTTTTGTGCATCTTGCATGGTGTATAAAGTGTTTATTAACTCATATCTAAGCACTTGGCTCCTTGCCAATGCTTATAGCTGTTCCTATTAGAGAAAAATGCTCACTGCCGCGTGCCAAAGAGTTTTCTAACTCTTGTACACAGTGTACATTTAAGTCATTATTTCACTCAGTCCAGCTCAGTCCACTTGGTTTTTTTTTCAAAATTATTTCAGACTATTGATTAAAATGCTTTGTCTATATGGTGCTAGAGAAAACGTCTTATGGCTATTGCCAAAATCAAATTATTCTCTGTTGCAAAGTATTGAGATGAAAGATGAAATTTTGTGTTGTCAGATAATAGTACTCATACTATTACCAGCAAAGTTTTAAAAATTCGATTTGGATGATTCGCCTAAGTTCTTCAAGAATTTTGATTAGTTCTTAATTAATTTGTCACAAATCATAATAAATCAGGTATACCCAGGCCACTCTGCCTAATCATATGCATCTCACTTCGTGGCCCAAATTCAGTGTGAAGGGTTGGAACTTAAACTGCCAGGCCAGTGCAGGAAGAGTGCAGGGAAAGGGTATCGCTGTGTGCGTTACGTTCTAGTGCACCCACATTCATAGTTAATTGGTTCTGTAGGTACAGTACTGTGTTGTTAGTATTACAGGGAGTTGTAATTTATTGCAATCTATATCACTGTGCAGGGCACCAAGATTCATAGCAAATCCCTTCCATTAGCTGTGAAACTACTGTGCATCGGTATTACAGGTCAATAAAAGTGTCAGGTCTAATTTATTTCCATGGACTAAACTGTCCAGGGCACCAAGATTCAAGCAGTGGCCCCATGGCAGAGTGGGGCCAGTGGCAACAGCAGTAATTGTTTGGCTAACAGAAGTGGTTAAAGGGAGTCTGTTAGCACATATACCCCTTTTTAACAGTTCCCATAGCGCTGTAGCCATAACACAGATGATAAAAACGGTACCTTTATATGCTTTAGTGGACCTTTAAAACGTCCAAAAACGAACTTTGATGATTATGTAAATGAGGGCCTGCAAGTGCCCAGGGGTGGCGTCCACCGCGTTGGTGCCCAGGTAGCTCTGTCTCTTCAGCTCTTCTCCCCGCCCAGCCTCCTCCTTTGCTCGCCCATCTGTTTGCTCTCCCTCTTAGCCAGATTCTGCGCCTGCGCGATGACTTTGTTGGCCAGGGCATGCGCACTGCGATGCCCATTGCTGGCATGGCATCGCAGTAGCTCATGCACTGGCTAACGGCGCAAAAACTGCAAAAAGGCTTTACTCCTCTTCTCCTGCGCCGAGGGGACCGCCTCCTCTCTGCAGTTTCCCCACCGTTGATACAAGCGCATACGCAAAAATGGCGCCCAGGCAGATGTGGACACCACGATGCGCTGCAAAAAGCGGAAGCGCATCAGGACCTCCCAAACGCCATCGGGCGCACGCGCAAACCTGTGCGCAGAATGGCACCCGGGCGCAAGCAGGTGCCGCGATGCCCTCCAGGGCCCGAAAGCGCATCCCGGCCCTCCAAATGCCACAGGCCGCCATCAATACACCGGCACCATTACGCGCTGAGACCATGCACCGGGAAGAAAGCAGGTATCACCCCCCACACATCGGCCTCTCCCTCCACCTCTGGCGTCACCGTGGCACCTGGCGACCAGCAAACAGAGGATGTTCCACCAACACCACCACATATGACATCATCACCAAGCATCTCCACCATGTCACACGGCAGCATTCAGCTGTCCATCTCCCAAACATTCGATAGAAGGAGGAAATACCCACCTACCCACCTTCGAGCCCTGGCCCTGAATGCCAGCATTTCAAAATTACTGGCCTTTGAAATGCTGTCATTCAGTCTGGTGTAGACGGACTGTTTCAAACAGCTGATGGCGGTGGCTGTCCCCCAGTATGTTGTTCCCAGCCATCACTACTTTTCCAGGCAAGCCGTCCCTTCCCTGCACAACCAAGTGGAGGATAAAATCAAGTGTGCGCTGCGCAACGCCATCTCTGGCAAGGTTCTCATAACCACAGATACATGGACTAGTAAGCACGGCCAGGGCCACTATATCTCCCTAACTGCACACTGGGTAAATGTAGTGGCGGCTGGGCCCGAGGCGGATAGCGGTTTGGCGAATGTCCTTCCACCACCGAGGATCGCAGGGCATTATTCGTTGCCTCCTGTTGCTTCCTCCTCCTAGTCCGCATCATCCTCCTCCTACTCCTCTTCTACCACCCCCACATCTGGTCATCGAAAGAACCTCACCCCCAAGTTCAGCACAGCCCAGGGTAAATGTCAGCAGGCGATTTTAAAACTCATGTGTTTGGGTGACAAACCCCACACCGCACAGAAGCTTTGGAGGGGCATAGAACAGCAGATTGATGAGTGGTTACTGCCAGTGAGCCTCAAGTCCGGCTTGGTGGTGTGCGATAATGGGCAAAATCTCGTTGCAGCTCTGGGACTAGCTGGTTTGACACACATCCCTTGCCTGGTGCATGTGCTGAATCTGGTGGTGCAGAAGTTTCTTAAAAACTACCCAGACATGTCAGAGCTGCTGCTAAAAGTGCGGTCCGTATGTGCGCGCTTTCGGCGTTCTCACCCTGCTGCTGCTCGCCTGTCTGCGCTGCAGCGTAACTTCGGCCTTCCCGCTCACCGCCTCATATGCGACATGCCCACCAGGTGGAACTCCACCTTACATATGCTGGAGATACTGTGCGAGCAGCAGCGGGTGATAGTGGAGTTTCAGATGCGGTGTGCACGGGTCAGTCGCTCTGCGGATCAGCACCACTTCACCATCAGTGACTCGGCCTGCATGCGAGACCTGTGTACCTTGTTGCAGTCTTTGGAGTACTCAACAAACATGGCCAGTGCTGATGAGGCCGTTTTCCATGTCTCCTTGAAAAAATATTACGGCGATGATGGAAGAGGATGCGGCACACGAGGAGGAGGAAGAGGAGGCATTTCACAGGGTTTCAGGCAGGTCATACTGAAGTGGCTCAGAGGGTGGGTTCCTGCACCAGCAGAGGCCAGGTACACATGTGGACAGCTAGGGCACACTTCTGGAGGACGAGGAGGAGGAGAATGAGGTAGAGGAGGAGGAACCGGTTTCACTGCAGGGTGGCACCCTACGCAACTCAGGGCCATCACTGGAGCGTGGCTGGGGGGATACGGAGGACACAGACGATACACCACCTACAGAGGACAGCTTATCGTTACCTCTGGGCAGCCTGGCACACATGAGCGACTACATGCTGCAGTGCCTGCTCAACGACAGCAGAGTTGCCCCCATTTTAACTTGTGCTGACTACTGGGTTGCCACCCTGCTGGATCCCTGGTACAAGGACAATGTGCCCACCTTAATTCCCACACTGGAGCGTGATAGTAAGATGCGCGACTACAAGCGCACGCTGGTAGATGCGCTTCTGAGGGCATTCCCAACTGACACGGGGAGACAAGTGGAAGCACAAGGTGAAGGCAGAGGCGGAGGAGGAGGAGGAAGAGGTTGCCAACGCAGCTGTGTCACGGTCAGCTCCTCAGACAGGAGGGTTAGCATGGCCATGCTGTGGAAAAGTTTTGTCACCACGCCACAGCAAACTGCACCACCAGCTGATAGGGAACTTGTTAGCAGGAGGCAGCACACCTCCACGTACTGACTGATGGTTCTGCCCCATTCAACTTCTGAGTCTCCAAATTGTCCACATGGCCAGAACTTGCCCTTTATGCCTTGGAGGTGCTGGCCTGCCCTGTGGCCAGTGTATTGTCTGAACGTGTATTTAGCATGGCAGGGGGTGTCATTACAGACAAAAGCAGCCGCCTGTCAACAGCCAACGTGGACAAGCTCACGTTCATTAAAATAAACCAGGCATGGATCCCATGGATCCCACAGAATAGACATTTATAACTGCCTCGCCCTCAACCATACATTCTTCTTTATTGAATCCTCTTTTTTTAATTGTACCATTATTTTGGGGGCAACCCCAAGTTGAATGTACCTCTCCTCTGTCTGGGTGTCAGGAGCCTAAAATTCTGTTAATCGCCTGCTGCTTTGGCGGGTGACATCAAGCTTGGTTTTCTGCTATGGGACCTCTCTCCTCTGTCTGGCTGCTGGGGCCTAAATAACTGAAAGTGGCCTTTTCGGTTGCTGGGTGACATGAAGCCTGATTTTCTGCTATGGGACTTCTCTCCTCTGTCTGGGTGCCAGGGGCCTACATTTCAGATAATCACCTGTTGCTTTGGTGGGTGAAATTATCCTCTTTATACTGTCAAATGACCGCCCCATTGTCTGGTTGTCAGGGGCCTATGTTTTGTTTCATCGCTTGCTGCATTGGTGGGAGACATTAACCTTTTTTTACTGTCAAATGACCTCTACATTGTCTGGTAGTCAGGGGCTCATATTTTGTTTAATCGCCTGCTGTATTGGTGGGAGACATTAACCTCTTTTTACTGTCAAATGACCGCCCCATTATCTGGTTGTCAGGGGCCTATATTTTGTTTCATCGCTTGCTGCATTGGTGGAAGACATTAACCTCTTTTTACTGTCAAATGACCACCCCATTGTCTGGTTGTCAGGGGCCTATATTTTGTTTCATCGCCTGCTGTATTGGTGGGAGACATTAACCTCTTTTTACTGTCAAATGACCGCCACATTGTCTGGTTGTCAGGGGCCTATATTTTGTTTCATCGCTTGCTGCATTGGTGGGAGACATTAACCTCTTTTTACTGTCAAGTGATCGCCCCATTGTCTGGTTGTCAGGGGCCTATATTTTGTTCCATCGTTTGCTGCATTAGTGGGAGACATTAAACTCTTTAGACTCTGAATTAGGGAATGAGGCCTGTGGCACTACTGGGTGAAATCAATACTGTTTTGGCATGATTGTTACTCTCCTCTTTGTGGGTGCCATGGGTCTGAATCTGTGAATGAGGCCTGTGGCATTGCTGGGTGAAATCAATACTGTCTAGGTGTGATTTTAACTCTCCTCTTTGTGGGTCCCGTGGGCCTGAATGTTTGAATGAGGCCTGTGGCCCTGCAGGCAGACATGATTCCTTCTTGGCTGTGATGACAACTTCAACTCCCATAGCATTGCCACCTGACGCCACCCCAACCTCCTATTCCACCTCCTCCTCCAAGTTGCTAATTGATATTGGTTAATTTTATTTTAAGTCATTTCCCTATCCACATTTGTTTGCAGGGGATTTACCTACATTTTGATGCCTTTTGCAGCCCTCTAGCCCTTTCCAGGGCTATTTTACAACCTTTTTAGTGCCCAAAAGTTCGGGTCCCCATTGACTTCAATGGGGTTCTGGTTTGGGGTTTAAGTTCGGGTCAAATTTGGATCCCGAACCCGAACATTTTCGTGAAGTTTGGCCGAATTTCTCGAATCCGAACATCCAGGTGTTCGCTCAACTCTACCCCTGAGGAGTCCCATGTGCTGGGACGAAACGTGGCACCTAGGGAGCAGAGAGTGAGGGGGATTGTAGCCTCTTTAGGCCCCTTACAGGGACAGGATCCGTATGGGGTCGCCCCTGTCGGGGTGGGTGCTCCGTGTCAGTAGGCGGGGGAAGAATAGACCCTATCCCTATGTTAGGCAGAGATTTATCAATAGGAGACTAACTAGCCACTGACACGGACATCTGAACTGGTGGACATACCTTGGACCTTAAGCCTGAGTCATTTGCAGGGTAATTTGTTACATGCCATACACTGAATGCGGTATGGCAATTTTTGTTCTGTATTTCAATTATGCGCTCTTGTGGTATGTTGGCCTGGATTCCCACTATTGCTCATTTGAGCGGCAGGTAAGACCACTATTTGACGCTACTATGTGTACGTTGCGGCCCATTGTTAATATTGGGTGGATGGCATTTGGATTCCACGGTACCGCCCACCTTTAGATTTGGCGGACGGCGAGTGGATACTGCCATACTGCTCCTATTGTTGGTAATAATTTTAGCTGGATAATGTGCTCTGATAGTCACTTTCTGTCCAGGCTCTGAACTCTGCCGGACGGCAGGTGACTGACTTTTTCGTTCTCACCAGCACTTGTTTCTTATGGGAATTTTTTTTTTTTTTAGAGTTATCTACATTAAAAGTTATGTTTTATATTTACTAGTCCACTGTTGGTTTAGGATAATATGGAACTGCATACACACTTGAGAGAGGTGAATCAATGTATAAGCTACGTAAGATGTTGGAGGGAGAGCACACTTACAGTAAGATAAGTTGGTTTGCAGATCTGTAAAGAGGCAGTGAATCTGGCAAGTCTCCTACAGCATCAGCTACTCCAGAACACTCCCACACTGCCTCCTGCTTGTATTTGCTGGGAAAGCTGGACCATGGGTAACTAGAGTGGACCAGTTAGACCCCTAGTGGTCATATCTGTACAGTTTATGTTTGGGTGTATGCCGACAAATAATTTCGATAAAATGATTTACAGATCTGATATTTAGACCATTTCCGGCTAGAAGTTCTCGCGAGAACTGGAGCTTCTTCTCCCTGGCTAAGAGCGGAGCGCACTGATTGGATGCGCTTGTGCCAGGAAGAAGAAAGACACGCCCGGGAGAACTTTTGTAGGCCCGCCCAGTTGAGCCGAATGGCTCATTAGCATACACGGCGGGAGTTATTGCAGGGGGCACCGCGGACAAACGGGAGCACATATTAAAAAAAGAAGAGCTGATTAAGCACCACGGGGGACAGGCAAGTAAGGGTATGTCTTCAGTTTCACAAGCATTTTCAGGTGAAAGGTCCTCTTTAAGTATCACAGGAGCACTCAATATTTGCATTGCCTCAGCCAACCAAGCCATAGAATATATTTCAAGCCATAGAATATATTTCTGTACATTGTACGGGCTGGGAGAGAGGGGTCAGCTTTAATACACTTAGCACATAGCAGCACCCCATTGAATATTTGTAACAAAACTGCATAATTGTAACAAAACTGAAACGATGGCTCTTTTTCCAATAAAAATGTGTTTGATTATTACTTATACTGTAGTTATTAGGTAGAACAAACCACAAGGCAACAGCCTTGACTGTACATGTCCTGTAAAAAACATACACAAAGTAGTGACAGATTTGACGTTACCACCTCATTTTTCTGCCATTAGTGGTTAAATATGTATCATGCCTAGTGAGTGAATGTTCTTGTTTTAAATATTAAGAAGTACAAGGCAAAATGGATTGAATCTCTCACTGGTGGTCTCAGGAGTCTTAGCTCTCTGGTCACACAATGTTTCTAGATACAGTAAGTTTATTTTATAACCTCCTTGATACTTCTAAGACTTAGGTCTTGATCTTGAATTAACATGGTTAGGTGTGAAATATTTAAAGCCTTGAGAAGAATTGTATATGTGCAAGATACAGAATGGACATTGTATGTTTTATGTTTTCTACATGGAGAATATTACAGGCAACTGCCAGTTTCCAGATAATTTATGAGGCACCCAGAGAAATTACATGGACTCGTCCGTATTAGTAATGTAATAGCCAGACCTGTATTACTGATATTTAAGGACTCTATACTCATAGGGAGTGTTCCACAGGATTAGCGCATAGCAAATGTGGTGCAAAAATTTAAAAAGGGTCCAAAAACAGAGCCCATTCCTCCTTGCAAAACTGCTCCGGCTCCTTGAAGTTGGATGGTTTGTGCTTGTGAACAGCAATATTTAAGTCTGACCACAGATTTTCTATTGGATTGAGATCTGCCTTTGACTAGGCCATTCCAAAACATTTACATTTTTTCCCTTAAACCACTCCAGTGTTGCTTTAGCAGTGTGTTTGGGGTCATTGTCCTGCTGGAAGGTGAAGCTCCATCCAAGTCTCAAATCACGCACAGAGTGCTACAGGTTTTGCTGAAGAATATCCCTGTTTTTAGCACCATCCATCTTTCCCTCAACTCTGACCAGTTTCCCAGTACCATCCCCACAGCATGATGCTGCCACCACCATGTTTCACTGTGGGGATGTGTTCTTTGGGTGATGTGAGGTGTTGGGTTTGCGCCAGATATAGCGATTTCTTTGATGGCTGAAAAGTTCAGTTTTAGTCTCATCAGACCAGAGCAGCCTCCTCCATACATTTTGGGAGTCTCCAACATGCCTTTTTGCAAACTCACAACGTGCCTTTTTGTTTGTAGTTGAAAGTAATTGCTTTCTTCTGGCCACTCTGCCATAAAGCCCAACTCTATGGAGCGTACGCCTTATTGTCGTCCTATGTACAGATACTCCAGTCTCTGCTGTGGAACTCTGCAGCTCCTCCAGGGTTACCTTAGGTCTTTGTGCTGCCTCTCTGATTAATGCCCTCCTTGCCCGGTCCATGAGTTTTGGTGAGCGGTCGTCTCTTGGCAGGTTTGCTGTTGTGCCATGTTCTTTCAGTTTGGTTATGATAGATTAGGTGGTGCTCCTGGGGATCTTCAAAGATTTGGATATTTTTTTATAACCTAACCCTGACTAGTACTTCTCAACAACATTTTCCCTTTGGGTACTTTCACACTAGCGTTAGTGTGATCCGGCAGGCAGTTCCGTTGTCGGAGCTGCCTGCTGGATCCGCCGTTCAGTGTGACAACTGACAGCATTTGTAGTCGGATCCGGGTGCGGATCTGTCTACAAATGCATTGCAAGAACGGATCCGTCTCTCCGCTTGTCATGCGGATGGACGGATCCGTCTTGCAGTCTTTTTCACAGTTTTCCGATGGATCCGTCCTTCAGTTGTTTCGCAATGCCGGATCCGGCACTAATGCAAGTCAATGTAAATTAATGCCGGATCCGGCGACTGATCAGGCATTTTGGACGGACATAATACCGTAGCATGCTGCGGTATTATGTCCGGCCAAAACGCCTGACAGTGACTGAACGGAAGGCATACTGATGCAAACTGAACTGATTTCTATACATTCAGATTGCATTGGGATATGCCTGATCAGTTTTTTTCCGGCATAGAGCCCTTTTGACGGAACTCTGTAAGAATAACGCAAGTGTGAAAGTACCCTTACTTGTTTGGAGAGTTCCTTGGTCTTCATGGCAGTGTTTGGTTAGTGATGCCTCTAGCTTAGGTGTTGCAGCCTCTGGGGCCTTTCAAAAAAGGTGTGTATTTGTAATAACAGATCTTGTGACACTTAGATTGCACACAGGGGGACATCATTTCACTAATTATGTGACTTCTGAAGGTAATTGGTTGTACCAGAGCTTTTTATGGGCTTCCTAACAAAGGGGGTGAATACATACGCACACGCCAATTTTCTGTTTTGTATTTCTAAACAATAGTTTTATTTATATATTTTTCCCATTTCACTTCACCAGCTTAGACTAATATGTTCTGATTCATCACTAAATTCAGATTAACAAAACATTGAACTTAATGCTGTAATGTAACAAAACAGGAAAAAAGTCAAGGGGGGGTGAATACTTTTGCAAGGCACTGTATATCAAGGGTCAGTACAGAGATCTCCCCCATCATCTATTTATCCCCAGGACTGTCACTGGGACGAGGGGACATCCTCTGAGTCTTGAGGAAAGAAGGTTTGTACACAAACATAGAAGAGGATTCTTTACGGTAAGAGCAGTGAGACTATGGAACTCTCTGCCTGAGGAGGTGGTGATGGTGAACTCACTAAAAGAGTTCAAGAGGGGCCTAGATGTATTTCAGGAGTGTAATAATATCCAGGGAGTTATTCTGATTGGAGTCGGGGTTGATTTTTTCCCCTAAAATAAGGAAAATTGGCTTCTACCTTATGAGATTTCTTTTGTCTTCCTCTGGATCAACAGGCTGAACTGGAATGTCTTTTTTCAGCCTTACAAACTACTGTTTCATAATTTCAGTAATCAACATTAGTGATGAGCGGCAGGTGCCATATTCGATTTCGACGAAATTCGCGAATATTCGAATGAATATTCGTTTCATATTCGTCGAAATCGAATATTCGTCATTTTTTCTAGTTATCGCGATTTAAATAATCGCATATTGCGATTTGTACTTAAGGCTACTTTCCTATTGGTTTCATATCTAGAATTAGCGAGGATGACGAATATGACGAATGTATTCGTCTATTCCTCAAAACGAAGATAACGAAGTATTCTACATCTTCGTTTTAGCAACCTATTCGTCAACTTCGCTAATTCTAGCAATCAAATAGGAAGGTTGACTATAGACAGCTGTGTTAAATTACGCTATGCGATTTTTTTTTTTTAATAAATAGAATACTTATAATAATTTTATCAAGTAATATAATTATTGTATTAAAAAAAAAAATCGCATAGCTAATTTAACACAGCTGTCTGGTAAGTCAACCTTCCTATTTGATTGCTAGAATTAGCGAATAGCGAAGTTGACGATGACGAGACGAATAGGTAGCTAAAACGAAGATGTAGAATACTTCGTTATCTCGTTTTGAGGAATATGACGAATACATTCGTCATATTCGCTATTCGCTAATTCTACCAAGCCAACCATAACTTCTGTGCTCATGGAGCGTCCCCATCACCATGGGAACGTCTCCATATACTAAAATGTACTGTCGGATTTGAGGAATTACGTTGAAATCGCAATGCGATTAATTCAAGTTATATTAATCGCATTGCAATTTCAACTTAGAGCTGGGTTTATAATGGGTCAGCTTGCTAGAATTAACGAAGTTAACGAATATGGAATATAGCAGCAGTGTTAAGTTGAAATCGCAATGCGATTAATTTAACTTAAAGTATTCGCATTGCGATTTCAACTTAGCACTGCTAGTGCATAGCATTAGCTATACTCCATATTCGTTAATTCTAGCCTATGTAAGATAGCAGTGCTAAGTTGTAATCGCAATGCGATTAATATAACTTGAATTAATCGCATTGCGATTTCAACGTAATTCCTCAAATCCGACAGTACATTTTAGTATATGGAGATTCTCCCATGGATGGGGACGCTCCACATGAGCACGGAAGTCGGCAGAAGCGGCAACGGGCACTGACTAGAGCAGCCAGGAAGCCAGGAATCCTCAGGACAGGTAAGAACTACTTTTGGGAAGTAGGAAAGAAAAAAATATAACTAAAAAAAAAAAAAAAAAAAAACGAATATTCGAAATAGCGAATTTATAGCGCTATATTCGAAATATTCGCGAATTAGCGAAGTGCCGATATTCGCTAAAAAAATTCGCTTTTCGAATATTCGCGCTCAACACTAATCAACATTTATATAAATGTGCTATATCATATTGTTGGAGATGGCAGCATCTTAACCACGACCATCTATACCACTATACGCTAATAGCTACATCTATACTATTATATGCTGATACCTATCAATACCTTGTACCTGCCTGTGTATTCCAACACTTCTAGTTTTAGTTTTGTCTGTGTTTAAGTTAATCCTTTCCATTTGTCTCATCTGTGTTCCTGCCAAGTGTCCAGCCTGTTTGCGTCTTTATCTTCACCCTGCCTGCCTGCTTGTTTATCTTGTGCCTCCCACCATTTACGCTTTAAGTGTGTCTGGATCTCAGAAACCTGCATTCAAGTCTTAGTGAATGTTTAGCCTATACCTCCGTTTTTCCTGCGTTTGAGTTTTTTCTGTATTCTGAGCTTGCTGCCGACTACACTGGGACTATCTGAGGTTTCAGTCTGGTTGGTTCCATTCAGCGAAGTCCAGGTCCCTGTACAGGGGTTAAAAGGTGAATACTAGGGGAGCACTTGAATAATTGGAGGCATATCACTAGGATATGTCCCCATTGTCTCATAGGTGCGGATCACACCCCTTGGACCCGGACCTATATTTAGAACGGAGCACGCAAAATGTCGGAGAGTGCATGGCGTGTGCACAGTTACCTTCCATTCCTTTCTATGGGAGTGCAGAAAGACCCATTAAAATGAATGGGAAGCACACTGCGCAAGGTTTCAGAACAGACGTTTTCCCTCAATGACTATTGCTAGGGTCTGGTTATAGTTGTATATATTTGAGTGGGGAGGGGGATATATTTTGGTCAGTTTAGTATTTTGTAGTCTATTACAGCTCCTCATTGTGGTAACCCAGCTTTCCCAGGATCCTGAAAATCAAATCTGCCTAGCTATAGCACTATTTAGGAAAGGGGGATGGGGGGATTAATCTTGGTAGATTTAGTATTCTGTAGTCTATTACAGCTCCACATGGTTGGAACCCAACTTTCCCAGGACCCTGAAATGGAAAATCTGCCTGACTATGGCACTATGCAGGAATGGAAAGTGAGATTTTTCAGCGTAGTATTCTTTAGTCTATTACAGCTCCACATTGTTGAAATCAAATGTACTATTACAAACCTTCAACAAAATACCAATGCTGTAATGCTCAAACTGGCCCACAGGAGAACAGGTGAATCCCCCCAGTGGGCCCCTGAGCAATGGTAGGCCCCCAGTGCCCTACTCCCTGCATAAGTGGCACAAGGCACATTAGATGGACTGCACTACATACAGGTAGGCAGCTTAAAGAATTTCAACCAGCAGATGCATCCATATAAAAAACAAACAAAACAAAAAACAACTATGTAATTATTTAAGAGACTACCCAGTTCATTATTTTAGATACAACAGAGCCGCACCAGACAGTATCCTCTTTCCTCAGGGACTTGACTTCTCACTGCAGGGACCCCATAATCAATCATCTTCAGTGTCATGATGCTGCCTGCTGCTGTGTAATAGACTACCCAGTTTATTGTTTTAGATGCATCAGGTGGTGGAGAAAGAGCAAATAACAGAGACACATAAGGAGATTATGTTACGTTTTTTTTCGTTGCTCATTTTTGTGTTTGGATTCTGGCTTAAGTTCCCATTTAAGACCCAAGGGTATGACTTTAGGCATTACTAAGATTGTAGTCACCAGGACTCTGATGCCTAAGGCTGGGTTCTCATCTGCGCTGGGAACTCTGACAGTCTGTTCCGGTGGAGTTCACCATATCGGGCAAAGCGGGATACCACCGTGCACCGCCGAATCCCCATTCACTGTAATGGGATCCGGCAGTAATCCATCCGCTTTCCGGCATATATGCCGGCTTTCGGCCGGACAAAAAATGTTGCGTGCAGCATTACTTGTCCGGCTGAAAGCCGGCCTGTACACTGGATACAGTGACTGGATTACAGTGCCTTAGAGGGAAAAATGACCCCTCTATCACATGGGGATGAAACTAGCACTCAGTGGCATGTGATGGTTGTGGGCCCCGTTATATGGTGAATGTTGAATTGGGGCCCTGGAGCATAAAGTTCTCTGAAGATACCTTGCTTTAGGCATCAGGTTAAATTTGTATTCACACTGCAATACTACAGCTCAACAAGAAAGCTACTTACAGTATTAGGCCTCATGCACCTGCACGTATTTTGGATCCGCATCCGAGCCGCATATTTTGCGGCTCGGGCGCGGATCCATTCACTTCAATGGGGCTGCAAAAGATGCGGACAGCACTCCATGTGCTGTCCGCGCCCTTTGCTCCGTTCTGTGGCCCTGCAAAAAAATAGAGCATGTCCTATTCTTGTCCGTTTTGCGGTCAAGAATAGGCATTTCTACAATGGGCCGCAAATTGCGCAATGGAACACAGAACAGCTTCCATGTTTTACGGATCAGCGGTTTGCGGACCGCAAACACCTACGGTCTTGTGCATGAGGCTTTACAATGAGGGATAGGAGGTAGAGATCTATTTCAAAGAGATTGGTTTCAGACTCAGTAGCACAGAAAAATGTAAATGTCTGTCTGGAGTTACACTACAGTCGCATAAACTTGTCTTCAGTTACTCCAGGGACTCCGGCCCCTTATTCTTGTGATCTGTGGGAGTCTCAGATTCTTATCCCCTATCACTTAGATAGAGCATAAGTTCTTATGGTGGGACAACCCCTTTAACAATCTTCTACACTGATTTCTAATCAAATATGGTTATACATTAGCTTACAAGATCTTACAGCCCAGAAGATCTCACTGGGTTTCACTGTAAACAGCATTCTGCTATGAAAAAGTAAAAGTAAAAAAAATACTTTAGTGGTGTCCACGGCCCTTCTCTGCTCCTGAACGTATTCCCATTACTAGGCACTACTGTATTAGTGTATTAGGTACTAAGATCAAGGGGAAAATATTCTAAGACGGGCATTTCGTCTGCTGGCCTAAGATCAGCCAAAATAATTAAGAGGCACACATGACTGGCCCATGCAGCAGATGCTGAAATCTGCATCAGCTAGGAGGCGGTATAGATTTCAGATTTAATTTACAGCAGTTTTATAACATAAATTATCTTAGATCTCTCTGGCTGCAAAATCTTTGTTCCCCTCCCCCCATGCACACTTACTTTTTATAAAAGTGGTGAGTGTGACGTAAAAGGGTAAGAAGTTGGAGAATTTTGCACAAAATGAAACTTGCTCATAAATTGCATGACTTTTCTATGTTTCTGGCCTATGTTTGTACTAAGCCTGATGGTAAGCAATTTAGGATCAGAGTCCTGGACAAATGGATTTTTTTCTTTTAAAGGGTTATTTCATGAAGACAACTCATTCAAGCTGGCTGATGATTACCACAGAAGATGTCCTCTGACACCTAGTAATCTGATATTGCTGATGAAAGCCTTGTCTTGCCATACATTACATTTGCAACAGCCCTGATTTACTGACCATATAATGTTTGAAAATGACAGATCTGCTGGAGTTGGAGCAACTTTTAGGCCTCTTTCACACGGGCATCACGTTTGACGCCCGGATAAGAGGCGGGTGCGTTGCGCGAAAATTTGTGATTTTTCCACGTGAGTGCAAAGTGTTTTAATGCGCTTTGCACACGCATGGGAAAAATCAGCATGTTTGGTACCCAGACCCGACCCCGGACTTCATCACTGAAGTTCGGGTTTGGGTTGAGTATTCTGTAGATTTTATTATTTTCCCTTATAACATGGTTATAAGGGAAAATAATAGCATTCTCAATACAGAATGCTTAGTAAAATGTGGATGGAGGGGTTAAAAATAAAAAAATTAACTCACCTTATCCACTTAATTGCGTAGTTGCCGATCTCTTCTGTCTTCTTCAAGCATTAGCTGCCGGCTAACGGACCTGTGATGATGTCACCGAGCTCATCACATGGTCCAATCACATGGTCCATCAATGTGATTGGACCATGTGATGTGACATCACCACAGGTCCTTTAGATGGCAGCTAATGCTTGAAGAAGACAGAGATCGGCAACTACGCGATCAAGTGGATAAGGTGAGTTAATGTTTTTATTTTTAACCCCTTAATCCCCATTTTACAAAGCATTCTGTATTGAGAATGCTATTATTTTCCCTTATAACCATGTTATAAGGGAAAATAATAAAGATCGGGTCTCTTAGCAACCCTGCGGGAAAATCGCACCGCACTTGCTTGCGGATGCTTGCGATTTTCCCGCAGCCCCATTCACTTCTATGAGGCCTGCATTGCGTAAAAATAACGCAGAATGTAGAATATGCTGCGATTTTCACGCAACGCAAAAGTGATGTGGGAAAATCACCGCTCATGTACACAGCCCCATAGAAATGAATGGGTCCGGATTCAGTGTGGGTGCAATGCGTTCACCTCACGCATTCCACCCGCACAGATATCACGCCCGTGTGAAAGGGGCCTTACAGTGCGGTCTCTGTTCTAGCTCATAGAGAGGATTCTGAGTGTGGATCCTCGAACATCCCGCACCAGTGTCGCTGTATACTGGAAACTGAAAAAGAAAGGGCAAATAATATATTTTTGTGTAATGTAAACCTATGCCATATTTTCTGTATGCACATGGTAATTAGAGATTTGAGTGTTGAAAAATTCCATTTGGCAACTTTACCAAAATTCTCCAAGAAATTCAATTCATTTCAAATTAATTTGCCACAAATCCCTATAAATCAAATATACCAAGGCCACTATGCCTTAGGGCAGGCATGCTCAACCTGCGGCCCTCCAGCTGTTGTAAAACTACAACTCCCACAATGCCCTGCTGTAGGCTGATAGCTGTAGGCTGTTCGAGTATGCTGGGAGTTGTAGTTCTGCAACAGCTGGAGGGCCGCAAGTTGAGCATGCCTGCCTTAGGGTATGACCACATGTGAGGCATGTTGTAAATTGTATAATTACTGCAACATCTCACTTTGGTCAGTAGATGGCAGCAAAGGATAAGATGATAAACATCTACATTGGAGCTGCCTATCAGAGCAATACTAATATGCTATTTAGTTTGCAAAGTTGGAAAATAGCTAATTTATGGGCTGTTTTGAACCCTTACAAGTGTAATAGCAAACTGAATATGCAGGTTTGACACTGCACTTAGGAAATGACTTATTGCATCACACTCTCCCTGTGTAAGGGGAGGAGGTTCCTCTAGAAGCAGGAAGTGAGCAGACGGAGGCTGTGCTTGGTGCTGATGGAAACCACAAGGGATCATCTCTGCTGAAACTGGAAGGGAATGGACCGGCTCTCGGTGGAGACTGGGGACAGCACGAAGGGGAGGTTTGCAGTGACGACCCCAGGAGTGTTGTGTCTGTAGGATCGAGTTCTGGAGTTGACCAGGAAATAACAAAAAGGAACCAAGAACCTGCTCAAGGAACTATGCTCAGCTCACAGGACAATGTTGAGACCACACGGGATGAGGGTTTTATAGGGCTGTGACATCATAGGGGATGGCTATCTGTGGATTGGCTGGCTGCACAGCATTATAGGTGATCTTGCCTTCCCAGGCTTGTCTCCTCTACATTTAGTTTTTCTTTGTAACACGTGCAGCCGGCACTTTAGGAAAACCTAATTCGTTGCCACAAAGTGTGAGAAAATTTGGATTTGTCGCAAATTGAAGTTTTCCTAAATTTCAGACATAATTCCGCGTCAAATGCTTTGCTTTGCTCAACACTAATGGTAAAATGGGGCCATATTTATAACCACCACTAGATGGGGATGGTGTCATCCTCTATAGAAATAGAGGAGATAGAACATTCTAGTTGGTCTAAGCTAGTCAGTCAAACCAGTCTAAGGCGTGTTTCACATTGCCAGCAACCTGTTCCGGCATAGAAGGCTGGCAATCGGCCGGACAAAAACCATTGTGTGTCCGGTTCATTCTCGGCATGTTTGCCAGATTGCACCCAGATCACCTCTGGACCCCATTATAGTTAATGGGGCAAGGCGGCATTCCAGTAGCATCCATCAAACTGCTTCCGGTTGGAACATCTTGCTGGATCGGCAAATGCAAATGTGAAACAGGCCTAAACCAGAGAGAGAATCAATCTAATCAGTGTCCAGCCAGCAACCAGGACACATGGAAAATGTAAAAGCTGACAGTTTAGCTCATCCTGGACTTGTATACAGCCAGCATAGAGCCAGAACACCTACAAACAGCAAAGCTGGATGAAAGAAGAGTGTTTTGGAAGTCCAGTACAGAAAACTGTCTAAAAAGGACTCATAGGCTCTACGGCACATGTGTCCAGGAGAAGCCTATGGTGCCTGGCTACACACCAAAACAGCTTGATCACCTATGTAACTTTTCACACCCCAAGGTGGATTCTGTGGACTCGTACTTTAAGTACGGCAACCTGTCTACATAATGGAACAGAAGTGTTTGCCTGCCATGAGGGAGAACTGCCCTTTTTTGTTGCATTGCCTAAAATAAAGTATTACACCTCATGCCTGGATGCTTAAGTCAGAGTCAGATAGTGAAGTGCATAGTAACGAAGACTGCTATTCATCTCCTTAAGGGCTCTTTTACACTTGCGTTCTATGGATCCGGCGGGCACTTCCGTCCCGTTGGATCCGTCAGAACACAAGTCGCCTGAAAGCATTTTAAGTTGAAATGCTTTCAGGTTACCATGGCCGCCAGGACGCTAAACGACGGATCCGGAGATGCGCCGAAAAGACGTTTAACTTAATGCTGGATCTGGATTAATGCACTTCAATGAGCATTAATTCCGGATCTGGCGTTACGGCATGTCTTCCGGATTTTTGGACGGAGACAAATCCGCAGCATTCTACGGTTTTGTCAACGTCCAAAAAACTTTCACATACTGAACGGAAGACATCCTGATGCATCCTGAACGGATTTCTTTCTACTCAGAATGCATTAGGATAATCCTGATCAGTATCTTTCCGTCCTAGAGCCCCGAGGACGGCACTCTAGGACGGAAACCAAAAACGCAAGTGTTAAAGAGCCCTTAAAGAGGCACCTTTTTGCCTGTTGTCTACCTGTGTGGCTGTAAGACCAGTAACATCTCTGGGGACTGCATTCTGTGTACCATCTTGGCCGTCCATTGCATGTAATAACTGTGGTGACCTATTTGACATGTTCATTGATGATTGCTTTCTGCACTACATTTACACCACAAGGTGTTGGCATCATGACATCTGTGAACCTGCTTTGCACCGTAAAACCATCAACACCAAGGGAGTCTTAGCTGTCATCAGGCAGTAGGACCCCAGAACCTGAGTTTGCCCTGAAGAGAAGAACTTGTGTGCCCTTCCTATCACTACACACTGCCCAGGGAGCTTCAGAACCATGAATTCAACTACTACCAGTGGCGTAGGGATCGCCATAGCAGCCATAGCAATGTCTATGGGGCCCTACGCCACTGGGAGCCAATTCAAGTGGCTACGGCATACAGACTGTTCCCTTCCCTCTAAGCTGCACCCGCTCATGTCTGCTCAGCACCCGCTCACCCTACCCCCGGCAAAATGTCCACTCAAGATGACGTCCGTCCAGTCCATCCATATGACCTGTGCGGCTCAGTGCGCCTTTACATGTTGCCGCGCTACTGCTGTGGCTCCTCCTTTTTCTGATTGAAAGAAGAGAAGAGGAGCGAGGACTGTCTGAGAGGTGCAGCCAGGGGTGAGGCGAGGTAATGTGGAGGCGCGGCGCAGCGGTGTTATCTTAGAGCCTGATGGCCTTGAGCTGACAGCCATGTTACCCGAGCTGTGAACAGCATTCCCAGATATTTGCTGTACAGCAGAGATATTGAACATAATAAAACAGCTCAATGGGAGAGTGATGTGGGCATCGGGTTTTTGCTTCATATGAATTCACACCCCATTCTCAACCAAGTGATGTGTAATCTGTATGTGTGCTCAAGTCACATGTAAACTCCACAGGAAATTTTGGGTCAGATGAATATACTATACTAGGACCTCACCACCTCGGGGTACACAGGTCACAATCTAACTATAACTTGAGAGGATTACAGGCCTCATACAAGAAAATCAGGGCTGTCGGCGCCACACCTGTCTACAGGTTGTGTGGGGAATTACAGCTCAGCCTCATTTACTTCAGTGGGGTGCAGTTAAAATACCTGACACAACCTGTTGACAGATGTGGCGCCATTTCTGGAAGAAAGCAGCTGTATTTTGCTAACTCTAATGAGCGTATGTTGTGTGCGCTCACATCCAGCACCCATGGTCAGGGCAGGTGGGAGGTTCTAACCCCCCCTCCCCTTCCCCACCAAAAGGTTGAAAACCTCTAAGGCCTCATGCACACGGCTGTATGTAATTTTCAGTCCGCAAAATACAGATACCAACAGTGGGAGGTCCTAGAGGGGTGTTTGGATGGGAGCTCTGGAAGGGGTGGGAGGTCCGAGAGGTATGTGGGGGTGGGAGATCCGGGAGGGGGGGGGGCATAATTTTTTTGCTATGGGGCCAAGTCATTTCTAGCTACGCCCCTGACTACTACTACACCCATCCTGCCTCCTCTGCACTCACGCACTCCCCTGCAGCCCGGGTGCTGCAATCCCCTGCATTACTTCTAGACTCTGTTCACATTTCCATTATAGTTGTGCTCTATCAGGTTTTCATTGCAGAATGGTGTAGTGTGTTGTGCCGTTCTGACTTCTAAGAAAGAATTATGGAAAGTGTATTTTCTTCAGATAAAGAAACTCGACTTAGAAATGAAGTCAGTACATAATGGTGCAGAATAGTAATGCCCTGACCATTGTGTGTGTGATGGGTTACTTCAAATATCAAAAAGGAGAAGGTGACAGAAGAGCACAGGTTAAAGAGGAGTACGCTTGTGCTTATCCTGGCTGTCTTCCTTTACACTCTTTCTATTATGCTTGGTTTCCATGGTTACTGGTTGATTCATGATGCTCCGAACCTCTTCTAATTATACCCTGGCATAAAATTAATACTTAAATTCTTGATTTAAAAACAACGTGCTGCCTGGTGTTTGTCATCGCATTGTGACACATCTTGGAGTCAAACACTGTCACATACTGGAGCTTGGCTTCACATGTTCCATTTATAATTTATGCTACATATTTAGGTAACAGCATGTTAAACAACATGCTTCCAAGGGTTCATCTGTGTGATGTGGACTGAATTCAGCGGAAGATGCAATAGAATGAATCATAAAATACAATAAACATATTATTAATAATAACGCTTTACAATCATACATTACATAGCAATTCACATACACATTAACTCAACAATTAAAACATGGCTAATCCATATTTGCGTATTTAAATAGGGGGGACATGGTGTCATGAGCCCCTTATTTACATGTGCAAGTATTACAGTTGTTTTATTACTGGATACAGAAGGGGAAGGTACAGGCAGAAGTCAGCGATGGAGAATCTTGATTGGAGGAGACAGCAACTGTTGATCACCTGACGGTACCTAAAAAAGAGGAGAAAAGGCCGTTAAGCAGGAACGCAAAGCCGGACACAGATGATGACATCATCGCTGTGCACCGATCTCTCCCCTGCCATCAAAAAGAGACACCCGTGGAGTCATCAAAATGCAGGATAAAAAATTATACTGCGTCAGCCATCGCGAGGGACAGCTTCAGGCCTCCATCTTCTTTTCAGCAACGGTCACCAGCTTCAAATGCCAGAAAACCACCTGCTTCCAACTGGAAATCAAGCAATCCACAGATATCATATATTACACCCACAGAACATAGTGACTGCAATTATACTGCATAGTGCAATTTGCACTAAAACTTTTATTAATGACATTTCTTTTAATAAAGATACCTTATCTGCGGAAAAGGTACATTCATTTAAAGAATTCATTTCATTCATTGACCACAAAGATACTAGTAAAAATGCCATCCCTGTCTGGTCATCCCCAGACAGAAAATCGGATATTGATAGCTATAAAGAGAGTGATTACTACACTTCTATGACATATCCTTCAGTTAAAACAAACCAAAGCACAAATAAAGACAAAAATGTTGTCCCAATCTTAGAAACGAGCAGAGGCATAAAAGAAAGATCAGTAAAAGACATTTCGCCCTGCCAAATATCTCCTTTGGGCTTTCATCTTTCTAACCAGTTAAAAGAAAAAAATTGGAATAAAGAATTCATTGAAATCTTTTTTCTCCTTCCATCGGCATAAAAACAGACAGTAAAGATGAGGATGGGAGAAAAAGAGTACAGCAAAAAACTTTCTTTAACCCTTTCAGGACCGTGCATTTTTAAATTTTGCGTTTTTGTTTTGCGCTCCCTGCCTTCCCAGAGCCATAACTTTTTTTATTTGTCTGTTCACATAGCCATATGAGGGCTTGTTATTTGCAGGACAAGTTGTACTTTCCAACGTTACCATTTAAACTTGCATATGATGTAGTGGGAAGCGGGAAAAAAATTCCAAATGGGGTGAAATTGCAAAAAAAAAAGCAATTCCACCACAGTTTTACGTTTTTTTTTTTATTATGACGTTCGATGTACGATAAAACTGACTGGTACAGGTCAGTATAAATCCGGCGATACTTTATATGTAAAGTTTTTCTTGCGTTTTGATAGTGATAAAAAAAGAAAAAAAATGGGAAAAAAATCTGTTTTATTTTTTTGTCGCCATATTTTGACCCCTATATCTTTTTTGTATTTATGTGTACGGAGCTGTATGGGGGCTCTTTTTTTGCTGATTCATTGATACCATTCTGGGGTGTGTATGACTTTTTGATCACTTTTTATTTTATTTTTTGTAGAAAATGAAGCGACCAAAAATAGCGAATCGGCCATTTGAATGCTTTTTTCCGTTTTACAGTTTGCCGTATGGGGAATATATTTTTATACTATGGGCGTTTTTGCACATTGCGAACCCATGATGTGTATTTTTTTATTTATTTTTTATTTATTTTTTATATTTTAGGAAAAGGGGGTGATTTGAATTTTTATGTTTTTTATTATTTTTTTAAACATTTTATTTATTTTTACACTTTTTTATAGTTCCCATTGCGAACTATAAAATGTGATCATCTGATTGCTATTTTCATAGACTTCAATGTACTTGTATTGGAATCTATGATGATTTTACTATCCTATTACAGGCAGCAGCCTTATGTCATTCATAAAGACACGGGCTGCTGCATACACGCTTCGGCTCCTCCGATCGCTGCACGGAAATTTTTCGCTTTCGGTTTTCAGCGCGTTCGGATGCTGTGGTCAGGCATATACTCAGTTGTTCTGGGTGAGAAACATCCAGACCTATGTTGTGGACTGTTTCATCATTTAGATAGCATATTGGAAGCCTACAAAAACCGCATGGTTTTCCATCAAAAACGTGTGGTATATCCGGAATTAAATTGGGGGGCAAAAGATGTCGTCCTATGGATTAATCTTATGTTAAACTTTTGCTCAGGGAACCACCCAGCAACAAAATGTTATAAAAAGCAAAATTGGCAAAATTCAAAAAACAATGAACGCAATAGAGCAAATGACACCACTGATCATACCAAGAATCATTTTATATAACTACGTTTACAGGTTCAGATTGTTCGTTTGTTGACAACTTGAAATCTGTAAATAAGAATAAATATGCAGTTTTAGAAAAAATAGAGAAATTCTTGAAAATAGGGTAGCAGATCCATTTAACTCTCCTACATTCAAAATTTTTAGAACATCCCCATTGGGGTTAGTCCCTAAAAAGGAGTCTAAGGCCTTATTCACACATCCGCAATGTAGTCCGCATGTATTCCGCAATTTTGCGGAATACATGCGGACCCATTGACTGTGAATGGGGCCGGAAAAGATGCGGAGAGCACACACTGTGCTCTCCGCATCCGATTTTGCGGAGCGCGCCGCCGATTTTCCGGTCCGCGGCTCCGCAAAAAAAATAGAGCATGTCCTATTCTTGTCCGCAATTGCGGACAAGAAGAGGCATTTTCTATGGAGTCCGGGCAATGTGCGGTCCGCAAAAATGCGGAATGCACATTGCCGATGTGTCCGTGTTTTGCGGATCCGCGGCTCCGTGGATCCGCAAAACACAACGGATGTGTGAATAAGGCCTAACAGTTACCGACTTATTCATCACTTATCATATTAAAAAGACCATTTATTAAACAATTTAATTGATAAGAAGATCACTTCAGTACACGTATGCGTCTTTTGATCAAGCACTGCAATTACTAAATAAGGCCTCTTTCACACGAGCAAATTTTCCGCGCGGTGCAATGCGTAACGTGAACGCATAGCACCCGCACCGAATCCTGACCCATTCATTTCAATGGATTTGTGTACATCAGCGTTTTTTTCATGCATCAGTTCTGCGTGGCGTGAAAAATGGAGCATATTTTGCGGCTCGGACGTGGACTCATTCACTTCAATGGGGCCGCAAAAGATGCGGACAGCACACTGAGTGGAAAAAACGGAACAACTAAACGCAATCGCAGACAAAACTGACTGAACTTGCTTGCAAAATGGTGTGAGTTTCACTGAACGCACACCTGAACGCGTCCGTGGCCAATCCGTTACGCTCGTGTGAAAGAGGCCTAAAGCAGAAAGAAATGCTTAATTAGCAAAAACAGATATAAAATCGGCCTTCCGATTACTACCTGTTAACCAAGAGAGTTATAATTCATTGGGGTTCCATTTTGAAGGAAACTATTACTACGACAAAGCAGTGAGCACTATCCTGTTTTCAAGTTTTTTGCAATGGATGGTAGAAAGTCAAAGGGTGGTTTTATAATCCACTACCTTGATGATTTTTTGTTTATAGGTAGACATCGTATCAACGATTGTTAGAACTTACTAAATACGTTCAAAAATATCACAGGTTATTTCAGTATACCATTAGCAGAAGAAAAGACAGTTCTTCCCACTAATATCATAACTTTTTTAGGTATCTCTATAGACACAGTAAATATGGAATTTAAAATACCAGAAGAAAAAATTGTTGCAGCTCGAATATCATTGCAGAATTTATTATCATCTAAGAAAACTACATTAAAAGATTACAATCAGCTCTGGGCTCCTTCTTAATTTCATAGCCAGAGTCATTCCAATGGGAAGAGTTTTTTCACACTAGGGGAAAAAACTCACAATTTGTCCACATTCGATTGTCAAAACAAATAAAGAACAATATATGTATATGGCTTCACTTCTTGGAAAGCTTTAGGCCCCTTTCACACGGGCTAGTTTTCCGCGCGGGTGCAATGCGTGAAGTGAACGCATTGCACCCGCACTGAATCCGGACCCATTCACTTCTATGGTGCTGTGCACATGAGCGGTGATTTTCACGCATCACTTTTGCGTTGCGTGAAAATCGCAGCATGTTCTATATTCTGCGATTTTCACGCAACGCAGGCCCCATAGAAGTGAATGAGGCTGCGGGAAAATCGCAAGCATCCGCAATCATGTGCGGATGCTTTGCGATTTTCCCGCATGGTTGCTAGGATACGATCGGGATGGGGACCCGATCGTTATTATTTTCCTTTATGACATAGTTATAAGGGAAAATAATCGCATTCTAATTACAAAATGCAATGTTCCCCGGGCTATAGAGGGTTAAAAATAATAATGAGTTAACTCACCTTCTCCCATTGTACGCGCAGAGCCCCAGAACGTCTTCTCTCTTGATGATTGCTTGCTTCAGGACCTGTGGTGACGTCACAGGGTCACATGGTCAATCAAAGAAGCATTTGAGTGGACCATGTGACCCATGTGATCCTGTGACATCACGGCAGGTCCTTCATCCAACATCGTCCTGAAGCAAGCAATCATCAAGAGAGAAGATGTTCTGAGGCTCTGCGCTAATGGGAGAAGGTGGTAACTCTTTATTTTCAACCCTCTATGGCCCGAGGACATTGCATTCTGTAATTAGAATGCGATTATTTTCCCTTATAACTATGTTATAAAGGAAAATAATTACATATACAGAATACTCATCCCGAAACCGGACTTCAGTGATGAAGTCTGACTTCGGGTCTGGGTACCAAGCATGCGGATTTTTTCACGCGCGTGCTAAACGCACTACAAACGTTAGCACACGCGCAGAAAAATCGTGGCGATTCCAGCAACGCACCCGCCTCTTATCCGGGCGTCAAACATGACGCCCGTGTGCAAGAGGCCTTAATGGTAGAACAATCTGGCAAAAGGAATTTATAGACTCAGATGCCATGCAACTATACACAGATGTGGCTGCATCGGTGGACTACGGTGCATTTTCACAAAAAACAATGGTCAGCTGAAGTATGGCCAAAAAATTGACTAGACAAAACACTCATAAAAAAATATAGTTTTCTTAGAACTTTTTCCAGTCTTAACCCCCTCAGCCCCCCTAGCTTAAACACCCTTAATGACCAGGCCACTTTTTACAATTCCGCACTACACTACTTTCACCGTTTATTGCTCGGCCATACAACTTACCACCCAAATGAATTTTACCTCCTTTTCTTCTCACTAATAGAGCTTTCATTTGGTGGTATTTCATTCTTGCTGACATTTTTACTTTTTTTGGTATTTTGCTTTTTTTGATGAAATTTTTGAAAAAAAATGACATTTTTTACTTTCTGTTGGAAAATTTGTCAAATAAAGCTACATTTCTCTATAATTTTTTCTCTAAATGTATTGTTCTACATGTCTTTGATAAAAAAAAATGCAATAAGTGTATATTCATTGGTTTGGGTAAAAGTTATAGCTTTTACAAACTATGGTGCAAAAAAGTGAATTTCCGTACTTTGACTTTCTGAGCACCTGTCCTGTTTCCTGACGTACTACAATGCCCAGACAGTAGAAACACCCCATAAATGACCCCATTTCGGAAAGTAGACACCCTAAGGTATTCACTGAGGGGCATAGTGAGTTCATGGAAGTTTTTATTTTTTGTCACAAGTTAGCGGAAATGGATTTTTATTTTATTTTTTTCCAAAAATTTCATTTTCCGCTAACTTGTGACAAAAAATAAAAACTTCCATAAACTCACTATGCCCCTCAATGAATACCTTACGGTGTCTACTTTCCGGAATAGGGTCACTTGTGAGTATTTTTACTGCCCTGGCATTTTAGGGGCCCCTAAAGCATGAGAATCCAAATGTGTAAAAATGCCCTGTGAAATCCTAAAGGTACTCATTGGATTTAGGGCCCCTTTGCGCATCTTGGCTGCAAAAAAGTGGCACACATGTGGTATCGCCGTACTCAGGAGAAGTAGGGCAATGTGTTTTGGGGTGTATTTTACATATACCCATGTTGGGTGAGAGAAATATCTCTGTAAATTGACAACTTTGTATAAAAAAATTAAAAAGTTGTCGTTTACAGCGATATTTCTCACACAAAGTATGGGTATATATAAAAATACACCCCAAACTACATTGCCCTACTCTCTGAGTACGGCAATACCACATATGTGACATTTTTGCAGCCAAGATGCGCAAATGGGCCCTAAAACCAATGAGTACCTTTAGAATTTCACATGGCAATTTACGCATTTGGATTCCAAACTACTTCTCACGCTTTAGGGGCCCCTAAAATGCCGGGACAGTAAAAATACCCCACATGTGACCCCATTCGGAAATTATTTTTTTTTCTTACAAAGTCTCATATTCCACTAACTTGTGACAAAAATAACATTTTACATCAACTCACCATACCCCTCACGGAATACCTTGGGGTGTCTACTTTCTAAAATGGAGTCACTTGTGGGGTATTTATACTGCCCTGGCATTTTAGGGGCCCCTAAACGTGAGAAGTGGTTTGGAATCCAAATGCGTAAAAATGTCCTGTGAAATCCTAAATGTACTCATTGGATTTAGGGC
This sequence comes from Bufotes viridis, assembly GCA_033119425.1. Classification (NCBI taxonomy): domain Eukaryota; kingdom Metazoa; phylum Chordata; class Amphibia; order Anura; family Bufonidae; genus Bufotes; species Bufotes viridis. The sequence goes on along the minus strand of CM065589.1, from coordinate 506,463,473 downwards.
CCTTTGCTCATCTTGGCTGCAAAAAGTGGCACACATGTGGTATCGCTGTACTCAGGAGAAGTAGGGCAATGTGTTTTGGGGTGTATTTTTATATATACCCATACTTTGTGTGAGAAATAGCGCTGTAACGACAACTTTTTAAATTTTTTCATTCAAAGTTGTCAATTTACAGAGATATTTCTCTCACCCAGTATGGGTATGTGTAAAAATACACCCCAAACACATTGCCTACTTCTCCTGAGTACGGCGATACCACATGAGTGACACTTTTGCAGCCAAGATCGCAAAGGGTCCAAATTCTAATGAGTACCTTTTAGGAGGGCATTTTTACGCATTTTTCTTCTCACGCTTTAGGGCCCCTAAAATGCCAGGGCAGTATAAATACCCCACATGTGACCCCATTTTGGAAAGAAGACACCCCAAGGTATTCGCTGAGGGGCATAATGAGTCCATGAAAAATTAAACTTTTTGTCAAAAGTTAGCGGAAAGGAGACTTTGTGAGAAAAAACAATAAAAATCAATTTCCACTAACTTGTGCCAAAAAAAAATCTTCTATGAACTCGCCATGCCCCTCATGGAATACCTTGGGGTGTCTTCTTTCCAAAATGGGGTCACATGTGGGGGATTTATACTGCCCTGGCATTTTAGGGGCCCTAAAGCGTGAGAAGAAAAATGCGTAAAAATGCCCTGTGAAATCCTAAAGGTACTCATTGGAATTTGGGCCCCTTTGCGCATCTTGGCTGCAAAATAATGTCACACATGTGGTCTCGCCGTACTCAAGAGAAGTAGGGCAATGTGTTTTGGGGTGTATTTTTACATATACCCATGCTGGGTGAGAGAAATATCTCTGTAAATTGACAACTTTGTATAAAAAAAATTAAAAAGTTGTCGTTTACAGCGATATTTCTCACACAAAGTATGGGTATATATAAAAATACACCCCAAAACACATTGCCCTACTTCTCCTGAGTACGGCAATACCACATATGTGACACTTTTTTGCAGCCAAGATGCGCAAATGGGCCCTAAAACCAATGAGTACCTTTAGGATTTCACATGGCAATTTTACGCATTTGGATTCCAAACTACTTCTCACGCTTTAGGGGCCCCTAAAATGCCGGGACAGTAAAAATACCCCACATGTGACCCCATTCCGGAAATTATTTTTTCTTTTCTTACAAAGTCTCATATTCCACTAACTTGTGACAAAAAATAACATTTTACATCAACTCACCATACCCCTCACGGAATACCTTGGGGTGTCTACTTTCTAAAATGGAGTCACTTGTGGGGTATTTATACTGCCCTGGCATTTTAGGGGCCCCTAAACGTGAGAAGTGGTTTGGAATCCAAATGCGTAAAAATGTCCTGTGAAATCCTAAATGTACTCATTGGATTTAGGGCCCCTTTGCTCATCTTGGCTGCAAAAAAGTGGCACACATGTGGTATCGCTGTACTCAGGAGAAGTAGGGCAATGTGTTTTGGGGTGTATTTTTATATATACCCATACTTTGTGTGAGAAATAGCGCTGTAAATGACAACTTTTTAAATTTTTTCATTCAAAGTTGTCAATTTACAGAGATATTTCTCTCACCCAGTATGGGTATGTGTAAAATACACCCCAAAACACATTGCCCTACTTCTCCTGAGTACGGCGATACCACATGAGTGACACTTTTGCAGCCAAGATGCAAAGGGTCCAAATTCTAATGAGTACCTTTTAGGAGGGCATTTTTACGCATTTTTCTTCTCACGCTTTAGGGCCCCTAAAATGCCAGGGCAGTATAAATACCCCACATGTGACCCCATTTTGGAAAGAAGACACCCCAAGGTATTCGCTGAGGGGCATAATGAGTCCATGAAAAATTAAACTTTTTGTCAAAAGTTAGCGGAAAGGGAGACTTTGTGAGAAAAAAACAATAAAAAATCAATTTCCACTAACTTGTGCCAAAAAAAAATCTTCTATGAAATCCTAAAGGTACTCATTGGAATTTGGGCCCCTTTGCGCATCTTGGCTGCAAAATAATGTCACACATGTGGTCTCGCCGTACTCAAGAGAAGTAGGGCAATGTGTTTTGGGGTGTATTTTTACATATACCCATGCTGGGTGAGAGAAATATCTCTGTAAATTGACAACTTTGAATAAAAAAATGTAAAAAGTTGTCGTTTACAGAGATATTTCTCACACACAATATGGGTATATGTAAAAATACACCACAAAACACATTGCCCTACTTCTCCTGAGTACGGCGATACCACATGAGTGACACTTTTTTGCAGCCAAGATGCGCAAAGGGGCCCTAAAACGAATGAGTACCTTTAGGATTTCACAGGGCATTTTTACGCATTTGGATTCTCACGCTTTAGGGCCCCTAAAATGCCAGGTCAGTATAAATACCCCACAAGTGACCCCATTTTGGAAAGAAGACACCCCAAGGTATTCCGTGAGGGGCATGGCGAGTTCACAGAATTTTTATTTTTTGGCACAAAAAGCGGAAATTTATATTTTTATTTTTATTTTTTTACAAAGTCTCATATTCCACTAACTTGTGACAAAAAAATAAAATTTTACATCAACTCACCATACCCCTCACGGAATACCTTGGGGTGTCTGCTTTCTAAAATGGGGTCACTTGTGGGGTATTTTTACTGCCCTGGCATTTTAGGGGCCTCTAAAGCGTGAGAAGGAGTTTGGAATCCAAATGCGTAAAAATGTCCTGTGAAATCCTAAAGGTACTCATTGGATTTAGGGCCCCTTTGCGCATCTTGGCTGCAAAAAAGTGGCACACATGTGGTATCGCCGTACTCAGGAGAAGTAGGGCAATGTGTTTTGGGGTGTATTTTAACATATACCCATGCTGGGTGTGAAAAATATCTCTGTAAATGTCAACTTTTTCCATTTTTTTATACAAAGTTGTCAATTTACAGAGATATTTTTCACACCCAGCATGGGTATATGTAAAAGTACACCCCAAAACACATTGCCCTACTTCTCCTGAGTACGGCGATACCACATGTGTGCCACTTTTTTGCAGCCAAGATGTGCAAAGGGGCCCCAATTCCAATGAATACCTTTTAGGATGGCATTTTTACGCATTTTTCTTCTCACGCTTTAGTGCCCCTAAAATGCCAGGGCAGTAAAAATACCCCAAATGTGACCCCATTTTAGAAAGAAGACACCCCAAGGTATTCTGTGAGGGGCATGGTGAGTTCATAGAAGTTTTTATTTTTTTTGGCACAAGTTATCGGAATTTGATTTTCTTTGTTTTTTTCTCACGAAGTCTCCCTTTCCGCTAACTTGTGACAAAAAGTTCAATCTTTCATGGACACAATATGCCCCTCAGCAAATACCTTGGGGTGTCTTCTTTCCAAAATGGGGTCACATGTGAGGTTTTTGTACTGCCATGGCATTTGAGGGTCTCCGCAATCATTACACGTATGGCCAGCATTAGGAGTTTCTGCTATTCTCCTTATATGGAGCATACGGGTAATGAGATTTTTTTTCCGTTCAGCCTCTGGGCTGAAAGAAAAAATGAACGGCACAGATTTCTCCATTCGCATCGATCGATGTGGATGAAAAAATCTCTGCCAAAAAATATGCAAGAAGAAAAAGAGGGGCCAGCACATAGGGGCTCCGCCCAAACATCCATACCCACTCAGCTCCTATGTCCTGGCAAACGTGATTTCTCCATTCACATCGATCAATCGATCGTTGTGGAGGAAGACATCTTTGCCGGATTTTTGATACAAAATGTTTGCCAAAGCATATGAACTCCAACACCTCTCCTCAGCTCATATGCCTGGGCAAACGTACCTGTACTGCAGAGGAGAAATCTCATCTTGCAGCGCCGCATACACCGACTTCACGTGTCTTCTGACAGCAGCGCAATGCTTCTCTCAGAATGCACATCAGTGCTGCAGCGTTTTCGTCGGTTGGTCCGTTGGTCTACCTGGAAAATAAAGGGTGGTTAGGGGGAAAAAAAAAAAAAAGAAGAAAAAACAGGCAGCAGGCACATAACTTGAACGTTACAAACTTTATAAAACGTGAACATAAACCTTTTTTTATCAAACCTGATCAAAACTTTTAAAACCTGAACTAACTCAAGATTTTTTTTTCTTGCTACCTGTTTAAATTTTTATTTTAACCATTTCACGCTTTATTTTCCTAGCAGAAACCTCTCCTTTCCCATGGGACAATGTGTAAAGTGTAAATCACACAGAGATGGTGCGAAGTACATTATGCACTTTATCCCAAGTGAAAGGAGAGGTTTCTACCGTTTCACACTTCTGCTGTAGCACACCAGCACCCCTATGTGTTAGGGTCTCTCAAAACCTAGTATCCTGAGAGACCCTTGAGCTTGATTGTAAAAACTACCTGTGTCCTGCAATCCATATGTCCCTAAGTGTACCTGAGTGTGGTACTTCCGGAAACACTGCCCTAGGCATAGGGCAGGGTGGTCAGGACAGTCAGGACAGAAATAGCAGGTGTCACGCCTTATTCCACTCCTGCTACAGACACGACATCTTTTTCGGGGTGACGGTTGGGTTGAGGTACCAGCAACGACATTGGGGAAATGTCGCTCATGTAGACGGCTCACTACACTGGTGGTTGGGGGCCACAGAACCTCCTGGATACAGGAGGTTCTCAATGATCTCTTCCTGAAATTTGAGGAAGGATCCTGTTCTCCCAGCCTTACTGTAGAGAACAAAACTATTATATATAGCCAATTGAATTAAATATACAGACACCTTCTTATACCAGCGTCTGGTCCTGCGGGAAAGCAAATATGGGGCCAACATCTGGTCATTGAAGTCCACCCCTCCCATGAGCAAATTATAGTCGTGGACCAAGAGGGGCTTTTCAATGACACTGGTTGCCCGTTCAATTTGGACTGTCGTGTCTGCGTGAATGGAGGTGAGCATGTAAATGTCACGCTTGTCTCTCCATTTCACCGCGAGCAGTTCTTGGTTACACAAGCCAGCCCTCTCCCCCCTTGCGAGACGGGTGGTAAGGAGCCGTTGGGGGAAGCCCCGGCGACTAGGCCGCGCGGTGCCACAGCAGCCAATCTGTTCTAGGAACAAATGCCTGAAGAGGGCCACACTTGTGTAGAAATTGTCCACATAAAGATGGTACCCCTTGCTGAATAAGGGTGACACCAAGTCCCAGACTATCTTCCCACTGCTCCCCAGGTAGTCAGGGCAACCGACCGGCTCCAGGGTCTGATCTTTTCTCTCATAGATCCGAAATTTGTGTGTATAGCCTGTGGCCCTTTCACAGAGCTTATACAATTTGACCCTTTCTTGGGATGTACTGTTTGAAGCCAAGGCGCCCGGTGAAATGTACAAGGGACTCGTCTACGCAGATGTTTTGTGCGGGGGTATACAAATCTGCAAATTTCAGGTTGAAGTGGTCTATGAGGGGCTGAATTTTGTGGAGCCGGTGAAAAGCTGGGTGGCCTCTGGGACGGGAGGTGGTGTTGTCGCTAAAGTGCAGGAAACACAGGATGGTCTCAAAACGTGTCCTGGGCATGGCAGCAGAGTACATGGGCATGTGATGAATTGGGTTCGTGGACCAATATGACTGCAATTCATGCTTTTTGGTTAGACCCATGTTGAGGAGAAGGCCCAGAAAAGTTTTAAATTCGGAAACTTGGACTGGTTTCCACCGGAAAGGCTGGGCATAAGAGCTTCCCGGGTTGGCGTTTATAAATTGAGTGGCATACCGATTTGTTTCTGCCACGACTAAGTCATAGAGCTCCGCAGTGAAGAACAGCTCAAAAAACCCCAGCGCCGATCCTATCTGAGCCGTCTCCACCCGAACTCCTGACTGGGCGGTGAAAGGGGGAACTACTGGTGCGGCTGAAGTTGGGGGCTGCCAATCAGGGTTTGCCAGCACCTCAGGGACTCTAAGGGCTCTACGGGCCTGTCTGCGCGGTGGCTGCGACGGGGGAATTACTGCACGTGCCACCGTACCAGCTTCAACTGCTCTTCTGGTGCTCGCCACTTCACCATGTTGTACGGCAGTGCTGGTAGAAGGTCCAGGATGGGCTGCGCTGCTCGTGTATGCCTCACCACGTAATCCGGCAGCGCCAGCCCCACTCTGCTGCCCTTGAAACGGATCCTGCGCTACCTGCAGTCTAGCGACACGGGGCCGGGTACTCCTGGTGCTATTAGGGACCTCAACCTCCTCGTCCGAACTTTGGGTCAGACTGCCACTTCTTTCTACAGGTTCGTATTCTGACCCGCTAGATTCGTCAGATGAGGGTTCCCATTCCTCATCCGACTGGGTCAGAATCCTGTAGGCCTCTTCAGAAGAATACCCCTTATTTGACATTTGGGCGACTAAATTTAGGGGGTATTCCCTGAGACTACCCAAGAAAAAGAGCAAGCCTGTCTTACAAATGGGAGGCTAGCGAAGTACAGAAGCCGCTGCGATTGATAAAGATCAAAACTGATTTTTTTATCGCCGCAGCGCTTGTGAAGTGATTGTGCAGTGATAAAAAAAAAAATAATTTTGTCACTGCGGCGGGGTGGGCGTGGGTGAACGCACGTGTGGGCGACCGATCAGGCCTGATCGGGCAAACACTGCGTTTTGGGTGGGGGGCCAGCTAAAGTGACGTTAATACTATTATAGATCTGACCGTGATCAGTTCTGATCACTTACAGATACTATAAAAGTACAAATGCTGATTAGCACTACGCTAATCAGCGAATCGGTGACTGCGGTGCGGTGGGCTGGGCGCTAACGGAAGCTAACTACCTACCAAAGGGACCTAAACTAACCTAAACCTAGCAGTCAATACTAGTGAAAAAAAAAAGTGACAGTTTACACTGATCACTTTTTTCCCTTTCACTAGTGATTGACAGCAGGGCAGTTTCTAGGGAAATTTACCAACAGGGCGAAAATCAAAAAAGCGCCTTCCTTCCCCCCTTCCAGATTGTGGCCGGATCTCTGCCGTACCCCATTGTAGTTGATTGGGGCGGCGGGCATTCAGTCTGCATCCAGCAGTGCCGGATCCAATGAATTTTGGCAGGCTGTTCTCTGCCGGAACAGCCTGCCAGAATCACTAACGCAGTTGTGAAAGTAGCCTAATGCAGCCCCACAACATACCTCTTACATCCAGTGACGTCTCCTGTGATGTAGATGTTCTCTTTCTTTATCTTCTCCATTCAGATCAGACCACCATGATGATTTCTTTCAGCCATCTCTTCTCTCTGCAGAGTTTGACAGACATCTTAGTTTCCTACTTTTCCATCATGCACCCCCAAAACTATACTGCATAAACTGATAAACCCCCTGAAAATACTCGTTACACACAGAAAGCCCCCCCTTTTAATAATTATTGGAACACAATACTCTAAAAAAAAAACTGCACACAGGAAATAGTGTCCCTGATACCAATAGTGTAACCATAATGTCCCCAAAAATAACTGTGCTAAGCTGATACTGTGCCAGGGTGCCCCCACAGTAATAGTGCTCCCCAAAATCACAACTATAGTAATAATTCTGTGCCAGAATGCACTTAGTAGTAGTAGTGCTCCTACAGTGCCCCCAACAGTAATTGTGTCCCAGAAGTAATAATGCTCCCATAGTGCCCCAGTTGTAATAAAGCCCACCATAATGCCCCTGTAGTAATAATTCTCTTTATAATGTGTGACAGTAGAAACCCCCCTTATAATGTGCGCCAGTACAAAAATGCCTTGCTGTGTGTCAGTAAAAAATAAAATAAAAACATCATCTCTTAGTGTCCCCAGTAGAGCCAATGTCCCCAGAGTGCCCTCATGTGTTCCAATGACCCGTACTGTGTGCCACTACAAAAACACTTAGTGCCCCTAGTTGAGCTTAGGTGCCCATAGTGCCCCTTTAATTTGTGCCAGGATAAAATACTCCTATATAGTGCCCCCAGAAGATGCCCCATAGTGCTCCTCCCTGTCCCCATAGTGTCCTCCATAATGTGCCAGTATAAAATGCCCCTATAGACTGCCCCACATAGATGCCCCCATAATGTTCCTCTCCGCCTTCCCCAGAGTGGCACCAAAATGGGTGCTAGTATTAAATGCCCCTATATAATGCCCCCATAGTGCTCTTTTCCCCCACTTCTCCATAGTGCACCCCCATAATGCGTGCCAGTAAATAGGGCCCCAGTAAATGCCCCCATAGTGCTCCTTCACCCCCACTTCTCCATAGAGCCCCCATGAGTGCCAGTATATAGGGCCCCCAGTAGATGCCCCCATAGTGCTCCTTTCCCCTCCACTTCTCCATAGAGCCCCCCAATAATGTGTGTCAGTACATAGGGTCCCTAGTAGATGCCCCCATAGTGCTCCTTCCCCTCTTCTCCATAGTGCCCCCATAATGTGCCAGTATATATGGCCCCCATGGTGCTTTCCCCTCTTCTCCATAGTACCCCCTCATATTGTGCCAGTATATTGGGCCCCCACAGTGCTTCCACACTTCTCCATAGTGCCCCCCCATATTGTAGCAGTATATAGGGCCCCCATAGTGCTTCCCCCTCTTCTCCATAGTGCCCCCCATATTGTGCCAGTATATAGGGCCCCCATGGTGCTTCCCCCTCTTCTCCATAGTGCCCCCCATATTGTGCCAGTATATAGGGCCCCCATGGTGCTTCCCCTCTTCTCCATAGTGGTCCCCATAGTGCTTCCCCCTCTTCTCCATAGTGCCCCCCATATTTTAGCAGTATAAAGGGCCCCCATAGTGCCCCCCATATTGTGGCAGTATATAGGGCCCCCATGGTGCTTCCCCTCTTCTCCATAGTGGTCCCCATAGTGCTTCCCCCTCTTCTCCATAGTGCCCCTCATATTTTAGCAGTATAAAGGGCCCCCATAGTGCCCCCCCATGATGTGCCTGTATATAGGGCCCCCATAGTGCTTCCCCTCTTTTCCATAGTACCCCCCCCCATATTGTGCCAGTATATAGGGCCCTCATGGTGCTTCCCCTCTTCTCCATAGTGGTCCCCATAGTGCTTCCCCCTCTTCTCCATAGTGCCCCCCATATTTTAGCAGTATAAATGGCCCCCATAGTGCCCCCATATTGTGGCAGTATATAGGGCCCCCATGGTGCTTCCCCTCTTCTCCTTAGTGGTCCCCATAGTGCTTCTCCCTCTTCTCCATAGTGCCCCCATATTTTAGCAGTATAAAGGGCCCCCATAGTGCCCCCATATTGTGCCTGTATATAGGGCCCCATAGTGCTTCCCCTCTTTTCCATAGTACCCCCATATTGTGCCAGTATATAGGGCCCCACCCCCTTCTTGCCACAGTATACTATAAATAAAAACAATAAACTCATATACTTACCTTATGCTGCTGTCAGTGATGCGATGCAGGCCTCTTCCGGCCTGTGTCCCGCGCTGTACGATTCAGGCGGCGCGATGACGTCATCGCGCCGCCTGTGCCAGCAACTGATAGGCTACAGGCACTAAGCCTGTAGCCTATCAGAGGACTGGGCAAGGGAGACGCCTCTCCCCTGCTCCTCTGCACAATTCATCTGTATCGCTGTCCTGAGGACGGCGATACAGATGAATATGGAGATGAACGCTTCCACAGAGGAAGCGCTCATCTCCACTCCTGCTGCCTCTGGACATAAAGGGCCCCCCTCCGGCCCTGGACCCTGCTGATGGCGCCCCCCTCTTCTGTCCATAATGATGCGCCCCGTGCGCTCGCACCCCTCGCCCGCCTCTAGAAACGGCCCTGATTGACAGGTGATTGAAAGGGGTGATCAAGGGGTTAATTGGGGTGATGGGGGGTGAGCTAGGTCTAAGTGTGGTGCTTGGTGTACTTACAGTAGATGTGTGCTCTCTCCTGGGTCCAACCGATGAAAAGGACCCAGGAGAGGGCACAGAAGCCATTTAACACATTATATTTAAAAATATAATGTGCTAAATGGCTTGTGATTCGTTTGTTTAAAAAATCATCAGCCTGCCAGCGATGATTATTGGCTGGCAGGCTGATGACCTATTCTTGAACTTGTCCTTTAACTTTTCACCGCCGCGCAGTGCGCATGCGTGGCGGCATCAGCGCGAAATCTCGCATCTTGCGAGATGACGCGCCGATGCGTCCACTCAGAGCTACAGGACCGCCCGCCGGACGCATCCATGCATTAGTCGGTCCTGTAGTGGTTAATAGCATTATCAATTTACTATTTTCTGACAACAAAGGTGTTGTTATTGCAATAAACTGTATGGCTGCAAAATCTCAAGCAGTCATAAACGTTTTAAGACACATTACTTTAACTTGCCTAAATAATAACATTTGGCTGAAAGCCAAATACTGCATATAGAAGGTAAGAACAATATAATAGCTGATTCTTTATCCCGACAGAACTTCGCGCTATTCAGGCAATTGGTACCAGATGCAGAACCGACAGAAATCCTTTGCCCTCATCAGCTATGGAAGGAAATTTAGAATTTATCTACGATTTAGTCAGAAATTCTTTAGCTTCTAATACATGGGCTTAGTATTCTGCTGCATGGAACAATTGGAAAAAATTTGTTCCGACAACGATATAAAGGTATTAGATAACAAGACTGTACACAACATCCAATATGTTTTAGACTTATTTAAAAAGGGACGTAAAGCGGAATACATACAAATAATAATAAAACTAGGCCAATTTCATTAGAATTACATCAAACTGTATAAAAAGATCAAAAACTGACCAATCAGGAATTGGCAATTGGATACAATTGAATAAATTCTCTTCATCTTTTCTTTGTCCAGTTCTAGCCATGAAAGAATGGTTAAGGGTAAGGTCTTACATCCAAGGCGCTCTATTTGTTCATTTTAATAAGTCACCTTTGAAAAATGAGAAAATTTCTGCTCATTCATTCAGAATTGGAGCAGCTACTTTGGTATCAAAAATTGGTTTAAAAGAAAAAACGATAAAGAAAATAGGGAGATGGACATTAAACAGATATAAATTGTTATAGTTATTAGACCAGATTTATTAAAATAATTATTTTCGAGATTCAGTGAAAATCATCTGGATTATTTGAAATGAACTTATTTCGGCAGCTAAAAAACGATCTACAATAAAATTCAATTCAGACAATTTAGGCTTACACGACAAGGTTAAAAATTTTGGAAAGGTACAGTTGGAACACTTATAAAAAAAACATTTACTCAGAATGTATTTCAGTATCAAAAATATGTTGCCTAACATGTTGATTATACATGCTAGGTCTTTTGACATGGGAAAGTTAAAAACCCATGAGTTAATAAAAGAGTTAAAAAATACGTTGGAAGACATACATTTACAATTCTCAAAAGCCAAGATAATTTTTTCGGAAATAATACTCAGCTTTGCCTTGAGAGTAAGAATAATCTTCATGGAAAAGATCAAAATCTGTAATAATAAGAGTATCAAAAAATTCATAGGAGCGATAAAAGGTTAAACTTACAGGCATGTAGAGTCGGAAGGATTTGTCAGTGGATTGTATAATGATTCCGGAAAGATAATATCTGACATTGGTTTCCATATATTTAATGTTGGATTCCAAAATGTGATTGAAGGTGGTTGCGGTGCCTGTTAGCCATTTAGCTTTGCTATATAGCAGTATGGGGTAAAGTCATCTTCGAGAGCGGACTAATTGTGGTTGGTTATCCATATATATATTAATTGGTTGGTTTTAACAATATAGTTTTATGTAATAAATACAGGTAACATTAGGCGACTGTGGCCAATTATATTCCACTAATAAATAAACTTAAATATTTATTCAAGATTACTGACAAACAGGGGTAGGTTTTATTTGGGTTATATGACACCATGAGGGCCCTGCTCCCAAGAGCTTATAATCTATTTGGAAAATAGTACACCTTCAGTCAAGGGCTTAGAGAAAATCTTAAGCTATGATTATATAGAATATAGCAAAGTTCAACATTAGAGATGAGCGAAGTATGCAAAAATTTGATTTGGCTACCTCACAGAATTTTGCAAAATAATTTGTTTTGTGATGAATTACTTTGTCGCGAAGCGCGTTTCTTTGTAAGTAGTGGGTGCAATGACAGGGAGCGGCGATAACACCGCTCCCCATCATTGAACCCCTCAAATGCTGCATTCATACATGATCGCAGCATATGATAGCAATAATCGGGATAGCAAAAATCCTATGCGCAGTAACGGTATTTCGTGCGAGATCTATAATCAAGATGGCGACGGCTGGCCGGTCACGAGCAAATGGATGAGGTTTTTGTTTTTTTACACTATTTTACAGGAAAATCGATTTGGTACAACATAGCACCAGGAAATTCGGCTTTGCAGCAAATCAAATTTTCCCTGAAATTCACTCAACACTATTCAACATCTTAAACAGGGGTGGACTGGTTATTGAACCTACAGGGAAACTTCCCAGTGGGCCGATGCCCAGCGGGTCGCCTGACCCCTCCTTACAGCCATCAGCCATGCTAAGCAATGATCTGTTGCTCCCCTCCTGACTCCTGAATTCAACTGTGTTGTCATCCTGAGGCAACTGGAATAGGAGGACAGAATATGGCAGCTGGCGTTGGCCACCAAAGAGGGACAATTTTTTTGGGGGGTATTTTGTGGTGCTGGGGCAGTATTTTGTGATGTACTGTGGAATTTGGCTCTGCTGGGGAGGTATAATGTGTCACAAAATGGTATTGCTGGCCCCACCTACTTGTGTTGGCTCTGCCTTCCATGAATTTGGACCTGACTACAAAATGTGGCCACTTTTAGTTTTTTTCCAGGACCACTTTAAATTCCCAGTCCGCCCATGATCTTAATGTGTCTGCAGAATTTGGTGTTAAATCATAAATTTAGCTTATATACAAACATGATTATGTGTCTGATGGGTCTCTTTTCTTATGCTTGTTGGTAAGGGTACATTCACATCTGCGGTAGCGGATCGAGCATGCTGTTCCAGCAAAGAGCAGCCTGCCGGATTTTGCCGGATGCAGAATTGCTGGATACTATAGTTCACTGCCAGATCCCCATTGACTATAAAGGGGTCCTGTGGTGATCCGGCTGACAGTGGCATTTGTGCTGAATCAGGCCACCAAATTCGGCATGCCTCAAAGTGAACCCAAGGTTTACAGAGACCCTAGAAGTTTAATAAAAAATGTTTTATAGGTTACATAAAGCACCAACATAGTCTGTAGAACTGTACAGAGATTATCAGTCACATCAGTCTCTTTCCCAGTAGGGATCACAATCTAATTTTCCTGTCTCACAGAGTAAGAACAATATCATAAGAAACCAATTAACCAATCACTATGTTTAAGGAATAAGGGAGGAAAGTCGGGTACCCAGAGGAAACCCATTCAAATAGATGGAGAACATATAAATTTTACACACGGTACACTAATAGGACTCTAAACCATTGCAAACACTGTAAAGATTACAGTGTTATCCTAATGCCTGTGGTTTTATATTTTACATGTCTGTTGAATGTCTTTTATTGTGTTTATGGTATTATCTAATTTAGCGTCAGTATCAATATTCTTCTATTAAACAGCATACATCATTGTACCACTATGCTGCCCATGTCCTTCTTTACTACTATATTCTGTGGCTAATGAGAGAAGTGGATAATTCTAAGAAACGGTCTTCATTAAAATGTAAGAAATAGTTTCCATCACTTGTTATAGGCTGTAAGGAGGAATTGGAATACCTGTCTTCTGGATCCAAGACGTCCAAGAGACTAACACATTGGAACACAAAGGCTGTAGAAGTTTTCATTGACAGCAGGGGCGTAGCTAAAGGCTCATGGGTCCTGGTGCAAGAGTTCAGCTTGGGCCCCCCTTCCCTCAGTGTTTTGTGGAAAAGGGCAGGGTGCACCTAGCCTCTCTGCTGCCTGAGGTAAAAATTAAAACGGCACATGCCAAATTCTCAACCTAACCCCTTCCCTCCAGCCCTACTGTTAAGGACATACTTGGAAAACATGACATATAGCGCTACAAAACATACAGGGTAATACAGCACCAGATACATATTGTATCTAGTGATGTCTCCTCTGATGTAGACATTCTCTTTCCTCATCTTCTCCATTCAGACTAGATCGCCATGATTATTTTTTTCAGCCATCTCTGGTCTCTGCAGAGTTTAACAAACAGACATCTTAGTTTCCTACTTATCCATCATCCTCACATCTTCTCAACACCCCATCCTGCCAACCCCAATACTGTGCCCACTGTGCTCCCCAATACTATATTGCAGAAACAGTCCCCCTGAAAATACTAGTACCCACTTCAATAATTATTTGCACACAGTACCCTTAAAAATACCCCCTAACGTACGAGTACAAAAATACCTCTATAATGTGAACCAGTCAAAGAATGACCCCTTTATAATGTGCATCGATACAAATACCACCTTATATTGTGCACCAGTGCATAAAATGCCCCCTTACCTTTCGGATCAGACCCCCATATCAGACTCCCATATCATACCTCATATCAAATCCCCATAACAGATCAGACCCCCATATCAGACCTCAGATCAGATCCCAATTAGACTTCCATGCTGTATGCAGTCAGGACAGTGCACCACAGCGCCCAGAGAAGAAAAAGCAGGAAGGAGGACAGAGTACAGAGCTTCATTCCCCCCCTCCTCCTGCTGACTAAATAGCGCTTCCATAAAAGTACAAATCAATATCTTAAGTTCAAGATCTGAACAGAGTAACCTTTTATAAAGGGTAGCAGTAACTTATTTTGCTGGTTTCGAACGGAGAATGATGTAATGCCATTATTCCAGTGATGCTAGCAGTGTACACAACTCTTACAGCTAGTCAATCATTATCGTTCCCCCAAGTAATATTGTATTTTGGCAGTAAAGGTGCAGTAACCAGTATAGGGTCGCCATTTGTAATTGCACTGGGCTCTGGCCTCATTAAGATACACAAGGAGTGAACTACTTGGACATAATTTTGGCCCAGATTTACTAATGAATAATCTGTCTAAAAAGTGCCACAAATTGGTAATTTTAAGGTTTCTATGCTTTTTTATGACATGCCCGTCAAGGGTTGGGTTAAGCAGAATGGGATGGAGCTTCGTTGGAAAAGGGCACAGCCCAAATATACAATTCTGGTGTACAAATCTGTCCAAAAATAAGCCAACCAATAGTTGTATAGTCAGAGAAACGTGTCTATCACTGCAGCACATTTATCATCCATCAATTGATCAGACAGGCACCCTACAACTAGTGTCACAAGGAGAGAGTTGTGCAAGTTAATGTCTATTTATTCAATAAAAATAGAAATAAAGATAAAATATAATAATACTAAAATCACACAAATATCTAAAATAACCCCCAAAGGACGCAGGTTAATGTCTATTTATTCAATAAAAATAGAAATAAAGATATTTCATAAATAGACATTAACTTGCACAACTCTCTCCGTGTGACACTAGATGTAGAGTGCCTGTCTGATCAATCGATATATGTATATACTTTGCTGACTGGGTGAGTCAGGTAGACATAGAGCACCTGTACATGACAGCAGTTTGGCGAGCCACTAGACTCTCTGTTTTTTATACATTTATCATCCAGCCTGAGCCCCTGTGATGAATCTGGTGAAGGTCTAAACAGCCTGTATAAGTTTACGCCATCTTCAGAATCAGTGTGACATAACAGCACTATGTATGTATGTATAGACAGCACACTATTACTATATCTAACCTACACTGACTATCTCCCACTAACTATCTATATTATATATATAAGCTAACTAACTAACTAACTAACTAACTAACTACCTATCTAATGTCATGACACAGGAAAGCAGAGAGCACAGCAATAACACTGCAATCTCTCTCAGATCTGCAATACTGCATACAGTTGCTGCTGGGCAGGTTCTTATACAGTAAGGGGTAGGCAACTTTCCTATTGGTTGCTAGGGATGTTGCCAAGCTCAGACAAATAATATTGTCTATTCCTTTTGTTGGTGTAAGGTGTGGGAACATAAGAATAGGGAGGGCTTATTAGTTAAGAGGTTGTTCATACAGTGGCAGCTTGTGACATAGCACAAGGGGGCAGAGAAAACTTTTTTCCCTTATTTTCTCATGGAATATTAAGACTTAAAGGCAGGGGCGGATTGGCCATACACCTTACAGGGAAATTTCCTTACGGCCGGCCGGTGGAAGTTTTTGAGGATGTATTTTGTGCTGTTGGCAGTATTTTGTGATGGACTGTGGGATTTGGCTCTGTTGGGGTGGTATAATGCGCCACAATATGGTATTGCTGGCCCTGCCTTTCATCAATTTGGACTCAACTACAAAACAAGGCCACTTTTAGTATTTTTTCCAGGGCCACTTTGAGTTTCCAGTCTGCCCCTGCTTAAAAGGATTCTCAGGGAATAATGATTTTGTAGCAAGTGCCCTCACCCTACCTCACCTGCTCCCTGCCACTCTGGTCCACGCTGCCTCCATTGTCTTCATGTTTCTGTCTCTGCAGTGTTTACATTAGGCACTGTATAGGAATAGTCACATGCTCCCCTGCATCCAATAACTGGCTTCACCTGTGACATGCTGATTTGGGCCATATCACCGCTGAAACCAGTCATTGGCTGTAGTGGAGCATGTGACCATGCCCATATTGTGCCGGATGTCAACACTGTGGGGACCGGCACATGGACAAAGCAGAGGCAGCACAAAGGACTGCAATGGCGTAGGTAAGTATGAATCTTCTTATTCAGGCGGCAGGCTGCGAGCACTTGCTTAAAAATCTAATTAACTTTAAGGTACCACAGAAAGTGAACAAAATTTCCATTTTGCCAATCACAACCAATCTTTGTTGGATTAAACATAGTTCACTTCACAGAGGTGAAACATCACTGGCTACCCTCCTTAGTGGTTGATGCACCATGCCCAGGTAATCCTTTTTGCCACAGGATAGAAGTGTCCAAAACACTTATGACAGTGAGGATACATCACTCAGGAATTAATGCAATTAAGAATACTTTTATTGAACATACGTCCCAACCGTCCCGGATATGGTGGGACGCTTCCATAGGACACAGAGACAGTTGCCTATAATGATGAATCCGAGAGCCGGCTGCTCACTGCTTCATCATTCCTTCCCCCTGTCGGCGCTCCACACTGCTGGTCTGTGCATGGGGCAGGGGGTGGGTCCGGCTGGGAGACAACTGTACTCCTCCTCCTTCTACACAGCACCTCCGTGTGTATCCTGCTGCTGGGGAGATCATCAGAGGAACCAGGTGAGAATGTGGAGTTTTTTTTTACTTCTTGTGAAGGGGGCACATAACTGGGCATATTACTGCTAGGGAGCACATATCAGGGTATATTGCTGTGATGGGGCATATATCTTTGCCTAACTACTGTGAGGGAGCACATATCTGGCATAACTACTGTGAGGGAGCATATACAGTATCTGGGCATTTCTACTGTAAGGGGGCACACATCTGGGCATAACTACTGTGAGGGGCACATATGTGGGCATAACTACTGTGAGGGGGCATGTTCTGTCTTCATACACGTTCACACAGTGTGCAGTCTGACATTCAGCATAAACCATTCCTGTCTTCCAAATAAGAGGACTGTTTTCTGTAGTCTAACTGGCAAAACAGGAGTATTTGAGGTAAAACTATAAGAATACAAATAACATGTATAAATATATAGCATAGTATGTATCAGCAGAAAGCATAGAACAGCATGTAACATTTGCATAACACTGAGCACCTTTCCAAAATGGCTGTCTATACATGGATTGCATCTAGCTAACAGAAAGAACTCCCTGAGTGACACTTATACCTAGCTAAACAGCTCTGCATAACATAATATCCCTGAGAGGTAGATCTCACTAACCAGGTATATTTGCACAAAGATGGTGGGGTTTAAGAAGGAGAAATGCAAGAGACAGCTCTGCTGATGTCCTGTAACATGGAGACTGAACACTGGGCTTCTCCTTCCCAGAATGCATTACACTCCCACAATGCTTTGCACCACCCTAAAATACAATAATCTTTATTAACAAGAAACATAAGTGTAATACATTTTTACCACCACTAGATGGTGCTGTTACCTAACAAATCACAGAAATACAGTAACAGAAATAGAATTGATCTGTAATGATTCTGAACCTTTGCTGGGGCAGAACACTCCCCGTCTGGCATCAACAGGCTGCACCACTGGGTCCTTCTCTCTTAGCAACCCATCTTGGTCAATGGTGGGATAAAGCTTCTCCAAAGCGTTATTCTTGGAGACTCTTTGGCCTTTGCTGAGGTAGTCTATTTCCTTTTAATGACATTCACGTTGTACAGTGCGAGTTATTATGTTCTTGGACCTTTCCAGATTAGGGGTGGTAAAGGCATGTTTGCAGGGATGCCAACCTGTGTAAGGCTTCTGGCTCACAGGTTATGTCTGAGCTGTATGGACTACACAGACTATAGCACAAAAGAGCAACATCCAGATGGCGAACCTGTTGAAACAATGGGATTTGCGTTGGTGGTTCGAAGTCACTGTGCGTAGAGGAGATACTTCAGGTCGGATTTCTTCATCTGTGTCTGGGTCTACCAATTAGAATGTGTCGGATCCGATGCTGCAAGACGTTGAACGGTACAGGAATGCAGGACCCGTAAACCATGTAGTGTCCGTAAAGTGGCTTGCTGTGACAGATCTAGTTGCGTGGTCTGCAGGATTATGGTTTGTAGGTAAGTAATGCCACTGTTTAGGACAAGTGGATCTCCTGATCCCTAGCACCCGATTGCAGACATAGATGTAAAAACATCTGATTTAGTTGCAGATATATCCTAGGACTACCTTGCTGTCCATATAAAACTCGACTTCTTCGATTTCGAGGTTCATTCCAGAAGTTATCAGTTCTGCCAAGTGACTGCAGGGGAAGGACTGTTTCCGAAGATATGCACTCTCATTTGGTACTCTACAATGTCTTCATTGGGGTCGTTGTTGCGGTACCAGAAGAACCTCAAGTAGTTTATGTGCTCTTCCTTGACGAGGTAGCAGTGGAACATCTGTTTTATGTCGGCCATAAATGCTACAGAATCTCTGCGGAAGCGTAGATGTACTTCCAGAAGTCTGTTGTTGAGGTCTGGACAAGACAGTAAGACATCATTTAGCGAAACGCCTTTGTACCTGGCGCCCGAGTCGAATAGTACTCGTATCTGCCCTGGTTTTTTAGGATGATACACACCAAATATGGGTACATACCAACACTTCTCGGAGTCTTGAAACACAGGTGCCATTTCTGCATGGATGTTCTAGAATATTCTTTCCATGAAGATAAAGAGATGTTCTTTCATCTCTGGTGTCCTCTGAAGTTTGTGTTTGAAGGAGATAAATCGGCTGTAGACAAGTTCTTTGTTGTTGGGTAAGCGACGTCTCCGGGGTTTAAATGGTAAAGGTGTGTCCCAGCTTTTTGACTTGTCTTTTACTATTCCTTGATCCATGATATCCAAGAACAGCCTGTCTTCTATGGACATTGTGACCCTGTTGTCTTCTCTTGTCCTGTGGAAAACTGTGCACCCTAAGTGATCTTGCTCACCGTCGCAGTCGTGATCTTCACAGGAGGGATCAGCGAAGGGACAAGGCACAGGAGTGCTGTGTGGCAGTTCTTTTATCAGGAAACTGCTCTGGCATGGCTGGAATAGGGAAGGACGTCCATTTTCAAGTGTGTTTGAGCATACTGTTGACTGAGGTCGGCTTGTGTGCTCCTCCTAGACAGACGTCTCCTATGATGACCCATCCTAGGTCAAGTTTCAGCGCGTATGGAGCGTTTTGGGGACCGTTAATCAGTCCTCTAACCTTATGAACTCATAGTAT
Source organism: Bufotes viridis (assembly GCA_033119425.1). Taxonomy (NCBI): domain Eukaryota; kingdom Metazoa; phylum Chordata; class Amphibia; order Anura; family Bufonidae; genus Bufotes; species Bufotes viridis. The sequence continues at coordinate 506,443,703 of CM065589.1, read as the reverse complement.
GTCTCTTCCAAGGAGTAAGACTATCAGGCTTCTGGGTCCAGTTCCAGTATCAGTTGAGCTATACGCTTCAGATATGGGTGGTATGCTGCTACCTCTGGTGTAGGTATCTCAGAATGGTTGTCAGGTATGTGATTGCACTTCAGTATGGTTGGCAGTGACAAGCAGGTCTGACCATCCATGGACTTTACCTTGTACCCCGTTGCCTTCCTCCCCGCCATCTCAACGGTACCTGCACATGTCCTTAAGGAATAGGGAGAACTGGGCCCTACGATGTTGAAGGTGTGGAAGAAGGTGGATTTAGCTAAAGACCTGTTGTTTTGATCATCTAAGATTGCATATACCTTGATCGCCTTATCTTGGTGGCTGACCGGATAAACTCTAACAAGGCAGATTTAGCAGGACTTCCCTCCTGCGAGTCCTTTACAGATCTTAGTACAGTGAGAAGTGACTACTTGGGTGTCTATGTCGGTGTCTATCTGCTTCCTGTCATGCTCCTCTGCTTGGGGTGATACCTGAGAGGGTGGTCCAGGGTGTAAAGCAGTGTTGTGTTCTGTGCTACGGCATTCTGTGCATGTCACACTGACCTTACAGTTCCTGGCAAAGTGCGATTTTGTAATGCAGCACCTGAAGCAAATGTTGTTTTCTTTGAGGAAATCTTTGCGGTCCTCTAAAGACTTCTCTCTTAAGGCTCTGCATTTTAGTAGAGAATGTGGTTTCTTGTGCAGGAGTCATTGTTTGGTAAGATCTTTGGGTTTGTTCTCTTCTTGAGAAGACTTACACGACCTGTAAAGAGAACCTGTGGAGGCAATGTTAGTTTTCTGGACTGCCACTGGTGTTTTATGAGGTTTGACACCAGGGGTAGTGGGACATGACAATGTAAAGTCAAAACTGGGATCATTTCTGATCTTTGCCTGTGTTGAGCAACAAAGTCTACAAACACCATAAAGGGGGTGGGGGTGGGGGGGCGGTGAATGGTATATTATGAACCTGTTTATAACGAGAACCATGCGTGATCAACTTCTTTTATAAGGGAGTTTTTGGACAATGGGGTTGACACCTCTGGCGGTTTCCAGGAATGCTAGCCCTGGCAGATTTCCTTCTGTCTGAGCGACCGGTACCTCTATTAACAAGTCACTATTTTGGGAAAATTATACATTCTCTTATATAAAGCATTTTCTATAGCTTCTATTGACCCATAACACTCATCAAGTCTTTCCCACACCATCTTTAGGCCTTTGCCCAGTTAGTTTATGTTAATGTCTCTGATTCTTTTGGTGTGTTCAGTAGACTCGCTTCCGAGCCACTTTACCAAGAGATCCAACTCCTCACTATAGAAAAGATCTAAGTATCTTATGGCGTTCTGGAAGGAGGCTCGCCATGCCATATAGTTCTCTGGGCGATTGGTGAACTTCATAAACCCTTTGGTAACAAGCTCCCGTTTAGCAAAGTTTTTATGCTGCATGTGCAGTGTATCACCATACCTATTAGGGGTTTCTGGCTTAGGGCAATCTGTATAATACCGTTCTGACGTGAAGGGTGTCCCATTAAGTCGAAGCAAAGGTTGTAGCTTTTGTTCTGTAGGATGGTAGTTGTGGTCAGCATCGTGTTGTCGCATACCGTCCTGCTTGAGATACTGTGGTTCTAGGTAGGATCTTTGGCACTCTGTATAAGCTGGCTGATATACTGCATCACAGTTGTCATCTGTCTTGGGATGCTAATGGACATATTCTGAGACGCACTTTGCTGGATCTTGTTGGTCTAGGTCTGGCCCAAGTACTTGGCTGTGTTTCTCTGATACGGGGAACTACAAGGCTTCTAGGAACTCTGCTTTGGCTACTACAGCTTCCGCTTCTTTCTCTGCAGCTAGTTTTTCTAGCAACACTTCCAGGCATGCTCTCTCTTCTTCCAATAACGCTCTTTCTTCTTTCTTTGATGCTTGCAGGCTTGCTCTCTCTTGTTCCAGTAACACTTTTTCTTTTTCCTTACTTTTCCTTACGTGTTGCGGACAAGAATAGGCATTTCTAAAAGGGCTGCCCATTCCATAAATTAAGAAAGGCACATGGGTGGAATCCATATTTTGCAGGTCCGCAAGTTGCGGACCGCAAAACACGGCACTGTCGTGTAAACGAGACCCAAGGGTTGGGTTTCTAAAGTCTTTCATTTAGTATATTCAGTCAATATTCAGTCCATAGGAAAATTAGGTTCATAGTTTTTGGAGAATTGATTGGTACTGGGAGAAGATATGGCTCTCTGCACTTTGCGTTTGATGGGTTAAAGGAGTTGTCTCACTTCAACAAATGACCTATGCACACTCCTGAGGTCCCAGCCACCACACAGGCCAGAACTTTTACCTATAGCATGCAAGCACGGCCACCACTGATGGATTGCAGGGTGGTCATAACTATATATAAACCATCAAAAAATGTGGTGATAAGAAAGCAGGATGCGCTCATACCCATATGCAGTTGTGCATTTCTATAGGGGAGCACATCCTGCACTTGTAGTCCGTTGCTAATGGCAATCACCAGCAAAAAATGCATACAATGGATGATGCCAGCAACGGACTACAAGTACCACAATGGACATCCTACATAAGATGAAATTTATGTGGATGTGGCAAGAATTCAAAACAAACACAGAACCAGATATAGGTGCACACTGCTGTCATAACCCCTGTCATAACCCCTGGAAACAAGTATTGTTTAATGTGATGGAGAAATGAATCCAGTCAGCAAAGGAGACAATATGGACAATCACAATACATTAGTAAGTGCCGTACTAAAGGGGTTGTCGCATCATGGATAATGGGGGCATATCGCTAGAATATGCCCCCAGTGTCTTATAGGCGCAGGTCCCACCGCTGGGACCCGCACCTATATGGAGAACGGAGCCCTGCAAGGTGGTGGCTGGAGGACTCCGGTCCGGCCACCACCAAGCCGGCTGCCCATAGAAGTGAATGGGAGCGTACCGTGCATGCGCAGCCCCCGCTCCCATTCATTTCTATGAGGCTGACGGAAATCGCCGAGCCAGCGCTCAGCTATTTTTGCCAGCCCCATAGAAAATGAATGGAGGGAGGCTGCGCATGCGCAGTGCGCCCTCCTTAACACACGGGGGTCCGTTCTTGATATAGGGGTAGGACCTGCACCTATAAGACAATGGGGGCATATCCTAGCGATATGCCCCCATTGTCCATGATGAGACAACCCCTTTAACTTTGTCGACAGGATAAATGCCATTTGCTGAAGTGAGACAACCTCTTTGATTCATATATTGTCTAATGTTTATGTACCATCAGCATCTTTTTAAGTTTGTTTGTGATTTGATGGCCTCTGTCTTCTTTTTTTATTCGGAGACTTTGATACTGTCATATGGGTTATTTATTAAACTGGTGTAAAGTAGAACTGGCTTAGTTGCCCAAAGCAACCAATCAGATTCGACCTTTCATTTTTGACAGCTCCTTTGAAAAATGAAAGGTGGAATATGATTGGTTGCTGTGGGCAACTAAGACAGGTCTACTTTACACCAGTTTGATAAATCTCCCCCAAGTGTTTTTTAGGACCAGAGCAGAGGGGAACAGGTAAGTACAATTCTTTCCACAGTGGAGGCAGGCTGCCAGCATTGGTTAACACTTAATGATTCCTGAACAACCCTTTTTTTTAGTTGGTTTTACATGTTTTTCTGAGTTGTATAGCACATTATCAAGAATTTGACCACGATATTACAGATGCATGAAATTCAACAGGTTATCGGAAGCAAGATTGGTGTGGGTCCCTAGTCTAAGAGGTTTAAAAAAGACACAATATTACTAATCTTATAGAGCCTATAGGTTCCTTTACACTCGTTGATCGGGTAATGGGCAGTACCTTTACATCGCCTGATAATCGCTAACGATCGTTCCTATGATGACTTGTTAGCGATTATCTGGCGGATTCTCGGCCTGTGTAAAGGGGCCTTTAGTCTAATAGTGCAGGAAGAAATTTGTTTGGGCCAAGAAACACAAACCATAACACAACCAAAGTCCAATATGGTTAATGGGATACAAAGGTCAGGCACCCTATATTTAGAAGCAATTAACAAAAAATCTATCTATCATACTTAAAGTTTAATCGTTCTATTAAAAAAATGTCCAACAAAATAATTATTAAACAAAAATCACAGCAAGTAGTACAAGTAAACCAGTGCGCAATTTAAGAAAAGGAATGGTCCTACCACTTTGTAGTTTATCAGTAACAAGGGGTCTCCCAATGTCGAGCCGGGTGTCGTGCCCTGAAATGCCTCTACTTGGCCTGAGCTCTGCTTTATGCTCAGGTAGCGGATCCTCTGAGCTGTCCCTCAAATCTAACTAGGGCTAGGAGCATGTATGGCACTGACCTGCTCATATCTGCACCAGCACTCAGCATCAGCAGGCTGCAACAGGATAGTTAGGCTTAAGAGACAACTATAGCCTAACCCTAATTTAGGACAGTTAGGCTTAGGAGACCATTGTATCCTAAACCTTATCATTTATCAGTCCCCTGATGAGTTGGAATGTAACCAATGAAACGCGTTGGAACACTTTTGAACCATTATCTGGGACTTCCCTGCAATCTTTTCCATTTCTCCATTCCACAGAGTCGGGAAACCATTCTACTTAGGGTACAGCAGGGAGCCCTAGTTAGATTTGAGGGACGACTCAGAGGGTCACCCTTATCAGGGCTAGTGCTCCGCTACCTGAACGTAAAGCGTAGCTCAGGCCAAGTAGAGGCATTTCAGGGCAAGATACCTGGCTCAACATTCAGAGACCCCCTGTTACCAATAATCTACAAAGCGGCAAGACCGTTCCTTTTCTTAAATTGCGCACTGGTTTACTTGCACTACTTTCTGTGATTTTTGTTTGATAATTATTTTGTTAGGCTTTTTTTTTTTATTAAACGATTAAACGTTAAGTATGATAGATAGGGCCATTTTTTTGTTAATTGCCCAAGAAACACAAGGAATGGACATTGACCAGTGTAAATCTGTAATTGGGCCGGATGAGTCAAAACTTGAGATTTTTGGTTCCATCTGCCATGTTTTTGAGATGCAGAAAAGGTTAGCGGATTTGTCTATACATGTGTGGTTTCCATCATTAAGCATAGAGGAGGAGAAGGTGTAGGGTGCTTTGCAGGCGACTCTGTTGGTGGTGATTTATTGAAAATTCAATACATACTTAGCCAGCATGGTTACCACAGCATTTTGCAGCGACATGCCATTCCATCTGGTTTCTACTTAGTGGAAAACCATAGAATGAAAAAGTGTGTCCAAGCATTTGACTATATGTTGGAAATGACATACAGAAGTAGGAACATGCTTTAATATGTGGTGGGGATGATCACCATTTACTAGCTTTTGGCACAGTATAACCACATGAGTATTGAAGATTAAACTAATGAAACTTCCCTTGCAAGTGTTCCTTCTCCGCCTACTCCCCTCTACTCTCCCTTCTAAAACTCCCAGGTTTATTTGACACCTACTGTCTGCTGCCACACTTCTTCTCTCTACAACACGGAATCCCCCATCCTTCCAACATTGCCCTATTGGTATGCTAAAGTGGATGACCTTTATTTCTTATAGGAACTGGCACAGTGGGGATTACAGAACCATCTGAAATTCACTAAAACATGGAAGCTATGGGCACTGTTTGACAACTCTTAAATGTTGACCCTCACTACCACTCCCTCAAAAACTATTTGATCCATATGACCAATAATGCCCACTTGGAACTTTCTCCCACTTTGGTTTGGGCAACTTTAGATATACTTCTAAATTCTGACAAATGTGATGAGAACTTCTTTTTTTTTTCTTTTTTGCCTAGTTATCCAAAAATCAGAAACACCCAATATTTTTTTTCTGGGCAGACTGATAATTTATACTTGTGGTCGGGGCTTAAACATGAAGGAATGACCCCTACCTCCTGGATACCTAAAAGCGGTTAGAATTATGCTGGAACCGCGACGCTGAAGGGATGCCTGAAGGGGGGCATCCCCTGGTGTGAGATAGTGAAAGTAAGGGTGGATAGGGTGGGTACGCTGGAAACGACGTTCACTGTGTGAGGGTACGCCCGGCCAGATATAGTCATCATCACCCCTCCCACAAATATAGGCCAATAAACCAGCCTTAACACTTGTGGTCGGGGCTTAAACATGAAGGAATGACCCCTACCTACTGGATACCTAAAAGCGGTTAGAATTATGCCGGAACCGCGACGCTGAAGGGACGCCTGAAGGGGCCAAAAAGGACAACAAACTTGATCAAAGAGCTTTATAACAACCTCCAATTGCGAATTCGCTACCAACGAGCGAGCTGCAGCCTGGGTAATGGGATCGGAAGTAGTGAAGCGTACCGAGGCATTATGGCACCGTAGACGTCCGCTTCGGGAAACTTGTGAAAGAGAATTAGCTCGGGACAGGGCATCGGCTGCTATATTTTGGATTCGGGTACATGAATGTGTGTAATGAATTTGGTGTAGTAACGAGCGAAGCACCTGACACCTAACAAAAGATATCAGTTGGACCAAGCCGTTAATCAAATATCCATGACCACGACATTGACATAAACATACACCATGTAACCAGCCCATCCCGACCCCCTGCATGCACAGTTGCCATTATAGGATAAAGTTCAAACAACGCGGAAATCTGTGAAACCTGACCTCAGGAAACTAGGAGACTTACTGTATACCTCTGGAATAGAAGAGAAATACCGTACCAATGCCTGAGAAAGTGGTCTCACTTGGAAAGTCAGCAATCGCCTGAACATCAAGGCATATATAAACACTTGATCCCGGAGAGATAAACGCAAGAAACCCTTTAATCTTTACCAATGCCACTAACGTGGTATCATGGCGAACTGATGAAATAACGAGTCGAATACGTATGAGTAAAACGTGCATCAAGCGTAACCCTATTCGGAATCTGGCGCCGAATCCGCAGTGCGGACCAACATCCTAACAGCGCCCCTATACATATATATATGGAGATATATATATATATATATATATATATACACACATATAAACTAAACACACATATATGTTTTTTTTTTTGAAAATTAATACTGGAGCCTGAACTCTGCCCCGCGCTCCCAGCCGTGGCCACATAGAGGGCGCCAGAGCCACAACTATGCGTGTCTGTGAAACCCAGCCAGCAGATCAGAGCAAGGGGCAGAGGTGAGTGCATGCCCGAATAGTGCAGGAAGAGATACTGACTAAAACAGACGCCGTGCATCCTATGCACCCCACCTCACTAGTAGCTCTGCGTGAGGAAAACACATGACAGCCAGCTGCAGAGCAGAGCTGAATACATGGTCGAGTGACCCCTGTAAGCGACTCCTGTGACGTGCTTTCCACATAGAGTAATCTTACACTAAAGCCATATTAAGAAGCCTGACATTATCATACCCTGTCTAGAACACTAGACTCAATGTCTCTTCCCCATATTAAATGTATGTTTTTTTTTTCTGACATTTCATTTATTTTATAACCCTTTTCTTTTTTTTTTTAAACACACACCCTTCCTGAACCTTACTACTCCCCCTTGCTGAGTGAATTCACCTGTGCACCCCCTGGATAGAAACAACATGCTGAAGCCTAATTTGTCCGCCCCTCCCCCCCCCTGCCTGTCTAACAGCACAGCGGCCTGTGCAATACTTTATCGAGCGGGCACACGCTGTGCCCTGCACCCTACGTGTCATGCCGCATGGGGAGAAGAGCGTGTCTCCCTGGCAGACCGCTCCGGTGCTGCTCCCCCTTACCCAGTGAGCCGACACACCGCCGGCCAGACTTAAAGCAACGATGCTGCTGGATGAGGCAACTACTTATCTGGACCGTAGAAAGTCAGAACTGCCGTGTAGCGCTGCACCCTTGTTGCTCCCTGAGGACGGTATGTAGAGCTCCTACACCATACGCTGGAAACGACGTTCACTGCGTGAGGGGACGCCTGGCCAGATATAGTCATCATCGCCCCTCCCACAAATACAGGCCAATAAACCGGCCTTAACACATGTCTGTAGCTCACCATACTGATATACTGTAACTGCATTAGCAGCATTTAGTGTGAGCCATAAAATGATGATAATTACAATCACAATGATTTGCTGACGTGCCACCAGCCTCAAAAAAATCACAGACACATCTATTTTTTTACGGACACTGGAAAAAAGTGCTCTATTTTTAAGGTAATTCCAGGAATTTCTGGACAGTTGCAAACCGTGCCCTTTACCCTTATCCCTTCCGGTTTCCTCTTGGTTTTAATTCTGTTACTGGCAGTGTACCCCTAAGATTATATTGGGTGCATAGTACATAAACTGGATTACTCAGTAACATCCACTCTGACTAATTATCTAACTGTGTATAGTTCTCTACTTTTTATGAAAACTTTATAAGGTATTTAATTTGGATGTTTCAATGCCTAATAACTCACTTCCTGCACTTATATCAGTAGGAAAAGTTGTGAATATTCCATGTCCCATTGATCCTCAATGGGAATACTTGCTGCCATCCATATGGATTGCAGAACCATGTCAAGAAAGAGCATATCCTACTGTATCTTGGAGGAGAAACCCCATGGAAACTGCATTGGGTGCCCACACCCTGCTTATCCCCATTGAATATGGCTAATCCGCAGTTTGATCTAACGCATTTGAACTACAAATCTGCAGCAGAAATTCAATGGTCAGCCTAAAATTTCTGTCACAGATTCCACACAATATGCATATTTCAATGATGAGGACATACCCTAAGGCACCAGGAAGTAGGGGATACATTAAGTTAGAAAGGATAGTCTTCCATCCCCTTTGTAGCTAAATATAGAACTTGCCCTCTTCAACTCGGATCCTAGTTTACTATATTGTGCTCCATCCCTTCCCTGCCTAAGTGCCATCCGGTGTTTTGCTGGCAGCTTAGGACATTATACCAGGAAACAGAAGATTAGAAGAATAGTAAAGGCAGTACTTTGACATTCTTTGCCAGTACTACAGAACATTACGTTGGGTGGCACAGAGGAGAACGGTATGGGCTACTTATATCCTATACTCTGTATCCTCACTGTTAAAATGAATGGGCAAATGGCAGCTAAGTGGAGTGGAGTGGGCATTGTTGAATAGCAGAGGTGCACTGTGGGGTTCAAGCCAGCCCCCAGTGTAATAAAGCCCTCATTTGTATTAGCTTTTAGAGATGACTTTTTCCTTAATGGCACAACAGATCTGCATTATGCCTGGCTTAATAGGTCTGATTCTGCTGACATATGCTCTTGAAGAACCTGTGTCAGGCCCTCAAGGTAGATCATCAATATCCAAAAGCTGGAGCACCCCTTTAATACACTGAAATAAGGCAAGTGGAGGCATGTGAAATTATTTCCCATCACTTGGGAGATGCCATACTCCACTCACCCCTCGGAGTAAGGGTGCATTCACATTAACATTTAGCTTTCCGTTCTTCTGATCCGTCATACTGCATGCAGGTCTTTTTTTCCCCATCTAAAAAAAATGGATCTCAGACGGAAAAGGCTCAAACAGATGACAACTGATGCAACAGGATCCGTTTTTTTTTTTTTTTTACAGGATCCAGTTTTTTTCCTCCCTCTCTCTCTTCTTCTGACTGATCAGAAGAACGGAAAGCTAAATGGTCAAGTGAATGCACCCTGAATTGTTTATTCTAGGGGCTGAGACATGGACATGGGTGTTGGCTCTTCTTGAGACAGGCAGCACTAATGCTTTTTTCTCTTGGGACCCAATTCTTCTCACCTGGCATTTTGGTCACTCATCATGTCACTGCAGCCAATCATCACTACAGCTGATTCATCCATAGGATCCTCAGTAACACTGTGGGCTGTCTCTCGCTCATGTGGCCATCTTCGGGTCACCACAGGCATGAAGACTGCAGCCCCATGTCTTGAACAGGGACCTTCTTAAGACCTAGGCTCTAGACTTCGGCTATTTTCACACTAGGGTTTTAGTTTTCAGGTATTAAGATCCGTCATAGGGGCTCAATACCATAAAAAAATGCTTCAGTTTTGTCCCCATTCATTGTCAAAGTGGACAAAACTGAACCAAACAGAACGGAATGCTCCAAAATGCATTCCGTTCCGTTTAGTTGCGTTTCCTAACCGGAGAGCAAACTGCAACATGTAGTTTTCTTTCCGTCCTGGGATGCAGAGCAAGACCGGCATGACCCCAATGCAAGTCAATGGGCATGGATCCGTTTGACACAATCTGCCACAATAGAAAACTGATCCGTCCTCCATCGACTTTCAGTGGAGTTCATGACAGATCTGTCTTGGCTATGTTAAATATAATACAACCAGATCCTTTCATAACGGATGCAGATGGTTGTATTATAATTAAAGGAAGAGTTTTTGTTGAACCCTGCTGAATCCAGTAAAAACGCTAGCGTGAATGTAGCCTTATACTTGTGCCTGGTTGGGGGCCCAGTTTTTAGTGCATCACTCCTGACATTGGCAGCTCCGCATCACTTTTTACGGGGGCACTCTGTATGCCCCTGCCCCTTGTAGCTGGAGCAGAAGCTACAGCAAGCCCTTCACTGGCAATTATGCTTTGTGATATGCACCTCTCTCTTCATCAGGGTACCCTCTAAATTATTATATACTAGTCTCTCTTTTACTCTCTTCAGAGTGGTGACATACTGGCCAACGTCACAGTTCACTCATCTCATTGGACTAGTCTATTACAGGAGGCCTGTCTTAAAGTGGTGACACACTAGCCATGCTACTAGTGAAGAATGGACAGAATGTTTCTCTTCAGTAAAACAGCGGTAGCTTTGCCCAGCTCAGCCCATGTCAGAGTGACAGTGCTGCTATTATGTTTAGAGTAGTGGTATTTGTCTAAGTTGGGTGTGTAAGCTGTGTACTTGGGGTGGGCTCCCCAGGATACAGCGAAGTGACGAACGAGGAAAGCAGCTCTGACACCAGCTTTTGCAAAAATGGAATTTTACTAACACGTGATAATAAACATAACCACAAAAGCTGAGAACCTTAGATTTACATACACCCAGCCCAAAGGCTGAGACCCCTGTGTTGCACAGCACTGCATCCCCTGATGAATGCCAGCTGAAGTTTCACAGTAATTTACCTACTGGTGGGCACAACTAAAACTGCCTCACCGTACCTACTGTATTATTACCCTAAAACTAACACAAACAATTGGTTGGGTGCTTAGTATGGGCTGGCCTACAGTGCAACACAGCAGTTTACAATGTTACCGTGCTCTATATTATTCCCCCTCCCATAACTAGTCCGGTAGCACGTGCCTAATTATTACTCCTGAGCAAAATGCTGAACTGGATGGTGTCTGCAGGGGTGTTTATTAGCTCCCAAATGTACAATGTACCTTTTAGTAATGGAGTCCTTGTAGTACCAGTAGCAACTCTTTGCACCTGACACAAAGCAGAGACCCTAACACAAAGCACCTGACCCTAACTATCTAACAACAGCCCTGGTCTAAGGCGAAAATACTGCTGTAAGTTGCGTGCACAATCTTACCGACCCGGGTCTGCTCTTTGTCCACTGATGACTCTGAAGTGAACAATCACTCTCTCCAGCAAACATGAGGTCTCACAGAGTATGCAGCTTTGTTCCTTAGCTCTTGTCAGCCTTCCTGGAAACAATCCTCCTTTCCCTGGACAGGATCTGGGTCTTGGACAACGATCAGCTTCACACAGCTGCAGCTGTGGTCACTGAGGAGTCCTCTCACTCCTGATCCATTAGATCCTCTGCTTACACACAGTTCCTCAGTCTCAGTCAGCTTCTAAGATGGCTGCTGCTTCTTATAGCTTGTTCTTAAAACTTCACCTCCTTTGAATATTTAAATATCTACAGTCTATTAGCTGTGTTTAAGAAACAGCAGCATCTTGTAGCCAAACAGCAGAATGTCAGTCCAGAACATTTAATTTAATCCACACACAAACAGTGTTCAAACAATGGGAGCTGTTTCTCAATCTCACAAGTGCTGCCTGGCCACTTTACAGATAGACAACACATAGAAATATCACACTGTTACTGATGGCAAGGAGACAGGGAATCTGAAGGAATACATTCTGGCAGATGAATATGTCATAAATATACAGTATCTCACAAAAGTGAGTACACCCCTCACATTTTGTAAATATTTTATATCTTTTCATGGGACAACACTGAAGATAAGACACTTTGACACAATGTAAAGTAGTCATTGTACATTGTGTATAACAGTGTAAATTTTGTGTGACCTCAAAACAATTCACCGCACAGCCATTAATGTCTAAACGACTGGCAATAAATGTGAGTACACCCCTAAGTGAAAATAGCCAAATTGTGCGCAAAATGTCAATATTTTGTGTGGCCACAATCATTTTCCAGCACTGCCTTAACTCTCTTCGGCATTCCTATACCTATCAACACAAATCCCACCTTCATGGTAATGCAGTATATATACTATGCTCACAAATCCAATCCACACCTGCCTTTTATTTACTGAATCCATTGAAAGCTAAATGATGTTATGGCATAGAAATAAACTGATCCCTTGATGCATACCGCTATGCACAATAGAAGAAATTTTATGTGTGTTCTCATCATCTTGGCTCTGCGATGTTTTTCAGAGCCTGCCCACTCACAGAATAAATTGCTAGGCTGAGGAAATGCAGGAAAGATACGAAGGCTTTCATGTACTGTACAGCCAGACAAGTCGGGAAGATGTTTTCCTTTCAGATAAATTATAACTGGCAACAATCTCCCTTCTGTCACACATCAGTTACAGTTTTAAATTATTTAAAGATAATTTGAGAAAAATATATTTTCTTTTAATATATACAGCACATAAAGAAATCTGTAATAGGGCATGAATATATGGGCAAAAAATGATCTATCTATTGTGGGGGGTTAGCTCTCTTCCGGGGGTCACTGTCACAAGTATCTTCAGAGACAACTGGATATAAGGTCCAAACACTGTGCTTTATTGTCACAGCAACAAAACAAACATAAATAATAGAAACATAGAAACATAGAAACATAGAATGTGTCGGCAGATAAGAACCATTTGGCCCATCTAGTCTGCCCAATATGCTGAATACTATGGATAGCCCCAGGCCCTATCTTATATGAAGGATGGCCTTATGCCTATCCCATGCATGCTTAAACTCCTTCACTGTATTTGCAGCTACCACTTCTGCAGGAAGGCTATTCCATGCGTCCACTACTCTCTCAGTAAAGTAATTCTTCCTGATATTACTTTTAAACCTTTGCCCCTCTAATTTAAAACTATGTCCTCTTGTAGCAGTTTGTCTTCTTTTAAATATTCTCTCCTCTTTTACCGTGATGATTCCCTTTATGTTTTTAAAAGTTTCTATCATATCCCCTCTGTCTCTTCTTACTTCCAAGCTATACATGTTAAGGTCCTTTAACCTTTCCTGGTAAGTTTTGTCCTGCAATCCATGTACTAGTTTAGTAGCTCTTCTCTGAACTCTCTCCAAAGTTTCAATATCCTTCTGCAGATATGGTCTCCAGTACTGCACACAATACTCCAAATGAGGTCTCCCTAGTGCTCTGTAGAGCGGCATGAGCACCTCCCTCTTTCTACTGTTAATGCCTCTCCCTATACACCCAAGCATTCTGCTGGCATTACCTGCCCGGCTGGGCTCTAACTAAACATGAAATATCCCTCGCTTAAAGCACCGTTCACACACGGTTATAACATGCGGCTCTCCCAGCCTCACAGTCCCGCAGCCTTTCAGGCTATAACAAGTCCAGTACAAGTCCAGTACCCTTATTGGGGGAGTGTGGCCCAGCAGTCCCCACGACTCCGGCCTCGTGACCCTTCAGCCCAGGCGTCACGGCGTCCCCCAATGTTCCGGCTACACCTAGCCATGTGGCTCCTCAACTAGCCTGGCTGAGACCACACAGACAGAGCCACTCCCAGGCCTCTCTCTACAATAAACACTCTCCCCCCCTGCCACACACAGGGAGGTTCTTTATGAGCCCTTGAGTACCTCTGCCTGGTCTCACCTGAGGTGGAATAGGGGTGTGAACCGCGCTATCCACCCTTTCCTTGCCTCTAACCAGTGTGAGAACTGTCACTGTCTCACTCTGTCTATCTATCTATCTATCTATCTATCTATCTATCTATCTACAGTATCTATCCTAAAAGCATATAAAAACTATAAGCAGAAGCACACTGGTGCACAAAGAAACATGAATGCATGTAAATTTGCTTACTGCTATACTTACTATATAAAAATTAGAAGTGGAAAATGTAACAATGGATCCAGCACTTTCGTAAATAGCCGTAAATCTTTTATTGCGGTGTAAAAAATGTACATACAGCAGTAAAATCACCAGCAGTAGTGCGCTCTTGTGCGGTCTACGCGTTTCAAACCATGCGGTTCTTATTCATGACCTCCTTGTTAATCCGTGCACAGGAGGAGCTGCGACACAAGCTGCAGGTGAGCTGGACTGCTACACTGTTCAAGTATAAAAATTAGAAGCTCTGCTCGCACAATTGTGTCAGGTCCGTCTACCAGCAACAAGGTGTCTTCCAAAAGATGGGACCTACACTCAGACTTGCCTCCCCTGAGCCTAATCCAACAAATTTGGACCCTGCACTCCCACCCATCTGCCCAGAGCTTCTAACCAGAGTACAATATGGCTGGATTCTACATTTCCCAGAATTTTGTAGGCTTAGGACCAGGAGAGGCAAGTCTGATAATGTAGGTCCCATCTGTTGGAAGCCACCTTCTCACTGGTAGATGTGGCCAGCATAATTTTGATCAGATATCTGCACAAAGAGCTTCTAAGTTTCATACAGTAAGTACAGCAGTAATGCAATTCAGATGTATCTATTTATTATTCAGATTTATTTCTTTAGTTTCCAGTGTTTGCATGCGTCTTTCCAGTGTGCTACTGCATTTAGTGTTTGCTTTAGAGGGGATCCCAACATTTTAATAACTGTGGGAAAGAAGTGGTGTGTTTATTCACCTTTATCTATAGTAATGTTTCAGCACCCACATGGAACTTTTTTCTTTTACCTGTCTATCATATTGTCCATATGGAAAAGTAACTACTGCGAGTTGACTTTTCAATAGTTCTTCAACATTTTGAGAAAAGTGTCCCCTGACTATAATAAGCTGAACACAAACAAAATTGCCACAGAGGAAAAAAAGAAATCCTATTCCCACATTATTATAGCAGGAGAGTCCTTAAGTGTAAGTACTGATTGTGGACTGAATAAAGCAAAACTTTTATTACTATACGTTAGATGTCACAATGAAGTCTGAGTGTCAAAATGGTGCCTGCTTAGATTCTACTGCCATGATGTTACAATGGTACTAGCCTTTATTCTACTTTGATAATGTTACAGTGGTGCTTTCTTCTTCTCTTGATGGTGGTTGTCTTTGTTCTGTTGTGATGATATCAGAAAGGTACTTGCACTGGAAGCACATTTATGTGAAGCCTGTAGGTGTGTCATGTGTGAACCCTGTGCTTGGCTTGTGGGGAATGCCCTTTTCAAGTATGGCACCTGCCTGCTCTGCACATATGTACATCAGAGCACCCAGAGCAACATGCGAGCAGGTCATGAGAGAGCATGGCAGCTGGCCACTATTAATGATGTAATGCACATGCTGAAACATTTGCAGTTTCCTTTAGTTTAGAGGACTATCTATGATACAATATGTGCCATCTAACAATGTGATCCAGTGTGTGTACCTATCCTCATGTGTCCACAGGATTTACAGCATGGTATGTGTTTTAGCATATTTTATTGTTTGTATAGATGTGTTACCATGGTGTATAATGAGAAATAGGAATAGATTTGTATTATGGAGTATATATATGTGCACATTGTAACATATATCCATGCTTAATAAATGGTGCTTGCCTGGGTTGTACTGTGAAGATGGCACAATGCTGCTGTCCTCTTTTTTTTTTTTACTGTGATGATGTCATAATGTTGCTTGCCTGGGTTTTACTGTGATGATGTCATAATGTTGCGGTTGTCTTTGTTCTACCATGATGGTGTCACAATGGTGCTGGCCTCTGTTCTACAGCAATATGTCATATTGGCACTAAGCTTTATTACACCTTGACAATGTCACATGGGTGCCATGATGGTGTCACAATGGTGCTGACCTCTATTCTACTGTGATGATACCACAATGGTGCTGGCCTTTGGTCTATTGTCATAATGTCACAAAATGAATTGCCTGGGCTCTGTAATGATGTCACAATGTTGTTAGCCTGGGTTCTACTGTGATGATGTCACAATAGCTCTGCCCTTTGTTCTACAGTGCTAATGTCATATGTGTTGCCTGACTTTGTCATGCCTTTTCATAAGTACATAAACATTTATACATTATTATTGTTATAACGTGTATTCATGGCCTATAAGCAGCCATGTTGTACTTATATTCACCCTCCTGTATGAACCTTCATTGTAAAAGAGAAAACTGGGTTCAAGGAAAGGTCCTTCCTGGCAGATGTGGGCCTATCTAAGGGAGTGATTTTACCTCATCACTAGGCTATAAGCGGAGATAAGGATCTTTCTGGCGCTCATCTGTCATCTTTTTATAAAGAAATGTATTAATGAGACAAACATATAATGTCTGTCTGTTCATATAGTGGATCGTATTTAGTCTTGACACAAGTTAATCGATATATCACATATGTGTTGTTTTATGTTTCACATATTGGTTTTATTTTG
The DNA here is from genome assembly GCA_033119425.1 of Bufotes viridis. Classification (NCBI taxonomy): domain Eukaryota; kingdom Metazoa; phylum Chordata; class Amphibia; order Anura; family Bufonidae; genus Bufotes; species Bufotes viridis. The sequence goes on along the minus strand of CM065589.1, from coordinate 506,426,999 downwards.
TCACATGTTATAATCGTATACTAACATATATATATCCTGTGTGTGTGTATCACCAGAAGCGGGTATTCCTGAAGTATGTGGGAAAGCATGCTCAGTTGGATTTCTGCTCGAAAAAGTAGTGTTATTTTCATAAAATAAGGCACCTGTGAAATCCAAAACCCACACATTTGTCGTCTACATTTTAACTTTATGACATGAGAACATTTACACTAGTTTCTGGGAATCTAAGTTTTAATTGCTTCAAGTGTCAGGGGGTATGCCTCCCTTTTTGATGTATGTCCCAGGTGGTGGATGTCTACCACTTAACATAAAGTCACAAAATAATTAAGGTTCTCGTCAACGAGCTGAGAGGTTATTATGTCGCCCTCTCCTCAATAGGATCAATAACTTTGATATTTTTTCCTTTGATCCTTTCTTTTGTTTGTTTTTTGTATATAAAGCATTTTTGCGCTTTATATCCGCGACAACTTTCAAGTTCAATAACATCAAGTGCTTCTGTGGATTAGTTAAAGTGGCTGTTCAGAATTTTGATATTAATTGCCACAGGATAGGTCAACAAAACTTAATCAGTGGGAGATTGACTCCAACACCTAGCCAGAGGATAGGCTCTTATAACAAAATCGCAGACAAACTTGAATGAAGGTGTTGCAGACTTCAGGACCCCTCCGTTACATTAGTAGGGGAATAGGGTACTCTTTTGTCTCAGTGGCAAATAGTCTGACTATAACATGAATACAAGATTTCCCATTGCTGGAAGCTGCAACTATCAGTTGAAATCTGTGAGGGAACAGCCAACAAGTGTTCAATTCTTCTGCAGTTCCACCAGTGGAGAAATTAAGTACTGCACAGTTATTTTTAAAATCTATGGGCTGTCTGCATAAAACATGGATGCACCCACACTTAGGTCTCATGCACATGACAGTATTTTTCATCCCTGTGCTATCAATATTTTTTGTGGACATCACACTTACCCATTCATTTCTATGAGGCCATGCACACATCATTGTTTTCTGCTAATCTATTTTTCCATTCCGCAAATTATAGAACATGCATTATTACGGTCTGTTTTATGGACAAGAATAGCCATTTCTATTGATTTGAATGAGAAAAAAAAAAATCTAATGCACACGGTGGGTATCTGTTTTTTGCAGATCCATTGTTTATGGTACTACAGACACAGACGTGTACATGAAGCCTTAATAAGAGTCTGTCACCAGTTTTCTGCTGTTAGGTTTTAACAGCTCCAGCTCCTGCCAATGAGTCCTGATATTCATGAGCTCACGGCTCTCCCCACCCTCCTGCCTCTGACAGGTTTTTCCATATGAATCAGCAGCAGGTGGGCGGGGAGAGCCAGGAGCTCATGAATATGGGGACTTATTGGCATGTGCTTGAGCTGTTTAGCACAAGATTTTAGCAAAACAGTTGGGTCAATTAACCTCTTCCAGACACAGGGCGTACAGGTACACCCTGATGTCCGAGTACTTAAAGACACAGGGCGTACATATATGCCCTGTGTTGTTCTGGTGATCGTAACGTGGTGCCTGCTAAAATCATCGGCAATCGCAGCAAACCGCAGGTCAATTCAGACCTGCGGTTTGCTGCGTTTCCAGGTCATTCGGGTCTCTGGTGACCCGATAATCCGGAATAGGATGGTGATCGGTGGTTTGATAATACACCACCAATCACCGTCCTTAGATCCTGAAAGTTGGCGGTGATGCCACCTCTCAGGATCGCATCTGATTGGCTGGACGGGCGGGAGATTTAAATTGCTGGGGCTCCTCTCTCCCTGCCCATAGACTTCCGTGGAGCGAGGAGAGAGAGGAGCCGTCTGTTCTTCTGCCACCTTTGCCATCAACTTAAGCCTTCTCAGTGCCATTGGGCACAAAAAAGTATTTTTTGTGTGTGCGCTGACTGTGGCCGGCACTCTTAGCGTCTGGCAACTGTTAGCACATCGCCCACCCCACCGATCAGCTTCATACCGCTTTGAACAGTTTTTTTTCCCCACTTTTCAATTTTTTTAGTTATTTTTTTTTTCCAGTTTTTTTCTGGAGCCAAGAAACCCCCATATCAGGGACCCTGTGGCCAACACTAGTATGAGCAACCCTGGGGCTCGTACTAGTTTTCCGGCACACCAGATAAGTCCACCTGAGCTCCCTACCGGTGAACTTGCCTGTTGTACCCCAGAGGATTTTGAGCCCGTGATTCCTGACTTTGGTGGCAAATCAGGAATCCAGATTCCCACAGTGGGCTTCACTGAATATGACTTCTTTAGTCTTTTTTTCAGTGACCACTTTGTGAATCTGATGGTGGAGCAAACAAACTTGTTCGCCCAACAGTTCATTGCTCAACACCCGGGCTCCTTTTTGGCTAGGCCCAGTGGCTGGACTCCAGTAAGTGCAGCCGAGACGAAGATGTTTTGGGGCCTCGTGCTGCACATGGGCCTAGTCAAAAAACCCAGTGTCAGGCAGTACTAGAGTGGGGACCTCCTCTACCAAACCCCACTCTACTGTATGGCCATGACACATTCCCGTTTTGAGGCCATTCGGAAATGCCTGCATTATGCAGATAACCAAATTACTTACCGGTAATTCCCTTTTCTTGAATCCTCCATGACGGCATACCATGAGAGATGACCCGCCTCCAACCAGGTAGGGACAGGAAGTATAAAACGGACCCTCCTCCAGCAAAGCATCAGTGTCTTCTGGACCGACAGCCTAGAGAACCCGCTCGTTCACATTTTTTCCTTTTTTTTTTTTTTTTTTTGCAACACCCCACACTCACACACATGCACCCAACACCTATTTGTCTTGTGCTTTTTTTTTTTTTTTGGGGGGGAAATCCCTGCCGTCATGGAGGATTCAAGAAAAGGGAATTACTGGTAAGTAATTTGGTTCTTCCCTTTCATCCTCCATGACGGCATACCATGAGATATATCAGATTAATGACTCTTTAGGGGGGGATGACAGCTTCTAACACTCTTCTACCAAAGTTTAGGTCCTGTCTGAAACCTGTATCTACCCTGTAGTGTTTTATAAACGTATGAGGGCTGGACCATGTTGCCGCTCTGCAAATTTGGTCTAAAGATACATTTGCTCTCTGGGCCCAAGATGTCGAGACTGATCTTGTAGAGTGGGCTCTAAGCTTACTCGGGGGGGAAACCCCCATAGAGTTGTAAGATTCTATTATAGCTAGTTTGATCCACCTAGCTAAGGAATCCTTTGTAGCCTTATGTCCTTTGAATCTTCCCTGAAACTGTATAAACAAGGCATCTGTCTTTCTGAAATCCCAGGTAGCGTCCAAATAGATCTGAATGGCCCTACAGGCATCAAGGCTATGAAATTTTTTCTCTCCCTCAGTTTTTGGATTCTGACAAAAGGATGGAACCACAATCTCTTCTTGTCTATGAAAATTGGACACTACTTTTGGGACAAAGGTGGAATCTAACCTGAACACCATCTTATCAGGAAATGTTATAAGAAAGGGTTCTCCTATTTTAAGAGCTTGAATCTCACAGACTCTGCATGCGGAGGTAATTGCTACCAAAAATAAGACCTTAATAGTAACATATTTCAGAGCAATCTCTGACAAGGGTTCAAAGGTAGCTATTGTTAGACCTGACAGAACTAGGTTTAAATCCCAAGGGGGAACAAATGGCCTAATGAAAGGTTTAATCCGATCTGCCCCTTTTAAAAATCTTATGATCCATGGGTGGTCTGCGATTTTTATATCAAAGACTGCGCTTAACGCAGAAACATGCACCTTCAGGGTATTGGGGCGCAATCCTTTGTCAAAACCTCCTTGCAAAAAACTCAGAACTGACTGTATAGAGAAAGCCTGGTAAGAGTTTCCTGTTTGTGAGCACCAGTCACAATACTTTGTCCAGACTCTAGAGTAAATCTTTGAAGTAACTATTTTTCTGCTTGCTGCCATTGTATCAATTACTCTATCTGAAAGGCCCTTAGCTCTCAACGTTAACCTTTCAGATGCCAGGCAGCCAGGTGTAGTCTTTCTACCTGCGGGTGATAGACAGGACCCTGAGAAAGAAGATTTTCTGTCCATGGCAGAATCCACGGACTCCCCAAGGCCATCTGTTTTAGCAGAAGAAACCAAGGTTTCTTTGCCCACAGAGGAGCTATTAATATTACATGAGCTCTCTCTTGGTGAATCTTCTTTATTACTCCTGGTAGCAGTGCCAGAGGAGGGAACGCGTAAGCTAGTCTGAAGTCCCACTTTTGAGCCAGAGCATCTACGCCTATGTTCCCATCGTGTGGGTTTAGTGAAATGAATTTTTCCACTTTCGTATTTTGGGCTGACGCAAATAGGTCTACTTGTGGGACACCCCACCTCTTGCTTAGGTCCGCAAAGATCTCTCGATCCAGAGCCCACTCTGTTGACCTCAAGGGAACACGGCTTAAAAAATTCCGCCTTCCTGTTCAGAGAACCTTTCAGATGAACTGCGGATAAGGTTCTTACGTGAAGTTCTGCCCACGAAAATATTTCTTCTGACAATTTTTCTAGTTTCTCGCTCCTTGTTCCTCCTTGATGGTTTATGTATGCTACTACTGTAGCATTGTCTGATCTTATTTGTACATCTTTGTTCACCAGATGCTGGGAGAAAACTTTCAACGCCTCCCAAACTGCCCCTAGCTCTCTCAGGTTTGAGGACTGGTTTGACTGTTCTCTGGACCATTTTCCCTGACAAGACTGGGAGGAGCAATAAGCCCCCCATCCCCAGAGGCTTGCATCTGTGGTGATGGTCAGAATCTGTTCTGGGGACCAACCTACTCCCTTCCTTAGGTGGTCTGGATCCAGCCACCATTGGAGAGAATCTTTTACCCAGGAGGGAATCATGATCCTCTGATCCAGAGACTCCTGTCTCCTGTTCCAACCTTGTAGTAACCATTTCTGCAGAACACGAGTATGAAATTGTGCCCATTTTACCGCAGGAATGCACGCTGTTAGGGACCCTAGCAGCTTCATAACCCTCTGACTGAGCAACTGGCATTTTCTGTGAATTCGAGACTGCCCTCATGACGCCGGATACCTTTTCTTCTGGTAGAAAAGTCTTCTGAAGCACGGAGTCCAAGCAGGCGCCTAAGAATTGTAGTCTTTGTGAAGGAACAAGTTTTGATTTTTCCCAATTTATTATCCATCCCAATTGGGTCAACACCTGACATGTCACAGAAATATTTTTCTGAAGTTTTTCTTCCGAATCTCCTACAATTAATAGGTCGTCTAAATTAAGGCACTATCAGAATGTTCCTCATTCTTAAATGCGCCATCACCTCTGTCATAATTTTTGTGAATACCCTTGGGGCTGTTGTGATGCCAAAGGGAAGGACCTGGAATTGAAAATGGTGGATCTCTTCCCCTAGATATACCGCAAACCTTAGGAACTTTTGGGCTTCGGTACATGATAATATGCGTCTTTTAAGTCGATTGACGCTAAAAAATCCCCTTCTTTTAGTAGATTTATGGTGGATTTCAGGGACTCCATTTTGAATCTTTCGTATTTTATAAACTTGTTTAGTTTCTTTAGATTTAGAATTAACCTGAACTTCCCGTTGTTGTTTTTTACCAAAAATACAGTGGAATAGAATCCCCTTCCCCGTTGGGGTGGAGGTACTGGAACGATGGCTTTTTGGGTTAAAAGGTTCCTGATCCCTTCTTCTAACTTTTCTTGAAAAAGGGGAGATTTTTGAACCGGAGTTACCTTGAACCAACATGGCGGAGGAGGAAGGCTGAAAAAAATGTCGAGACCTTTTAAAACAATGTTTAGAACCCAGGGATTTTGGGTAATAAGCTCCCAAGCTTCTCGAAAAAATTGTAGTCTTCCTCCCACCGAAATGCTGGCGTCATTGTTTTGAATTTTCGGGATTTTTGGGGGTGAACAAAAACCCCCTATTTTTACTCTGGATTTTCCCTTTCCAACTACCTCTGTCCGTCTTTTTGGAATAGAAATTTCCTCTCTTCTTTGTTTTATAAAAGGGAAACTTTCTTTTGCTAGTATCTTTGGGAAAGGATTTTTTATTATCTGCAGCTTTTTCCAGAATAGTCTCCAGATCTTGTCCAAACATTAAATCACCGTGAAACGGTAGACTACATAGCTTCATTTTTGACGCTACGTCCCCAGTCCACGACTTTAACCATAAGGCTCTTCTTGCTACCACAGATAAACCAGAGGTTCTCGCCCCTGCTGTAGCATCCGAGACAAAATCAACCGCTTTTAACAGAAGAGGAAAGGAATCTTTTAAACTATCATAGGGAGCACCCTCCCTAACGAGTACCTCTAGTCGTTGTAACCATTTTTTCATGGAACGGGAAACTGAGGTGGCTGCAAGATTAGGTTTAAACATTGCTGCCGCCGATTCCCAAGTTTTCTTTAAAGTGGAATCTACTTTTTTGTCCATGGGATCTTTTAATGATCCCATATCCTCAAAGGGCAGGGAATTTGAACCTTTAACCAGTTTAGAGAGGGATACGTCAACCTTAGGACAGGTCGTTAATAAGGTCTCGTCATCGTCACTAAACGGAAGTCTATGTCTCATTGTTCTGGAAATAAACAGTCTCCTATCTGGTGATTTCCACTCCCTTTTAATCATGCCCATCATGTTACTATGTACTGGGAATACACGTCTTTTTTTATGCTCAAGACCCCCATACATCTCATCTTGGACAGATCTGTGAATGTTTTCATCAGCAAGGTCCATTGTCGTCCTAATTGCTTTGACTAATTCACTAGTGTCTTCGGACGAAAAGAGAAAACTTCGGAATTCTGAGTCAGAACCTGAAGAATCATCGGGCTCATCACTATCAGATCAAGAATCCGTATTTAAATCGGAAGAAGCAGATACACATTCTCTGCCTCTTGATTTAGTTTTGTGGCTGGCCGAGACAGGATTGGAAGTGGGCTGTTCAGACAAGACAGAACGCATCTCTTCCCTAATCACGTCTCTCAACTCATCCCTAATGGACGGAACTAAATCTTTGGCCATAGCAGCCGTGCAGTTCTTACAAAACTTCCTGCTATACTTGTCAGGCAATTTTACTGCACAACTCACACACTTCATACTACTAGAAGATTTTGCTTTTTTAGCCACATCTTTATCACTCTGAAGGCAACCGGAATGAGAAAAGAAACATAACAGAGGGGAGGACATTAATACCAAACTATAAAACCACATCCCTTTTTATCCCTTGTAGGGAACTCACGGTGGTAGCATTTCCTGAGGGATCCATCTGTCCTGCTGCAGTGTCAGCCATCATAGCTGGCTTACAGCCTCTCTTAAATCACTCCTCACCTGCAGACTTCAGATCAGTGGGCGACCTCCGTCTTGATCTGGCGCGCCTTTTATAGCTCCGCCCCTTCCGGTCGTCGCGCTACCCGGAAGTCCCGGTGGAACGCATGTGGAACACACCGGACTTCCGGTGACGTCATCGCAAGCGCCGAAGTCGGCGCGATGAGGAGCTGTATGCCGGAGGAACTAAATAAGTGTCCGGCCAACACATGGCTCCCCCCCCCCGGCGCGGTAGAAGGGAGGAGAGCCGCAGGGTCCGTTACCAAGACGCCCAGCACCTGAACAACTCCAATATAGGAGGTAGGAGCTGCCTGCCGACATGTGTAAGGCATTCCTTGACTTTCCCACCTCTGCTGCCTTAACAGAATGTGGACCCATGACAGTTTGCCATGAGTGATCACCCATCTCCCACCTGGAGGGACAGGAAGACACTGAGGCTTTGCTGGAGGAGGGTCCGTTTTATACTTCCTGTCCCTACCTGGTTGGAGGCGGGTCATCTCTCATGGTATGCTGTCATGGAGGATGAAAGGGAAAAATGCAGCATGTCCCCCCACCCCAAGGTGATCCTGCCTATGATCGGCCTGATTTTGTTCAGTGATTTTGATCACTTCAGGGCCAAATTTTTGGAGGGCTATGTATCTGAAAGGGAGGTCGCTGTTGATGAGTCTCTCATTGCTTTTAAGGGGAGACTCAATTCTGAAATCCATTTGCCAATAACTCTTGTGGAACACTTAAAGGGTTAAAAAAGTTTGTAAAATCAGTTTTGAATACCTTGAGGGGTGTAGTTTTTTAGATGAGGTAACTTTTATGGAGTTTCTACTCCAGAGGTGCATCACGGGGGCTTTAAATTGGACATGGTGTCAATAAACCAGTCCAGCAAAATCTGCCTTCCAGAAACCATATGGTGTTCCCTTCCTTCTATACCCTGCCGTTTGGCTATACAGCAGTTTACGACCACATATGGGGTGTTTCTGCAAACTACAGAATTAGGGCAATAAATATTGAGTTTTGTTTGGCTGTTAACCCTTGCTTTGTTACTGGAAAAAAATGGATTAAAATAGAAAATTTGCCAAAAAATCGAAATTCGAAATAGTTTCTCCATTTGCCATTAACTCTTGTGGAACACCTAAAGGGTTAACAAAGTTTGTAAAATTAGTTTTGAATACCTTGAGGGGTGTACTTTCTTAGATGGAGTCACTTTTTTGGAATTTCTACTCTAGGGGTGCATCAGGGGGGCTTCAAATTGGACATGGTGTAAATAAACCAGTCCATCAAAATCTGCCTTCCAGAAACCATATGGCGTTCCCTTCCTTCTATGCCCTGCCGTTTGGCTATACAGCAGTTTACAACCACATATGGGGTGTTTCTGCAAACTAGTGAATCTTTTTTTCCAAATTTTAGGTAAATTTTTTTTTTTATAAATAAAAATTAACTTTTTTGACTCAATTTTACCACTGTCATGAAGTACAATATGTGACGAAAAAACTGTCTCAGAATGGCCTGGATAAGTAAACGCGTTTTAAAGTTATCACCACATAAAGTGACACATGTCAGATTTGCAAAAAATGGCCTGGTCCTTAAGGTGAAATATGGCCGTGTCCTTAAGAGGTTAAAGAAAGTGAGCCATCATTTTTCTAAGGAGACCTGTCACTAGTTTATATTGCCCTTTTTTAGGACACCATAAAACTGCTGACAGATTCCCTTTAAAGATCATCTCCCATGATAACTAGTTGCAACAGCAATAAGTGAAAACACTTCCTATAATATTCATGTATTACACATTACTGTACAATCTAAATCTCATAGTACTTATATTGACTCTCATCATGAGAGTAAAGTCAGTGAAGTGGTCACTAGTAAGTTTATACATAAACTTTTATTAGAGGAGATCTCTAAGGCTACGTGCACATTTTTCATCCATTTTCTGTGGATCTGTCTGTTTTTAATGGAAGTTTTGCAAATGTTTTACATGGCCATTAAAAATAGATGATTTTTATTGGCTTTTTTCTAATTATAGAATCCTAACCGCTGCAGTATACATAATGTCCCCCATAATGGCCCTAGCAGTAATAATGTCCCCCATAGTAGCCCCAGCAGTAATAATGTCCCCCATAGTGGCCATAATATCACCGATAGTAGCCCCAGCAGGAATAATGTCCCCCATAGTGAACCCCAGTAGTAATAATCTCCCCCATAGTAGCCCCAGCAGTAATAATGTCCCCCATAGTGGCCATAATATCACCGATAGTGGCCCCAGCAGGAATAATGTCCCCCATAGTGACCCCCAACAGTAATAATCTCCCCCATAGTAGCCCATAATATCACGCATTGTGGACCCACCAGTAATAATGTCACCCATAGTGGTCCTCAGCTGTATTTTTTATTTTTTTGGGATGAAAAAAAAAATCATTCACCTCAGCATGATCACATGATGATGTTATTACACTGAGTGCAGGTACTTTGGCAGGTCTTCCAGAATCAAGAGAGGAACTACTGATTATGCGCATGCAAGTGGATGAGGTGAGTGATTTTTTTTTTAACCCCTAAAAGGTCATATTGAACTAGTGTACCCGTTTTTAAGACGGGTGCACTCCTGCAAAGCGGCCATTAAAAACAGTCCCATAAAAATAGGACATGTCCTATTTTTTGATGGCTGGCCAATAAAAAATGGCATGTAAATAGGCCCTTAGACTTTAATTGATGCTAAAAACATCACACAGCCATTTTTAACGTTTGTGTTCATGTAGCCTAATACGCAACAGTGAAAAAAAAACCAGACGTTAAAATTAACTGAAAAAACTGACTTATTTCCACTGATGCTTTTCTGAGAAACTGATGTTAAAAACAGTTCCCCGTGAATATGTTCTATTTTTTTATTTACTCACTGGATGTAAAAAAGCTGCCATGTGAACTACTCCATAGACTACCATTGTTCTTGAAATGGTCATTCAAATTGAATGTAGCCTAAAGTGTTGTTGTTATTGCTCCTTTAAAATAATTGCAGGGTATATTTTTTTGGAAAATTTTCTGAAGTAAAATTAATAGTGTACAAAGTTTTTGTCATTATTTTATTTACATTATTTTTGTGGTCTGTAAAGCAGAGACTTTCATCATAGGAAATGCAATTCTCACAATTACTATATCAGGAAATCTAACTCTAACTGGAATGATCCTTGACATGTTTCTGGTGCACTTGACTTGAACTTGAATATTTGCTACAGATTCATGAATCTGTTTCACTGGTAAATGGGAAATATTTGCTTATTATCTTATCCGGGACTATCATTTCTATGGCTTTAATGGATGATACTTTCAGTACATTGATAGAAAAGAGACAATCTTGTTGATGTTAAAGTATTCTTTGTTAATGATCAGTCACTGCACGCATTTAGAGGCATGAATTATAGCTTCGTTGCCCCTTCTTATGTGGCAGAGGGTTTTTTGGGCCCCCTCAGGAACTAGGGTCCTGGAGTTCTATTACCTCTGCACCCTGATAGCTATGCCATTGGGAAAACAGGGATGCAATTAAGCTTATAACAAGCTCTGCCTCTAATGCCACCAGATGTAAGGCAGCTATCCTATAAGTCACTGTTCGACCCTTTTAATAGGACTTGAGACAGGACTTGGATATTAAAGAGTAACTAAACTTCTGATTAAGTTTTTGGTAAAATGTCTCTAATGCTGTAATAGTACTTTTAGTAATATACTTGATTAATGAACTTAGAATTTTTAATAGAGATTTCCCTCCCTAAAGCACACCTTCCCCTGTGCTCTTAAAATCCACTTTTTTGTACACCGCTGACTGCTCAGCGGTGTACTGAATACGGGCTCTACAGTTTATGATTGGGACTGCAGCGCATGGAGTACAGGCAGGAGCGCACATTGCTGCTCCTGTCTGTGCTCCCCCAGAGGTTTACTAAATCCTGGCATAGTACATGGGTACCCTGTAACCATGTGCTATGCCAGGATTAGCTGAGCGGAGTGGGGTCCTGCTTCTGCCTGCTGCGCCAAGCTAAGAGAACTGCATGTAAGCTCTTAGCTTAGCCGAGCACTGGGCCCCATTTATAAACTGAAGAGCCCGTACTCTTTACACCGCTGATAAGCGCTCAGCGAAATATATACTTTAGGCCTCTTTCACACTAGCGTTTTAGCTTTCCGTCCTAGAGATCCGTCCTCGGGTCTCTAGGACGGAAAGCTACTGATCAGGATTATCCCCATGCATCCTGAATGGAGAGAAATCCGTTCAGGATGCATCAGGATGTCCTCAGTTCAGTACTGACACGTTTTTTGGCCGCAGCAAAATCCGCAGCATGCTGAGCTTTTTGCTCCGGCCAAAAATCCTGAAAGCATGCCGGAAGGACAGATCCGGAATTAATGCCCATTGAAAGGCATTAGTTCGGATCCGGCCTTTAGCTAAACGTCGTTTCCACGCATCGCCAGATCCGACGTTTAGCTTTTTGTCAATGGTTACTATGGCAGCCAGGACGCTAAAGTCCTGGTTGCCATAGTAAAGATAGGGGGAGCGGGGGAGCGGCATACTTACATTCCGTGCGGCTCCCGGGACGCTCCAGGATAACGTCAGGGCGCCCCAGTGCATAGATCACGTGATCGCATGGATCACGTGATCCATGCGCGCGGGTGCTCTGACGTCATTCAGGAGCGCCCCGGGAGCCGCACGGAATGTAAGTATGCCGCTCCCCCGCTCCCCACTGCTACTATGGCAACCAGGACGCTAGTAGCGTCCTGGCTGCCATAGTAACACTGAAAGCATTTTGAAGACTGATCAGTCTTCAAATGCTTTCAGTTCACTTGCGTTGTGCCGGATCCAGCGTGCATTCCGGCGACGGAAGTGCACGCCGGATCTTCACAACGCAAGTGTGAAAGAGGCCTTAGAGAGGAAAGAGTATATTAAAAATTCAAAATCTATTAATAAAGTACATTACAAAAAATATTATTAAGGCATTTAGGTCAAATTTAATCAAAAGTTTAGTTACACTTTAAGTAAGCCAGCACCTCACCTGCAGACAGCTGTTTTAGGGTGATTGCCCCTCATCAGTGCAGAGCAGAGTGTACTGGCCTAACTGGGTGAGAGGCCTGTCAGGATTTGGGGGCTACTATGTCACCTTGAGGAGAGAGAGCCTTAATCAGCGCGAGGATATTTATGGGCCATACATGCTGCTCTGGAGTTCAGGGAAGAAAGGAAGCTATGCCATTGGACACATTCATATATATGTATTTCTCTCTGTATAGGTATTGGCCCACATTTACTGTGCTAATTGTGCCACTTTCTTGAGGCTGTTTGTGCCAGAATTGATGCATCTCTTTTTATCTTGTGCTAAAAAAAACTACTTTTTCCAACATCCTTTACTATTTCCAGTTTTAAACTAGAACATGGACATGGACAACTTTTGTTTAGCTGCATTTATGAAACTGAAATTCATGATTCTGATGCAAATATCGTGTGCTGACTAGATCAGCATAGAGTTGGTCTAATGGTTTTGGTGGACAGATATTTTTATTTGGAGTATGTGGACTCAGGTATTTGGAACTCAATTTTGGCACATGTGGACATATTTTTGAAGCATAGGTACAGATTTTTGTGTGTCCGTGGATAGATTTTTTGCATGTGCACAGATTTCTGGTATAAATTAAGACTACAAATAGATGTTACACACTAGTCTAGACAGTCTAAAGATACACCAGATTTATCACTCAGCATTGGCCAGTATGTAACATGTGGTGCATTTTGAGACTAGTAAATTTGGGGCATAGTGTATGCCGGTGGAAGACCGATGGTGGGCCACCTACCGTAGCTCAAGCCTTAGGCTGATCCACATTCCACGATATATGACTCTGCTTATATATTGCCCATCTATGAAGGGGAGGGGGCAGCTGACATCCCAGAAGGAAGACGGGGACCTTTTTTTTTTTTTTACTGTCATTGTTGCCTTCCTGATTGATAGATACATGCCACTCAGTGACTGCCACATGTACAATCAGTTGTAAGGACCAGAGCTGCTGGGCCTTAGCAAACCAGCACAGCTTTATACGATGGATATGGAGACTATATAGGTAAGCACTTACGACATGTCTAAAAAAAAAACTGTCTAACAATGCTAACTTTCCCACCCATTTTTGAAGTGGTGTAAAAAGGCAAGATGTCACAAACAAACCACAAAGCCCAAAGGACATCATTCTGGAGTGCAGGGCTTGATAAATTAACCCCAGTGTTTTACAGTACTTATTAGTGATGAGTGAACATGCTCAGCCGAATATCTGTTCGGCTCGAGCATCGCTATGCTCGGCACATGGCGGGAATTGGCCGAATACCACATGTGCTTGAGCGAAATGCTCTCCGCCCCGCACGTTTCACGGGTTTTAAGCAGCCAATAAAGGTGCAGGTAAGTACTACCCTCACTGTAATGCCAGTAGCCATGTTGGCTGCTGGCATTACAGTGATTGGCTGGCTGGAACGCGTCATCGGGTGCTATATAGCACCTGATGACACATGTTCGGCTCAGACGTTGACAGGGAGAGCATCAAGTAGGAAGGGAAAGACAGAGTAGGGAGCAAATTTCAGCGATTTTAGTTAGAGAAAGCTTTTCAAAGATCCAAAAGTCCTTTTAATGACTACTGTTTGTGTTTTAGATTAACAATATATTTAACAGCAGTGTCAGGGACATCCGTGCTATCGAAGGGACAGATAGTGTAGGGAGAGTAATTTGCTGTATTTAATACCAAAAGCTTTTCAAAAAACCCAAAATCCTTTTAAGGGATACTGTGTGTGTTTGACAGCAGCAAGATATTTTTATTTTATAACTATTAGTGAGATATACTGTACATCATACGCAGACTGACTCTTTAATAATCTGGATCACATCTAGTGTCCATAATCTGTGGTGTTTTCTGTAACCAATACTGTCCTGCATCATAAAACACTGTCTCTATTACAAATTCTAATAATCTGGGCATAATATAGTGTCCAGAATCTGTGGTGCTCTACAATCAATACTGTCCTGCCTCAGAAAACACTATCAGTATTACAAATGTAATCTGTGGTGTTCTATAACCAATGCTGTCCTGCCTCAGAAAACACTGTCAGTATTACAAATTCCAATAATCCGGGCCTAATATAGTGTCCGTAATCTGTGGTGTTCTATACCCAATACTGAACTGCATCTAAAAACAGTGTGTATATTACAAATTCCATTAATCTGGGCCTACTATAGTGTCCAAAATCTGTTGTTGTTTTTATACAATACTGAACAGCATCTGAAAACAGTTTGTATATTAAAACTTCCATTAACCTGGGCATAGTAGAGTTTCCAAAATCAGTTGGTTTTGTATCCAATACGGAAAACAGTGTGTATATTAAAACTTCCATTAATCCGGGCATAGTAGAGTTTCCAAAATCTGTTGGTTTTTGAAAACAGTGTGTATATTACAACTTCCATTAATCTGGGCCTACCATAGTATAGTGTCCAAAATCTGTTGGTTTTTGTATCCAATAATGAACTGCATCTGAAAACAGTGTGTATATTAAAACTTCCATTAATCTGGGCATAGTAAAGTGTCCAAAATCTGTTGGTGTTTGTATCCAATACTGAACTGCATCTGAAAACAGTGTGTATAATACAACTACCATTAATATGGGCCTAGTGTAGTGTCCAAAATCTGTGGAGTTCTGTAACCAATACTGTCCTGCATCAGAAAACTGTGTCTTTAGTAGACAGTAAAACAATCTGCGCCACATCTACAGACAAAACCATTAATATGAAGAAGGCGAGCACAAAGGGACAGGGAAGTGGGCGTGATGCTCATGGTGCAAGCAGAGGCCATGGCCCTGGGCGCAACTGTGCCTGCTGCCAGTGCACCAGAAAAAACAAAAAAATCCACCTTACCCAGCTTCATGTCTAACTTAGCTGGGCGGCGCAGGACAACACTATCGAAGTCGGACCAGTGTGAACAGGTGGTCGGTTGGATTGCTGAACATAATGCTTCCAGTCGGTTAAGTACCACCCTTTCTTCCACTAAGTCCAGTCTCTGTAGCCAAGAGTCTGCTCAACCGAATCCTCATTGCCAGTACTTGGTTTGGCTCTCTCACCAAGCACGCTTAAAGAGGTACCTGAGATATTGTGCCCTGATTCCCAACCTCTTGAGCCTTCACAGTCTCAAGAAGATGACTGCAATCATTCGTTCACGAGGTGGATGATGATGAGACATAGTTGTCAATCACTGAGGTTGTGGTTAGGTCAAGTCAGGAGGAAGAGCAGAGTGGGGAAGTGGAAGAGGAGGTGGTGGACGATGAGGTCACTGACCCAACATGGGAAGGTGAAAAGCCGAGCGAGGACAGCAGTACAGAGGGGGAGGTATCCGCAGCTCCGCAACAGACTGGAAGAGGCAGTGGGGTTGCAAAAAGCAGACATCGGCCAACACAAAACAGGCCCGCAACCATTACACAGAACACCCCCATGCGTAAATCTACCTTGCCAAAGGGTAGGTGTTTCGCAGACGACAAAAGAGTGGTAGTTTGAAACTTGTGCCGTACCAAAATGATCCAGGGCGTAAAAACTAGCAACCTCACCACCACCAGCATAATCCGCCACATGGCATCCAAGCACCCTAATAAGTGGGCCGAACGCCTGCGTCCACAATCTGGGTCTGCGGGTAACACCACTGCCTCCTCTTCCCCCGTGTTATACACTGCTGGCCAATCCCCTGTCGAAGGCGTAGGCCCTTAAGCCCCTTGCCCTGCACCTAGGCCTTCGCATGAACCGTCAGCAACAACATCCACTTCCCTGTCCCAGCGCAGTGTCTAAATACCGATAACACAGGCATTTCTATGCAAGCGCAAATACCCAGCCAACCACAGGCCATAGCATTAAATGCGCAACTTTCGAAATTACTGGCCCTTGAAATGTTGCCATTTAGGCTTGTGGAGACTAAGGCCTTCCGCAGCCTGATGTCAGCGGCCAACCCCCGGTACGCAGTCCCCAGCCTCCACTACTTTTGACGGTGTGCTATGCATGCCTTACACCAGCATGATGTGTCCAAGAACATCACCCGTGCCCTGACCAACGCAATTACTGGGAAGGTCCACCTCACCACGGACAAATGGACAAGTGCTGGTGGCCAGGGACGCTAAATTTCCCTGACCAGTGACCACACACTGGGTGAATGATGGGGAGGCCGGGAGAGAGTCATACCCTGGGATGGCACAGGTGCTACCCACGCCCAGGATTGCGGGCCCTACATCCATCAGGGTCTCCTCCAGCAGCTATTTACTGGCTCCAATGCCCACTTCTCCTCCTCCTGCTTGCCTCCTCCTCCACTTCCACCTCCAACAGCAATCAGCCATCATTTACTAGCTGGAAGCAGTGTAGTACTGCTGTGGGTAAGCATCAACAGGCCATACCAAGACCATACCAAGACCAGACCAAGCTGTGGCTCTCGCCACTCAGCCTACAACCAGGCATGGTTGTGTCTGACAACGGCCGTAACTTGGTGGCGGCTTTGGAGCTCGGCAACCTGACACACATCCCATGCCTAGCCCATGTCTTAAACTTCAGTGGTTCAGTGGTTTACAAAAACCTACCCCAATTTGGCAGAGCTACTAGTGAAGGCGCGCCACATGTGTGTCCATTTTCGCAAGTCGTCCACAGCTTCAGCCGGTCTGTCAATGCTGCAGCAGCGCTTGCGGCTTCCAGCTCACCGACTGTTGTGTAACGTGAGCACACGCTCGAACTCTACATTCTACATGTTTGCCAGGCTTTGTGAGCAGCAGAGGGCAGTTGTGAAATACCAGCTGCAACATGGTCATCACTTTTCCAGTCAACTGCCTTTATTTACAAGCGAGGAGTGGGCATTGATGTCAGACTCTTGTGAGGTTTTAAAAAACTTTGATGAATCCACACAGATGGTTAGTGGCGATAACGCTATTATCAGTGTAACCATACCACTGCTGTGTCTACTGAAACGATCGCTGCTCACAATTAAGGAGGACGCTCTGAATGTGGCAGACGAGGAAATGGGGGAAAACATTACACAGGGTGATAGCCAGACCATCCACAGTTCGTCTTCTCAGTGCGAATTGGGCCATGAAGAGGAGGAACTGGAGACCGTTGCCTCTGCTACAGAGGGTAGTACCCATGGAACTTTAATTCCATCTATTCAGCGTGGATGGGCAGAAGAGGAGGAGGAGGAGCAGGTGGATAAGGGGATGGAGAGTCATCCTGATGTTGACATCGACGTCTGCCTATTGGTACTCTGGCACACATGGATGACTTCATGTTAGGCTGCCTTTCCCTCGACCCTCGCGTAATATGCATTTTAGATAACACAGATTACTGGGTGTTCACCCTTCTCGACCCCTGCTACAAAGAGAGCTTCTCATCTCTCATTCCTGAGAGGTACTTGTTGGTACTAAAGGTACTTGTTGAGAGATTGCTTCAAAATTTTCCATCTGACAACGCAGCCACCAGAGTCCGTACTTCCTTAGGCAACCGAGGAAGGGAGACAAGGGGAACACACAGCAGTTCCAACAGAGCCAGGGCAACACTCTCCAAGGCATGGGACACTTTCATGACACCCCGCCAGCAACCTTACCCTGAAGCGCGGCCTAGTGCTACAAGGAGGGAAAGTTTTGGCAGATGGTGAAGGAATACATCGCAGACCGTGTCAGCGTCCTAAATGATCCCTCAGTGCCTTACAACTACTGGGTGTCCAAGCTAGACATGTGGCACGAACTTGCGCTCTACGCCTTGGAGGTGCTGGCCTGCCCTGCTGCCAGCGTTTTGTTTGAGCGTGTATTTAGTGCTGCTGGTGGCATTATAACTGATAAGTGTATCCGCTTGTCCACTGACAATGCTGACAGGTTGACTCAGATGAAAATGAACAAGGCCTGGATTGCCCCTGACTTTTCAACTCCACCAGAGGAGAGCTGAGATGATGATGAACATATAGGCAATTTCAATGTATTGTTTATAATGAACTCTGTAGTCTGCTGTAGTGTATTCCCATGCACCTCCATGTTTTATAGGGTCAGCTCACCAGCAGTCCCTCAACCATAATTTTTTACAGGGTCAGCTCACCAGCAGGCCCTAAACCATAATGTTTTATAGGGTCAGCTCACCAGCAGGCCCTCAACCATAATGTTTTACAGGGTCAACTCACCAGCAGGCCCTCAACCGTAATGTTTTACAGTGTTTGTAGTGCCGGTTCCTTGTAATTTTCGACTGCCCTTTCACTTAGTGAATAGGCTTTATGAGAGTATAAGTCCCACTACCTGAACAATTGTACCACAATGTGAACAGAGCCCTCCTTTATGTGATATACAGGCTGTTTCGGAGTGCCTCTTGCTTGTAATTTTTGGCAGCACTTGCACTTTATATACAATTGATTATACAGGAAACAATGTTTCCTAACTTTTTCTAGTAAAATAGATTTTTTTTGGGGGGGTTTTGAGCGTATTTTTGTCAGTCTGTAAAAGTGGTGTACAACTCGGACAACATGGTTTCCAGCAGCGACATTGGAGTCCAAGATGCATCCAGACATGGTCCCCCTGCTGTTCCTGATCGATTTCAGAGGTGTTTCCATCACTTTCAGACCTTTTCCTATGAACCAGGCACCCTCCCCTCATCCGAGCAGGGGGTGCCTGGTTGTCTCCCATTAACTTTCATTATTCTCGGGTGCTCTGCCGAGCGCACAAATATCGCTATGTGTTCGGACCGAGTACCCGAACTCCCTAACACTTTGATGCTCGCTCATCACTACCCATCATCAAAAAAACAACAACACAACTAATGTTTGTACTGCATTTTATCAATTCCCATAGATTTACAGCTAACATCTGGAGGCGGCATGTTATGGTAAAAAAATGCCATGCAATACAACTCTGCAAAAAGTGTCAAAAACACGTAAAACCAGTCTAAACTTTAGTATATTAATACTCTAAATATAGGTGCTTTACTCCCTAAAGCTGTGTAAAAGGCACATGATTGCCCATCATGGACATTCACAGAGGAGCAGTTGAGGCATCGAAAATTTTCCTATTTAGTATTGAGCAAACAACTTTATATATTTATTGAGTATTATTATGTTATAGCCTCCAAGGGCAGCATTGTATAAAGGCACTATTGAAGCCTACTGTCTCGCATTACTCTTAGCATCTGTTGTCATGGTAATGTAGATTTTCTGCTTTTCCTAGTTTTTTTTTCATAGGTTCTCTATCTTTTAAGCTAGATTTGAACAGTCATCCTTCTGTTTTAAGACCATCAATCCTTTCTTTCAAAGCCTTTTGTTCTATTACTATGCCCAAAAGGATTTCCTAATAACATGAAAGGCGAGAGAGCAAAGGTGTTTTATATGGGCAGAGCTTTTTTCCCCCTTATTATTGTTATGTCAGTCATTGCCTGAGGCTAAAGAAAACTGAGACTATGCCCAGAAGGATTTTATATTACCTTAAGGTAAGTAGGAGCATGCATTTTTTTGCATGGGCATGAGAAGTTGTCTGTGATGAGAAATTTTGCCTAAGGCTTTGAGAAAATCAAAAGTGTAAAGGACAAAATGAAAGAAATGTTGAAATACTTAAAATAAATTCACCTTGTCATTTTATACATTGTAATAAGTCGAATGTAATTGTGTCAAACAAGAAAATTGTCAGGCTTGAATGAGTATTGTGGCATTAGAGCAGAAGGCCAGTGTAGGAAGAAATCATTACATGCCCTATGCATAATTAGGGTGTGGGTCCCCGACTCCCCAGTGTCTGCTCAGGGCGGATGCATAGATCAGATTTATTGTATATATATCATCCTGATAAATGAGCTGGATATAAACAAAAAGATAGGTGGGTACTCTGTAATATATCTGTACACAAGATTGCTACAGTTATAGGGAGTCTGCCAACCCCTCCCTCTCCTTCTTGATTGACAGGGGGAGGTGAGATGACTTTGAAGGAACTTGGCCTCTTCAATGAAGGGGAAGTCATGGCTGGTAGAGTATGAAGCAAGAACAAGGGTGCACACATTGACCTATATCGGTGCACTTGACTGCTCATTTGCATATGGATTAAAAATTCTTTCTCTCCCGAATGAAACAACTGATCACTAAGGGTACTTTCACACTTGCGTTAAACGTTTCCGGTATTGGGTTCCATCCTAGGGACTCAATACTGGAAAAAACTGATCAGTTTTATCCTAATGCATTCTGAATGGAGAGAAATCCCTTCAGGATGCATCAGGATGTCTTCAGTTCAGTGACTGTACTGTTTTTGGACAGAGAAAATACTGCAGCATGCTGCAGTTTTGTCTCCGTCCAAAATTCCGGAACATTTGCCGTAATGCCGGATCCGACATTAATTTCCATTGAAATGTATTAGTGCTGGATCCGGCATGAAAATTACTGCATTGACAGATCTGGTCTTCCGGTCTACGCATGCGCAGACCTTTAAAAATGTGAGAAAAATAAATACCGGATCCGTTTTTCCGGATAACAACCGGATAGGCGGATTCGGTATTGCAATGCATTTGCGAGACAGATCCGCCTCCGGATCCATCTACAAATGCTGTCCGTTTGCAAACAGATTGCCGGATCCGGCAGGTAGTTTCCTCAACGGAACTGCCTGCTGGAATCCAGCAACGTAAGTGTGAAAGTACGCTAAGGCCTCATGCACAATTTTTTTTTTACGGATAGGATGCTTCCCTATTCATTTCAATGGGTCCGTCAAAAAATGCGGATGGTCAATCGTTTTTGTTCCGCATCTGTGGTCCGTGTTTACATTCCGTCAAAAAAATAGAGCATGTCCTATTTTTTTCACGTTTGCGGACAAGGATAGGCATTATCTTAATGGATCTGCCATAAAAACGGATCCGCCCAAAAAAAACGGTCCGTCATCCGTTATTTGGGGCGGACACAAAATTTGCGGATGGAACGGACGCGGAAACAAACAACGGTCGTGTGCATTCCGGAAAAACGGAAACGGAAGGCATACGGAGACACTTCAGTATTTTTTGAAGACCCATTGAAGTGAATGGTTCAGTATACTGTCAGTATACTGAACTGAAAAAACTGCCAGTATACGGTCTGCAAAATACTGTCGTGTGCAAGAGGCCTTAGGCCTTATTCACACGTCTGTAGTGTTTATGGATCCGCAAACCGTTTTTTTGTGGACAAGAATAGGACATGCCATATTTTTTTTGGGGGCGTGAAATGCGGACAGCGGATGCGGACAGGCAACGGAAGAGGCATCCGCATTTTTAACGGATCCATAGAAATGAATGGGAAACCATCGGATCTGCAAAAAAAACGGAACGGAGGCCGCAAGAAACCACTGCCGTGTGCATGTAGGCTTATACTGGTCTTCTCTCTCAGTGTGTTTCCTTCCCCTTAGCCACAGTGACCACTATCTGCGCTTCTCCTCCAAGTGGCGGTGAGACTCTTTTTGCTGCTGACACCCATAGAAGCTGACAACCTGCTACCATGGTTAATGGCACATGGGAGCTTTATGTGCAGATTAGAGATGAGTGAATCCATGAGACAATATACCACATTTAGGCCTCATGCACACAACCGTTTTTTTTGCGGGTGTACGGGCCGTTTTTATGAGTTCCGTATATAGTCCGTATACGGACCCATTCATTTCAATGGGTCCGCAAAAAAAAACGGAAATGTTTCCGTATGCATTCCGTTTCCGTATTTCCGTTCTGTGCAAAGATAGAACATGTCCTATTATTGCCCGCAAATCACGGTCCGTGGCTCCATTCAAGTCAATGGGTCCACAAAAAAAACGGAACACATACAGTACATACAGTGAATTCCTCTTAACTAGATTGCAAGGCCCCTCCTTGATGAGACTCACATGTACATATATGAGGGGTGTTCAATAAGTTATCTACCCCAGCATGTTCTGTCAGGTTTAGGCCCCTTTCACACGGGCAATTTTTCACACGCGCGTGCAAAACGCATTACAAACGTTTGCACCCGCGCGGAAAAATTACGCATATTCCCGCAATGCACCCGCCTCTTATCCGGGCGTCAAACAGGACGCCCGTGTGAAAGAGGCCTTAAAGAGCTGAGCTTTTCTGTGCAGGATGAGACATGTCTGGACATGCAGTTCAGTGTGATGAAAGAATTGGAATGGATGACAAGTGCAGTACAGTGCAGGTCTACAAACAAAGTGAGGGATTTGGAGCTTCGTTCACGATTAAATTCCTTACAAAGAATGAAAATCACCCTAAAGAAATCCATGGAAGAGTGATTGCTATATATAGTGATAATGCACCTTTCCATTACCATGTAAAGTTTTGGGCCAAGTAGTTTAACTGGGGTAGGGAATCAACTGAAGATGACTCCCTTTCAGGACAGCCTGTTGAAGCATCTTCAGAGGAAGTGTTCCCTAATCTGGAGACCATGATTTTGGAAGATCATCAAGTCAGTCAGTATTATAGCTCATGAATTAGGCTTTCCAGTTGGCACAGTTACCAGTATCATTCATGATTCTCATGAAGTTTTGATGATGTGAAAGGTCAGTTCCCGGTGGGTTCCACGAATGTTGACGCCTGAGCAAAAAACTTGTCGCCTGCAATTTAGCCAAAGAATTTAGACATGGTTAGAGAAATCCCAGGAGACTTCTATTCTCAAATTATTATGGGTAATGAAACATGGGTCGACCACCATGATTCTGAGACCAAACAAGAGTCCTTGCAATGAAAGGGTCACCAACTCAAAATAAATTTTGTGTACAGCAGTCAGCTGGAAAGATCATGGCAACAGTTTTTTGCGATACAGAAGGCGTTTTATTGCTAAAATTCATGCCTCACAAAACAATGACTGGAGACACCTATGCTTCACCAATGAAGGCATTACGAGAGGCAATCAAAGAGAAACTCTGTGGGTAGTTGTCAGCAGGTGTGTTGCTGCTTCATGACAATGCACCAGTCTTGCAAATCACATGCTGCTATAAGGGAATGAATCTTAACCATCCAGCCTACAGTCCAGACCTGGCACCCTGTGATTAATTTCTCTTTCAGAACCTGAAGAAATGTCTGCATGGGCAACGATTTCCTGATGATAACGCAGTCAAAGAGGTGGTAATAGGGTTCTCCCAGCAGCAAGAAGTCTCCTATTCTGAGGGCATCTGATCACTGGAGGCATTGACGGACTGGGAACTTAAAGTGGCCCTGGAAAAAAACATAAAAGTGGCCCCATGTTGTAAGTCCAAATTGATAGAAGGAGGGGCAACAGAAGTAGGCGGGGTGAGCAATACAACAGCGCAAAATACCATCCCATAAGAACCATATATCACAGTGCAGCACAATATATTGCCCCTTTGTGGTGTCCCTCAATAGATGCCATTTTCTGTGCTCTTCCACCAGTTGTCTCTGATTAAGATATGGAGCAGGGGGCTAGGGGCTGACGTGTGGGCCACAGCAGTTGAATTTAGGAGGGCATGTGCAGTCACTGGCCAGATCCTTGAGCACCTGATGCTCACATCTGAGAGTTCATTATGTACTCAGCCAGCGGCAAAGAGGAGGGCTTTAGTGGCTCCCTGGGGATCGGCCCACCGGGAAATTTCCCTTTGACGTTGACCTAAAAGGGGTTGGATACTGTCCTAGGAAACTTTACAGTTTAAACACGACTTTCAGGACAATTGGGACATTTTTGATTCGGGTCAAATATATTTGCAACAAATGAAATCTGACTGCTAAGTTGATAGAAATGGAACCATAAAGAATTTAAAGAAATTCTGTTATCTCTGATGTAGATGATTTAGGCTACATTCACACGACCGTATGGGTTTTGCGGTCCGCAAATTGCGGACCCGCAAAACACAGATATCGGCCGTGTGAATGTAGCCGGCCCTATGATAGAAATGCCTATACTTGTCCGCGATCGCAGACAAGTATAGGACATGCTCTATCTTTTTTGCGGGGCCGTGGATCGGATCTACGGATGTGGACAGCACACTGTGTGCTGTCCGCATCTTTTGCGGCCCCATTGAAATGAATGGGTCCGCACCCGTTCCGCAAAATTGCGGAACGGATGCGGAGCCATTCATACGGTCGTGTGAATGTAGCCTTATACTGTTTTGTATGGATGCAGTGAAAATTTTGTATCAGTGCAATGGGAATGGAATGCGGTAGAGGACAGGAGTGTTGGTAGTGGCACTGATGGTGGAAGTAGTACTTACGGTTGCAGTCCTCACTCTTGGGATTGTGCAGCGATGGAATGGGTGCACCCTTTTATTCCCTTGGGGTAAACCCTTGCCTGGTGGTGGTTGAGGTTCTCTTGATGTTGGTAGGCTTTGGGGGGGCAAGCCTGCAAGTTATTCTCTTCATATCCCAACTGCCATACACATGGTCACATGTCCCTTATCAGCCAATAGAAACTCGCAGGCCCTTAGTCTCTACATACACACAGTTTTACTCCAGGTTTTTATAACAACCCAGCCATTTTTCTTCACTGCTGTAGGTCAGCTTTAGGCTAGGGCTACACGACACATAGGGCGCAACTACACTGCTACATGCATCTATCTTGGATGGATTTTTTGCGACTGTTGTGTCACAGTCGCAGCATGTCTCAGTGCGACACCTTAGCCTATCATTATAAAAATATTTGCGTGATGTTGGTAGGACAAAATGCCGCGTGACACATGTCGTCATGTAGCCCTAGCCTTAAAGGGGCGGGCACTGTGGAGGTCACTGTTAAAGGGGTGTTCACTGTGCAGGTCACTGTTAAGGGTGCAGGCCACTGTGCAGGTCACTGTTAAAGGGGCAGGCACTGTGGAGGTCACTGTTAAGGGGGAAGGGTCCACTATTAAAGGACCAGCTGCTATGGATGTCACTGTTAAGGCAGCAGGGTACTGTGAGGTCACTGTTAAGGGAGCCTGGTACTGTGGAGGTCACTGTTAGGCCCCTTTCACACGGGCGAGTTTTCCGCGCGGGTGCAATGCGTGAGGAGGACGCATTGCACCTGCACTGAATCCGGACCCATTCATTTCTATGGGGCTGTGCACATGAGCGGTGATTTTCACGCATCACTTCTGCGTTGCGTGAAAATCGCAGCATGCTCCAGTTTCTGCGTTTTTAACGGAACGCAGGCCCCATAGAAGTGAATGGGGATGCGGGAAAATCGCAATCATCCGCAATCATGTGCGGATGCTGAAAACTGAAGCGTTTTTTTTCCGGTATTGAGCCCCTATGATGGATCTCAATACCGGAAAACTAAAACGCTAGTGTGAAAGTAGCCTTAGACAGTTTTCCCAAAGGCTGCATATAAGCGATAGATAGTATAATGGTTTTTTCAGATTCCTATTCCAGACAAATTTATGCAGTCTTGCCAATTCAGGAAGGGGTACAGTTTTTCTCTTTCTCCCTCTCAATAATTCTGTTTCTCTCTGCTCACAAATGTGGCACTACAATGCCCAAGTGTAGTTCCGTTAACAGATGGCCAATCTGTCTCATAAGTATGGTAAGGAACTTAAAACTCCTATTCACTTTAATTTGCAGTTTAGTCCAGACCTAATATTCATATGTTATTTTCACTGGAGTTATGTCCATACATTGTCCCTTTGTAATGGTCCTCAACCTTCTGCAATATCTACCCTTCTCTCTCCCTCAGAAGCTGGCTCTTGTTCTCACAGGGTCTCACAGGGCTGTTGTATCTCTGTCTGCTGCTGTCTCTTCTCACACTCAGACACACACTCTCATTTAGCTAGCTCAAGGCACAACATAGAAGGGTGGAAACAGCCCACAACTAGCAACTACATAGCAACTGAACCATGAGGCTGGATAGTTAACTCCCTTACCCCCATGTACAGTCTTTGGGATACCAAGTGCACAGTATAATTGCACTAACCCCTTACTAAGTGGGCCGCTGGCCTGCTGTACAAGTGTTATACTTGGTGCTATGGTAATTGAGTATCTATCAGTGTTATTTATACTTGCAGAGAGATATTTAGTGCTAACTGCATGGCATTATATTTTAATACAGCATGTAATGCAAAAGTTGCTTTCAAAAGCTGATTGATGCTTCATGCATAAAATTATGTTATGGCAAGATATGTCTGAATAGGGCAATGCCTATACCTGCACTTCTTGCAGGTATGTGGATTGCAGTTCTTTGTGACCCAAAAGCCTAGAAATTATGCAAAATTTATATATGGAAAGGGTTTTAAAGGGAATTTTAGGAATCTGTCACCACTGCACATCTTGTTTTACTATTTGCATGGCCCTATAGCTTTGCTATAGCCATGTGTAAATATACATTTATGTTCAAATTTATGTTCTCTAACCCCCCAAAAAACATGTTTTTATAAATATGCTAATTAGGTCAAAAAGAACCCAATGGGCTGTACTTTTTCATTGTGGAACCCAGTCACACCCATTAGCAGTGAGCACCTCTCGTGCCCACTTTCTGTCCATGTCCTACCAGTCACAACGTCATCATGCTGCCAGCTAAAATCTCGTGCAGGCTGCTGGCACATGCCCAGTTCAGTTAATTAAGCCACTGCCAGCTTCATTACAGACCCTGTGGGCCCACACAGAAAGGTAAATAATTGCCTGTGCAAGATTTTAGCCACCAGTAGGGGCATACATAGAGATCACTGGGCCCCATGGCAAGAATCTAAATTTGGCCTCTGTGCCAATTCATAGCCTCTCCCACTACTGGTTCCTGGCCAGTATATACAGCAGTGTACTGATATGTGAGCTATAAGGTATAAATAATAGCTCGTGACTCACATATCAGTACACCGCTGTATATACTATATATCTGTACCAACCGTATTTATTATACCTCGTACCTCACATATCAGTACTCTGCTGTATATACCATATATCTGTACCCACTGCATCTATTATACCTCGTACCTCACATGTCAATGTACTGCTGTATATACTATGTATATTAACACACTGTATCTATTATACCACGTACCTCACATGTCAGTACGCTGCTGTATATACTATATATCTTAACACACTGCATCTACTACACTTTCTACCTCATATATCAGTACACTACTGTATATACTATATATCTGTACCCACTGCATCTATTACACCTCATACCTCACATATCAGTACACTACTGGGTATACTACATACCTGTGTCCACTGCATCTATTATACTGTATAGTAAATGCAGTCTGTGTATGTATGTGCATATATAGATAGCTATATAGATATATATTATATAGAGCAGTGTACTGATTTGAGAAGTACAATGGATAATAGATGCAAGTACAGATATATGTGGTCAGTTATATATTATGGCTATTGTGCGAGGCACATGAGGTAATAGTGGTTATAACTGTCTGCAGTACTATAGTATGAGGGGTGCAAATAAAGAGAAAGGAGAAAGACCTCCTCTTACCACTCCATTCTAGTCTCAGTGGAGTGCTCATCCTGCAGTTCTTCCTGGGACCTGTGATGATGCTCTGTGCAGTTCCTTTATTAGATGTACAGGACCTGTGGTGCTGAAGATGATGTAATCACAGGTCTTGGCAGATGCTCCTATCTAACCTGGGAACTCCACCATTCTTTGTTCAGTTCCTTTACTAGATGTACAGGATCTGTGATGACATCATCACGGGTCCTTTAGCTTTCTCCACTGATGATAGGGATACTATACTGGAGCTGGACAGTAATGAATGTAATTAGGTGGCGGGGCTTTTGGTTCACTACAGGCCGCTTTTCCCCAAAGGCGCCACAGCAGCTGCGTGGGCTGCCTCTATTGAAGGTACGCCACCAGTGGCCACTAGCATGATGACATGGCTGGTACTAGGAGGAGGAAAGAAGAAGAGTGGGTAGGAGCAAGTCTCACTTCTGATGGGCATGGCTGGGCTCCACAAAAGATAAGTACAGCCCCTTGGGCTCTTTTCAACCAGCTAATTAGCAAATTAGCTATATATATCTATACAAACATTGTTTTGGGAGGTTAGAGAACATGAATTTTGACATAAAGGCATATTTACACATGGCTATAGCAGAGTTACAGCAGAGTTATAGCAGAGTTATAGTGCCATGCAAACAGTTATAACGGGTCTACTGTGGTGACAGATTCTCTTTAATTGCTAACTTAGTGTTTACACAACAGGGACACATTTAACAAACTCCCTATGCCAGTATTAATAGGCTAGTTTTTGTCTTTGCACCACGGGAGAGCAGGCCTCATGTGTATAATTTAAACCCAATAAGATGAAAACAGTGACCTTGTCATTGCTTGATAACAGATCCTCATCAATATGACTTCCTGGGTGTAATAATTTAATATAATGTTATCCAGGCTGCATATATGAAATTCAGATGACCTTATAGTAAAAACAAAAATGCTATTACACAAGGCAAGGAATGGGTTATACATCTGAACATTGATTTGCCAAGGAAAAATACATTTTGCCTGGCTTGAAAGCAATATTGAAAAACAATTATGAGAAAGTTAATGAAACTGTAAGCTTTATTTTACATTATTATATGGCCATTTAGTTAAGAGACAGGAACAAAAGCCCATCAAAACAGAACAAAAGAGAGACAGGGAAGGCACAGAACAAAACTGCTGTTTGACACAAGGTTTATGAAGTTAATTTGCACAATGATTACTAAATGACTTTCTGCATGTCTTCATTTCTATGCTTTAATAACTTCTTTATGGTACAAAAACTAATGGTCTCCTGGAAGCTGCTGGAGGTTACTGGATCTAGTACATTACAGGATTTCTCTGAAATTGTTTCATTGCAAATTAGCCAGGTCAGTAAATCACATTTGGGGGATCCAGAGTTAGCATGCATCCCTATATTCGGAAGGAAGGGGTGCAGGTGCTGGATACATGAAAGGGCCATTTATCTCTGCTTAGATCCTTACAGGTGGAAGACCCTGAAGACTGTATCTGCTGAGGGTTAGTATACCATATGTATATCACTGCCATGTTGATGCAGTACACGTGTACATACATATTTATGTGTACTGCATCCATGTAAGCAGCAAATCTGTTGGGCTGTGGAAGGACACACCCCCTCCTGTTAAGTCCACCCACTTTTCTCATCACATTTGAAAAGTGGCAAGGGATGTAAAAAACTTGCAAACATGATGTTCACCATAATTTGTGAGTCACGATAGTGCTGTAAAATGTATAATAAATGTCCTTTGCAGTTGACTTGTTGCTGTGGGTTACCATCAGGGATGGATTGGGAACTTAAAGTGGCCTGGAAAAAATACTAAAAGTGCCCCATTTTGTAGTCGGGTCAAATTGATAGAAGGCAGGGCCAACAATACTACATTATACCACCCTAACAGAGCAAAATACCACAGTGCAGCACAAAATACATCCCCAAAAACTTCCACTGTCTGGCCGTGAGGGGGGCTCAGGCAGCCCCCTGGGCATCGGCCCACCAGGAAATTTACCCGTAAGGTCTATGGCCAATCAACCCCCGGTTACCATTTGACTCAGTTGTGATGGCCACTCCATTTATGTTGGACTGTTAGGCCTCATGCTCACGACCATATGTGTTTTGCGACCGCGCAAATTGCGGATCTGCAAAAAAAAGCATGACGTTCGTAAGGCATCCGTTTTTTTTGCGGATCCGTTTTTTTTGCGGATCCATTGTAATAATGCCTATCCTTGTCCGCAAACTATAAAAAAATAGGACATGCTCTATTTATTTTGCAGAGCTACAGAATGGACATACTGATGCGGACAGCACATGGGCTGTTGTCCGCATTTTTGCGGACCCGTTGAAATGAATGGGTCAGCAAACCTATCAGCCTTAAACTGTGATGTGACTTTAACATACTAAATTACTGAAGAATACGGCACTAATATATTTGTTACCATATATTTATTATATGCATTATATCTCCTCCCACTCGAGTGTGCCATGTAACTTCCATCCAAATGTGTTTCTCCATGCAGTGGTATGGAGCCTGGAACAAGCCAACTATTGCATCCCCTAACCTATGGACACACCCCTTTTATAGAATCACACCCCACCGTATACCAAGACATTACCATTCCCAATCCCCAATTAGGCTCCATGCCCCCAACCAGACCTAGTGTAGCACAAGTAAAATTTGCAGGTGGACTCTCAGTAGGGCTGGGCAGGAGCATGGGGTCTAAATAGGGATTGAGATTGACTTAAAGGGGTTGGAGAGGTTGAAGGCAATCATCTGTGCTGTCTGCATAGAGGTCCTATCCATAAAATGGCTGCTGATGGAGGTTCATATGATCAGGCAATTCACCTCCATGAGATGTCTCCTCTGTTTAAACACACTGTACCTACACTAAACTCCCAACAGAGCAAGCACAGATGGCAGGTGCAATGTATTTGAATAGAGAAGGCATCACATGGAGGTGATCTTCTTGGTCAAATGACCCTCCATCAATTGCCATTTTATGGACAAGTTTTCCATGTAGACAGCACAAAAGACTTTGCAAACAAGGGGGCATACCTTATGAAACATAGAAAATGGCACAGAGTTTCAATAAAGGCCACACTACTAAGTGTCATATAGTCATCTTATGTACACATTGGTCAACACTGATCACGAGGATGGGGACCCCGTACTCCTTGCAGTCCCCCCGAAATTAATGGAGTGGCAGGTTGGGCATGTGCATTGCCACTCCATTTATTTCTATAGGAGTTCCAGAGATGGGAGAGTCCGTACTCGGTAATCTCTAGGACTCCCATAGAGATAAATAGAGCAGCAGTGTACATGCCCGACTTGCCACTCTGTTCCTTTCAGAGGCATTCTCATGACTGGTGGGGTCACAGCAGTAGGAACCCCACCAATCTAATAGTTATCCCCTATCTTGTAGTTGGGGATTGGAACAACTGGAATGGTCATTTAATAAGGAGGATTATTGCTGTGGGGGCCTAAGTGCAGTCTGCACAGCAGGCTCATGGAAATTTCACCAACACTGGTGAAGACTGCACTTGAGTGCAGACTGCACTTAAGCCCCCACAGTAATAATCCCCTTTAATTAAGCCAGTCACTATCCATATTTAGGCCCCATGTGGCCCCCTGCCAAACCTACTGATACATATTATGTAATACTCCCATGGCTGGACTATAGGCACTAGCTCCACTAATTCCCCCTCTGTGCAGCCCTGCCAGATGTGGCCCTTAAAAAAAAAAAAACTTGCTGCACTCAGTAGTTTTTTTTAGACTTGGAGACTGTGAGCTTCTGCTTCTGCTCTGCCTGTGCTCAGTCTAGTTTAGGCCTTGTGGAGACAGCGCCAGCAGAGCTCTCATAGGCCACATGCTGTTAGAGGCTTATGTCCGCTATGGGCCTTAACTACCTGGATTCACTCTGTTGCAGGCCTCACGCTGAGTGCATTCTGCCAGTGCATTCATTGACTGGTGCTGGTGGAATGCATAATAACCTGTTTGTTTAACAGTGCTTGGCCGTGCCCTTCCATTTTGGCGCTAGGAGCAAAGCACCCCTATGCTATGCCTCTGGTCGATCCATGTGCCTTTAAGATGATATTAAGCATGGATTACTCAGTAACTATATATATATATATATATATATATATACTAATGTAAGATGGAGAAACAGCTCATACTGTTTCTGTACACATTACTTTATTACAACTGTCATTCTGCATTTTGCCACAAGAGGCCGCTGTTTTCCCACATCTAACATACTGCAAGTAATTGAATATGTATTGAGAGGTGTGGTTTCTAGCTGAAGAAGAACCAGGAAATAAACTCGGGAGACATATTTTGAAGAAGCTGGAAGGCAGCGTCCAGTGGCATCCAGGCGTTAGTGAGACCTGGAGTGGCCAGAGTCACTGTTGGAAGTAACTGATGACTGTCAGCAATCCAGATGTCGTCCAGGAAAGAGAGGATCGGTTCCTGGAAGGCTGGAAAAGCTGTGGAATGGAGCTACAGACCCTGCAGGGCCTCATTGTGGATGGACAGACTTGTTATGTGGTTTTAGTCACAATTGGATGAAGAACAGACCCTGGTCGGTAAGCCAGTTCGTGCATGCACCGCAGAAACTGTGATCTAGCCTGCATTTAGTTAGTCAGATAGGGATCCTGTGTGAGGCAAGCTGCAAGGATTGTGCTGCAAGGATTGTGCTGCAAAGATGGTGCTACAAAGATTCTGAAATTACCCAACACCAGGACTTACTAGTTATACGGTTATATAGTTCGCTCCTGGATCAACAAGGGACTTCACTGCAAACTTCAACTACTCAAGCATCTTGACTGGGAGTATTAGGGAAACTTGCTAAAATGTTGGTTTAAGAGCAAGGGAAGAAAATACTATTGTATAAACCTGTAAGATTGTGAGCTCTTGTGCTGCACCGCGGGCCCTCTGCATCTTGCACCCCGTTTCCTGGGGTAATAAGTGGTATGGCGGGGCAGTGATAGTTGTGCCCGCAATCGGTAAATTATCACAAGGGGTGTCTGTCGGCCATCTTCAGGCGCCGTGCTGTGCAGCACAGGGGTCTTGGCGTCCAGGCCAAGCATATGTAACTTTATTATATTTTCACTACATTTGAGATTGTGTTTAATACTTCTGTTCAGTAAAGTTTCTGTTTTCATAAAAGCTGGTGTTGGTGTTGCTTTCCCTCCTCTGTGGCTTCACTGTATACTGGGGAGCTCTCCCTGGTTCATGGTCTACACTACTGTGGGTAAAGTGCCCTGTATACCATGACTGTAGTAGATATTTATTGCTGTGTGTTGACGTCAACAATGGCCTGTGACAGGACAGCAAACTGACAGTCTGAGCGTCATATTCCCTCACACAGGATGGAAACTGCAGGTGACTCGCACTGGGCACTGTAAGAATTTAACTGTCGAAAGGGAATGCTGTGATGGCTAACCTCCGGTACTCCAGCTGTGGTAAAACAACGACTCCCAAGGTGTATACTTGCTTGGCTGTTCTCAGAACTCCACAGAAATGAATACAGCATGCTGGGAGTCATAGTTTCACCACAGCTGGAGTTCCTGAGGTTAATCATCATTATGTGTGTGTTGTTAACAGTGCTAACGTTAAGCTGCAACCTAGTGGCTAATTGTGTTATGCTGTTAGTTGCGCAAGGACCTTTTTGGTGATATGATATAACTATTCAGGTCCTTGAGCTATAGTGAGAGCACATGATACCTCCCAACCGTCCCGGATCCGGCTGGACAGTCCCAGATTGCAGTGGCTGTTCCGCTGTCCTGTATAATACAGTTGCCTGTATAGGCTGAGAGTCGGTATCGGCTCCCTGCTTCATCATCCCTCCCCCCTGCCGGCTCTCCACATCTCTTGTCTGTGCGGGGGGCAGGGCTGGCCGGCTGTCAGCCTCGGCTCCACCTCCTCCACAGACAAGAGCAGCCGATGGCCTGCTGATGCTGCAAGGAACAAAGTAAGTATATGGTGTTTATTTTATTTACTTTCTGTGAAGGGCACATAACTGGACATACTACTGGGGGCACAGCTGGGCATATTACCAGGGGAACATAACTGGACATACTACTGGGGGCACAGCTGGGCATATTACTGGGGCTGGGGCAGAGCTGGGCATATTACTGGGGGCACATAACAGGGCATATTACTTGGGGCACATAGGGCATATTACTGGGGGCACAGAACTGGGCATATTACTGGGGGCACATAACTGGGCATATTACTGGGGGCACAGCTGGACATATTACTGGGGGCACAGCTGGATAAATTTGCCGCACTAGGCAAACTGTTCATTTAGAAAGTTGGGAGGTATGGCACGTCTGTGAGATGATAAATAGCAGTACCCTGCAGACCTAGTAAGCTGGTAGTAAGCAGTCAGAGAGAAAGTGTGTGCTGGAGAAAAGCTGCTGCTAGAGACAGAGTGTGCCGCAAGGAGAATTACCTGAGCTTTCCTTGCAGCATCATGGAGTGGGGACCCACACATACCACTCAGGTCCAAAGATCCTTTCTATAAGGCCCCATTACATGCTTTAGTATATTTTAACATGAAATTCCTCCTTTTGCAACCCCTTTACCTAATATACAGTAGGTGGACATTGAATTACGAGTAGCTCCCTTTTATACATCAGCTACCCTAACTGCTTCTTTTAAAAGTTGGCAAGATTTGGTTAAAGGGGTTGGCCACTTACTGGCTACTGTTGATCAATGTGTATGTAACAGGAGTATATGGCACTTACTACTATAGCCTTTATTGATATTCTGTGCTGTTTGGTATATATCAGAAGCCATGTCCCCTTTTTGGGCAAATCCTCTGTGCCATCTGCACAGAGGTCCTATCATGAAGATGGCCGCTGATAAAGGGCCATGTAACCAGATACATCACTCCGCTTCCCCCATTCAAGCACACTGCACCTCCACTAACTTCCCAGCTGTGCATATGGCAGGTGCAGTGTATTTGAATGGAAGAGACCATGTGATTTTTCTGGTCACATGACCCTCCATCAGCAGCCATTTTATGGACAGGACCTCTGTGTGGACAGCACAAAAGACTTGGCAAACAAAGGGGCATACATTATTAAATATAGAAAATGGTGCAGAATATCAACAAAGACTATATTAGTAAGTGCTTTATAATCATCTCACAAACCCATTGATCAGCAGTAACCAGAAAGTGGCCAACCTCTTTTATTGGAGAGACCGATGGTGCGTATGCCCACACATGGCAGATTTATTGCAGAAATTTCTGAGACTGTTCCACTAGTGTGAATGGGGCTTGTAAAAATGCATGCACGTGCTGCAGTGACTGCCCCATTATGGAATAGATCTTCAGGAATAGATTTACAGGAAACTGCCGACATCAGCCAGTAAATGTAGATACTGTAGAGCTGCCCTCCCTGCAACAGATGCAGAATGCAGGGCTATGGCTTATCCTCGACAACTGACTTTATCTGTTCTCTGCATTAATACACAGTACTTCAGGCTCTTAAATAGCATCTATACAGTGAAGACTGCTGGCTACTAAAAATTTACGAAAACTGATTCACAGGTTGCAAATCTTCATCTCATGGTGCAGTTTGGGCTATAAATGGAGTAAATGATGTCTACAAACAGGAATGATAGTCTAAGTGAAAACACCCCTTATTTGTAGCACCAGGTGGCACTTTAAAAGTATTGCTTAGGACTTGACTAAATTAAAAGGCATCTTGAGTGAATTCCACGATCAACAAAAATTTGTCTATGGGGGAAAGAATCAATAGTTCCAAATAATCGGCCAGAACATCCGGCCGTGTAAATGAGCTTATCCTCTGCAGCAAAGGTATGTCTTGGTCTTCTTTTTTCTGGAGAGGTGAGAGCCAGTTTCATCACAGCATTTGATGGTTTTTTTTTGACTGCACTAGAGGACACTTCAAATTTCTGGAAATTTTCTGGATTAACTAACCTTCATGTCTTATAGTAATGATGGACCGTCGTATTTCTTTAGTTAGTTATGTGGTTCTTGCCATAATGTAGATTAAAGCAGTAGTAGAATAGGGCTAAACGCTGTATGGAACCAATCCTACCTCTACACAGCACAACTGGTGGCATCAAACACATTATGAAGGCAAGAATTTCAAATTCCACAAGTTAAATCTTGACAAGGCATACATGTTAAAAGGCGTATGTGCGCTTGGCAGCTGAAGGCATCTGTGTTGTTCCCATGTTCATATGTGCCCACATTGTTGAGAAAAATGATGTTTTACTGTATGCAAATGAGCCTTTAGGAGCAACGGGGGCGTTGTTGGTACACCTAGAGGCGCCCTCTGCACTTTGATTGACAGTTCCAGGCAGTGTAAATGTAATCACACCTTGACCTGACTTCTCCTAAAGTCAAAGTGGAGAGGGTGTGGCAGCTACAGGACCTCTAGGTGTAACGGCAACACCTCCATTGCTCCTAGAGGCTCATTTGCATATAGAAAGACATTTTTCTCAGCAATGCGGCACATATGAACATGGGACCAACACAGATGCCTTCAGCTGCCAAGTGCATATGCAACATGTCTGCCAGTGTCATGGGTACAAATCTGCTGACAGATGCCCTTTAACTGAAAACCATTCCAAGTGACTACCTCATGAAGCTGACTGAGAGAGTGCACAAGGCTACTTTTAAGAGCCTAAAATATAAAACATAATTTGGTTTGTTTAGCACTTTTTGTTCCCTACTTAATTCTGCATGTGTTCTTTCATCGTTTTCATGTCTTCAATATGAATCTGAAAGTAGAAAATAAAGCAAAAACACACATAAACCATGGAATGAAAGGTCCAAACATTTGACTGATACTGTAAGCAAACCAGAGTGATTTACTTGGTGAAAATGGTTTAGGAGGAGAGTCCAAATTGAAAAGAAAAGCCTGGGGAAAATGTACAAGAGGTAACCAACTAGAGTACATGAATATATTTGTTAAAGACCATAGTAATCCCAGAAAAGCCCTTTAAGTAGCAGAGTATTCTTGCAACCCTAATAAAAGGTCCACAAATAGGTATCTTTGTACCTATTAAGCTGTTAAGCATAATCAGATGATTTTCCTATTTCATGACGTAAAGTCATGATTTTATTAAAGACACGGAGGCGAGTATTGCTATTCTCTCTCTTTACTCTGACCTATAGCAGCAAAGAAAAAAGAACATGTGATCAGCCCCTCCCTTTAGTCCCCCTATAACAGGCAACTCCTCCTGCTACACTTCCTCTTTCTTTGTAAACCGAGTCCGAAAGTCCAAACAAAACTGGAACCCGGGAACTCCAGAACTCAGGGGAAGAAAAGCAACTTCCATGCAAACGAACGGAACAGGAACCAAAACATCGATGGATGATCTTTGACTTGTCCATCTCAAACGATTGGCTGGAACTGAACTGCCGACCCTCCGAACCAGTAAGCAGATAGATGAAGACAGCACACCAGGCCGGTCTCAACCTGAAAGGAAAAAGCAGACAGAATGATAGACGCAACATTGGCACATGGAAGCCAATCTCAACTGGTCATGAGAAACCTATTCAGGAAAAAACTCATAGAGTTAAACATTATGTGCAAACAAGCAAATCCACATAGTAAATAAATATATAAATACAGGGAGGGGAACATAGGGTGGGCAATACTCGCCTCCGTGTCTTTAATAAAATCATGACTTTACGTCATGAAATAGGAAAATCATCTGATTTTATTACAAGACCCGGAGGCTCGTATTGCAAGTTCAAAGTCTAAGACATGTTATCAATAATAGACGAGAAAACATGAGGACTTGGTCTGAAGTAAAACTCTCGGAACGTGGATGCACTAGACCAATCCGCCAACTTTAGAATGTCTTCCAGTCTGGCTCCAGAAACTGCCAATGATGTAGCGGAAGCCCCCCTAGCGGAGTGCGCAGAGAATATAGACACGTCCACACCCGCCAATTCCATAATCCACTTCATCCACCTTGCCAAAGTGGGAGTGGACACCGGGGCAAAAGGTCGAATAGTAGACAGAAACAACTGAGGAAACTCCGGAGATCGATGAGGAGAAGTGCGGGCCTCATACTCCTTGAGGCATGACACTGGACACAGAGAAGGTGAGGCCGGGAAAGCCGGATAAGAGACCGAGCGTATGTGAGTCTTCGTCCTCCTAGAGATGTCAAAAGTGACCCCGTCTGGGGTGAACGAGCGGGCATCGTAATCCAAAGCCCGGACATCAGACACCCGCTTGCAGGAAATCAGACAGAGCAGGGTGACGAGTTTCGCAGACAGTTGTCTCAAGGAAAGTTCTGAATTCTGAGGCCAAGAGGATAAAAACGAGAGGACACACGACACATCCCAAGTGGCAGAAAACCTAGGTCTCGGAGGACGAGACATGCGAGAGCCACGTAATAGGCGGCAAACCAAAGGGTGTTGACCCGCCGGCGTACCGTCAAAACCTTGATGGGCCGCGGAGATGGCTGACCTGAATAGACTAATAGTGCGATAGGCCTTGCCCTGGTCAAAGAGGGAAGATAGGAAATGTAATATCTCCGTCACAGGAGCTGAAACGGGATCCACGTCCCGAGCCAGGCACCAGCTAGCCCATGACCCCCAGGCAGAACTGTAAGATCGTCTGGTACCGGGGGCCCATGAGTTCTCCAAAAGAGCTCTAGCTGTTCCCAAAATTCTGGGACCTCCCAGGGTCCCCTGAAATCCGACACGCCAGGAGGCGAAGGGACCCGTCCAGGAGGAGAGGGTGCGGCTGACGATGCAGGCCGCGGAGGAGAGTCAGAGACATCGGGAGCAGGCGGGGGATCTCCGTCAACATCTCCAGCAGATGTGGAAACCACGACTGGGAGCTCCAGAATGGTACCAGGAGAACAAGATCCGCCGTGTGACGGCACACCTGAACCAGAGTCCGTGGAATTAACTGGAACGGAGGAAAGGCGTAGAGGAGGCCCTTGGACCAATTTTGCAGAAAAGCGTCTACTACCTTGGCTTCCGGGTCCGGACGCCAACTGTAAAACCGTGGTAGCTGCGTGTTCAGGCGGGAGGCAAACAGGTCGATGCAGAAGGGCCCCCAAATCGAAGATAAAGAACGGAATATCTCCGGATCCAACTGCCAGTCGCTGGAGTCCGAAAGAAACCGAGAGCACCAGTCCGCGTGGATGTTGCGAACCCCCGGAAGGTATTCCGCCAAGACGACTAGATCCTTGGACAGGCAGTAATCCCAGAAGTCCTTCGCCAGGCATGATAGTATGGTGGATCGGGTGCCACCCATGCCGTTGATGTAACGCACCGCTGATACATTGTCCATGCGCAGCTGAATGCAGGCACTGGCCGTGTCCCTCGTGAAGCTCTTGATCGCGAAGGAGCCCGCCAACAACTCCAGAGCATTTGTGTGGAGTCCTGCTTCGGAGTCTGACCATCCACCGCCGGTCGCGAGTCCCTCGCAGTGAGCGCCCCAGCCCGAAAGGCTGGCATCCGAGTCCACCACGAAATCCGGGCGGTGACCGAAGATCGCCTTGCCGTTCCAGGCTTGCAAGTTGTGGATCCACCAGGACAGCTCCTCCTTGGTCTCCTCGTCCAACGATATCCAATCGGAGTACGAAGCTCCCATCCGTAGATGGGCAATTTTCAGGCGTTGTAGGGCCCGATAATGGAGAGGGGCCGGGAAAAACGCTTGAATAGACGAAGCCAGGAGTCCTATGATTAGAGCTAACTGGCGTAGCGGGATCCGGGACGAATACCTGGCTCTGTGCAACTCCTTCCGAATTGACCGAATCTTGGCCGCAGGCAGGCTGAGGGTTCCTTCCGTGGAATCCACCATGAATCCGAGGAATTCCATCTGACGAGACGGGGAGAGGCAGGAAGCCCAGACCCGACAGAAGATCCATGGTCCAACGAAGGTGGTCCAGCAACACCGAGCGATCCTGGGCCATGAGCAGGATGCCGTCCAGATAGACGATGAGGCGAACACCCCGACTTCGCAGCCAGGCCATGACCGGGCGCATCAGCTTGGTGAAGCACCACGGAGCTGAAGAGAGGCCGAATGGGAGGCACGTAAAACGCCAAATCCTGTCCCTCCATGAGAAACAAAGGAGGTTCCGGGACGCGTCCTCTACAGGAACCGTCAGGTAAGCGTCTTTCAGGTCCAGTTTGACCATCCAATCGCCCAACTGAAGCAAATCCCGCAGCAGATGGATGCCCTCCATCTTGAAGTGGCGGTAGGTGATAAAAGCGTTGAGGGCACGAAGATTGATGACGGGCCGAAGCTGACCCCCTTATTTCGCCACTAGGAAGATGTTGCTGATTATCCTGTTCCGAGCCACTGGGGCCCTCTCTATGGCCCTTTTGAGTAGAAGATCCGATAACTCGGTGTCCACCAGAGCGCGGCTCTGCTCCGACAGCATAACAGGGCGTGGAGGTGAGATGGACAGCGGAGAAGTGGTGAGCTCGATGTGGAACCCCTGGACCGTCGCCAGGACCCACTGGTCTGATGTGATGTGGGACCAAGCCTGTGAAAAAAGACGTAACCTGCCCCCGACACAAACATTTGAAGAGTTTAAAAGAGGTGGTAGTCTCACCGTATGGGCGTCTTGAAGAGGGGTTTCCTCTGTAGCCTCTGGACCTCCAAGAACTTCCTCGGGACGGGAAGAAGGGAGCTGCGACACGCTTGTGCTCCTGAAAAGCGGACCTCTGGAAGGAGGAGCCTCGACCCGAACCTCGGGTCTGAAAATGGGCGCGGCCGGACAGACGGCCCCTGAAGCTGCCGGCTCTGGTAGAGACCCTACCGTGGAAGACTCTTTTCATAGAGCTCTGGGCTTTGTCTAGGGCCGTGAAAGCTCCTACAAATCGTCCTAGGTCCTTGATAAAGGACTCACCGAATAATAGGCCCTGGGCCTCTTTACCAGCCTCCGTGAGCACTAAATTGGATAATTTCGGCTCAATTTTAAATAATATGGCTTTACGCCTTTCAATAGACAGGGACATAGTGACGTTTCCTGCAATACAAATCGCGCGCTGAACCCATTCACGCAGCTCGACAGGATCTACCTGCCTGTCCTCTGCCTTCGCCATTTCAGCGAGGTCAAATATTTTAGCTAAGGGCCCGAATATGTCAAGGAGTTTGTCCTGACAAGAGCGGAGAGCCAATTCTAGACCCTTACGCGGGTTCCAACCTGCCTTAGAGAGGAAATGCGTCATTTTAGGATCCACAGACGGGGTCTCACAGACCTTATTGGGGACTACCGGTCTGGGGTATTCTGCCCTGAGCTTGTTGCGAGCCTCTTTAGACAGAGGGCAGCGCACGCGGGCCTCCAAGTACTTAGACACATGGTCCAAAGGCAACCACTCCGCAGAACGCGGATGGTGGAGCAAGTCTGGGTCGAATAAAGGATCCCCAGAGGGGTCCGTCAAAGATGCGGGAGCGGCATCCGCAGTCACAGTGAGGGAACTACACCCGGGTAGGGGATTAGCATCCATGACCCCGGACGGGTCTTCCTTTGCCTCCTCAAAGGCGTATTCAATAGCCTCCTCCTCGGATCCGACCTCAGAGTCAGAATCCATGTCTTGCTGTGCTCTAGCACATTTCCAATTGCGCGTACAGGCTCTTTTGCGCGAACCAGGCGCGCCAACCTTGGTGGAAACATCATCACCATTCAAACGTTTTCTGGAGGCAGATGGGCCAGGCCCGGCCGGTAA
The DNA here is from genome assembly GCA_033119425.1 of Bufotes viridis. NCBI lineage: Eukaryota > Metazoa > Chordata > Amphibia > Anura > Bufonidae > Bufotes > Bufotes viridis. The sequence continues at coordinate 506,385,633 of CM065589.1, read as the reverse complement.
CGAAACCGTAGCGGGCTGCGGGCTATTAGAGGCTGGAGGGTGTGTCGCTAGGGCCTGAGCAATAGATTGGGAGATGACGGACGTCATTGATCCCATAGCGGCAGCAATGGCATTAGATAGGGAGGCGTGGAGAGCCTGCTCCCCAGCAGGGGTTAATTCTGATAGAGGGAAAACATCCTCTGCAGGGCCCTGATCACTGTTAGTGGAATTAGGCATGGTAAAATCAACCCTCTTGAATATATGGCCCGTATAAAATTATTGAATATATATATATATGGCCCTTGAAACACTACTGAATATATAGAAGGCCCTGGTGCCCTAACCTAAGGAGGGAAAAACCTAATAGGGGCAATCTACAACAAAAACTGGCGAGAGGGAATTACCCCAGGCCAGGTGAGGACGACAGCTGGAGACTCCGGAGCCGCGGGTACCGGGGACCGGAAGTAGGGGAACCGGAAGTGATGCGCGCGAGATCTCGGAAGCGCGCGAAGGACGGAGCAGAGAGCGGGAAGATCAAGATCAAATGAAGAGGCCGCGGCGATCGGCACAGCAGAAGAAGGGGGAGCGCAGAGAAGCGCAGCTATAGAGGGGTAAAGAGGTACCCGTTGGCAAGAAGGGAGCGCACAGAGGGAACACAATCCAAGCGGCAATAAGCAAAATGAAGGAGCAACCCTAGAAACGAAAAATATAAATATACACAATATATACACCAATATATTCCCAAGGGAGGAAAAAAGTGGGTAAGCAGCAGTACTCAGAGCAAAAATATATATATATATACCCCACAAGGGGGAAACCGGTGTGGGGTACTAGAGAAAGGAAAACTCCAAAGACCAATACAAGAGAAAATATCCAAGACAATACAGCAATAGAATACTTATCTCTGCGGTCAGCAGCAAAGAAAGAGGCAGTGTAGCAGGAGGAGTTGCCTGTTATAGGGGGACTAAGGGGAGGGGCTGATCACATGTTCTTTTTTCTTTGCTGCTATAGGTCAGAGTAAAGAGAGAGAATAGCAATACGAGCCTCTGGGTCTTGTAATAAAATCAAAATTGCTGACAGATTCCCTTTAAAGGAGTTTTCTCACTTCAGCAAGTGGCATTTATTATGTAGAGGAAATTAATACAAGGCACTTACTAATGTATTGTGATTGACCATATTGCTTCCTTTGCTGGCTGGATTCACTTTTCCATCACATTATACACTGCTCGTTTTCATGGTTATGACCACCCTGCAATCCATCAGTGATGGTTGTATTTGCACACTAAAGGAAAAAGCTCTGGCCTCTTTGGTAGCTGGGATCACGTTTGCACACATAGGCTAGAGCTTTTTCCTGTAGTGTGCAAGCACGGCCACCACTGATGGACTGCAGGGTGGTCGTAACTATGGATGAGCGAATGGACTTTGAATCCTTCATCTGAAGTTGATTCGCATAAAACTTCGTTGAAATACTGTATGGGGCGGGAGCTCCGTACAGTATTAGATTGTATTAGCTCCAATGAGCTTAAGTTATTACTTTGCGAAGTCTCGCAAGACTTTGTGTAATCATTTTGTGAATTAATTATTACTGTAAAAAACCTTGATACCGAACTCATGTTATCATGGTGGAGTGTAAGAGATTTCCAGTGGCAACCTGTGAAGTTCTAGTGAACTGCATGCTCAAGAGAGTTAGGCTACTTTCATACTAGCGTTAGTGTGATCCGGCAGGCAGTTCCGTTTGTAGAAGGATCTGGTTGTGGATCCGTCTACAAATGCATTGCAAGAAAGGTTCCCTCTCTCCGCTTGTCATGCGGATGGACGGATCCTTCTTGCAGTCTTTTTCACAGTTTTCCCGGTCTGAGGGACGGATCCGTCCTTCAGTTGTTTTGCAATGCTGGATTCGGCACTAATGCAAGTCAATGTAAATTAATGCCGGATCCAGCGACTGATCAGGCATTTTGGACGGACATAATACCGTAGCATGCTGCGGTATTATGTCCGGCCAAAACACCTGACAGTGACTGAACGGAAGGCATACTGATGCAAACTGAACAGATTTCTATCCATACAGAATGCATTGGGATATGCCTGATCAGTTCTTTTCCGGCATAGAGCCCTTTTGACGGAACTCTGTGCCAGAAAAGAATAACGCAAGTGTGAAAGTAGCCTTAAGTCATTGCTGGAAAATAATGGTGGCCACACAAAATATTGACACTTTGGCCACAATTTGTCCATTTTCACTTAGGCCCCTTTCACACTTGCGTTGTGTGGATCCGGCGTGCACTTCCATCCCACCGGATCCGTCACAACGCATGACAACTGAAAGCATTTGTAGACGGATCCGGATTGCGGATCCGTCTGCAAATGCATTGCAAGTGCAGATCCGCCTCTCCGCTTGCTATGCGGATAGACGGATCCGCCTTGTATTTTTTTCACCGTTTTAAAGGTTCATGCGCGATAAGACACCTGAAGGACGGATCCGTCCTTCAGTCTTTTTTAATGCCGGATCAGGCCCCAACTTAAGTCAATGGGACTTAAGGCCTGATCAGGCGCTCAGTCATGAATTCAGGCTTAGGACGGAGATAAAACCGCAGCATGCTGCAGTTTTATCTCCGTCCTGAAAAGTCAAAAAGACTGAACTGAAGACATCCTGATGCATCCTGAACGGATTTCTCTCCATTCAGAATGCATTGGGATAATCCTGATCAGTATCTTTCCGTCCTAGAGCCCCGAGGACGGAACTCTAGGACGGAAAGTAAAAACGCTAGTGTGAAAGAGGCCTTAGGGTTGTAATCACTTTTGTTGCCAGTGGTTTTAACATTAATGACGGTGTGTTGAGTTATTTTGAGGGCACGCCAAATTTATACAGTTATACAAGCTGTACACTGACTACACTGACTACTTTACATTGTATCAAAGTGTCATATCCTCAGTGTTGTCCCATGAAAAGGTATAATAAAATATTTACAAAAATGTGAGGGGTGTACTCACTTTTGTGAGATTCTGTAACTATTCTGGTTCAGACCTCTGTGGAGCTCAGGGTGGGGGCTGACCCTTCCTTCTGATTTCAGAAGAAGATTTGAGTACACAGTGTTCCCTCAAGATACAACGGCCTCAGGATGCAATATTTTCAACATACAATCGTCTTTCTGTGCCATAGTATGCTGAAACTAGACTCAACATACAATGCCTGTGACTAAGGTCCAACCAATCAACATGGCCGTTTCACTGGTAAAACACATTTTATGGTTGTCTAGTATCTCCTGTGTGGTACTAAATGTTCTGTGCCGCCCTCTATCTGTATGTATCGGGATGAGCTGTTCCTTTGAAAACCCATTGAGCGGCGACTCTATGTACTATGCAGGACCCTGAAGAAGCTCCTGCTCTCACCATAGAAAATTACTTACAGCTTCCCGCATCTATTCCTGTCTGTTTTATTAAGGACTTGTTTTATATGTGTTGGTTATCTGTACTTAGACATTCACTTTTTCTTATTCTGTGATGACGCTTTGGGGCTTTGGAACCAATTGCTGATTTTTATTGACCAAAGTTACAATAGTTTCAACATTCAATGGTTGTCTTAGAACCAATTATTATTGTAACTTGAGGAACCACTGTACTCTAGGTGGTAGGCAGCCATGAGGACGCGTCCTGGAAGAGGTAGCGCACTGCAAGCTCCCCATACAGCTAGAAGAACAGTTCCCCATGTGCCACCGCTGCAGGGAGAGAGGTAAAAGATAAAGGAGAATTTTATAGCTACAGTGTGAGTGTCAGCAAGGTGATCAGTGCCAAACATTACAGCTTACAGGCCTTGCTGCAGTGGAGGGAAAATGGGATAAAGATACCCTGCACACTTCAAGTTGAATTTTGGCCAGGCGTATTATAGGGAGTGCAAATTGTGGACATTGTGATAATTTGCTGTGGTTAGCTGGAAATCCCAGGATTAGAGACTGTAGGAGAAGAGAAAGTAACCTGAGGGCCATAACTTCCATCTACTCATTTGACTCATGCTTGGACATCTGTATGGACTTTGCACTGTGTATGGATAAAGAGTGAATGTACTATAACTCCTATTTGGTGCATACTAAAGAGAGACTTTAAGTTTAATCTGGCCTGGTTACTGACTCTCCTTCCATGATGGCTATTGCCTCACCTGAGGGCCCTGACTTGCACCCACGTGGACATTAACATCAGAGGCACCCCAAGCTATGTCAGGCAGGGAGTCCACAACTACAGGGAGTACCCCGAGGTAATATTGGGTCCACTTCCTTGACTTCACTGACCCCAGGGAGCGACGGCCTGAGGCAGGACACCATGACACTACAACATCTCATCTGAGCCACTGCCACTTCCATCCCCTACTCGGACTCCCCAAGGGGCTCACTGCATATAGGCAAATCTTGTGGAGAATGGCAGGAGGACACCGAAAGCTATGGTTCTGGTGATTGAGGTGAATTCTTTTTTTACATTTTTAAGTGGTATCTCTGCAGGGATTTTACTATCTGTTTTTTTTTACATTTTTAGACATCAATGCCAGTATTCTGCTTTGGTTGGTTTTGCATTATGCGGACTTCCTGTTTCCTCGTGGCACATTTGCTCTTTGTTAAAAGTGCTGACTGCCTCTGAGTTTGTGATGTAAAGCTCTGAGGATCTGATTCTACACATTAAGGTATTTAGTCACCTGGCGCAGCAGTGCAACTCCGATTATCAGAACTGACTGTGCCCTCATTTCTTCATTGGCTTGTCAGAAGTTTTCCCTAATTAGAAAGAACTGTTATGTAACTGCCACTTCAAGGTCTGTTTCTCTGCTGGCATGACAGCTTGCATTCCTTCCTTTCATTTGCAAGTTTTCTAAACTGCTTTTCGGTCTCTTATTTACAATGGCACTGTACACACACTACGGTAGGTTTCTTAATGTGTACACCTTAATTTTGTGATTTTAGAATAAATTACACATTTTAAAGATGATATTTGCTCCATATCTACTCCTTGATAGTGGACTTTGAGGCCTATTGGTGACTATATTGTATTATACCAATACTCCCATTAATCAGGCACTTCCAGGAAAAGTCCAGAAACAAAGAAGGACAATAGAAGTTTGCAATACCCATTCAGGAGTGGCCGAGTCCTATATTTATGGTGGTACGCGGTACAGTGTCGGACTGGGGTACCTAGGGCCCACCAGTGTAACTGATTCTGGGGGCCCACCTTAGGGCTCCTGCACACAAACGTATTTTTTTCTGTGTCCGTAATATTTTTATATTTTTTTGTGGCCTGTATGTGAAACTATTCACTTCAATGGGGCTGTAAAAAACGGAAATGACTCCATGTATATTCAGTGTCTGTATGTCTGCATGGCGATTATGCAAAATTCTAGAACATGTCCTATTATTGTCAGCATTGCAGACAAGGATAGGACTGTTTTATTAGAGGCTGGCTGTCCTGTTCTGCATAATGTGGAATGCACACACCCGGTATCCATGTTTTGTGGATCCGCAATTTGCAGACTGCAACACATCCAACGTTCGTGTTCATGAGCCCTTACAGTGATAACAGAAATATTAAGGATAAAGTATGATGGTAGACACTCACAGCAAAATGCACAAACACTCATGTGGCAGAATTTAGGCTACTTTCACACTTGCAGTAGCAGGGCGGCGGGGGAACAGCCTGCCACATCCGTGCTAACGCTAGCCCACCGTGCCGCCGGAAGTCCGCTGTAGTTTTTGTCCAGCCGCCTCTCGGCATGTTTGCTTGCTACCGCAAGTGTGAAAGTAGCCTTACAAATATATGGATATCCTGCTCTTAAGTCAGTCAGAAACAAGACACATGCAGTTCCTATCACACATAGGAAACATGCAATGCACGCACCAAGACATTTTTTGCCTAACACACTTAAAGGGGCTGGCTCACTTTAACAAATGGCATTTATCATGTAGAGAAAGTTAATACAAGGCACTTACTAATGTATTGTGATTCTCCATATTGGCTCTTTTCCATCACACTATACACTGCTCGTATCCATGGTTTTGACCACTCTGCAATCCAGCAGTGGTGGCCGTGCTTACACACTATAGGTAAAGGTGTGCGCGCTTCCAGCCCTTTCCTATAGTGTGTAAGCATGGCCACCGCTGATGGATTACATGGTGGTAATAACCACGGATAAGTGCTGTGTATAATGTGATGGGATGGAGGCAATGTAGATAATAACAATATATCTCTACATGATAAATGCCATTTACTGAAGTGAGACAACTCCTTTAACCCCTTTAAGCATAAATGTCTGGCATGACATTTATCAAATCTTAACCTCCCCAGATTGCACATAATCTACAGTATATTTAAAAGGGTTGTCCTACGGTAATGACCTATCGCCTATCTACAGGGGGTCTGACTGCTGGAACACCCACTAATCATGAAAAAGGGTCATGCTTGCACACTATAGGAAAAAGCGTCAGCCTCTCTGGTGGCTGGGACCATGAGAGCGCACATACATGCTTTATCCTATAGTGGGCAAGCACGACCACCCATGATGGATTGCAGGATGGTCATAACCATGGAAACGAGCAGTGTATAATGTGATGGGCAAATGAATCCAGCCAGCAAAGGAAGCAATATGGATAATAACAATTTATTAGTTAGTGGCTTGTATTAACTTTCTCTACATGATAAATCCGACTTACTGGAGTAAGACAACCCCTTTAAGACCACGTTCCCTTGATTATAGGGGTCCCAGCAGTCAGGACCCCACACTTATCAGCTGTCGTGTGATAGCTGTTTCACCTTTTCACATTCCTTATCCTTAAAGGTTTTCTTTGGGTGTAAAAATAAATAAATAAATAAAAATAAAAATCTGTCTCAAAATATGTGTCAAACTAAAATAGAAATGCTCGCCTGTTAAAGGGCCTGTGTCCACTATTCTAGTTATCCTCTATCCACAGGATCGGGGATAACTAAGTGATCCGTGGGGGTCTGAACGCTGGAGCCCCCACTGATCCCCCTTCTTGACTGAGTGGCAGGTTGAGCATATGCCCTGCCTCTCTATCCATTCGTTATGGGGTCGCCGGAGATGAAGAGAAAAAATGGAGAAACAGGGCGTTTATGTGTAGCCGCCACACCATAAAAAAGGGGGAACATGACCCGCTCCTGGGATCAGTGGGGGTCGCAGAATCGGAACCCACTAATCATATAGTTATGCCCTATGGTGTGGAGAGGATAACTTGAAAACCTGGACAACCCCTTCAAATCCTCCACCACTCCACCCCCAGTATCTCTTTACATGGCAGCAGTGATTCCTGTAAATACGGAATATCATCACTGCCGCCATGTAAACCATACGTGTCAATACTGGAGAATGTGACACACTGTGCAGAATTTTTCGGGCATAAGTCCAACCCCTTTGTAGGTCACAACCTTTAACAAAGCCCAAGCAATGGTGCTAGAGGAGCAACGTAAGCAAAGGGCACAAACTGAGGGTGAAGCAGAGACATTAGGGTGACCTGAGGCAGGGTATTAGTGGGGATCCTGGAGCAGGGGTAACTGGACAAGAGGCAATATTAGCGGTGCATTTAGAGTGGGGGCATCTGGAGCTGGGGCACTTATGGGGGTGCACCTAAAGCAGAGGCATTAGGGTTATAAGGGGTACAAGTTCGATAGTGGCAAATCCCCTTCAAAAAAATATTGACTTGTGCATTCCAATGGCATTACTGGTGCCCTGCTGCCATCTAGGGACAAGACCTTGCATCTATTTTGGACATTAATTGTAGGAAGATTCTGGATGACGTCACTTCCTGGAAGGAACAGGAAAGTTCTGGCTGAGAGGCAGAAAAGCAGAGAGGAGAAATAGCTCAGAGAATAAGGTTGCATAAAGTCCTGCAAGGCTACAAATCAGGATATTATAAGGCTTCATTTATATTACGGTTCAGCCTTTCTGTTCTCCTGCTCCGTTTAGGAGCAGGAGAACGGAAAGGACGGATTCGGCACATAACTGAGCCCTAACTGAGCAGAACGGAGCCCAAAGACCCCATAGACTATAATGGGGTCCGTTAGGTGTCCACTCAGAAGATGATTTTGGAGCGGAGACAAAAGTCCTGAGAGGTTTGCACTGAGGGGCTCGTCTGGATTGAGTCCGAGCGGATGGACGTTAGGCGCATAACACAACCCAGGTCTTAGTGTGTGGTTTTTTGAAGATTTTTATTCAGAGACAACGCGTTTCAGGGTTCGAAGGACCCCTTTATCAAGTCTGTACAATCTTCACCGAATGTTCACAGAGGAAGGTCTAGATGTAGGATGGACGGTCCGCACAGCTTCTGTGAAGCCGGGAGGGTGTCGAAGTGCAGTGGCGCTTCCAGCAGACTGCACGGAAGAACCAGAGGGAAACCATAAAGTTAAGTGTTATGTTACTTGGCATGTAAGGGGACTATAAATACATATACATTGTGCACTGGCTGATAACTAGGAGTGCCTTGGTGGTGGATAAAGAACATTGGAATAATCTAATACTGAGCATAGTAAGGCCTCCTTCACACAAGCTTATTTGCAAGCCGTATATGACTTGGATTTTATTTACCAGAGTCCGCTGCTAATGTTAATGAATAGACCTATTCCCATGGGCATATAATTTCCATCAGGATTTGAAATCCGCAGCATGTGCGAGCTTTGTGCGTATTTGTTTCCAAATACCCACATTACAGTCCATGGGAGTGCATCAAAAATGCAGGGAGGAAAGAATACGTATGTAAATCCTGATGAAATCCTGAAGCAATGCTGATGACAATCCTGATATTATATAATCAGGAATCCATGCATAATCCAGAGCCCGAATACTGATGGATTGCAACACTCCTGTGAAAGAGGCCTAAGAGACACCAGAGGGCAGCATGAAATACCAACAGGCTCCCTGGTTACAAATAACTGTGTTTTGCTCAGAAATACTTTGACATTTCAGAGTAAAAGTACAAAGTGGCCCATGAAAAAGTAGCCCGCCTCCAATATCTCCAAATCAAACTGCCTTATAGTAAATCTGTTTTAGTTGTCCTGGGCAACCAATCAGAGCTCAGCTTTCAGTTACTACAGGGCTCTGAAAAAATGAAAGCTGACCTGGCAGTCGCTCGTCAGTGGAGGTGTAGAGCTGCATTTACATTCCTCCATTGTATTAGGACAAGCAATGAACTGCTCATACAAATTCTTTTTTACGCAGCACAATCTGCTGCCCAGAAATGATGGTTGAGGTGTCAGCACTAAGGATGGGCGAATCGACTTTGGATGAAGTATCGCATAAAACTTTGTTGTAATACTGTACGGAGAGGTAGCTCCGTACAGTATTAGAATGTATTGGCTCCGATGCGCGAAGTCTCAGAGACTTCGTGTATTAACTTTTTTGAATTATTACTTTAAAATTTCTTGAACCTGAGTTCGATATCAAGGTATTTTACAATAATTAATTCACAAAGTTATTACACGAAGTCTCGTGAGACTTCGCAAAGTAATAACTTTAGCTTATAGGAGCCAATACATTCTAATACTGTATGGAGCTCCCGCTCTATACGGTATTACAACGAAGTTTTATGCGAATTGACTTCGGATGAAGTATCCAAAGTCGATTCGCTCATCCCTAGTCAGCACCAAAGATCATTTCACCCACATCTGGTGATCTGCCACACCTTTACAAAGGCCGATTATCTGAAATAAGCGTTCGTGCGAACGTTTATTCCCAGTAATCGACCTGAGTATTAGGCCATATAAACTCGCCTTTAGTAAAGTAGAATAGAGTTAGGGTTGGAATGGTTTACCGGTGAATCAAGGTCACAACTTTGACATGATAATGGGACTTAGCCTAGTGCTAAGCAAATTGAATCGAACAAATCGATTTGTTCATCTGAACAAACTCTTCATCTGTGATAAAGAAGATTAACAAAGACGCACATCTCGTGCAGCCATGATATTCTCATGCATGCACCGTTATTGCGAGTATCGACACATGCGCAAATTATATGTCTATAATAATGACTCAGCAATTATGCATGCAAACTCGTTGATGTGGATTCGTAGGCTTATCATTCGCGCATGCGCTGATACAGTAACAGCACATGCGCCATAATAATCTGCTTGCAGTGGGAGTGTCTAAAGCTGTAGGGACGTTCTCTCACAAGTGTAAATTAGCTTAGATGAACAAATCAATTAATACAAACCGATTCACTCATAATTAGACCCAGCCCTAGGTTCTTCTACAGCAGGCATGTCCAAACTGCGGCCCTCCAGCTGTTGCAAAACTACATCTCCCAGCATGCCCTAATAGCTGTAGGCTATCCAGGCATGCTGGGAGTTGTAGTTTTGCAACAGCTGGAGGGCCACAGTTTATCTACAGTCTATAGAGCAGGTCACTCACTGCTGGGGTTAAAGGGAATCTGTCCTATTAAACATGATGTGTGATCTGCAGGCAGCTTGTGACAGAGGAGAAGCAGCTGAGCATATTGTTCCAATTCTCTTTTTATTAAATTTTAAATAACAAGGAAAATACATTTTACATCGTAGCATAAGAAAAGGCTATGATCCATCATAAGCAAGGAATAATGCTCCAATGTACATTTTAAATCATGAAGGTAAGCACAGAGTACTGAAAGAGGGAGGGGGGGGGTAGGATGGGGATAGGGGTGAAGGGGTGGAAGCCAGGTGAGGGGGATATGTTGGATCCAGGATCTGGTTGTGAAGCTTGTGTGTTCGGGTGGTGTTAGTTCGGGGCTTAGGGTGTGCTAGCTAGTGCTGGTATAGCAGCTGAACATATTGGAACATAACTTGTATTTTATTTATTTAAACATATTTATTCGCCCTGTAATCCTCTTTCTTTGCTTAGGTGTTCTGTCGCTGGTCCCGTTCAGTAATTGCCAACTTTTGCTGTACGCGTACAGAGATAGCTACTCTCTTTGTCTGCTTTCCACCCTGAGCCATTACACAAACTCCTCAGCTTGGTTGGCTCCCTGGAGTCTGAAATATGGCACTGCAAGTGTAACAGGTTCCTTGAGGAGCTGGAGTGGAGGATGGCTGTGGTGGTGGCCCCCACTAGAGGATGTGTTACAGTGGTTTCCACCAGGCAGGCACTCCCTAGAGTGGGTGCAATGAAAAGGATGGAGCGCCTCTTTCTTCCCTTGGGTCACTTCCAGTAGTTGGGGCTCCTGTCTGATGGAAGTTTGGGGTGCCCATGATGTTGGTGGTTGTATGGATGCCTGGCAGGAGGTATAGTAATGCAATGCAATGGCCAGCGTGTGGTGTAGTAGGAGTCAGTAACCAGGCTAGGTTCAACAAAACCAATTTACTTTTGAGTGCAAAATAAGAGTTGTAGTACATCCAACAACAATTTCCACACAGTGCACACTCTTACCCAGATGATAATGCATGGATTCGGCAACTCTGGCCCTCCTTACGCATTCTCTTGCTAAAGTCGCTCTCTATAGAATCTCAAGGTGGTAACTAGCAAAATTTCTGCAGTTCACATGGTAATATCCAGATCCAAATGATACAACTTGCCAAGTCGCTCCTGAAGTGTGTAGGTTGTTTTAACATGTTTTCCTCCATGGCAACAGGATCTGGAAAGCTTTATGCAGGTTACCTTGCTGACTGACTCCTTACTTGGCCATGCAGATTCTCTATCTTGTCTCTCCCCTTTCTTCCAAAGACTAATATGCAAAATAAATGTGGAGCCCCAGTATTGGGTCTACAACACAGTGAAATCCAGATATCCCTCAAAGGAAAGAAAACCGAGCAAAGGGGTGTCCCCATTACAGAGATCACCAAATCCACCATATTAAGTGGCCCCTATGTCAAGCTCCTGCTCGTTTACAAGCTTTAAGGATGTGACAGGGAAAACCTAAGCCAGTTATCCATCCACAGACAGCTGTTTCGGGGTGTTGCCCCTCATCAGTGTGGAGTAGGATTCAGGCTAACCAGGAGCAATGCTTTGGAGACTACTCAAACAAAACAATAGCTGATCTCAGGGAGACCAGCTACAAAAATACCGTGGAGCCTCACTTAAGAGTCTCAACACAGCAATCCAAAGTGCAAAGCTCCCTGGGAAACAGGAATATGCAAAAAAAATGTGGAGCCCCAGTATTGAGTCTAAAACACAGTGAAAGCCAGATATCCCTCAAAGGAAGGAAAACCAAGCAAAGGGGTGTCCCCATTATAGTGATCACCAAATCTACCATATTTAGTGGCCCCTATGTCAAGCTCCCGACCTAAACCAGTTATCCATCCACAGACAGCTGTTTCAGGGTGTCACCCCTCATCAGTGTGCCCCTTCCAAAGAGTTGGCAGAGATTCAAGTGGCTCCCAGGATTAGACCTGGAGACACTTAGAGGAGAGGAGCACATTTTGCTCCCTAGCTCCTCACTGTCTACCTCCAACTACTAGAATCCCATAGAACTAACTAACAGGGCTGGGCCAGGATGATTAACTCTGACCATTCTTACCTCATACAGTGAGACACTGGGTATGTATTACATCACATAAAGTGCATGACATAACATAAACTTACATTATCAACAATTGCGGATACCCCCTGTACTGGGGTACTGCACAAGCTGGATGAAATAGCAGGATAGATCATAGAAGACTAAACCAGATGTTTTCTAAAATCTCCCTCATCTCAATATTTAGAGGCCACTGTAGACCCATCACCCACAGTGCAGATCCTAAGTCCTGCGGCACACATCTAGGACTGGGATATTATGATTCTATTACTGGTATCCATAGGATATGCCATAAATGTCTGATAGGTGTGAGTCTCACCCCTGGGGCCAGCTCCTATCTCGAGAACCGGGGTTTTCTCTTGCACTACTGTGAATGGAGAGGTAGCCACACATGTGGTGCTCTCTCCTTTCACTTCTATGGAACTTCTCTGGGTGAGTATATGCACTTGGCTATTTTTTTTATAGAAGTGAATGGCGAGAGCTGTGAACACAGGGTCTCCAGTCACGGTGGCACAGGAGGAGGCTCTGTTCTCAAGATAGAAGCGGTTACCAGAGGTAGGACCCACACCGATCGAACATTAATGGCATACGCCTTTAATACATTGAAATGACCCTCAGTACAAATGGTTCTTTGCATACAGTTATATTGAAAATCATAGTTGATTAGGTTTTTTAATACTGTTGAGGCAAAATAATACCAACATACTGTACAGTATATTGTCCAAATGTATGCCAAAAGGAAACTCTTTCAGCATGTATTTGGCTAATGAAATGCTGCACACCAGCTGTGTCCAGCCTAATTTTTGGCAAGGCAGGGCACAATAGTGCGTTCGTGCACTTAACTTAATTTTTGCCATTGCTATAGAAAGAAATGTTTTACAAGCAGTGATATTAAATATGCCAGATCAAAGGAAATTAGGGTAATCCTTGACGCACACATTACTCTGTGGTCAGTCTGTTTGGGTCAGGAGAAAGCAAGTAGGCAGCACCTTCAAGATCTCCTAAGGGAATGATGGAGGAGGACCTTGATTGGTTCCTTGGAAATTCAATGAAATATGGATGACTCAGAAGAATATTTAAAAGAAAAAAAAAATGAATTTGACATTTTATTTCAAACATGGATACATTAATTTGGGCAAAGTGAGTCAGGTGTTATTTTCTGTTTGAAAAGGACAAGTCTAGAGATTAGTTCACCTAAGTACTTAGATCAAAACCTCTTTGACCTACTGTATAAATTCAACTGATCATAGTATATTCGTTTTCAATCTGTAATTTGTATACAGTATTTCCTTGCCTTGTCTTAAAAGCAATATTTAACCAGCTCTGGAGTGTCCGATGACTATATACAGCTGGGTGGTGCCCATCTCTGCAAAGATGCTGGAACACCCCTTCAGGTGCACGTTAATCATGCAACTGCAGGAGACGGGAACCCATTGTCCGTGACAGCCGGGGTGCCCATAGAGAAAACAGAGACCGTTTTTACAGATCAGGATTCCTTTTCCAGTCTCCAGTTACGGGAGAAACTGAAAATTTAAAAAAAAAATCTGCCAATGTTATAATGCTCCCAGAATGTCTTGTATGACTTTATGGGGGGCAAAAAGGTAAAAATAATATAAAAATAATAAAGACAAAACAAAATAGAAAAGTTAATAATAATAAAACAAGAACACTTCCACACCAAAGCTTCTAGTCTGACCTGACCTATACAGTATAAGGCCTCTTTCACACTTGCGTTGTGAGGATCCGGCGTGCACTTCCGTCGCTGGAAATGCCCGCCGGATCTGTCACAACGCAAGACAACTGAAAGCATTTGAAGACTGATCAGTCTTCAAATGCATTCAGTGTTACTATGGCAGCCAGGATGCTACTAAAGTCCTGGTTGCCATAGTAAGTAGTGGGGAGCCAGGGGAGCAGATACTTAAAGTCCGTGCAGCTCCCGGGGCGCTCCACAATGACGTCAGAGTGCCCAACGCGCATGGATCACGACATCATTGTGGAGCACCCCGGGACTCGGGAGCCGCATGGACGGTAAGTATACTTCTCCCCTGCCTCCCCACTACACTTTACCATGGCAGCCGGGACTTTAGCGGGACTTTAGCGTCCTGGCTGCCATGGTAACCACTCACAAAAGCTAAACGTCAAGTCCGGCGATGCGCCGAAACGACGTCTAGCTTAATTCCGGATCCGGATTATTGCACTTCAATGGGCATTAATTCCAGATCCGGTGTACCATGAAAAAGCATTAACTTATGAAAAAACATTAAGCAGCTGATTTCAGGGGGCGTGTCGCTCTGCTCTCGGCTCAGATTGGCTCACATTCAGGGGGTGTGTTCTATGCAGCGCTCGCGCTCGGCTCAGCTCAGTAGCAGGTCTGAAGCCCGCGCGGCACTGGGGGTTTATGAGGAGGCAGGGGGTTTAGGAGGCAGGGATGTATGAATAAACCTGTGAGCCCCCATGTTGCGCAGAAAACCGCAGGTCAATTTAGACCTGCGGTTTTCTTCGTGACAGTCTCTGATCCCCAGTGCCACTGCCACTGCGCGGGGTTGGCACGGGTGTATGAATAAACCTGTGAGCACCCCCCCCCCCTTCATGTTGCGCAGAAAACCGCAGGTAAATTTAGACCTGCGGTTTTCTGTGCAACATGGGGGCTCACAGGTTTATTCATACATCCCTGCCTCCTAAACCCCCAGTGCCGCGCGGGCTTCAGACCTGCTACTAAGCTGAGCTGAGCCGAGCGCGAGCGCTGCATAGAACACACCCCCTGAATGTGAGCCAATCTGAGCCGAGAGCAGAGCGACACGCCCCCTGAAATCAGCTGCTTAATGTTTCTTCATAAGTTAATGCTTTTTCATGGTACACCGGCGTTACGGCATGTCTTCCAGGTTTTTGGACGGATACAAATCCGCGGCATGCTACGGTTTTGTCAACGTCCAAAAAACATTCACATACTGAACGGAAGACATCCTGATGCATCCTAAACGGATGTCTGAGCGCAAGTGTGAAAGGGGCCTAACCTCTTTATCAAAATTACTGTAATAGAAAGGGGACCAAATTTAAATATGTATATTAGTTGGTGCTATTTAAAAAAAAATGCACTTAGGTGTCACCACAATCTTGGAATATTATCTGCAAGAAAACACGAGTAGTACTGCAAATATGTCCAGGATACTATTTTTTATTTTCCTACTGCTCCTCATATTCTTGCTGTCATCGTCTAAAGCTGTTCTGAAATACATTGTGACGACTGCTTGTCCATGCGCATGTCCTCTCCTCCAGTCTGGGTTGTGAATTTCAGTGCAGCTTTAAGTGTAGACAGTGAGGGGAGTTGGAAATAGAAATCTGGGCTCCTTGTGTGCAATACTTATGTAAACCTAAGGGCATATCCAGGTGACTTCCAGGTATTGACCCTTTAACCCCTTTACAGGGATCTGGACTTCGCTGCAGGGAGCCACCAGGCCACGACCTGTTGGAGTAGTTCTAGTGTGGTTGACAGCTGAACCATGGGGGCAGAGAAACTGGTGTAGGGCACTGAGGGATCAGACAAAACATGTATTCAGAACTAGGCTGTGGTTGGGGCAAGCAGAGTTTGTGCGAATCCAAGATACAGGTCTGAGGGCAGGAGCAAAGAGAGGACGGGAGTGGTACTGAAAGCAAAAATGGGAGTAGTAGTTGTTCAATGAATAATGTTCCTAACAGACACAGCGAGGCAGTGATGGCCATGAGCTGCGGACGTAACAGCAAATGGTTCTACAAATCCACTGCACACTGGTATTGACAATTTGACAATAATGTTGCAGTAATGAATTCCTCCTGCTCCTCCTCCTTTCAACCCCAGAGAAGCCTTTCAGTTGCATGCTCTCTGTCTTCTCTACTCCCTCCTAGTGGGGCACCTTCTTTTTTCCTAAGAAAAGACAACAAAACCCCACAATCTATGGAAGAAGATGCCCAAGATACCGTAGTCTCCCAGTAGATGACTTGTGTGAGAACAGTCAACATTTGGGCAGCCATGAAAGGGAGGTTCAGGTGGAGGCAGGGGACCCCATGCATAGCTGTGTTATTGATAGTAGTGATAGTAGTTGCACCTGTAACCTAAGTGGTGGCAGTAGGGGCAGTGGTAACGACAGTGGCACTATGAGCAAATACTGAGCATTGGGAGGGGGAATTGCAGACCCAATCATTCCTAAGGGGACAGTTGATGTCCCGCCCGGGTCAGCAATTGCAGATCCGCACTTCCGTGTCCGCAATCGCGTTCCCAAAAAAATAGAACATGTCCTATTCTTGTCCGCAATTGCGGACAAGAAAAGGCATTTTCTATATAGTGCCGCGATGTGCGGTCCGGAAATTGCGGAACGCACATTGCCGATGTCCGCGTTCTGCAGATCTGCAAAACACTTGCGGACGTGTGAATGGGGCCTAACAGTCTAATAAAAGTGGTATGGAGGGTGAGGATGATGATGATTGTGTGTTGGATAGGACCTGGGGGCTGAACTGGCATGCTAAGAAGGATGTAACATCAGAGGAGCAGGGTGGTTGCAGTGTAATACCTGTATTACCATTCTTACACCCTGCTACTGTCTCTAATGGACTAACCATAATGTCATCTGTGTATTTATTCCAAGTCCTCCTACATGATGCATTTCTAATGTTGTTATGAAACTGTTGTTCATGTACTGTTTATCATAGTTCTGATAGATATAGACATCAGATGTCAGGTATTCACTAGTGTAATTTAATTATAATATAATCACAAAGTACCTTCACCAGTGTAAAACTTAACCTTTACTGAGGATCATTAAAATTCACCCAGATTGTGCCCTAAAAAAGCAATTGCCAATAAGGCTGGGCAGGACGAGGAAAGGAAAAATATCTAACCCTCACACTTGCCCTATCAAACTACATGCCCAGCCTAGCAAAAATGTAATAGCTGCCCCGATAGGGGCGATCCAATGTCAGGAACCTCCTGATAGGCCCAATATGTCCCTGACAAGGGATAGATACTGCCACCCGAGAAGAGACCTATTATGACTACAGTCGAACAGTAATGTCAATGGTCAGTGCATGTATCAGAAAATAATAAAGTCACAACATAGATAAATAATCTCACATAATACATATATGCTCCCAAATAAACCAGTGGCGTCCAAATATGATCACTAGTGGAAAGAAGGAGCACATACCATATATCCCAGGAATACAAACTTTGTCCCGACGCGTTTCTCTGAACCGTTCTCTGGGGTCAGTTCATCAGGGGACCACATATAACAGAAAAACTCCACAAATCAAACAATACTAAAATGGAGGCAATAATATGGGCCTATTGGGGCAGCCATTTAGTTTTTGCTAGGCAGGGCTTGTAGTTTGGTAGGGCAAGTGTGAGAGTTAGATATTTTTCCTTTCCTTGTCCCGCCCAGCCTTATTGCCAATTGCTTTTTATGGGCATGATCTGAGTGAGTTTTAATGATCATCAGTAAAGGTTACGTTTTACATTGGTGAAGGTACTCTGTGATTATATTATAATTAAATTATACTAGTGACTACCTGACATCTGATGTCTATATCTATCAGAACTGTGATAAATTTTAGATTTTTTTGGTTGTTCCTTAATTGTATCATTTATGGAATGGCTAGTCTTCTAAAAAAGTATTATGATACCGCAAAATGGTTAACGGAAGCCAGTGTGGTGTTTTCTGAAGGTGAGGTCAATTTACAGATTACTCCAGCTCCCACTAGCAAGGAGGCCTTTAAAGACCTCTACAATATCCACAAGAAATATGTTAAATCCTGGTGGGAAATACAATCTCTGAATAACTATATTAAAAATAACATTGTTCCAAACGGGTTCTGTATCTATATTTGTCCAGCTACTAGGGTGTCCACTCCTAAATTTGTTAACAAGTGGGAACCCCTAAATCACAACACACCAGAGGTGGAAGAGGTGGTTATAGAGGACGTGATCATGCAAGAGGGGGTAGGAGATACCAAAAGGGAGATAAGAAAAGAAACAATAATATCTTCCCTGTGTCAAATTCTGCCAACCAAGAGACATGGATAGACACCAATACACCACAGACCACTCGATCATTTTCATTAAGGGAGTCCACATTGGGAGTTCACAATTTATCTGTATGTTGCTCTACCTCCTCTTCTTCTCACATTGCCTCAAATCTGTCGTCACCCTCTACTTTTATAGGGCAAAGTTTACAACCGAACTTATACACCCTACGAGAACGGACACAAGTCCAACGCAAATAGATAAAAATTTGGGTTATGAGTTGACCCTCGTTGATTTTGAACCTGTTGGGAACTTCAACTACTACAACAGACTTTGAATTAAAAATGATATCTGAAGGTCTATCGTTTGTACCTACTACTAGGTTGAATGTTTTCGATTGGATCAAAGAGTTTCATCTATTTATTAGAAAATCCTTCGAACTGTATTTAGGTCCAGACCCCGATGAGGATGACGAGCTTCCCTGAGACGGTTTCTGAAAGTTTGTGCAGATATTCTTTGGTTATGCAAACCGATTGTTGCTGCAGCTGTCTGGGTGGCTGGTCTCAGACGATCATGGAGCTGAACATGCTGGATGTGGAGGTCCTGGTGTGGTTACACTTGGTCTGCGATTGTGAGGCCGGTTGGATGTACTGCCAAATTCTCTGAAATGCCTTTGGAGACGGCTTATGGTAGAGAAATCAACATTCATTGCACGGGCAATAGCTCTGGTAGACATTCCTGCAGTCAGCATGCCAATTGCATGCTCCCTCAAATGTTGCGACATCTGTGGCATTGTGCTGTGTGATCAAACTGCACATTTCAGAGTGGCCTTTTATTGTGGGCACTCTAAGGCATCACAGATTTGTGAACAATATTTGAGAGTAATGGGTCTTTTGTGTATGTAGAAAATGTTTCAGATCTTTAAGTTCAGCTCATGCAAAATGGGAGCAAAACCGAAAGTGTTGCGTTTATATTTTTGGTCAGTGTATATATACACCGCGGTGACATCATCATTGTGCGTCAATAGTAATGACATCAAGTGCTTGCCAGAAGTTTAATAAAAAACATATAAAATGCAAAACAAGAAAGAAATAGTGAATTTACCTTTAGGCTGGTGCTGGTCAGATTGCTGGGACGCACATATTGGCTGAGGTTAATACAACTTGTTGCGCGGTGTCTCTCAGGGGAGACTGTCCATGCACAAATACGTCTTGCCACATGCGTTCCACAAGACTAGATACTGCATAACCAAACACAAGAAAAATAATTACTGTGTGGTTGGAATGCACAAGATTAAAATGATTACAAATATGCAGTATAATCTCAATATAGACAAAACCCCACCTCCTTGAGACCAGGTCTGATTACTAACAACTTCTAAGGGCAAATGGTAAAATAGTACCCTTCAGTAATGTTGATCTGCTCATGAATAGGTTAAATGAAAATTACCAAACTTTACAAACTCTCACCCACACGCGTAAGTTCCAAGGGTGAAAGGTTGGTAATTATATCAATATCAGAGCAATCTCAACATACTGTAGGTCCATCACATTTGTATATGCAATGCTGTATTTTTGGCCATGAAATCAATGGGACTGTTTTGACAGCCATTTAGAAAGGAGTGCACTCGTCTAACGGTTGTTAAACATTGTATTTCAGGGGTTAAAATAAAGAAAAATGTCTACCTCAATCACTTGCACACACAGGGACACTCATTGCTCACTGGAGGCAACAGGACCTGCGCTCCCTGCATAATGACGTCACATGATCAGGCTCTGAGCGTCAGGTCCTGCTGCCTCTGGTGAGGAGCGAGTGTCTCTGTGCATGCAAGTGGTTGAAGTGAGTATTTTCAAAAATAAAAAAGATGGGGGCACTGTGGAAGACATTATGAATGAGGAGTGCCACTAAAGGGAACATCATTTATGCTGGGCGCCACTATGAGGCCCAATTTATATGGGACCACTGGGGGGGATGGGACAGTTTGTGTACTGTAGGGGTTGGGATAATCCACAGAAATTCATCTGTATGCAAAACGTTGTTGAAAACAGCCATACGGCGAGAAAATGGATGCACAAAGGGTTAAAAAATGACCATGGGAAAAATACACTAGCGGAGATTTATCAAAACTGGTGTAAAGGATAACTGGATTAGTTGCCCATAGCAACCAGTCAGATTCCACCTTTCATTTTTCAGACCTCCTTTGGAAAATGAAAGGTGGAAACTGATTGGTTGCTATGGGCAACTAAGGATAATTTGACACTTGCGTTGTGAGGATCCGGCAATTTGTATGAAAACGGACAGCATTTGTAGACGGTTGTCATGCGTAAAAACGAATCCGTTATTTATTTATTTGCGCATGCGCAGACCGGAAGAACCGGATCCAGCACTAATACATTTCAATGTAAATTAATGCCGGATCCGCCATTCCAGCAAGTGTTTTGGAATTTTAGAGATAATTTTCTCCATCCAAAAAACGTGCAGTGACTGAACTGAAGACATCCTGATGCATCCTGAACGGATTTCTCTCCATTAAGAATGCATTAGGATAAAACTGATCAGTTCCTTTCCTGTATTGAGTCCCGAGGACGGAACTGAATGCCAGATAAGAATAACGCTAGTGTGAAAGTACCCTAAGCCAGTTTTCCTTTACACCAGTTTTGATAAATCTTCCCCAATGTGTCCATTTTAATGGCCATTTGTTTTTACATTCATTTGCATGTAGCCCAGCGGGCAGCAACCTCTGGGACTCCAGCTGTGGTGAAACCACAAATCCCAGCATGCTCTATTCACTTCTATGGGAGTCCTAAGAACTGCCAAGCAAGTGTGCATGCTGGGAACTTTAGTTTTACAACAGCTGGAGTGCTGGAGGTTGCTGACCCCTGATGTAGCCTTACATGGGACTGTATATTGAAGGCGGGTGGGGGAGAGAGTGATGTTATTTACATTGGAATGTACATGTATGAGGGATGTTTTTATTTTTTACTTCCTGTAAAGGGGGGCACATATCTGATCATAACCATTGTGAAGAAGGCACATCTGAGCATAATTAGTGTGAATGGCACCCCTGTGGGCACAACTACTGTGAGCGGGGCACAATGTAGGCCTAACTACTGTGAGTGGGGCACACCTGTGCGCACAATTACTGTGAGCGGGGCACAATGTAGGCCTAACTACTGTGAGTGGGGCACACCTGTGCGCACTATGACTGCGAGCAGGGCACACCTGTGGGCACAACTGTGAGCGGGGCACAATGTGGGTATAACTACTGCGTGGTGGCATAAACGGGAATAATTACTATGTGGGGGTATTTAGGGGACTGGGATCGATTGGCTGTCTATAATTATGTTTTGGCTGAAGTTACAGGCTTAGCTTATTATGAAAAAAATTGCCCTCAAAAGTTGGGAGGTATGCAGTGACAATCACAAGGGCACACGGTATAAGAGAGGGCAAATTCCAAGGGACATAAAGAGACCTCTCTACCATTCATTTTTGTGGTTTCAGAGTTAGGGTGCATTCACATGACCGCGCATGTTTTGCGGTCCGCAAATAGCGTCCATGTGCATTCCGCAATTTGCGATTGTGGACTACAATAGGACATGCTCTATCTTTTTTGCGGGGCCACGGAACGGAGCAACGGATGCGGACAGCACATTGTGTGCTGTCTGCATCTTTTGCGGCCCCATTCCACAAAATTGAGGAGCAGATGCCGACCCATTCATATGGTTGTGTGAATGAGCCCTTACTCTGTTGAGGCTTTTGCTACTACACACAAGCAGCATCTGGACTGGCAGGATGCTGGTGGCAGCAGTGGCAATCACAGCCCTAGGCAAGGAAAAGGGCATCTGGTATAAGAGATGACTAATTCAAAGGGAGATAAAGGAACCCCTCTACCACTCATTCTTGTGGTTTCCCAGTTACTCTGTTGAGACTTTTGGCAGTGGCGTTACCTGTTAATCGAAAATACTCTCCGAGTGCTTTTGTAGTGAGGGAGAATTCCCGTTGCCATGTGCCATTGTTGCCTGCTTCAGTTGTTACAGTAAAGAAAGTGTTAACCTCAGATTATCTAAAGCCTGTTTTCCGTTCGTCAAACGGTACCTTATGGTGATGCATCTGAAAATATACGGTCCTGATTACCGGGAGAGGAAGATGGTGGCTTTTGAACTGCTCTTGTGGGACGCTCCCAGGGAGTTTTTTTTTTCCATCTATAAAAAAATCATTCTTTGAAAATATTTTCCATAGCCACAATAAATAAAAGCAAATAGTAGAATAAAGCTTCAAAGAACAGCTGCCTGGAAAATGTCACCCACAGTCTTAATGAGCTCTTTTAACAAATAATCTGCCCGGCTCTTCTCTGGTCACCATGATTTTTTTATTTTTTATAATGCTTTAAATGAAGTCAGTATTCTGCATTTTCTGTCTGCCTACCATGTGTGAATACTGTACATGGAGGATGCTGTAAACAAGCAGGCACGTAGACGCCTCGTTCAGAATTCTACCGCCACCTGAGAAATCTTCTAGATTGCCCGAGATGTGAAAATGAAAAGCTTGTCACTCAGACGCAGACACAAGCTGCAGTTCTCCTCAGACTGCAGATTGTGATTTGCATTTCAAATCAGACTGCCAAGCTTTCCAAAATCTCCCTCAAAATGCCACTACCACTACGTAGCCTTCCCGGCGGCGTATAGACAAAGGAATGCTCCCTTCCACTTCCAACGTATCCCTGTGCCCGCCAGCGACGTATATAGGAAACCAGTGTGCCAGCCTATATTTCTGTCTCTCGGTGACATAATGCTTGTGTCGCACACCTTCTCCCCATTCACTGAGCATTGCAGACCGGCGGGCTGTAAATAGCATCGTGATCAATAGAAGCAACACATAGAACAAGCTAAGCACGTCATTTGTAATGGGTCTAATTGGGAGAACGGCCCCTACTGCAGCAGACAGAGCCCACAGACATTTGGGCTTTTCCACTGTGCCAGCAAGTAGGGGGCACTTGCAGTTGGTGGTCTGTTTTCTGTAGAGTAACGCCCCTTCGTCTGTTCTCACTGCAGCCTGTTCCCAATTTCGAGCTCAGGCAGAATACAACCCTTAGCTTTGAGGCTCAATGTGCCATTGTAGCCGGAGACAGGAAAACTGAGCTTCCCATGCTACCTTTCCCTATATTACTGAATGGGAGGCAGTACCTGCTTGTACTGGTGTACAATGGAAAGCTTTGAGCAGAGAAATTGATAATCTTCATGGAAGAGTAATTTGAATGAAATTCCACTTGACAGGCTGTCTCCAAGCAAAAGCCAGGCAGTGAGGGAGTGTGAGGAGCACACAAGGCTGTAGGTGCACAGCCACATATACACTGTAGCTACATCTCAGCCCCTT
Organism: Bufotes viridis; assembly: GCA_033119425.1. Taxonomy (NCBI): domain Eukaryota; kingdom Metazoa; phylum Chordata; class Amphibia; order Anura; family Bufonidae; genus Bufotes; species Bufotes viridis. The sequence continues at coordinate 506,361,828 of CM065589.1, read as the reverse complement.
AGTAGTTCCTTTGCAGCAAGCCAGAGAGGTGGACATGGAGGAGAACATGGAAGAAGGACAGACACAGAAAGGTAATGTCTTTATGTGATTACTACATAGCCTCTTGCCTTGCAATATGTGCTGCTGCCAGGATTAGAGAAACCCTCTTATTCTTTTTTTTTTTCTGCAGCGTGTATGTGCTCGGCAGTGCAGCCATGTAACGGGGGCTGTGAACCTGCTCCCATGTGAAGAACACTAATCTTCATTTATTTTAGCCTTTCACGCTTGCCTTGCTGGGAAAAATTAGGACCTCAGAGTGAACTGTGCAACAGACACTGACAATATGTATAGGTAGCTGGTCTGACAAAGGAGTCAATGCAGCCATTAATTCCATGATTCAATGGAGCACAAGAATAAAGATTTACATAGAGCCAGGGGGGTGCAGAGGACGAGTCTCTGTTCTCTGCCGCCGTTCTAATAGGCATAGTCCATATTCCTCTATTGTGCGCTGCTGGACGGCGTATTACTGGAAGCGTGTATACGGCGGCGAGCACCAGATCCAGTTTTGCGGAATTGGCGTTATTGTGCAATGATAATAATCTTATTTTTGCCTTTAAATGCTTACATTTAGTAGCTGATGCAGCGTGTTGGGGGAATTAGGCAAACTGGCCGGTGGATTTTTATTTGCCACATCTTTCATCCGTGTTATTGCGCTCTCTCATTAGACCTGACCTACTTACACTAAATGAATCCTGTATTTTTTATGCTGACTTGTTTTTCTAGGTCTTTGTGGGTGAAATTAAAGGGGATCTCAGCGATGCTTCCATCAGGTGTATTGCCATATGTTTACATTTCATGCCTCACTTTTCACCGTGGTTATGATCGCAACCCTAACGATTATTAATCAGCGAGTGATTAACATGTGTTAATTAAAAAATGCAGCCGGTGGATTTTTAGCATGAAACAATACAGACACCATGATGCTACAGGCAAAGCAATCATGTTTTTTTTTTCTTTTTTAATTTTTCCGGTGGCCATGTTTTTTTTTTGGTATTTTGGTGGCCATGTTGACGTGTTGTTTACTTGTTATTTTATGTAAGATTTTTAAATCCCATGACACAACACATGATAAACACTGTTGCTTCGCTATATTTCTTGTTGTCGTCGTTGTTTTACTCCATTTATCTACAGTTACATAATACATTGGTGTCTGCGTGTTGTTTTCCACACTATATTGTCAATAGGGATCATTTATCCTTTTACCATTTGAGCGTATTTTGCGAGTTTGAAGAAAAGATAATATTAACGTCTTTTACACTTTATATGTCCTCCATTACCTAAAATGCACAGAAGGAAGATTTACAGATCCAGTGAATTCTACAACACTGACATCCTGTGGTAGCTGTGTAACTGTGAATAGTCACTGAAGTTATGCACTAATTGTTATGCACTATTTTATGCCTCAGGTCTCTGATTTGTCACTAGTCCCTTGTCGGTACATCTTGGTTGAACCCACTTAAAGAGGACCTGGCTGTCACCTCTCCTGACATATCTAATTTAGTAACTACTTGCAGTCTCCATGCAACAAAAATGCTGGGCATTTTTTCTTCTGATTGTAGGTTGTGCTATTCCTCTATTATTCCCATTAGATGTATATGAATGAATTGTCAGCAGTCTGCCACTATTGTACAGTTTGCCACTGGCAGCACTGATCAGATAGTGGACAGAGAGAGACATCTCCAACTGGTAACACTCAGCTGGACCTTTACTGCAGACTGCTAGCAATTCATTCATACCCCTCTAGTAGAAATGATAGAGGGCTGGCACAACATAGAGTCATAAGAATAGATGCTCCAGAAATGGTATTACATGGGGAATGCAAGTAGATGCTAAAACAGACATGTCAGGAGCTGGGACAAGTCCTCTTTAAAGCTGAAGAATGTTTAGCATTAGTTGCTTTTCAGCTCAGGTCCATTGAAGCACTGCTATGATTTGTGTTGAGGAAAACAAAGCATTTCAAGCGGAATTCAATCTGAAGTTTAGAAAAACTTTGATTCACAATGAATTAGAATTTCCTCGCGCTTAGTGGTAACAAATCAGGTTTTCCTAAAATGGCGGTTGTTACAAAGCGAAAGTAACAAGCCCAAGAACATGATATCACCCATAATGCCGATGCAGCCAGCCAATCAGCAGATAGCCATACCCTGTGATGTCACATCCCTATAAAATCCTCATCCCGCGTGGTGTCCGCCATTGTCCTATGAGCTGAGCATAGGGAGAGACGTGGCAAGTGTTCATGCGCTAGGGACAGTGTTGCTGAAAATAAATAATAGGAGAATATTGGAGAGGGAGAGTGCCGGGACAGTGCAGGGAGACTGCAAGGAGAGTGCGGTGAGACTTATGCTGCATCAGTTCTATTTATTTATCGATATAAGATCATGTGGAAAAGGAGGAAAAGCGGATGGCAGGAGAAGGGCTCCCACCTATAGGGCAGGAGAGCGCTGGGGTTGGAGAATTGGGTATGCCAGAGCTGATTAATATTCTGTGTTTCCTGCCAACCTGCAGATTGCAGGCAAGAACAGCAATAATATGCATATTGTCTCTCCACCTAACCAGCCAAATCCCATACTATGAACAGCCCCTCTTTAAAGGCACTTTAAAGGTACAGCGCAGCCATTAACAATGAAGATGGACTATACAGTGCGGTCTTCATTATTAAATGCGGGCTAATTGGCTGCACAGGTCTTCACTGCAGCATGGCTGCAACCCGCCCACAGCATAGCACGGTACCCTAAGGCAGAGTGGCCTGGGTATACCTGATTTATAGTGATCTATGATGAATTAATTCGGAACTAATTAAAAAAATTGGGGAACTTTGCTGAAGCTGCCAAATCGAATTTTTTAAAACTCTGCTCATCTATAGCTACATATAATATTTCAGTGCTGCCAAACTGCTTTACCCGAAATGAGTCTATGGTAGTATGATCTCATCAGTGTGCTAGGTGTCCCTATGCTTTACACTGCAGCATGTCCAGTACAGCAAATGCAGAATAATAATAAAGTGCAATCAACTAAATCACTAATAAGAAAAAGATTGTTAGATAACTTCAACTCATATACTGAGCCATATATGCCTCAATCAGATGATGTCACAATTGTCTTTCTTTCTTTCTTTCTTTCTTTCCTATTACCATTAGGAATTTGGTTATTGTTTTCAAACATTTTTTTTCTGATTATAACTGAAAATAACACAATTTGTAAGACAGAATTTAAAATGGAAACTTTTAGAGGCATTCCATTTTGATCCGACATAATAGAGGTCCATGGGCAAGCATAAAGGATCCGCCTGGTTTCCGTTATGCTGGACGGAATAGAAAGTCCTGTCGACAGGACTTTCTTTTCCGTCCTGCATAACGGAAACTAGACTACTATTTTGCCAGGTCCACATAATACCACTAGACCATGACCATTATACCAATATTACCACAATGTGATGTAGTACCACAGTGGGGATGGAGATACCAGCTGTATGCAGACACTGCACAGACCATATAAGTGCTACAGTATACTTACATCCACTGATTCACAGGGGATGTCTTCCCTTATTGTAAAGTTGGTGGGATTGCCATGAAGATGTCTTCCATCTATGACTTGTGTCTATAGAGTTTGTTATCCAGAAGTTTTTGGTTCCTCACACTTCCGGCAGCCTCCCTATCGTCTTCTAATTTACAGAAACTCATTGTCCTGCAGATATCCCCAATTGTGTGCCTGTTGCTGCCATTTTTTAATCAAATAAGGTTTTTCTTATAGAGTCTTATAGATATATCAAAAGGTACAAACAGAAAAGACAACCATCCCAGCCCTTTAGAGTATCTGCTGTGTTGGGCAGTGCCCCTGAACGGTATAAATAATATGTTCACAAATAGTTTGACTACTCACCATCCTAACTACAGTACATATTGTATACAGCAGTTATAACACCATTTGTGCCAAACAGATAGTGCTCTATATTGTTCCCCAGACCTTAGTTGTGCCCCAGATTGTAGTAGTAGCCCATGCATTGAACATGCATACCAGAGTAATAATGCCTCTCGCCGTGCGTTGCCGTTCTGCGGCCGTAACTCTGCCCCCGCCCCATTATAGTCAATGGGGACAGAGCGGCAGTCGAGGGGTACACGTGAACTAGCGGCAGGACGGATCCGACAGGCTGTTCACCCGCCGGAACAGCCTGACGGACTCCCCTGCCACTAATGTGAAAATAGCTTTATACAAATCGCATTTTGTAATAGCTGTTTATCATGTAAATATACATGGGTATCCATATCCAGCTCACCTGGCTTGCAACGTAAGTGAAGTGCTGGAACCCTTTTTGTTTTTTCCTGTTTATCATGTGTCATGTCACTTTTTGTTTGCTAAAAGACATTTGCGGTCGTGGCTAAATGGTTGGCCCCGGGCAAGCGTGCCCATCCTAATACCTGAATTGGCCGATTTGTGCCTGGAGCCGGGTACGTGGGCAGCCTAAAAGGGGGCATACCCTGGAGGAGAAGACTAGAAAAAAGGGGGGGGGGGCGATGTCTGGAACGCCTGCCGGGTAACCGTGAGTGGCGATGAAATAGGGGCCCCTCCCACAAATGCAGGCTGAGGACTCAGCCTTCCTAATTTGTCTACCAACCTAACATTTATTGTAAAGGAAAAAATGCTCCAAGTGTCCTACACAGAATGTCTTTAAGTTGATGGTAGCTAATCTTTCAATTGCCAGAATTTATCTGTCCATGTAGTAGATTGAAGGTGATGTTTCTGCAGAAAGGGATTCACAGCAGGTCTTTGAGATTTGCTGTTAACAGCAAGAGGTAGAGGTTGTATACCTGCACATTTACTTTTAGCTCTATAGGAATCTAGTAAGAGTATTTCACATAGAAAACTGTGCATTGTTGTAATCTGTTGCCAAATCATTGTTATTATTAAAGGGACTGTTGTGGAGAAAATTCTTTAGAGATCAAATAGTTTATAAACAGAGACATTCACCCAATCCGATCTCCTGCCACTCCTGTTCTTCCTAGTCTCTGTTCTTGCTATGTCCTTGCTGGTCCCTGCTTCCTGGTTCTGTCTCGCTATACAGGAAACGACTGCTCAGTCAATGGCTGCCTGCATTTCCATGCATTTTATGTGTCAAGATGGGTCCAGGAAGTATTTGGGGACCCAGTAAGTATTTGAACTTAGAGGGTTGGAGGGTAGGGGGTGTTTGGAGAATCGTTTTCTTTATTTTTTTATCCCACTTTGAGCCCTTTCTAAAATAAATTCTCCCACTGGACGCCCCTTTAAAGACTGCATTCCTACAAAGATATGTACCGTAGGTTTTTGAGATGTCCTCTTTTGTGAAGTTACTTTGACCCTACATATTGGCAGCTATTACAGATGACTAATTTTCCTCACTCAGGAATCATCAGATTTTTATCCTCCCTTACCTGTTCCCCCAGTTGAAACCCCCCTCCCCATGAAAAAAGAGAAGTGGGTGGATTCTCCCATTGCCTGCCAATGGACTTGCCCATGATGAGTCTCAGTTGCATGTGATTTGACTGGATGATATAGCTTCCTCACTGAGCAAGAGATGAAGCATTGTTGGGGCAGCAAGCTTGAGTTTCTTCTGAAGTACAAGATAATGGGTCAAACAAGCAATAGAAGACTGGTGTTGCAGAGAGCATAGCAAGCTTGCCTTCTGAAGTATAGACAATTGAATGGACAACTTAGATGTGCAAGCACCAAAAGCAGGAGAAGTTGGTAGAAGGGCAGCGATGCTGTGGCCCATGTTGAATGTACAGTACAACACACTGATTGAAAGAAAGACCTTTTACCTGGTTTGGTCTAAAGTGTCTAGCCATGCACCAAATTTATCATCTATCCTGAGCCACTGTGATACACGTGGTGCAGGTTTAGAGAGTGTTCTTTGAAAGTTTATGAACCCTTCAGAACTATTTTCTATATTTCTGCATATATTTGACCTTAAATTACTTAACATTTTCACACTAGTACTAAAAATAAATATAACCAAATCAAACAAATAAATAAAAATATTAGATCTGGTCATTTATTTGCTGAAGAAAATGATTCAATATCACATGTCTGTGTGTGGAAAAAGTATGTAAACTGGTAGGATGGGCAGATCATTTTGAAGGTGAAATTACAGTCAGGTGTCAATCAATGAGAATACAATCAGGTGCTAGTGGGAGACCTGTTTTATTTAAAGAACAAGGAACTATGAAAGTCTGATCTTCACAACACATGTTTGTGGAAGGGTAACCCTAAGGGTACTTTCACACTAGCGTTTTGGATTCCGTTTGTGAGATCCGTTTCAGGGCTCTCACAAACGTTCCAAAACGGATCAGTTAAGCCCCAATGCATTCTGAATGGATAAGGATCCGTTCAGAATGCATCAGTTAGGCTCCGTTCCACCTCTATTCCGTTTTGGAGGCGGACACCAAAACGCAGCATGCAGCATTTTGGTGTCCGTCTGAAGAGGCGGAGCCTAACGGATCCGCTTTTTTTTACAATGTAAGTCAATGGGGACGGATCCGTTGTCAGTGACACAATATGGTGCATTTGAAAACGGATCCGTTCCCCATTGACTTTCAATGTAAGTCAAAACGGATCCGTTTTGGACTTTGTCATTTTTCTTTAAAGCTAATGCAAACGGATCCGTTCTGAACGGATACAACGTTTAGTAGAGTCGCGGATCCGCCTGTACAAATAAACAGACGGATCCGCACCAACGCTAGTGTGAAAGTACCCTAACCCTCAAACTTATCAACACCAAGGACACCCCATCAGGCAGGAGACCCCAAAAGACTAGAGTGTGCCCCAAAGGGAAGAAAAGGGTAGCCCTTCTCATCACTGCATGGCCCAGGGTACTATCATAGTACTGACTACTCCTGCTACTATCACTCTTCTCCTCTCCTCTGCTGTCCTCTGCTCTTCCTCCTGGATCGTCACATTTGGACTCCTCCAATCCACTGTCAGACAGCTTTTGTTCAAATGGAGGACATTAATGCTTATGATGGACTTATGTCTTTTTTCAACCGTATTAACTATGTAACTATGTAAGTTCAAGCCCATTATTATACATCACAGGAGTGGTCAACCAACGAAAATCATGCCAAGAGCCAGACATGTAATGGCTTATAAGGTCACAAAGGAACTCAAGGTAACCTCTAAGCAACTAAAGGCCTTTCTCACATCAACTAATGTTAATGTTTATTAGGAGGACACTGAACAACAGTGCTGTACATGCCAGTATTGAAAGCCTTTCCTCTCCTAAAACATTGTTGCCTATCTTCAGTTTGCTATAGATCACCTGGACAAGCCATTGGGACAATGTTTTGTGGAACGGATGAGAAGTGTTATGTTTGAAGAAAGGAAAACACTGCACTCTAGCATAAAAACCTCATCCTGTTTGTGGTGGTAGTATCATGTTTTGGGTCTGCTTTGCTGCATCTTGAGTTTGAATGAATCCCTTGAGTATACTAACTACTGACCTACCCTGCAGCTTAAAACCCGAATTAAAGAACTCTGAAATATAGTATTTCATCCCCTTTGATCTAGCATACTTCTAGCATATTATTTAGGACGCCCATGTCTGGATATTAGCACTATCTTTTTACAGAATATCAATATTTGAATACCTATTATTGGGACTTAGGTTTCAAGATATAATCTTGTCATATAAGTTTCCAGTATATTATTGTGTTCTGTGTATGCTGTTCCTGCTACATTGATTTGTGTATGATGTCTCTGATATAGTTATACAGTGGTATTCCTTTTAATATATTTTTACTTATATTCATTTTAATATTTCAATATGGTACCATGTTTTATACATAGATATACTACTTTTTTAGCCAGTATATATCGATTTTTGTATGTTATTAGAACCATTGGTCCACTACTCCTATAATTGTTTTTCATTTTCTTATGATTTTGTAAGCATATCTTATAACTGTCACTTTGAATATGCCATTATTACCATCTCCCTTTCAATTTACACAGGTGTAATATAAACCCAAATAACTGTCCTGAAAATGAAGGGTCCTCTTATTGTTCCATGCTGGAGCACTCGCTCCGATGTGTTCCATCGTGCCTCCAGCACCTCCCCTTTTATTTTATTAGGATTGAGCGAACCTGAACTGCAAAGTTTGGGTTTGTAACGAACTTTGCGAGTTCAGGTACCCGGACCCGAACCCAGACTTTTACACTGAAGTACGGGTTCAGTGTTCAAGTGATTTTATTATTTTCCATTATAACATGGTTATAATGGAAAATAATAGCATTCTTAAGACAGAATGCTAAATAAAATGGCCATTGAGGGGTTAAAAATAATAATAAAAAAAAAACTCACCTCATCCACTTGATCGCGCAGCCGGTGTCCTCTTCTTTGATCGTGCAGCCGGTGTCCTCTTCTTTCTGCAGGCCTGAAAAAGGACCTGCAATGACGTCACCGCGCTCACCACGTGACTTTAATGGGGTCCAGGTGTGGGGTCAAGTTCGGGTCCCGAATCCGAACTTTGACCTTAAGTTCGGCAGAACCCGGTGAACCCGAACTTCCATGGGTTTGCTTAACCCTATTTATGATAAATTATTTATGCTATTGTATTGCCATTTTTATGTTTATGTTGAGTCGAGCAGCAATTTTTATACTGATAGTCAATGGTTTGCACTGCAACATACTGCGATTGCGACACAACAGTCGCAAAAAATCCATTCAAGTTGGATTTTTGTGTGACTGTTGTGTCGCTGTCACAACATGTCACTTGTTGCAGTGTGAAACTATTGACTATCATTACAAAAAATATCCCGGGACATTCATGTTGCAGTGTAGTTGTTCCCTTTTGCGCGACACCTGTCACCGTGTAGCCCTGGCCTTATAGAATGTGGTAGAGAAAGGAGAAGTGCATCATGGGTTTGGTTGGATACAGGAACATCACAAGTAGAGTTGAGTGAACCTGCCTTTTGGCAGGTTTGCGTTTGGGTTTTAAGTTAATTACATAACGGATTCCGTTCTCACAGAATCCATAACATAAGTAAATGCTGACATGCCAAACGGAATGCCTTTAGAGGCATTCAGTTTTGCATGCCGTCATAGTACAACTATATGCCCAGCAGAAAGGAACCCTCGGGCCTGGCCGTACACTTGTATTATGCAGTATGCCGGCATTGAATTACGTGATGGATTCTGTGAGAACGAAATCCATCACGTAATTCACTTAAACCCCGAACCCAAACTCGAACCTGCCAAAATGCAGGTTGGGTCAACTCTAATCACAGGTATCAATCTATTTACAGTGGTCGCTGACAAATTGTAGTTGAAATCCAAACACGTACCCTAACAAAATGGTATATAAAAAAAGAAAGAAATAACAAATATGTATATATAGAAGAATATAAAAAAGAAAGGAGATAAGGAGAGTAATAGGATATGGCAGTGTGGAGACTATTGTGAAAACTAAGCAAAAGCTCTACTCTTCCAGCAGTTGCTACCACTTCCGAATTGCTTTGCGCATATGTGTAGAGATACTGACAGTTCAACAAATTATTTATAAAGAAGGTCCATTAAATTTCAGATGTCATGTATAACAACTACTTGTATATTAAGCTAGTGTTCAGAAGAAAAGGTTTGCATTTCCCTGATGGAATTGATTTGGTGCATGAAAATGGATTACTGTCTCACTAAAGGTACAGAAATTATGTTAATATATAGTTATATTACAAAATTACTAAAATAATATATGATAAAATAGAAAAAAATGCTTTGGCAATTTTTGGCAGATAGCAAGCTTACATATATCTTATCTCTGGCTTGGTGTCTTTATATACTTGTTATTTTCATCCTTACAGATGTTTTCTTTTAAATGAGAAATGTTCTGAAGTCCTGTCGTCTGCTGTTAACATCTGATATTTTCTCACAGAGTTTCGATAATATTCAAGAACAGGTGCAGTGAAGGTTGTTTTAAAAGCTTTGTAGCTGATTTTTCAGCTTGCTTTAATATAATATGTGTGCATTTCTAAGGCTTCTTTCACAATAGCGTTAGGCTTGTCTGGCAGGGGAACAGTCTGCCGGATCTGTACCGCTTGCACACGTGTGCTGCTGGAAGTCCGGCCTGGCCTCATTCACTAGATATTTCACAGTAAGCAGTGGGTGATATTATTGCAAAGTAGAAGTGTATTGGAACCACAGCAACTCCGCCAATAAGTTGCATACCACATAAAGTTTCATAGTGGGGTCCCTGAGTACGGAGGCGTATAGTGCATAATGGTTGGCCACGCTTGGCTGATTCAATAACTGCTGAGTTCCAAACCTGCTCTGCCAACATCAGCACAAAAACTGTGTACCTAGAGTTTCATGGCATGGTTCTCCATTTCTCCATGGTCGAGCAGCTGTATGCCTTATATCACCAAGCACACTGCCAATCATCAGATTGAGTGGTGTAAAGCACATTTCCACTGGACTCTAGAACAGTGGACATGTTTTCTCTGGAAGTGACAAATCACGTGTCTCTATCTGGTAGTCTGTATCTGGTAGTCTGATCGACAAGTCTGGGTTTGGCAAATGCAAGGAAAACATAACCTTCCTGAATTCACTGTGCCAACAAGAGATGAACGAATTTCAGAAAAATTTGATTCGGCCTGATCTCAGAATTTTTCGAAAAAATTTGGTTTGATCTGATATTATTCGCGGCAAATCACATAAAACAACTGGCTCCAGAGAGCCTTTATAGTAGTGTATAACACTGTGCCTTGCAGTAACATGTCTGCTGTGGTAGTGAAATAATACTGTGAGTCAGTATGACATGCAGATGACAGGCGTCGCTCTTAGAATCACTGCACACTTCACTTATTTGGGCAGTTACGGGACCAAAACTAACCAAATAACTCAAGTGTGAACTCAGCCTTACAGGTCAATGTTAGCGTCAAGAAGAAGCGCACTCCTTTTACACCACCGGCAGCTGATTCCACATAGATGACTACAGTACCTGTTCTATTAAACGCTTATACAAGTAGAGACCCATCCGACAGAGTGGAGAATGTGTCAGCAGTAAGCTTGTTTTGACGTCACTGATTATTTTGCCCTTCCTCTGATCCATCAGAACAATAACTCCCAAAAAACTGATCCTGTCTGTGAAGCATCCACCTTCACTCGGTCAGCATTTTGTCAGTAATCCATCCATATAGCTAAAGCCAAAAAAACAGGAGTGGATCCAAAACAGAGGTGACACATGAATGGAATATTTGGATGTCTTCTGTGTTTTGTACCCACTCCTGCTTTTGGCTACCAAATCATAAGCCAGTTCTGATGCAAAAGTAGGGACCATGTAATGCAGGCCTTACAGCTGTTACATAGACAGGATCCGTTGTGCGTCTCATTTTTCCATCCTTCCGACAGATCAGCAGAAGGGTCAAATAAATGATGATGTCAGCCAGGCCGAAAGGCAAAATAGTGGCCCAGTCATGAAGTGAGGAGGGTGGGAACAGCATGAGAAGTCCACAGAGTGGCTTTATGACATAGTGGTGAGGTGGAAGCAGCATGAGGAGACCACAGAGTGGCCCAATGACAGAGCCTGGAGGTGGCAGCAGCATCAGAAGGAGGCCAAAGAGGGGCACAATGACAGTGGGGAGGTGGCAGCAGCAGCACCAGGAGGCCACAGAGTGGCACAATGAGAGTGGGGAGGTGGCGGCAGCATAAGGAGGCCACAGAGTGACACAATGACAGAGGGTTGAGGTGGCGGCAGCAGCATCAGGAGGAGGCCATAGGGTGGCACAATGACAGTGTGGAGGTGGTAGAAGCAGCATCAGGAGGAGGCCACAGGGTGGCACAATGACAAAGTGTGGAGGTGGCAGCAGCATCATCAGGAAGCCACAAAGTGGCACAATGACAGAGTGTGGAGGTGGTGGTAGCAGCATCAGGAGGAGGCCACATTGTGGCACAATGACAGTGGGGAGGTGGTGGCAGCATAAGGAGGCCACAGAGTGACACAATGACAGAGGGTTGAGGTGGCGGCAGCAGCATCAGGAGGAGGCCATAGGGTGGCACAATGACAGTGTGGAGGTGGCAGAAGCAGCATCAGGAGGAGGCCACAGGGTGGCACAATCACAGAGTGTGGAGGTGGCAGCAGCATCAGAAGGAGGCCACAGAGTGGCACAATGACAGTGTGGAGGTGGCGGCAGCATCATCAGGAGGCCACAGAGTGGCAAGGTGACAAAGTGTTGAGGTAGCAGCAGCATCAGCAGACATAGATTGGCAAGGTGACATGGTGTGGAGGTGGCAGCAGCATCAGTAGACCACAGAGTGGCAAGGTGACATGGTGTGGAGGTGGCAGCAGCATCAGTGGCAGATAAGCAGTGGCCATGTGACTGCATAGGATGTCTCTATAGTAGTTCAGTTTGTCCTCCTTCTCAGCGAGTGTAAAAAAGGCCCCCATTTTGCGCCGGTAACGAGGGTCCAACAAGTTGGAGAGCCAGAAGTCATTACTCTGCTGAATAGTGACAATTCAGCTGTCACTACGCAAGCAAGTGAGCATGCATCCGGCCATTTGTGCAAGGGACTCAGAAGGACTCCCTGCCTCCATCTCCACTGCATACTGCCACGTCTTCCTTATCGCCCTGTAGCTCCTCTGGCTGCTCCTGCTCCTCCCCTCCTGTCACCTGTGTAGAAAAACCACCCATTTTGCTACACATTGCTTGTGCTCAAATGTCCTCCTCCTCCAGTTCAGCCCCCACAGGGCTCATGTGGCCGTGAAATCTAGGCAGCACGTCTCACAGTCCCCTGACCAGCCAGATTTACCAGCATCTGTTCCAGGACATAAAGCAGTGGAATGACGTTGTTCATCCCGTAGTCCTGGCGACTGACAAAAAAGTGGCCTCCTCAAAGGGCCTGAGCAAACTGCAGGTGTCACGCATGAGCTGCCACTGGCTGACATCGAAGTTACACAGGGAAGTACTCCTATCCGCTTGGATCATCAAGAAATCGTTTATGGCCTTTCTCTGTTCGTATAGTCGGTCCAACATATGGAGGGTGGAATTCAAACGGGTGGAACGTCGCATATCAGCCTATGTTGGGGGATGCTGTTCTGCTGCTGCAGCTCAAGGAGGGTGTGCTTTGCGGTGTATGAGTGGCTGAAGTACATGCAAAGTTTCCTGGCCATTTTTAGGTTGTCTCGCAGATGGGCGGAAGACTTCAGGAACAGCATGACAACCAGATTGAACATGTGTGCCATGCAGGTCGCATGGCTCAGCCCTCCTTGATGCAGCGCTGACACCATGTTCTTCCCATAGTCGGTCACAATGGTTCTGATTTTGAGTTGTCGCGGAGAAAGCCAGGATTCGATTTCTTGATGAAGGACACGGAGCAGTTCCTCCCCTGTGTGACTCTGTTCGCCCAGGCAAATGAGATGCAGAACAGAGTGACACCGCCGTGCCCTGCACATGTGGTATGCTGGAGGGGCACTGTGAATTGTCCCTGCAGTGAAGGCTGAGGACACGGTGGAGGATGAGGAGGCAGAGGCGGACATTGTTGCAGGACCAACAGCGTGAGAACGTGGAAGCGGCGTCACCTGGCCAAGTTGCTGGTGTGGCTGTGCAGGAACCACATTTACCCAGTGGGCCATAAAGGACATGTATTGTCCCTGACCGTAGTTAAAGCTCCACACGTCGACGCTTCCGTGCACTTTGGCAGACACCGACAGGCTCAAGGACTGGCCCACCTTCTGTTCTACATGTGTGTGCAGGGCTGGTACTGCCTTTTTGGCAAAGAAATGACGGCTTTGGACTCTCCACCTCGGCTCAGCACAAGCCATCATTTCTCTGAAAGGTGCAGAGTCCACCACTTGGAAAGGGAGGGACTGCAGCAACTTGGCCAGGAGCACATTCAGCTTCTGTGCCGTTGGATGAGTGCACGAATACTGTTGTCTCTTGGCAATCGCTTCGGTGATCGATTGCTGACGGAATGACTGACGAGGAGTAGGAGAAGAAGCATCAGGACCATCAGATGATGGGAAGGACAGACAGACCTTCGGCTTAGGTGGTGGAGCCTTGACTGCCTGAAATCGGGTGCGTGCTAATGGGTGATGCAGCGATTGCTGCAGCTGGCTGGACCACCACATCGGAGCCACAGTTCTTCCAGGCCACTTTATGGTGACGCTGCATATGTTGACACAGGGCCATGGTGCCAACATTTGCACCCTGGCCACGCTTCACCTTCTGCCCACAGATTCTACAAATGGCCATGTTCACCTCCGGCGGCTTAACAAAAACCTGCCACACCGCCAAGTAGGTGATTTTACTCCCAACACTCCGCACTGACTAACTGCTACCGCCGCTGCTTCATTGAACCCCTGCACCACTACTTTCCGGGCAGGTAGGCTCCTGCGAAGCAGGGGGTCTATCCTGGGCACATTTGGCTCCCGACCTCCCACTGCTGCCACCCTGCTGACTCCAAGCCACACTAGCGACTTGCTGGCTCCCCGCTGGTTCACAGGCAAGCTGCCTCCCTCTTCTCCCGATGATGATGAAGCTCCTAATTCACCCGGCTCCCAGTGCGATCAGCTACATCATCATCATCGAGTACTGTCTGCACGTCACTGAAGTCCTCCTGAACGGTCTCTGGGTCAGGAGCCTGACCGCTTGCAACACCAGCTCCCATGCCACTCTCCTCATCACTACTTGCCTGCCTACCGGAGAAAGCGGCGGTTGTCTCCTCCACATCTTGGCTGGCCAGTAGCTGCTGACTGTCCTCTAGTAGCTGATCCTCACTGTATAGTGGAGCTGAGCCCACATCATATAATACTTCTCTGGCTGAGGGAACAGAAAAGGACAGAGGCAGGTTGAGGACAGGCGAGGGCACAGGGCCTGCTCCGGGCCATGCCAACTAAGGGTTGTGTCTGACGAACCCACGACTCTTGGCTGGGGGTGTCTAATGTCACTTGGGACGAAGTGGATGACCGAGTCAACCAATCAAGAACTGATGGGTTGCTGGTCAAGACACGACCGCTAGATGACACCGGGAGCTCAGGCCTCTCGCTGCGACTCCTGCTGCCACCGCCCCTTACTCTGCTGTGACCTGTGCCTGCGCCAGAAACATTTAGGCCTCTGCCACTCCCCTGTGCAGGGCCTGGCACCTTCTCTGTCTGACATACTGTTAGATCAAATAAATAAATAAAAAGGAAATTAAAACACCCCAAAATAGTCTGCAATTTTCTCACTTCACCACACAACGGCTAATAAGCCCTTTCCCCCCCCCCCCACTAATACATGCCAAAAAGGCTTTAGAACATATAACTGCACCACTGAACGGCAAGTATATATATATATTTTTGCCACTTATAAAAGGCTTTAGAACATATAACTGCACTGCTGAACGGCAAATATATATTTTTTTGCCACTAATACACGCTAAAAAGGGCTTTAGAACATATAACTGCACCGCTGAACGGCAAATATTATATTTTTTTTTTCTACTAATAGACGCCAAAAAGGGCTTTAGAACATATAACTGCACCGCTGAACGGCAAAGATATATTTTTTTGCCACCAATACTCATCAAAAAGGGCTTTAGAACATATAACTGCACCGGTGAATGGCAAATATATATATATATATATATATATATTGCCACTAATACACGCCAAAAAGGTCTTTAGAACATATAACTGCACCGCTAATCGGCAAATATATATATTTTTGCCACTAACACACACCAAAAAGGGCTTTAGAACATATAACTGCACAGCTGAACGGCAAATATAAAAAAAAATGTCCACTAATACAAGCCAAAAAGGGCTTTAGAACATATAACTGCAGCGCTGAACAGCAAATATATATTTTTTTGCCACCAATACACGCCAAAAAGGGCTGTAATTTTCTCACTTCACCACACAAAGGCAAATACTTTTTTTGTTCCACTAATAGACGCTAAAAAGGGCTTTAGAACATATAACTGCACCGATGAATGGCAAATAGGCCCTTATTTTTTTCCACTTATGCACACCACAAAAGGCTTTAGAACATATAACTCCACCACTGAACGGCAAATAATATATATATTTTTTTCCACTAATACACACCAAAAAGGGCTTTAGAACATATCAATGCACCGCTAAACGGCAAATAGGCCCTTACTTTTTTCCACTTATACACTCCACAAAAGGCTTTAGTACATATAACTGCACAGCTGAATGGCAAATAATATATATATTTTCCACCAATACATGCCAAAAAGGGCTGTCATTTTTTACCACACAACGGCAAATACTTTTTTTGTGCCACTAATACAGGGCTTTAGAACATATAACTGCACCGCTGAACGGCAAATAAGCAGTTACTTTTTTCCACTTATACACGCCAAAAAAGGCTTTAGAACATATAACTGCACTGCTGAATGGCAAATAGGTCCTTATTTTTTTCCACTTATACACGCCACAAAAGGCTTTAGAACATATAACTGCACCGCTGAACGACAAATATATATTATTTGCCACTAACAAACACCTAAAAGGGCTGTAATTTTCTCTCTTCACCACACAACGGCAAATACTTTTTTTGTGCCAGTAATACACGCCAAAAAGGGCTTTAGAACATATATATTATTTGCTGTTCAGCGGTGCAGTTATATTTTTTTGCCAATAATATACGCCAAAAATGGCTTTAGAACATATAACTACACCGCTGAACGGCAAATAGGCCCTTAGTTTTTCCACTTATACACACCAAAAAGGACCTTAGAACATATAACTGCACCGCTGAAGGCAAATAATATATATTTTTTTGCCACTAATACATGCCAAAAAAGGGCTTTAGAACATATAACTGCACCACTGAACGGCAAATAGGCCCTTATTTTTTTCCACTTATACATGCCACAAAGGGCTTTAGAACATATAACTGCACCGCTGAACGGCAAATATATATTATTTGCCACTAATACACACCTAAAAGGGCTGTAACTTTCTCTCTTCACCACACAATGGCAAATGCTTTTTTTGTGCCACTAATACACGCCAAAAAGGGCTTTAGAACATATAACTGCACCGCTAAACGCCAAATAGTATATATACTTTTTTCCACTTATACACGCCAAAAAGGGCTTTAGAACATATAACTGCACCGCTGAACGGCAAAGATATATAGTTTGCCACTAATACACGCCAAAAAGGTCTTTAGAACATATAACTGCACAGCTGAACGGCAAATATAAAAACATTTTTCCACTAATATACGCCAAAAAGGGCTGTCGTTTTCTCACTTCAGCACACAACGGCAAATACTTTTTTTTGTGCCACTAATTCAGGCCAAAAAGGGCTTTAGAACATATAATTGCACCGCTGAACGGCAAATAAGCAGTTACTTTTTTCCACTTATACACACCAAAAAAGGCTTTAGAACATATAACTGCACCGCTTAATGGCAAATATTATATATTTTTTTGCCACCTATACACGCCAAAAAGGGCTTTAGAACATATAACTCCACCGCTGAAAGGCAAATAAGCAGTTACCTTTTTCCACTTATACACACCAAAAAAGGGCTTTAGAACATATAACTGCACTGCTGAATGACAAATAAGCAGTTACTTTTTTCCACTTATACACACAAAAAAAGGCTTTAGAACATATAACTGCACTGCTGAACGGCAAATAGGCCCTTATTTTTTCCACTTATGCACGCCACAAAAGGCTTTAGAACATATAACTGCACCGCTGAACGGCAAATATATATTATTTGCCACTAATACACACCAAAAAGGGCTGTAATTCTCTCTCTTCACCACACAACGGCAAATACTTTTTTTGTGCCACTAATACACCGCAAAAAGGGCTTTAGAACATATATATTATTTGCCGTTCAGTGGTGCAGTTATATTTTTTTGCCACTAATACATGTAAAAAAGGGCTTTAGATCATATTACTACACTGCTGAACGGCAAATAATGTATATTTTTTTGCCAATAATATACGCCAAAAATGGCTTTAGAACATATAACTGCACTGCTGAATGGCAAAGAGGCCCTTATTTTTTCCACTTATACATACCACAAAAGGCTTTAGAACATATAACTCCACCGCTGAACGGCAAATAATATATATATTTTCCACCAATACATGGCAAAAAAGGGCTGTAATTTTCTCACTTCACCGCACAACGGCAAATACTTTTTTTGTGCCACTAATACACGCCAAAAAGGGCTTTAGAACATATAACTGCACCGCTTAACGACAAATAAGCAGTTACTTTTTTCCACTTATACACGCTAAAAAAGGCTTTAGAACATATACCTACACTGCTGAACGGCAAATATTATATATTTTTTTGCCACTTATACACGCCAAAAAGGGCTTTAGAGCATATAACTGCACCACTGAATGGCAAATAGGCCCTTATTTTTTTCCACTTATACACACCACAAAAGGCTTTAGAACATATAACTGCACCGCTGAACGGTAAATATATATTTTGTTGCCACTAATACACGCCAAAAAGGGTTGTAATTTTCTCACTTCACCACACAACGGCTAATAAGCTCTTTTTTGCTCACTAATACAAGCCAAAAAATGCTTTAGAACATATAACTGCACCGCATAAGGACAAATAAGACATAGAAATATTTACTTGTAACTAACCCTATTAATGCCTGTGTCAAACAGCACTTGCACCCCAATAACAAGAACGGTTTGCTGGAATTATAGAGCTGTATAATGGCAATTTGTATCCCCAGGCAGTGCAGCAAGGTGTAATAGGATGCTTCCTATTAGCCAGGCTGTAAACTCCCCTACTGAACCCTGTCCTGCTTCAATACTGTGGAATGATTCCTCCTATCCTTTCCCTGAACTTCTATTCAGCAAAATTAAAGTTTGAAAGTCTTTTCTATCACTGTCCCTAGCAGCCTGCTGACATCTCTTCCTGCACTAAGTACACTGGAAAATGGCTGAATCCAAGATGAATGAGGCTATTTATAGAGCTGTGACATCACAGGGCAGGCTGGCTGCTGATTGGCTGCATGCAGGGCATTGTGGGTGATCCCTCGTTCCCAGAGTTCCTTGCTCCATGTCCTAACACGTGCAGCAGCCATTTTAGGAAAAAATGCGATTCGTTACCACAAAGCGTGAGGAAATTTGAATTCGGTGCGAATCAGATTTTTTCCTGAAATTCGGAACGAATTCCACTTCGTCAATTTCGATTTGCTTATCACTAGTGCCAACTGTAAGATTGGATAATACTGTGGGTTTGTTCTTCAGGGGTTGGCCTAGGCCCCTTAGTTCCAGTGAAGTGAAATTTTACTGCTTCAGCATTTCAAGACATTTGGGACAATTGTAAGCTTACAAACTTGAGAGAACAGTCTGAGGAAGGCTCTTTTCTGTTCCAGCATGACTGTGTGCCCGTGCATGGTTGGGTGAGTTTGGTGTAGAAGAGCTTGACTCTCCCACACAAAGTGCTGACCTCAATCCCATCAAACATCTTTGGATGAACTATAACAGAAATTGTGAGCAAGTTCATCTTGCCCAATATAAGTGTCTGACCTCACAAATTCTTTTCTGGAAAAATGGGCAAAAATACTCAGAGACACTCTCCAAAATCTTGTAGATAGCCTTCCTAGAAGAGTGAAAGCTGAAAAGAGGGACCAACTCAATATGAATGCCTGTAGATTTAGATTGAGATGTCATAAAAGCTCATGTCGGTGTAATTGGTGCCCCAATACTTTTTTTCCCAATACTGTATCTGGTAATTAGTACTAATGTAAGCACAATATAACTCAGATCATTGACTGACTTTCCCCTTTTAATAGCTGGCCAACATCACCTGTCACATTTGAAAGAGGATCGCTAGTAATAAAAAATGTGAGGACCTTAGACCTAAAGCATCCTCAATCATCTGCTTGGTATTCCATTCTTTGTTTTGTTTTTTAAACTTATTACAGTAAAATTAAGTTATTGAGTGGGATTTCTATGGATATGTCCATGCAGGGTCATAACTATAATTGATAGGGCCCCATAGCAAAATAAAATAAGGCAGCATAAGTAGCAATAATAAAGGTATGTATAATAGCATCATATGTAGAAAGAAATCCAGATTATAGCAAAAACCACCGTATGGTTATTCCCCACAAAAAAAGTAACATTTTCTTACACCTGATTGGGCCCCCATCCTCTGGGCCGCATAGCAAGTGCTATGGATATAGTGATTCCCATGTGTCCAAGGTCACGTGTGGCTGTTTACAGATTGACCATTTTTGATGGTATCATAAGTTTATCCATACTGCAAACAATTTCTAAATCTGTTCAGGGAATTGGCCACAATGTCTGCTAGCAGTGTTCTTTCTATTTCTATAAAAGAGAGAAGGATGTCCATAAATCAATACAACACAACACAGTATAATAGTATGTAACTAAACAGATGCAATATTGTAACCTTACCACCATGATGAAGAAGTTCATCCACACTGTAGACAATTTCTAGGAGTTAATACAGTATGTTGAGGGAATTGGGCATGATATATGCCAGTTAAAGGGGTTTTTCCATAAAGTGCATTCTCATCAATTACTCTAGTGCCCAGTCCTCCTTGGATTGTTTTTTATTTTCAAATTCACCTAATTTGCAGTTTTCCCATGTTTGGATCCTACTTTCTGGTTTGTCATGTGTCTGCTGTCCCATCATGTGAGATGTGTCCTGTCATCAGCAGATCATGTGACACAAACCACACCCCAAGGCAGAAGACATTTATATTAGTGGCACAACCCCTTTAACATATGTCAACTAAGGATCAGAACACCCACTTACCTTGATGAATCGAACTGGCCCATAGTACCAGAGGAAACTTTGGTAGGCCCAGGCTCTCATACCATAGTGGGCCCCAAAGGTCCAGAAAAAAAAAACATTCAGAGCTGCCTTTGGAGCCAATCACTTGCCACTAGGGTCTATTTGTTTTAATCAAAACCTATTAGACTTGATTAATCATATAGCGTTTGGGACCCTAGAATAATTTTCTCTGGTGGGCCTAAGAAACCCCAGTCCGACGCTAAATGAGGGAATATTATGTACTATACATATGATCCATTGTCTACACTACAGTGTTGGCAAGTGATAGCGTCAACATCATACTGGCAGTGTCAGTTAAGTGGCATTTTAGGATGCACATTTATTGCTTTGGAAAGATTTATAGGGTCTTGGTCTCTGGGGTAACAGCATGTAACAAGCTGTGCATTATAGTGCAGGGTATACGTTTTCTATAACAATCATTAATTAATAATGCGGATCTCTCCCAGGATTTGGCAGCGTATTGTACAAATTACATTTATTAGCATGAAGGCTATTACAGACCAGTGGCTGAATAGTGATTATGTATACCTACGCTAGAGATTTTCATTCTGTGCCTCACTGGCAGCTCCATCAGTGCAGTCTCCCTTACTGCCAAACAATTAATTATATTCCACTAGATAAAAGCATGGCATTTTCTTTATAAAAATAATAGCTCCGCTGCCTAATGACGCAATGTGAATCATATGACTCTGCCTCAGAACATAGCATTAGTATGATGATGTGGCCCTAAGCACATTTCCTTTGGAAATTTCAGACAAGATCATTAAAATAGTGTCTCATGTTAGCCGAGACCTCTTGAATACTGGTGTGCTCTGCTATTCAACACAGCTTTTATTAGCAAAATGGCTGAGCCAATTCAAGTACTATAGCGTTTTGCTAAAGAATCTGTCACCAGTTTATGTTGCTCTTAGGCCACCATACAACTTTTGACAGATTCCCTTTAAAGAAGCACTCCTACAAAAAGTTCTATTCTCTGACCTATTAGAAAGGTACATGATGCAAACTGTAGTGAAGGTAATCTAATTACGAGTGACTGTATTTGTGAGCTATAACCTTCCTTCTGATCCTCAGCAGTGTCATGTGACCTGCACTCTAATCTCCAACCGACATAGGACAGGAAGTCAGTTGCTTCTCTATTAATTCCTATGAGACTGACATAAATAAACCGGCTTCCTGTCCACAAATAAGATGTTGTGTTATTTAAAAAGTCTGGTCACATGACACAGCTGAGGATCAAAAGGGAGGTTATAACTCACAAATACAGTCACTGGTAAAAAAAATTACCTTTACTACAGTTTACAACATGTACCTTTCTAACAGGTCAGAGAATAAAAATTGTTTTGGGAGTGCTACTTTAAATGATTTTTTAGGACTTATATTGTTGACTTTAATTCAGGATAGGTAATCAATATCTGATTGGATGACATTTCTGCCATTCAGCTGTAGAAAGAGGCCATGGGTGAGTGCTTAAGCGTCTGCCTAGTTCTTTGACGTCATACCCATTGGTCACATGGTCTAAGTGCAACTCAGTCCCATTTAAAGTTTTTTTTTAATCTTTTTTGCACCTTTGTAATTTTAAAGCACAGCCAGCTGTATCAGCTGAAAAACCTCCCTGGTTTTCTCTCTTCTATAGTCTTCTGGCCCTCACCCTGTAAACTTCTGGACGGACCATGTCACATGCGCTGCTACAGCCAATAGTTGACTACAGTGGTGATGTCCCCAAGTGGCGCATCACTGATGGGTCACGCTCTGCTTGAGAATGTGTCCACACTGATGCCAGTCATTGGCTGTAGTGGTACACGTCACTCCATGCATCCAAAGTTTATGGGAACTGAAAGACCGCACAAGAGAGCCAGGGACCCAGAATTGAGCAGTGGGGAGCAGGTGAGTATGTTTTTTTCCCAACAGCTACAGCTGACTAGGATTCAATAAAATAAAAAATGTGAAAAAAGCTGTAAAACCCCTTAAAGTGAATGGGATTGAGCTGCAGTACCAAGAAGAACCACAATACAATGTACGCTGCTGTGCTTGGTATGGTATAAAGAGGCTACATCACTCGCTCAAGTGATCCGCAGAGATGGATGATGGGAGTCAGAGTCCAAATGATCAGATTTTGGTGAGCTAACCTGATAGGTCCTCAATATTTTATACTACGAAAACATCTTTAATAAACTAAAGGACACTGATGTGGCAATTGTTGATGGCTCTCATGTGCCTGCAGATATTTTTTTTTTTACAATGCACATACCGGTAATTGAATGTCTTAAAAATAAGTCAAAACAGTACAAAGATACTGAATTTGTACCAAATATTAGTCAAAGGCGGGGATTTTAATCTCTGCGGAGAAGCTGCCTGGAGAGCCGTGTACGCACTGACACCTGTTTCCTTGCAGTATGTGTCTCCTCACCTTCAGGTTAGCCAAGCGAAGCCAGGGAGAGTGTAGACATATGATAATGAGCCTCTCACCATCTGTCTTTCAGAGAATACTGAATACATTAAATAAACAGAATTCATTAAGTATAATTCTCTATATGAGCCTGACATTTCATAGAATATATAATATTTGTTGGCCGCTGTAGTTTTTGTGGTAAAATCCAGTCACTTGGAGCTATTTCTTTGTGGTTGTTAGTAGCATATATGAAAAATGGTCATTTAGGTCCATTAATAAAACTGAGAAATAATACTTTTCTCCTCTGTCTGGCTGGTATGTATCGGACAGTGTATGGGACTCTTCAGTAACTTACCGCATTGGGTCCCCATATTGGAGGTGCCCGTCCCACCCTAAAGTTACAGCTACAGTGTACACTCTCGTGCAGCAGGTGTTATTTTCTGTACAGGTTCCTGGGCAGGTCTTGTCAACTTCCATTCAAGGACTGACTACATAAACTGGGGTTGGGTTGAAGTAGACACCTACTTTCCAAACAATTTAAGATTTTTTGGAGTGCCAGTGTCGCTTTAAAGGAAAGGCGCCACCAGTTAAAACCAGATAGTGACACACATCCTTTTTATCTAATCTGTTTTTATTTTCTGATTGTAGATTTTTTGTTCTATTTCCTGAACATAATTATGGGGGCGGCCATCTTGCCTGAGCTGTTGTTAGCAGCATTTACAAAACATTGACAAAATTACTTTACAGCACCCCCATGGTCCATAGACATAATGGTCAGGAGGGGACCTCAGTGACTTCTATGGGACAGCTTCCTGGGCATGCTCTGTGCCCTGTGCAGAAGTCATTGTACAAGGAAAGAACAGATAAGCTTTGACAATCACCTATTGTGAATGGTGGATCCTGTCTTATCTGTACACAGAGGTGATATCATTACAGGCCGGTTGAGGAAGGAGATAAGCAGGTAACAGCAGTAACATGATCTGCACAGAAGTGGCGCCTATTATTAGACCTTGTTTAACCAGTCCCCGACCGCCGTACGCAGGATTGCGTCCTGCGGGCGGCCGGGATCTTCTGTTTGGACGCGCCGGGGCGTCATCTCGCGAGACGCGAGAGTTCCTGTTCACAGTGAAGCGCGTCTCGAGAGTTGGACTACAGCCTGCCAGCGATGATCAATCGCTGGCAGGCTGTAGATGCGATATAAATCGCATCAAACAGCTATATCAGACGCTGTTTTATGAACAGCGTCTGATATAGCTGCTACCTGGTCCTCTGGTGGTCCCATTTTCTGGGATTGACCACCAGAGGACCAGGTAACACAGTAAAAGTTGCACCAAACACTACACTAACCCTCCCACCCCACCCCCTCACCTATTAACCCCTTGATCACCCCATCTAGACCCCCTGATCACCCCCTGTCATTGATCACACCCCTTGTAAGGCTCCATTCAGACGTCCATATGTGTTTTGTGGATCCGTGGATTCACGGATCCGTGGATTCACGGATCCGCGGATCCGATCCGCAGATCCTCAAAACACGGACACCGGCAATGTGCTTTCCGCATTTTGCAGATCCGCACATTGCCAGAACTATATAGAAATGCTTTTCTTGTCCGCAATTGCGGACAAGAATAGGACATGTTCTATATTTTTGCGGAACGGAAGTGCAGACTCGGAAGCGCGGATCCGTAATTCGGATCCGAGCGGGACAAAGTCTGTCCCCATAGAAATGAATGGGTCCGCAATTCCGCTCCGCAAACAGAATTTCGGACGTGTGAATGGGGCATAAGGGTCCCTTATCACCGCCAGTTAGTTAGCTACTTGTTAGGTAGCTAGCGCCCAGCCCACCGCACCGCAGTCACTGATTTTGGCAGAGATTTTTCATCCACATTGATCGATGCGAATGAAAAAATCTGTGCCGTTCATTTTTTTTTTCAGCGCAGAGGCTGAACGGAAAAAAATCTCATTACCCGTATGCTCAATATAAGGAGAATCGCAGAAACTCCTAATGCTGGCCATACGTGTAATGACTGCGGAGACCCTCAAATGCCAGGGCAGTACAAAACCCCACATGTGACCCCATTTTAGAAAGAAGACACCCCAAGGTATTCCGTGAGGGGTATGGCGAGTTCATGGAAAATTTTATTTTTGTCACAAGTTAGTGGAATATGAGACTGTAAAAAAAAAAAAAAAACAATTTCCGCTAACTTGTGCCAAAATTTTTTTCTGTGAACTCGCCATGCCCCTCACAGAATACCTTGGGGTGTCTTCTTTCCACAATGGGGTCACATGTGGGGTATTTATACTGCCCTGGCATTTTAGGGGTCCTAAAGCGTGAGAATCCAAATGCGTAAGAATGGCCTGTGAAATCCTAAAGGTACTCATTGGTTTTAGGGCCCCTTTGCATCTTGGCTGCAAAAGTGTCACTCATGTGGTATCGCCGTACTCAGGAGAAGTAGGGCAATGTGTTTGGGGTGTATTTTTACATATACCCATGCTGGTGTGAGAAATATCGCTGTAAACGACAACTTTTTACATTTTTTATTCAAAGTTGTCAATATACAGAGATATTTCTCTCACCCAGCATGGGTATATGTAAAAATACACCCAAAACACATCGCCCTACTTCTCCTGAGTACGGCGATGCCACATGTGTGACACTTTTTGCAGCCAAGATGCGCAAAGGGCCCAAATCCAACGAGTACCTTTTAGGAGGGTATTTTTACGCATTTTTCTTCTCACGCTTTAGGGCCCCCTAAAATGCCAGGGCAGTATAAATACCCCACATGTGACCCCATTTTGGAAAGAAGACACTAAGCAGTCCATGAGGGCATGGTGAGTCCATGAGAAATTTTTGGCTTTGTTTGGGCGCAAGTCAGCGGAGATTGTTTTCTTTTTTGTGAGATTTTGTTTACAATACAGTCCTATTCACTCAATTCAGCGATAAAAATGAAACATTTCTACATGAACTCACCATACCCCTCACAGAATACCTTGGGGTGTCTTCTTTCCAAAATGGGGTCACATGTGGGGTATTTATACTGCCCTGGCATTTTAGGGGCCCCTAAAGGGTGAGAAGAAGTCTGGAATCCAAATGCGTAAAATGCCCTGTGAAATCCTAAAGGTACTCTTTAGTTTTAGGGCCTTTTGCACTCAGGCTGCAAAAAGTGGCACACATGTGGTATCGCCGTACATTCAGAGAGTGGCAATGCTTTGGGGTGTAGCTTTATATATACCCATACTTTGTGTGAAAATATCTCTGTAAACTGACAACTTTTAAAAATTTTTATACAAAGTTGACAATTTACAGAGATATTTCTCTCACCCAACATGGGTATATGTAAAATACACCCCAAAACACATTGCCCTACTTCTCCTAAATACGGCGATACCACATAAGTGCCGCTTTTTGCAGCCTGGGTGCGCAAAGGGCCCAAATTCCAAAGAGTACCTTTTAGGTTTTACATGGCGGCTCACAATTTAGCTCCGCCCAAAATGCCAGAACAGTAAACACACCCCACAAATGACTCCATTTCGAAAGTAGACACCCCAAGGTATTCACTGAGGGGCATAGTGAGTCCGTCTGAGATTTTTTTTTTTTGCCAGAAGTTATCAGAAATTGAAACTTTTTTTTTTCTCAGAAAGTGTCATTTTCCGCTAACTTGTGAAAAAAATGAAATGATACATGAACTCACCAAGCCCCTCCGTGAATACTTTGGGGTGTCTTCTTTCTAAAATGGTGTAATTTGGGGATATTTATACTATCCTGGCATTCTAGCACCTGAAGAAACATGACAGGTGCTCAGAAAGTCAGAGTTGCTTCAAAATGCCAAAATTCACTTTTTGCACCATAGTTTGTAAACGCTATAACTTTACCCAAACCAATAAATATACACTTATTGGATTTTTTTATCAAAGACATGTAGAACAATAAATTTAGAGAAAATTTATATAGAAATGTAGTTTTTTTGAAAAATTTTACAACAGAAAGTGAAAATGTCATTTTTTTGCAAAAATTTCGGTAATTTTTGATTAATAGCAAAAAAAGTAAAAATGTCAGCAGCAATGAAATACCACCAAATGAAAGCTCTATTAGTGAGAAGAAAAGGAGGTAAAATTCATTTGGGTGGTAAGTTGTATGACGGAGCAATAAACGGTGAAATTAGTGTAGTGCGGAATTGTAAAAAGTGGCCTGGTCATTAAGGGTGTTTAAGCTAGGGGGGCTGAAGTGGTTAAATATAGATATTAACATTGAAAATGAAAAATAGCATCATCAAAAATTCTTTAAAATCACATTAAACATAAAAATGTGATTTAAACAATAGGTCGTTTTCTGATGACACATTCCCTTTAATTGTAGCTTGGTGAACTGTCAGGGGCCCCAACATTCTTTCCCATTCCATTATAAACAAGAATAGCAATGCATAGTATAGACTAGAGGTTTATCAATAACCTGGGCCATAGATTCTACTTAATAGCGTTGTCCACTTCTTTACAAGTGATAGCCTAACCTTAGGATAGACCATCACTACATCACGGGGCCAAACCGCCACTCCACAAGTCTGATGTGTAATCTGAATTACGTGTAAAAGCATGTGGTATCTGTCCTCTAAGATGCTCACTCACTGTTCTCAAACCAACACATGCATATCCCTAATAAAACCTTCACAAAGGAAAGCTCTTTCTTTGGGAGTGGGATTTCCTTGTGTTCCCTCCCTCTTCAAGACTCTGGTCCAATTTATTTATTTTTTTGTGTTTGTTATGGTCAGATTAGCATTGTTCCATATTATGTTAGGTTTTCTTTGTTTTTAGATGCCTACATCACCATTCTTAGGCCTCATGCACACGGCCGTTGTTTGGGTCCGCGTCCAAGCCGCATATTTCGCGGCTCGGCCGCGGACCCATTCATTTCAATGGGGCCGCAAAAGATGCGGACAGCACTCGTGTGCTATCATCCAGATATAATGTGTCGTTTATGATGCCGGAACGGAGCGTGAGCAACTCCGTGTTTGGATCAGCGGTTTGCGGACATAAAACACTGCCCGTATGTGCATGAGGCCTTAGTCTGATTTCACACCTAGGTTTTTGGTGGTGTGCTGCATATATTAGCTAAAGGTCTATGGGAAATATGAAACATGGGCCACACAAGCTTTTTTGCTACTGATGTTTTTGTCTATTAGGTGACTTTTTTTGCCATTTCCGACATTTTCTCTATAGGGGTAAAACACCATGAAGAAAATGGCTTTTTTTTGTTACTGGTAAAAAAAATGTATATCTATAAAAAAAAGGAAACCTGACAAAAGCCTAGTGGACCCAGTATATGTCAATGAGATGCATCCAAGTTTGATAGGATCTGATAATGGTTCAGAGCCCGGACATACCCAGAATTTCACCCAGGCAGCACCTATGAGATAAGCATCAGAGCATTTCATGCTGTATCGCGCAAGGCAAGGGCTTTTTTGTAATGACACACTGCCCATCAGTGTTCCCTGTGACGTCACCGGCTCTGATGGGTAGGCCTCCACCTAGCAGCCCCAATGGAGAGCCAAGTACGTCACAGGAAAGCCATATAATGCCTTTGCCCTGTGCGATTCAGCACAGGGCAACGGAGAGCATCGGAGCATAAAATTCTCTGATGCTCATAACAGGGGGCTGTCTGAGTGAAAATGTCGGTATGTCCGGGTTTAGCTTTGAACCTCGACTACTGCTTTAAGAGTCGAGGTTTTGCCTTAGGCTACCTGCATATAGTTCAGATTTGTATCCACAAGAAATCCACACCAAAACCGCACAAAAATTCATATTTTTTGTGTGTTTTTATACGGTTTATGCTGCAGATTTTCTGTTTACATTAATATCCCCTTTGAAGTGTATAGGGAAAACCCCTCTAAAGAAGGTGCAGAATCGCACAAACAATTGACCTGCTGCAGATTTCTAAACCCGCACGGCAGGTCAATTTCCGCACGGAAGAAAAAACGAAGTGTACATGAGATTTGTCAAACCTCATTCACTTTGCTGGTACTGCATTACATTTCGGTATTTCCACACGAAACTCCATCCAGAAAAAAAGCACGTAATCCATCCCATGTTCAAACCTGTACACATGGGATAAAAATCATCCAAAATGTAACGTGGGCAACCTCTCTCTGCTAAAATGTGATATGTTTAGTTGGAAAACATAATAGTATGGCACGATTAGCCAATCTTTTGTACAAGCCCAGTGAGTTTTTATTTCATCGCTGATTGGCGAGTTTATTCTGCTAAGTGGCTGAAAGGGCCGTTTGTACAAAGCTTCCCACGGACGGCAGGTCGCCCACGTCCCAGACGGTGCTTCTCTTATACGTGGCAGCCGTTAGAAGTGCTTGTGACGCCATCCCATTTCTTATGTCCTAAAATATCTCCCCATTGTTTAAAAGCAGTGGGTTATTCCATGGATGATTGGAAACTGGAGATGAATGTAGAGTTCAGCATAATGCTATTGCACATAATAAATGAATAAAATGATGGTATCTGTCAGAGGGAATTGTATGGATTGCTTCAGTCCTGGCAGCTAGAACGTATTGCAGCATTATCTCCATGACCCGACGTTTCATAGTGTACATCTTTTTTTCTTCTTCTTCCAACACTTTTTAATTTCAGTTCACAGCTCTCAATTTTGTACTTGATGCTTCTTATTCTTTATGTTGAGCAGAGCCTGCTGCTATATTCTTTTAATTATTTTTGGATGTCTTTGCCAAAATTTTGAGCTCTTCTCGGTGCCAAAGTATTCATTAGTCTGATAATACTGAATATTATAATTTATGGTGACAGTTTTGTATTGCTGTCACATCTGCCCTAGTCATTTCGGTATAATTTTATAATACTATGTTATGTACTGTGACTTCTCTCGAGTGCTGCCCTGTACAAGGCTGCACACAAGCTGAGAGATATTAATGTCCATTTACTTGCACCTTGTTATATGTTAAATACTATTGAGAACACATGTAAATGACCATATTATGGGTATGGATCCTTAAAGGGGTTATGCTATGCTATGACTAAAGGGGTTGTCATCAAGGATAGGTCATCAATATTAGATTGGCGGGGGTCCGACACCCAGCTCCCCTGCCGATCAGTGCTCACGTGCCGTCTCCCGTCTTTCTTCGTATCTGCTGCCGTCTATCGTCTTCTTCTCAGGAAGAGAGAAGGGAGGCGGCACATGCACAATGCGCGCGCGTTATCCTCATACAGCTGATTGGGGGGGAAGGGGTGTTGGGTGTCAGACCCCAGCCAGTCCTGAGGATAGGTCATCAATATTCAAAGCCCGAAGAACACCTTTTAATGTTAAAAATAAAAATCAGACATCATATAGTACATGACTATCTCGTTATAACTGAGCTAGAACCAGCCCTTTACCTCACATGGATCCAAAGATCTTCCTGCTAGATTCTCTTCAGACTGGCAGGTCGGGGGGGTTTGCCTTTTAGCAAGGGATGTATTCCTTCCGCTGCATCTTTCTTCCTATCACAGCTCAGTGGCTGTGTCCTTTCTGCTGCATCTCTCTCCCTTTAACAGCTTCGAAGATTTTATATGAAAAGGTCCACAAGAAAAAAATAATGGCATGTTTTGTAGAATGGTGAATTACAATGGCATTCTTCCCTAGAAGAATCACTTGCAGTATGATCTGATCTAAGGTCAGCCATGGTTTTGGCACTTCAGCTGACATGGCATGGTATCACTATTTTATCAGCAATGCATATCGGGGTATGAAGGTGCCTGTACACCTTCAATAGCTGACGGCTAAATGCTCATTAGGGTGACAGCCATACATACATGCCCGGCCTAGCGTGTATGTGTTTTTTAATTGGGAAAGAGGAGAAAGCTGTTGCCAGACGCTTCCTGCTGGAGCCCTCCATACAATTTTTGGCTGGCCCGCTGACAATAGTTGAATGTATATGGGGCCTTAATGTTGACCCGTAAGTAGATTACAACAGTCAGTGGTCTTGCAGGTTAAACGCAGGGAATTTAAAACTCCTAGCAGGCCTGAAGGTCATGGTCGGATTGTCAAGAGTTTCCTGTAATAAACTAGCTATCAGCTGATTGATAGATACATTTGTAATAAAACCATCATGCAGCTGTATACTAGATGGGAGGGGGGGGGGTTCCACTGACAATTTTTAGGAAAGACACCAGTAAGACTCTATAATCGTGAAATCTCTGACTTCATTGCAAGACAGTTGTTTTCTATAAGGACAATCTGTTCCAGCTATGATCTGAACAAAAAACACGGTAACATCTGCGAGTTTTATTTTTAGAGCTTTGAAATGGCCAGACAAATAAAAAAAAACGTGCCTTTTGTTAGTCGTAATTTACAAAGCCATAGAAATTTAATTCAAAGCATTCTGAGTACAGAAGAATTCAGCCAAATGTGAAACATATGAAGCACACTATGTCGGGGTCGGTATTTGCAGTTTAGATACCCTGAACTGCACAGTGCGCTCTCGGGCACTTTGCGGGCTCCATTCTAAGTATAGGTGGAACCCACACCTATCAGACATTGGAGGCATATCCTAGTGATATGCCCCCTATGTCTAACATGGGAGTAACCCTTAAATGGCCTAGTAGGAATGAGCCTCCTGATTTACAACTAGAGTCACATTTATGCAGTTAGTTTTTAGATTTTTTTTAATATTTCAAGATGGAATCCCTCACTTGGATCAGCCCCATTCTGCTCCCTCTGTGATCTGTTAAAGGCTCACGCACACGACTCTATGTTTGGTTTGATCCAAATTTTTTGTGGATCCCATGTGGACCCATTCACTTCAGTAGGGCCTCAAAAGATATGAACAGCACACCGCGCGCTGTCTGCATCTGCATGACCATTCCACAGCCCCAATAAAAAGATAGAACATATCCTATTCTGGTCTGTTTCGCAGTGAAAAAGTAAATGCCTGCAAGCACACGGCAGGGATCTGCAATTTGCGACCACAGAACACTTATGGCCTGATTCTGCATTTATAACTGAGCAGTGTCGGTCCATGTCCGCTCCTACAGCCGACGTTTGGCTGTCAATGTACAATACGGGGATCATAGACGCTGACTGAAACGCGTTACATTTGTGGAATGATAAAACAGGTTGGTGTTTGATAGTGAAGATGGTCGTCATGGAAACTAATTAGCTGTTTGTGCCAATCTATGTAAATGTCATATTGTGGTTGAGAACAAAATTAAAGCAATTAGTGTCATTTTTCTGCAAGTTCAAAGTTGAGGGAAGCAGTGGAAGCGTTGGCTGATCAGAAGCTATACTTCATCAACTTAGAACATTTAAATCACATAAGCTTTAGTAACGTGCACATAGCAGCATCCAGTACAGCAGTGCAAGAAACTGTACTGCCCCAAAGCACTTTCCTACAGGCTCCGTTCATCTCCGAGTGTACAGAGATTTTCATCTACAACAATATTTCTAGGGAAGATTACCATTGTATACACAATGCATCAGGAAAGTCCTCAGTCTTTTTTAAATGTTTTATGATGTTGTGGCCTTGTGCAAAAAAAATAAAAATCAATTGTTTTCCCCATCATTCTGTACTCAATACCCCACACTAAGAAAGTGAAAACTGAATCTTAGAAATCTTTG
The DNA here is from genome assembly GCA_033119425.1 of Bufotes viridis. Lineage (NCBI taxonomy): Eukaryota > Metazoa > Chordata > Amphibia > Anura > Bufonidae > Bufotes > Bufotes viridis. Next base: position 506,328,997 of record CM065589.1, on the reverse strand, counting down.
CAAAGTTATGAAAAGTAAAGATTAACATTTTGCATGGACATAACGTACTGTAAGTATTCAGACCCTTTGCTATGACACTTGGAATTTAGCTTTGGGGGCTTTCCATTTCTCTTGATAATGTTTGAGATGTTTCTACTCCTTGATTGGAGTCATTAGATTGCTTCTCTCATAGACTCTGATGCATTAGCATTGGAGTCTATTAGAATTACACTGTGTTCCTATGAAGCTCTGCCACAGGCAGGTTCTCCATAAGAACTACTGTGCGGCAGACCTGTACCACTCTTGAGTACAATGGCTGCCCCACACTGCATCTGGCTACCCTGATCCTTGCTGGGGGAACTGGAGCGTGCGCTCCCGGTCTTTAAACTCTCAGATGCAGTGGTTAAATGTGACATCTGAGAGGTTAAATGTATGCGATCGATGTTATCACCGATCGCATACATTAGTCCCAGGTGCTTGCTGTTTAAAGTTTTAATTTTTAAATGTCTGACCGCCAATGTAAATGTATGTTGGGCAGTCATGAAGGGGTTAATGCACTTATTGTGATGATTTGTAGAATTTGGCGATTAAGTGGACTCTTTATAACAGGCTCTGCACAGTAATCTCTTATAGAAAAAGCTAATTGCTACCAATCAGTCCATGTAAACCAAATGTCTCCATGCATTATACTGTAGTAGCTGAGCTCAGCATTTAGGGATGTGTCTAATGACAAGTCTACTTGTATAAACGTATAAACTGTTTCCAGTAGCAACCAGCAGAGTTGTGATTGCAACTCTGGACTATGTACTGTCTTTAACTCAGGAGCAGTACAATATTAAAATGGACCTGTCCTTACAAAATGCAATGCAATCTGCAGGCAGCATGTTGTACAGCAGGAGGAGCTGAGCAGAGTGATATATAGATTTGTGGCAAAACATTCAGTAAAACTCATAATTTATAGATTTAAATCTTTCCTCTTTCTGACTTCAGTTGTACACGGGGGAGGTGTTATCAATGATTGATAGCATTCTCTGTGTAAGTGTGTATACAGAGATAGCTGTCAGTCGCTGATAGTTGTACACAGGGGAGGTGTTATCAATGATTGATAGCATTCTCTGTGTAAGTGTGTATACATAGATAGCTGTCAGTCACTGATAGCTGTACACAGGGGAGATGTTATCAGTGATTGATAGCATTCTCTGTGTAAGTGTGTATACAGAGAGAGCTGCCAGTCACTGATAGTTGTACACAGGGGAGGTGTTATCAGTGATTGGTAGCATTCTATGTGTAAGTGTGTATACATAGATAGCTGTCAGTCACTGATAGTTGTACACAGGGGAGGTGTTATCAGTGATTGATAGTATTCTCTGTGTAAGTGTGTATACATAGATAGCTGTCAGTCACTCATAGCAGTACACAGGGGAGGTGTTATCAGTGATTGATAGCATTCTCTGTGTAAGTGTATATACAGAGATAGCTGTCAGTCACTGATAGCTGTACACAGGGGAGGTGTTAGCAGTGATTGATAGCATTCTCTGTGTAAGTGTATATACAGAGATAGCTGTCAGTCACTTATAGCTTTATAGAGAGGAGGTGTTATTAGTGATTGATAGTATTCTCTGTGTATGTGTGTATACATAGATAGCTGTCAGTCACTGATAGCTGTATATGGGGAGGTATTATCAGTGATTAATGGTATTCTCTGTGTAAGCGTGTCTACATATATATTTGTTAGTCACTTAAAGCTGTACATGGGGAAGGTGTTATCAGTGATTGATAGCATTCTCTGTGTAAGTGTGTATACATAAATAGCTATCAGTCACTGGTAGCTGTAAATTGGGGAGGTGTTATAAATTACAGGTTTTACTGAATCTTTTCCCGCAAACTATATATGTCAATCTGCTCAGCTCCTCCTGCTCTATAACATGCTGCCTGCAGATTGCATTGCATTTTGTAAGGACAGGTCCATTTTTATATTGTACTGCTCCTGAGTTAAAGCCAGTACATGGTCCAGAGCTGCAATCACAACTCTGCTGGTTGTTACTGGAAACAGTTTATACAAGTAGACTTGTCATTAGACACAATCCTAAATGCTGAGCTCAGCTACTACAGTATAATGCATGGAGATGTTTGGTTTACATGGACTGATTGGGAGCAATTAGCTTTTTCTGCATGAGATTACTGTGCACTTCTCTGCACTTCTTAAACTCTACAAATCACAACAAGTGCATTAAAGGGCATCTGTCAGCGGATTTGTACCTTTGAAACTGGCTGACCTGCTGCGTAGACAGCTGAAAGCATCTGTGTCCGCTCCATGTTCATACTGTATGTGCCCTTTGTGCTGAGAAAAATGTGAAACATTTAAAGTCATATATCTACTAAACTAAAAAAATAAAGCCGAAAAGCAACCCTTTCCCCATTGTGCCATGCTGCCCTTGTTGAACACAGAACTTCAGTAGGTGCAGTTGACAGTACAGATGGAGCTTGGCATATGGTGTGAGTGAGTATATAATCTGCAGTTCAGAAAGTGCTTGAAAGCCTCATATGTCCTGTCCATACGTTTTTTATAGACTCTCTGACTAAGGCTACATTAAGACGAGCATTGTGAAATTGGTCCATGTTCCATCCACTAAAATTTGACAACATCCGTGTGAAATCAGAATTGCCTCCAACTGCATACCATTTATTGATTTTTATTTTTCAACCATCCATAAAAAAAAAAAAAAAAGCTTCCACTTCTTTTCAGCATCTACTAGCAACCATCTGAGAAAACATGGACTACACACGGATGGTGTCCACGTGCCATCTTATTTTTCAGTGAAAATCAGACCAAAGTAGTCCATGCAGCAATATTCTCGGCACAAACCAATGGCATTTAAAGAAAATTAGGCATGTGAGTTGGTCTATTGACTTTTAAGGGATTTTCTGGTATGCATCAACATCTCTTAAAACAGTCATGTATGAAGGTAGCTGAAATCCTTTAATGTATCCTTTATTGCTCCTATCTTCTGTTCTGTGACCACGACCATGCAGCTGCTTCCTATTTCCTGTGATGTTATGTCCATGGACATGTCAAATCAGCAACAGGGGCAGTGATAGGGGAGTGTCTATGTAACTAGCTGGGTGGGAGGAGCTATAAACTAGCAGGGTGTTGTTAGGAGCAGTGATTGGGGAGTGTCTATGTAACCAGCTGGGTGGGAGGAGCTATAAACTAGCTGGGTGTTATTAGGGACAGTGATAGGGAGTGTCTATGTAACCAGCTGGGTGGGAGGAGCCATAAAATAGCTGGGGGTTGTTAGGGGCAGTGATAGGGGAGTGTCTATGTAACCAGGTGGGTGGGAGGAGCTATAAACTAGCTGGGTGTTGTTAGGGGCAGTGATAGGGGAGTGTCTATGTAACTAGCTGGGTGGGAGGAGCTATAAACTAGCTGGGTCTTCTTAGGGGCAGTGATTGGGGAGTGTCTATGTAACTAGTCTGGTGGGAGGAGCTATAAACTAGCTGGGGGTTGTTATGGACAGTAATAGGGGAGTGTCTATGTAACTAGCCTGGTGGGAGGAGCTATAAACTAGCTGGGTGTTGTTAGGGGCAGTGATAGGGGAGTGTCTATGTCATTAGCTGGGTGGGAGGAGCTATAAACTAGCTGGGGGTTGTTATGGACAGTAATAGGGGAGTGTCTATGTAACTAGTCTGGTGGGAGGAGCTATAAACTAGCTGGGTGTTGTTAGGGGCAGTGATAGGGGAGTGTCTATGTAACTAGCTGGGTGGGAGTGGCTATAAACAAGCTGGGTGTTAGGGGCAGTAATAGGGAGTGTCTATGTAACTATCTGGGTGGGAGGAGCTATAAACTAGCTGGGTGTTAGGGGCAGCAATAGGGAAGTGTCTATGTAACTAGCTGGGTGGGAGGAGCTATAAACTAGCTGGGTGTTGTTAGGGGCAGTGATAGGGGAGTGTCTATGTAACTAGCTGGGTAGGAGGAGCTATAACCTAGCTGGGGGTTATGGGCAGTGATAGGGGAGTGTCTAACTCCCCTATCACTGTGTATTTATTATGAGAATAAATACACATATATAAGCATCCGGCTGGTACAAAATCTGTACAGTAATACCACAAAATAATGACAATGGAGCTACGTCTGGGGAAAACATCATCATTATTTATCAGGCCATCAAGCTGTAAGTAGAAACAGGATCAGCAGTTCCTTTATGCAACTGATAAAATAAATACGCATTTCATTTCAGTGATTGTCCCAGGGAGCAGGGAGACAAGCTGAATAAACCATTTGCCTGCCTGCTTGCTGATGTGGGATATTTTTTAGAATAAAACATGCAATTTTACATTTCAATAGAAAATGAAAATTAATAGCTTTACACTTTTTCTAGATCCAAGTTTATTAATACTTATTCAAACTTTCCCAAGATGCAGGGTATGAAAAGCTGTCCTCCCGGCAGTGCCGATGTAGACATTTCACTATGGAGACATTTTGTATTTATTTCATTGATATCTTTATTACATTTTTGTTTTTTAATGGAGTGAAATGGTTATTCCCAGAATAGCACCTCGTCACCTGTGCAGATGTTCTTCATGTGGACCTTGCTGCAGATTTGACCACAGCTTTCATCTTCTGAATTGCATTTGGTAAAATCTGCATCCCAATCGCTGAAAAATTCTGCAGTAAATTCAAAATGCCTACAATTTGCTGTCGACTTTTCTTTTGCATGGGAATTGGGTTTTAGAAAACCACATTACCTTATACTGGACTGTGTTACAATATGTTCTGGATTCACTATTTATCAATCCAGCCAAAGGGACCATTTCCAATAGTAATGGTATGAATGGATTTGCTGCCTATGCAGTCTTCTAATATTGGATTTTAAAGTGGCAACAAATCTGGAACAATTTTTACATATTTATTTACTGTAATCTAAACTGTATTATTATTCTTATTATATTTCTATATTTGCATGTTTAGAATGATACCTTGTTTTTAGCATAGATTTATATAGGCAAGCTTGTAAAGACTAACAAGCATGCCTGAATTCTACTAGAAGGTCCAGGCATCAGCACGCTAAACTCAATAGTGGCTCATTTCTGCAGATCCTAAGATTTCATTTTCAGCATCTTGATATTTCTCTCTCAGATTTCATCCTGATAATGTGTTAGTCTCTATTGTCCCTGTGAATTTGTTGACGGACAGTAATTGGGTCACTGCATTGAAATGCCTACTATAAGCTCCGAGTTCTCCTTCCTTGTTGGCATGACAACCACGGTGGTCGATTAAACATGCGCAGATCAGGTCGGAGCCTTGAGTTAACAAGTGCTTCTGACATAGAGAGAGAAGAAAGAGAAAACCATACAAGCATCTAAATCAATTCAAAAGCAATATAAGCAGTAACCACAGTGAAGATTATATGTACGTGATAACGATGATGTCTCTATATGATCTGCAGAAAATCGGGTATCCTCCTCTAGTAGCTTTAATCATCAAAATCGTAAATCAGATGTACATTGAGAGAAGGGATCTGTAACAAATAGATTGGAGGGCGGCTGAAGATGCGTTGCTGTGTACAATGGCAGCACCTCTTTGTTCCAAGCACCTGCACTAAGCGAGGGCCTTTCTCCTTCTAGACATTGTAATCTTTAGATAATTAGGAATGATTGTCTCATGGGGATTAGGGACCGTTGTGCCTGAAGTCTAACAGATGGGCAGGCGAGTGTTAGTGTATTCTGTATCATACAAGTGTCTCATGTAGACAAAGGTGCACTGCTACAGAAGATCACAGATTTCTATTTCACCCTGTAAATCACAACCCAAGATTAGTGCATAGCACCATCACTTTTATAAGTACAATAAACTGAATGCACATGAGAAAGTGTTTATATATATATACTGCAATCAGGACACAAAATAAATCATCCAACACGCCAGAAAATCTAATCTATGCCAGCTATAATTTGAATGATAATTTACAACACTTTCTCTGACAGGCTGCTGATGACCACACCCCATCACACTAACCCCCACCCACTTTTAGAACAGTAAAAAGTTGGAAATTACAGTGGAATTGTGGCATGCACCATCATTTATGGTTGTTGTTTTTTTAGCAACAGTTCCACAAAAGTGGTGTAAAAAGCTTAATGAAAGTGGCACATCATTTCCACATAGCACATGATGTCCCTTAGGTTTAGCCCAAAGTCAAACTGGTCAGTTGGCACAGTGGGTCCATTCTACTCTTTGTGACTGTGAGCTGTTCGGAATTGTAGATATGACTGCTCATAAATATTAATGAGATTATGCCTATGTTCAGCCCCCTTTTTAAACAAGCCATTAGTGGATCATATGACCTGACACGCTAGGCTGAATCTGCTTGAAGTAAGTGAAAGAGACTGGAAAAAAAAACACAACGAGGCATTAAAAAAGTAAAAGACATACTTGAATGCCTTCAAGGAAAATTATCATACTCTAACATTAATTAGTGGTAGATACATTTTAACTCAAACTTGCATTTGAAGTGAGGGATGTGGGAGATTAGTGGGTGTGGCACTTTGCGTGCTGTCAAGACTAGAGTTGAGCGAACTTGTGTTTTAAGTTCGGCGTCCAAAGTTCGGGTTGGGGATATCGAAGCATCCCGTTATGGATTTCCGCTACCATGGACCATAACGGCATTTGGAATCCATAAGGGGATTCTTCACTGAACCCGAACCTTGGACAGCACGAAGGACCTGGGGTGGCGTCACCGTCATGTGATCAGTGCAGGGGCGTGGTTCAGTACTGGATTGGATAAGAGGTCCTAGGCTACCACCTCTTATCTAATCCAGTACTGAGCCACGTCCCCTGCACTGATCACATGACGGTGACGTCACCCCAGGTCCTTCGTGTTTTCCAAGGTTCGGGTTCAGTGAAGAATCCCCTTATGGATTCCAAATGCCGTTATGGTCCGTGGGAGCGGAATCCATAACGGGATGCTTCGATAACCCGAGAACTTTGGACGCTGAACTTAAAACACAAGTTCGCTTAACTCTAGTCAAGACATTTTCAGGTGTCCTATTATACTGAGCCCCTATTTTCCAAATGGCCCTCCACCCCTCTCATCCATTGGCCTTGCCCCCTCAGTGCTATTTGGGCTCCATAACTGAGTCTACTGATGCAGCATCCCAGCACCACATAGGGTCAAAGTGCTTGGAGGGCTGCTTTCTAGGAGAATGCAGCCCTCCATACTGTGTCTGGAAGATATGCCAACACTTTTGGGAGTCTGAGAGGTCTTTCCTTTTTCCAGGAGTAGACATTTCGTAAGAGTTGACCAGTATGCTTTAACTCCATGTATGCACTAATTCCAGTGTTAACAGTACATTATGGGGGAGCTTTATCAAACTGGTGTAAAGTAGAACAGGCTTAGTTGCCCATAGCAACTAATTTCACCTTTCATTCTTCACAGCTCCTCTGGAAAATGAAAGGTGGAATCTGATTGGTTGCTGTGGGGAACTAAGCCAGTTCTACTTTACACCAGTTAGATAATCTCCCCTATGTGCGTCCGGTAATCACATGCAGTACATGATGTCTTATTATGTGTACATGTAAGGGCATTGTCCCACCTGGGACACTTATGGCATATCCACAGAATATGTCATAAATATTTGATATGCCATTGAAGTGAATGGAGAGAACAGGTTCAATTTGTATCTGAAAACGTTCAGGACAAGACCGTCAGGTTCAGGACTGTTGACAACCAGGCCCATGCAGTGATCAGATACAACGGATGACGCCTAGGCCTGTACATCACCACTCCACTACATGAACCTCTAGAACTGACTGTTATGTATCTCACTCCTTAGCAGGTGCCATTGTCACGAGATAATCAATGCAATTCATTTCAGATACAGTTTTTGTAATCGTTTGACAACCATCCAATTTTCTCCCTGGAACTGAATGACTACATCACTAATTATGTTTTTAAATTTTTGGTTTATGTTTGGAGATTTGAACAATTAACTAAATCACTACTGTATAATTATGCATTGGCTGTATGCAGCCACTATCATACTCATGGCACCCAGCCTCATTTAACTCAATGTAAGCATACTTTACAGCACAGTGCACTCATAGTGCATTTACTATTTTGCTGATCATATGTGTTACAAGTAATCTTAATCAATTAAATATATGTATATGTTTTAAATTTAATTGAATCTGGCTCTTACTTTGTAGGAAATATCACTTGTTTCTTGGTACTTCTGCTTGGTACTATTATTTTCTAAGTTACTTTTCTGTAATGAACCTACAATCTCTTATTACTAACATTGTTGGAAGACCCCGTTTTGGCCTCTTTCACACGAGCGTGTCCGGATTAGGTCCGGATGCGTTCAGTGAAAACTGTGCGATTTCACAGGCAAAGCCATTCAGTTTTGCCTGCGATTGCGTTCAGTTGTTCAGTTTTTTCCGCGCGGGTGCAATGCGTTTTGATGCGTTTTTCACGCGCGTGATAAAAAACTGAAGGTTTACAAACAATATCTCCTAGCAACCATCAGTGAAAAACACAACGCACCCGCACTTGCTTGCGGATGCAAAGCGTTTTTCACGCAGCCCCATTCACTTCTATGGGGCTAGGGCAGCGTGAAAAACGCAGAATATGGAACATGCTGCGATTTTCATGCAACGCACAAGTGATGCGTGAAAAAAAACGCTCATGTACACAGCCCCATTGAAATGAATGGGTCAGGATTCAGTGCGGATGCTATGCGTTCACGTCACGCATTGCATCCGCGCGGAAAACTCGCTCGTGTGAAAGGGGCCTTTCAGTTAAAATGATGCTTCCCTTGAGGCAGCTTAGGAGAGAGTGGAAGATGCTGACCTTGGGGATATGTAGATTTCTATAAATTCAATCAGTGTTGGCCTTTCTGCATGGGTTCACCTATAGAGTCTGAGTCCTGTTTTCCCACCCACTCACCCTGATTGACAGCTTTCCCTGTATGACTATGTATAAAAGCAGAGCTGTAGGTGGAAGAAGCAGGACTTGTAGACTCTATATACATGCAGAAAAAGCTTTTACAGTACCCAAATATTAGATAAATATATATTTCCAAGCTCAGCGTCCCCCTCCACCCTGTGCAGCCCTCAGACCTGACAGCTCTGCAATCATTCCACCTAGAATGTATTTGCTGAGAGATGCAATCATTAAATGGATATAAAGCATTTAGGGTAAGTATTAAAATGTGATTCCAAATGCTTTTTACATGGTTCCAATATTTGGGATGACCCTCTGTGTATGAAGGTCTTTGCATGTCTAAACTTTCCTCAAAATGGGAGACTAATCTGTGAACGGTGCGCTGATGATACAGTGTCATTTTAAAAGCCATCATTTCTTTTATTCAGCGAAGCGGCATTTTAGTCTAAAATGCTATTTGCATACTTGAGCATAATAAGCTCTAATTGAATTGCTATTGCTATTAATATTACTTGTCTGTAAGTCCGCTTAGACGTCATGCGTCAAACCGTATTACAGATATGTATGAGGCAGATCCGTTATACAGCACACAGATAGAGAGGCTTCAAAAAAAGATAAAAACCTCCTACTCTTTGGTATCAGTCAAAAAACAGAGCAGTCCCCATGCCTTTTCCGCGACACATGGGCCAGTTACCCCTTGTTTGCTACCGTTACCCTTCCTTTAGTGAGGAATGTTCTGCACTGGTTCTTGCCATCCAATTCCAAATGGGATGGTATCAAACAAGAATGGGTCACATTATTTGCCCATATGGTATATACAGTATGCCCTTGACATCACCCATATCATTCTAGATTTGAGGCATTAATATGTTCAGATACTACTTCTGGCCCAAAACTGTAATGACTGCATTCTGGGACATGTCCAGCCCATTTCATTTGCAGCAGTACTTATTTCTCCTACATTATGAACTCCATTTTGAAAATACTTTTTGTAATTGATTTCTGTAAAGAAGGCTCAGGATCCTTGGGCAGGTGGCATTGTAATGGTGACTTATGTATGTTAGCCTGCAAATAGATGAGTTGTGTGTGGTTCAATATTCCCTAATGTAAGGCAGTTAAGCAAAATACTGTCAGAAAAATCTGTAAAATATATGGCCAAGATCTGTCATATCCTGGGAATAGGTATCATCACAAGATATTTCACAGATTCTTAAAGAACTAAAGCAATAATTCTAAATGCAGATAAACAGTTGGGGATAAAAGGGTTTTCCGAAATGTATATATTGATGAACTGTCCTCAGTAATCAATATTGGTGGGGGTCCTACTCCTAGCACCCAGGCCCAAGCCTCTGCCAGCCCCTCCCTAGCCCTGTCGATTAAAAAGGGAAAGGAGGGGCTAGCAGAGAAATCAGAAGGAGCACGAGTACACCGAATGACTTGGGCCCACCCTTGGTGCACGTAACAGCTCATCTGCACATGGAGTAAAAGTAACATGAAGCAACAGATCACAGATGAATTTGTCCTAAAAGTCATTGTCCCTGGTTTAATAGTGAATTTCCTGGCAATAGATTATCTTTAAATGGCATTCCCATGTGAAATGCTATGAGATATAGGTAGAACATGCCAATGAAATATGATCTGTGGAGATCTGACGTCTAAGAACCTTACCTTTCCTACAAACTTAGTGAATAAAATTCCTTTGTTATTTTTTGTGCAAGTCAGTCTCCTGGCAATCTAGCATGCAGGGAAGTTCAGCTCAGCCCCATTCAAGTACATCTGGCAGAACTGCCGTTCTTTGAATGGGTGGGAATGGCACTGTTCAGATAAAGACTCTAACCTAGTGCCGCAGTCCCTTAATTCTAAGGATTGGTCATCCTTATTCTGAGGATCTCATCAATATCATTACCTCTGAAAACCCCTTTCATTTCCTTTTTAATCAATTTAATTACAAATAAAGTACCGCACATCTTTGTAAGGCTACTTTCACATTAGCGTTTTAAATTCCGCTATTGAGATCCGTCATAGGATCTCAATAGCGGAAGAAAACGCTTCAGTTTTGACAAAACTGAACAAAAAGGAATGCACCAAAATGCATTCCGTTCCATATGGTTTGGCTCCCATAGTGGACAGAATAATGTGATGTGGTGCGGAGCAAGACGATTTGTCCTGAAACACAATGTAAGTCAATGGGATGGATCTGTTTTCTCTGACACAATATAAGACGGATCCGTCCCCCATTGACATTCAATGGTGTTCAAGACGGATCCGTCATGGCTATAGAAGACCTAATACAACAGCTAATCTGAAAGTAGCCTAAATTCTTGCCTTTGTTTTGCACAGAAAACATACGCTATTCCTAAAAATTAATGTTGCGTGGACTCCAACTGAGTAAAGACCAACTAATTACGGACCACAATTTAAGAGATTAATCAACAACCTAAAAGCATATCTGAGGGCATATGTTTTTTGGATGGATTAAAATAATCAAATTAACTTTTTTAAAGGGAAATACTTTTATCATTCTCTAGACTCTCTGCTGTTGTAATATCAATATTATTTGGCCATCTCTATGAAGTCCATCTATACAGGAAGATTGCATTGGATACAAGTCTTTAGAATGGTCACTTTGTATTTTTATAATTATATGAAAACCACTTTATATGTATTTTAGATTTCATATAGTGTTCTTCTGGTTCTCCATGCGCCCGGGTGGGCCCTGACTGGAGCGGCTACGGAGCCCAAACATGTGAGAACAGTTGTTTAAGGAACCAGACACCCTCTTCTCTTCCTAGCAGGGGGTGTGTGGTTTAATGCTTAGGACTTCCATTGTTCTCAATGGTACTTGAGCACACAAATTATTAGTAGTGTTGAGCGAGCATGCTCGGCTGAACACCGATTCGGCTCGAGCATCGCGATGCTTGGCACTCAGCGGTGCTCGAGCCAGATGTTAAAATCTCCTCCCCTACTAGATATATCAGGTAGTCAACCCTCCTATTCTCAACTCTATCTATTTTTATGGACCATGTTGGTATAACCTGGGCATCTCCTGTATATAATTATATATTTACAGCTGGTATAAGTTAGGCATCTTCTTGTATATAGTGATATAGACAATGCTGGTGTAACCTGAGCATGTCCTGTATATAATTATATATGTACAGCTGGTATAAGTTATACATCTTCTTGTATATAGTGATATAGACCATGCTGGTATAACCTGGGTATCTCCTGTATATAATTATATATTTACAGCTGGTATAAGTTAGGCATCTTCTTGTATATAGTGATATAGACAATGCTGGTATAACCTGGGCATCTCCTGTATATAATTATATATTTACAGCTGGTATAAGTTAGGCATCTTCTTGTATATAATGATATAGACAATGCTGGTATAACCTGGGTATCTCCTGTATATAATTATATATGTACAGCTGGTATAAGTTATATCTCCTTGTATATGACCTGTGAGTACAAGACGCATCCAGACATCCTCCCCATGCTGTTCTCGGACCATTTCAGTGGTGTTTCCATCAATTTCTGTCCATTTCCTGTGAACAGACACCCTCCCCTCTTCAGAGCAGGGGGTGTCTGGTTTAATGCTCTGATTCTCCCATTGACTTCCATTATATTCGTGTGCTCTGTAGAGCACCAGAGCATCCCGATGTGTTCGGCCCGCGCACCCAAGCACTTTGGTGCTCGATCAACACTAATTATTAGACTTTTGAACTAAGTTATGTGGTCTAATTTCTTTATTAATAACTATACCCACATTAAGCATAAAAAATGAATATGTTGGGTGATTATTTGCTGTATAATATAATAATCATACACTGAATAAAATGAGAGACATTTATTAGTTGTGTAGAATGTGTCGATTTAAAAGACTGCAAAAATGGGGCCAATTGTTCCAAATTTATCAAAATAGTACATGTGGCAGAGTAAATTTTGCTAGATATCTATTTCTAGATATGCTAGACACATTGTATTTCTTACGTGACTTCGCATCTGGTATATATCCAAGTTCAAAACCCAAATCATCTGCTAAAAAATGACACACAGTTGGTTGGATTTTAGAACTCTTCTATGCCGTGCCCCTTTTTTTATACACTTTTCAAAACTGGTGAGGTAAATGTAAAAGTGATTAAAACACACAGTACATTGATGCAGGTGCGAAGGAATTCTGGTAAATTTTTCTCATCAAGCACCCTCCAAACAGTGCTTAATGGAATACAAGAATCAATACCTATCCCTTTATTCCCCTAGTCTTCCAGTGCTGCTGACACAGTCCTCCCCACCAACCTCCAATTTACTTAGACACAGCAGTCGCCGTCCATATACCCAGGAGACAACTGCAGCGAAAAACCTAAGGCCTAATTCACACGTCCGCAAAATGGATCCTCATCCCATCCGCAATTTTGCGGAAGGGTTGCAGACCCATTCATTTCAAAAGGGCAGGAATGGATGTTGACAGCACACTATGTGATGTCCGCATCCGCATTTTCGCATCCGTGTTTCTGCAAAAAACTAGAACATGTCCTATTCTTGTCCGCAATTGCGGACAAGAAAAGGCATTCTCTATATAGTGCCAGCAATGTGCGGTCCGCAGAATGCACATTGCAGCAGTTCCGTGTTTCCGCAAAACACACTACGGACGTGTGAATTAGGCCTAACACATTTCCCCCTCTGGGGCAATTTTTTGTGCAGCTCAGACAACTCCTTAAATTCATCTTCCCTTTTAAGGGTCGGTTTATAACAGATTTGTCGTAGAAATTTCTGTGACTTAAAATCTGTTCCATACATCCATGCTAGTTATATTGGCAATATGTTCATCATTTTTTACATATCATATTCTGTTATACGCAACAGTCACAGAACTTTCTGCAACAGATCTATAATAATATCAGCTCTGCAGGGTCTGACACCCAGGACCCCTGTCGATCAGCTGTTTGAGGAAGCCTCAACACTCCAGCGCTGCGGCCTCCTCAAACAGCTGATCGATGGGAGTCCCAGATGTCAGACCCTCACCAATCCTATATTGATGTCCAATCCTGACAGAAAAAGGCAACCCACCAAAACTCATGGTCCGGGCAAGGAGGGAATTAATCAAAGATTCAATAAAGACACCAACCATAATACCGAAGATGCTCCAAAGATCCTCAGCCAAGATGAAAGTATCTGCCCACAGGACCACTATAAGACATACACTGCACAGAGTGACAAAAAAGCCATAAGAAATCATATTTAGAGTTCATAAAACAGCATTTAGCCGACTCAAATGCATGGAAGAAGGTTATCTACTCAGATGAGACTAAAATTGAAAGCTATCCCATCATGAGACACAATATGTGTGAAACAAACCCAAAACTTCCCATCACACTAAGATCCTCATTCCCACACTGAACAATGATGTTTGCAACATCATGCTGTGGGGATGCTATTTTTTGCCAGGGACTAAAAAACTGAAGGAAAGATGGATACCAGTAAATACAGAGCAATCCTCAGCTAGGAAAAGCTGTTTCAGTCTGCCAGAGATTTGATTTTAGGATGGCGTTTCACCCTCCAGCTTAAACATATGGCTTAAACTACACTGTGTAGTTTAAGGGAGACATTTGCATGCCTTGTAATGGCCTAGTCAAAGCCCAGACCTCAATGCAATTGTATATGTGTGGCATGATTTGAACACGGCTATACGCCAACCCAACCTATTTAACTTGAAGGACCTGACGCAGTTTTCTGTGGAAGAATGGGCAAAATCCCAGTGTCCTGATGTACTAAGCTAATAGAGACATACACCAAGAGACATACATCGGTAACTGTCTCCACAAAGTATTGACTTTCAGGGGGTGAATACTTAAGCACACAAAATTTCCATTTTTATTATCTTATTGTAACTTCCCCTTTCACATCATGGTTTATGTTTCAGGCATAGAATCAGTTTTATAGAGAAACTTGATCCGCTGTAGAAACTGAGCAAAGTTGGCTACAGTTTGCATCAGTAAAAAAAAAATCCAGTTTTAAAATGTTTACTTGGAAGCAAGAAAAATAACCTGTGAGTGGTTGAATTTTTGGACGAGGGGTATGTCAGTGTGAGAACAGTTATGTTTCACCATTAAAAAAAAACATAGATTTTGTTGCCAGATTGCAACTGAAAGGGACACTTCAGTATTTTTGTTAGGCTATTATCACACTAGCAGTAAGAGATCTGGCAGGCTGTTCCAGTAGGGAACAGCCTGCAGGAGCTCTTTGGAGCCGACATACTTACCACTACTGCACCCTGCTACTATTTCTAATGGGCTAATATAATGTCATCTTATGTATGTCTTTCCACATTCATAATCTTGCTATGTAACTGTTTATTACATGTAATGTGCCTGGTTCACCAGCAGGTGGCAGTGTAAATGGCAGAGCTATCCTTAGAGAGTATGGAACTTACCATTCCATTCACCTCCTTTGGGCAGAAGTGGGCCAGTCCTGCTTGCTACCAGAATAAGGGGGGGGGGGGGCAGTTCTGGTTTGTTCTGGTTGAGACTGCATGTTGGAGCTGCCAGGATTCTAACCTACTTTTTGGCTGAACATAAGTCCGACTACTAGAGTGAAGTGCAACATAAAGAGGAAACAAAGACACCAAGTTAGCTTGTCAGTACAGCAGAGTGAGAGAAAGATATAGCAGAGTTGAGTTTGCCTGCCAGTTTAATGCTAACGCCTGCTGGAACCAAGACAAAGCATGTAACTGTTGGAAGAAACGTTTATTCAAAGTACAGCTGCTGTTGAACTTTATCTCAAGGTCTGGGCTTAAGTTATTCTTTTATACCTTAATTATTTCCCCTATTTATTGCTTCAGAGCCAAAGCCTGGAGTTCAGCAGTATCCAGGTAGGAGCACCGTGACACATAAAGAGAAATTTAGGTCTCACTACACCACTCAGCATTCCTACTAAACCTGGGTTGTGACATAGAGGGCCCTGGGGCAAGGCCGCCCGTTGCAAGTACTGGAATGCCCACCTGTACCATTAACTTTAACAATTAGAAGTCCCATTGAAATAAATGGGAGGTGTACTACGCAGCCACTGTCCCCCATGTCAAAGATAGGAATACCCCTTCAAGGCATTAAGGCTCAGTGGTTAGCACTGATGCTTTGAAGTGCTGGGGTCCTGGTTTGAATCCAACCAAGGACATCTGCATGGAGTTTGCATGTTCTCCCTGTGTTTGTGTGGGAAATGAATGATCAGGATAAGTTATCATTATCACATCGGCACCCCTGCCGATCAGCTGCTCTGGTGAGCGCTGCAGACTCCCAGCAGCTTTCCAAACACAGTGCCATACATAGTATAACGGATGTGCGTGATTCACTTCAATAGGGTTGAGCTGCAACTAGGCGCTGTGACCCAATGTACAGTGATGTCACTGGCCTAGGAAGAAGCTGCATCGCTCACTGAGTGACCAACCTCTTCTAACAGCTGATTGGTGGGGGGTGCCAGGTGTCGGACTCTCGCCGATCTTATATTGATGACCTATCTTGAGGATAGGTCATCATTATAATTTACTGGATAACCCCTTTTAAATTGTGAACTCCAATGGGGACAGCAAGTGATGCTTATGTCTGTAAAGCGTTGCGGAATATGTCAACACTATATTAGTGAGTAAAATAATAAATAATAAAAATAACATACAGGTCAATGGTCTAGAATATGCAAATCCTTACTATTGCTTTATTTATGGCCCCATTGTTATGTTTATTATGTTTCTGTGGAAGCTGAGTGCTTGGCAATGTGGCCACTATTACAGCTCGCATAAGGATTATCTCTAGGAAAAAGAAATATAAAGACTTCTTTATAAATTATCCATTTTCCCCTTGTTAAGGTGGCCATAGAATTACATTTTCTGCATGTTAACAAGTGTTGATCGACAAAACATGTTAATTGGTGCTTGTTAAAGGGGTTCTCCTGTAATTAAGAAAATAAAAATAGTTAAGTATTACTTTATTAGAAATATATTCACAAATACCTTTCATTATTTATAATGAACCATTTTGTCTGGGGAACAATTCATTAGAAGAAATAAAATGGCCGCCGCCCTATTAGTACAGAAAACCTGTCCTAATCACACAGGAGGACAAGTTACTTCATAACACTGAGGTAAATAGCTTCCTTTCCTCCTCTCTGCTCTACATGTCAGGGATTATAATCCTGAATACAACTAATAAGAACTTCTGCTGAGTCTCTGTAGGAAAGGAGTTCATGAGGAGACATGAAGTACAGACAGGAGGTTAAGGATGTGGCTAATGAGCAGCAACACTAATATGCAGTCTCCATTACCTCAGACCCACATTACCACAGTCTATCCTGTTTGTCCTCTCTGTACTTCATGTATTCCGGATCGTAATCCTTGACAAGTGGAGCAGAGAGGAGAATGAGGCAACTATTTACCTCAGTTCTGAAGTAACTTGTCCTGCTGTGTGATTAGGACAGGTTTTGTGTACTAATAAGACAGCGGCCATTTTATTTCTCCTAATGATTGCTCCTTTGACAAAACAAGCCATTATAACTAATGAAAGGTATTTGGAAATATATTTATAAAAAAGTTATATTTAAGTATATTTATTTTCTTAATTCCCGGAGAACCCCTTTAAGTGCAATTTACATGCAGCAGTTACCATTAGTACTGGACGACCATCATTAAAGGTGGTTTTTCATCTCACCGTTTCCATGGTGAGATGGGGCTAAATTCTGAACGGGATTGGAGGAGGGGGGGGGGGGAATTATGAAAATGGTTGAGTGTCCAGCACTCCGCTGTCTTCCTGAGTCCCGTAGCAGTGCATTGGAGCTATACAAAGAGCTTAGCACAGCAGGCTATGCTGTTTGCAAAAGTTGGGAGTCACAGAAACAGTGTAGCTTGCTGTGCCCTGTTTGCATACTCCTATTCTCTGCTATGGAACTTATGAAAACAGTGCAATGCCGCTGCTCAGCCATATCCATAATTCTGGCTGGCGCTAAGTCCGATTTTGCCATGGAAACGGTGAGATTGGACAACCCCTTTAATATGATGCTTTGTCCCCATGCAGTCATATTTGTTGGCACCACATGCCCTGTTTATATCGTCATTTTCTGCCAACAAACAATTTTTAATGCCTCATCACCCAACAAATGAATGTTTGCTGATCTGTCGGATGATTGATGGCATGTTTACAATTGGCAGTGAACGGGTCAGCGATTTGTTGATCGGCCTGAGTAAAAGGGCCCATAGAGATTAGAACACTTTGTTGCACAGGTATTCATTTTGATACACAGTAATATATATATATATATATATATATATATATATATACTCCACTCATGTTTTTGTTCTCAGTGGGGAAAAAATAAATGCTGTCATACCCCTTTGTCAGTAACTCGCCGCCCCTCAAATGAACGATCAGGCATTGCACCTGCAAAAATAAATATTTTTATTTATTGCAATTTTTTTTTTTTATATAGAAAGTTCTTTCACCACAAATTGTGTCACATGGATAAGGAATCTTGCACATTTGTGAGCAATTACCTTACTTCAGTGACTGTTTGAACTTCTTGTTTCTGGCTGAAACTGTTAATTATACTACAATATACAATTTTAAAAAAAACCTTACTAACCTATGATTACTAATGAAACCAATTTAGCCTATTACTGCTTCTATTCTATTAAGTGGTTAATTATACCTCTTTAATATGTAGTACTAAATTAATCCAGAAAATACTACTTTTGCTTATGTACAATAGATTGCTCCCTGGATTATTTCTGGACCTGCATAATGAATGGAGCATACTGTACATTTGGAATATTTTTGGTTATATCTCAGTGAGGGACAGTCCTCACTGTAATTGATCTGCAATAAAGGGATCCTCTAGGACAGACACGGAACAGAATATGTGTTCTAGTTTCCAAGCATAATGTCTCTTAGATTCTGGTCTTCAAGGATTGATCTTGGGAAACAGAACCATGGAGAGGAAATGTTTTGTTCAATTCCATCTCATCCATGATCATGGAATGCATCCTGAGAACAACACCTTCTCTGAATCCAGGAAATGCACGCTATCTTTATGTCATTCATTATTGAGATAGTTTCATGGTATAATAAGGATATCCCTAGTACATGCTTACCCAACAGTGTGATTTTCATCTTGTGGATGTCTTAAAGTATAACTGTCAAATTTTTTTTTTTTTTACTATTGGATTCTGGTGATTAATATTACCTTGTTGGCCCTGTTTTAATTTCTGATTCTTAAATAAATAACCCCTAAAAGCCACCTAGAAGTCCCCAGTATTGGCTATTGTTACCTGAGATAAAATCAGGTTGCTATGTTCCTTCCGTCTACCAGATAGAGGACGGAGCACGCTGCGTGCACTGGGAACTGATAGTGAGTCAACATTGTAAGGGAATGTATAAAAAGCCAGGTTCTTCCTGACAGGAGATAACAGTGCTGGGCTGTGTGTGTGAACTTCTCCACATGCCTGTGCTTGGCAGACACTCCCTTAGCAGTGAAGGACAATGTAGAGCCCAGTGTATAAATGACAGCCTTATCTGATAAGAGGAGAGCTTGTAGGAGGACTATATGCTTCAGCCAGACCTGGGAACTTTACTGCAAATCCCCATATACAGAGCTGGTCTTCACTAACTTCACTGCAGGTGTCCTATGGATTAGCCTCAGGGCTGAGGGCAGCCATCTTAACAGAATAGTGAAATTTCAGTTTTATGCAGACTGGTTGCTAAGGGCTGAATCTTATTAAATAAGGGGTAAGTAAGTCTAATAGTTATTGATTCAGGTATATTATCATATTAGTAACTACATATATGAAAACTGAAATTAGGGTCTAAATGTGACAGTTATCCTTTAATGAGATGTATCCAAGAGTTCTGCCTGAATGCAGATGTCATGCTGGATAACGCATGAACCTTTGCGCCCAGGGCTGGGACAAGGTCCACCACCAACAGAGGCTGAGCTGCCCAAGTGAGTCCCCCCTCCCCGCCATTTAGATATGTATGTTTGTTATTAATCAGACATCCACCCCAAACCACCCAACCCCCCGGGGTGTTCCTTGTAATTTTACCCCATCCAGAACCCCATCAGACCTCAGATCGGATGGAAGAGAATATTATCTTTATTTAAGAACTATCTTACTTCACTTCAGGGCAGACTCTCACGCTCTATCCCTGCTGGGGCCTGGGCTGGGTCGTGACACAGTGCTGTGCTGCTGCCTGCTGCTGTCCGCGCTGCTCCTGGTCTCCAAAGGGCGCACATGTGACCTGACTGCGTACAGCGCGTCAGGTCAAAGTGCGTGCTGTACGCAGCCAGTTAGGCAAGTGAATGAGCAGAGACCAGAGCAGCGGAGCGGCCGAGCCAGGAGGCGGAGCGGAGAGGGAGCACGTAAGTCAGTGCCAAGTGCTCACTACTCCCTCCGTACTCCAGCGCGGCCGGCAGCCCGGCAGGCACAGCAGTGGCAGCAACGTGGTCAGTGGCCTGCCTGCCGCCCAGAGGCTGGGGAGCTGGCCTGCGCCCTGAGACTGGAGCCTCCCCAGCCTCTGCGTCGGCCTGGCCCTGCTTACGCCTACCTCGGGTGAAGTACATAGGGGGATATGTATTAACACTCATGTTGTATACGCTGGTCTTAATTTGTTCTGCACTGGTGTGAGATGTACCACAGTTATTAAGAGGTACATGCTGGAGTCGATTTCTGGTGTAATGTATGCCACTTTTCTAGTGCACATGTTGTGAACTGAGTCTGGCTGCGGAGGTCCTGCCTAGTGGCATGCATAGAGAAGTAAGGGCCCCATCGCAAGGATCAAACCAGGCCCCCCACACAGGACAGAAGGGTTTCTGCCTAAAACCCTTTCAAAGACCCTTGGACTTTTTTTCCACTGCCTCATTTGCTAAAGTTGTTCCTTTAGAGGGTAGAGTCCTGACCAAGTTTTCACCTCCAGTAGGAGATAATCCCAAAAAAGACTGGGCGCCCTCTTGCCCTGGGCCCCATAGCAGTCTCATAGTCTGCCGCTATGGTTGTTACGCCCCTGGTCCTGCCCATGACCTGCCTCCTTCCACTCCAACACCACCCACTTTTTGGAAAAGTGGTGAGGGTGTTGGAAAAAGATAAAAAGTAAAACATTTTGTTGAAAACAGGCATTTGCAATGAAATATGCAACTTCTTTGTACTAGAAACTGGTGTATAGCCATAATAAATCTCTCCCATAGGTCTTCTGATTTACTATGGATATACTTTCATGCTGTGTCTTTTATTATTGTAAGTTGTGCCATAATCAGGGTAATTCTGTTCTGCACATTCAGTTTAAAAGAAGGGAATATTGTTTCTGAATTTGGAAGGGACCCACTTTAGAAATAAAGTGCTAATAAATTAATGGGCAAATTCACTTAGTCATCAAAGTTCTTGCCTACCGTATACCCATTCTTAGTCAATAACCTTTAAAATATCAATAATCAGGCAGGCAATCTCCATTTTATGATCTACAGATAAAGGTTTTTTGTGCCCCATCACACACTATTATAGACAAGTTGATCAATCTCTTGTAATTATAGAAAGAATCATATTTGGATAGACAAATCTTTTACTTAGAAATTATTAGTAAAACTAAAAATTGAACAATGATGAAGAGAAAAGCACTAAAGGGAAATCCAAGAGAGTATAAAAATGCGAGTTGTTTGCCATAATACATAACTTGACTTCACCAATAGCAATCACTTTTCCCAAAGCTTGATAAAATGGATCTTGGTACTCAGATACCCCCTGGACTTGAGTGGAGTACAATTACTTAACAACCGGATGGTCGCAAGAAGAGATATACAGTATGAAGTGCGTATCAGACTGACAGAAAACTGACAAATACAGAATAATAAACCCACCGATATATGACAGGATGAGAATTGCAAAGGATGTGGAGTCCAACAGGACAAACAGAAAATCAAAATCTAAACTGCAAAACGTAAGCTGAACCCACAACAAACACAACTACAATAATAACAACATGGAACCACAAATCCCTGGATGCACTCAAACAAAGCCAATGGACTAGGATTCAAAACTAGGAAACAACTGCACATAGCATTCATTATACCTGACAAAGAGGAACAGAAACAAAAGGATTTTAAAGGCATAGCAATAAAAAAGCAGCTGCTGGCAAGCAACAGACTAAGTAAGTCTTATAGGCAGTGGGTGTGGAATTACTGCGCCAATCAACTGGTTTTAATTTGGGTTAGACCTAAGGGCATTGTTGTTGTAGTGCCCTGGTTTTCACACTTTAATCCCTGTACAGGAATCTGGGCCTCACTGCAGAAGGGCCACCAGACTGCTACCTTTTGGAATAGTCCCAGTGTGATTGGAGCTGACCAACCTGGGTCAGCACCAAAAGCAGCGAGGGGTCAGACAATACTCATACTCAGGAAATAGGCATAGGCCAGGGCAGGTAGCATTTGTGTGAATACCTGAAACAAGTCCTAGGTCAGAGCAGGAAGAGGAGGGTCAGAGTAGGTAAACAGACAGGGGTCGGAACATGAGAAGACAGACTAAACAGCACACATTGACTGGTTACTAGCAAGCTAGGAATACTAAAGGTAAGGCACCCTCTTATAGAGGACGGTAAATAAATACCCTTAAGTGATCAGCCACTGGCTGAGAAAAACTCAGAGCTGGGTGGCAAGCATGCTCTAGAGCCAAGCCGGATGATCTTCACTGAGACCCACAGGCTGCAACCTGCAAAAGCCAGGGACACCAGTGGCCAGACCCATTGGTGGGAAGCAGAGGGCAAGCGGATCCAGGCTGCCAGCAAGGGGAGGAGAAGAGGGATAAAACCACACAGTGCCCAGACCCGCCTGAGGGAGTGGGGCAGCAGGGGGCATGGGCCACTGTTGCAACAGCAAGCTGAAAACAGAACCAGATTCAGACAGATGCTGTCTAAGGTGGTTGCATAGCAACTGTCTCAAACAAGGTTAGTGAGAAACTAGCAAGTGATCCCTGTTGCTCATAGTAAGATAGCAACATCGTTGTAAGGCTTTAAAAAACACATCCATCCTGTTCAGCCTGTTATCATGCAAGTTAATCCAAATGAAGCCAAAAAACCCTTATGAGGTAGAAGGCAATTTTCCTCATTTTAGGACTCCAATCAGTCAATCAGAATAACTCCCTGGATCAACAACCCTTCTCCAGGAACGTTAATTGGAAACCATGAACAAAAACAAAATTGACAGACGCATAAAGAAGAGAGGGGGGAGTCTGCATTAAAAAGCAAGGATTTGTCTGTATATATCTGCGAAGATGGTCCAAGATAGAGTTTGGGTGCAATGGTCTACAATAGAATGAGCTCCTTTAACACCATGTAGGCTATGAGTAAAGGGAAGTTCTTGAGCATGTCTAGCATTAGCAGACACAAGATTACTTCTAGTTTAAAAAAAATCTTCTGACGTGACATAGAAGTATGGCAGAATTTTAAAGAACTGGAGGGTGTGAGCTAGAAGAATAGGTTCCTGGTACACCCTCCATTCACTGCTATGGAACTTCTCAAAATAGCCGAGCACGCTCTAACTCACATTGGGGACCATGTTCCCTAGAAAGGATCAAGTCCCAGTATTGGGCCAAGCGCCTATCTGACATTGATGGCATATCCTAGTAGTATGCCGTCAATGTCCCACATAGGTCAACCACTTTAAGAATGTTAATAAAGTGCAATAACATATTAATGTTGTTCTGAATGTATCTAATACTCTATTACTTTATGACTGAAACAAAGTCTTTCTATTAACGTAAGCATTTTTAAAGGGCTTTTCCAGTACTCTTATACCTATGTCCTATCCTCAGGATGCGGCATCAGTATCTGATCGGCGGGGGTCTGGCAATACAGTAGCTCTGGCACTGGCAGTTGGTGCTGGAACTACACAGTTAAATTCATTTTGTAGTGCATGGAGCTGTGTAATTCTGGTGTTCCTCCCATTTACTACACAGTGGACAGAGCTGTGTTGATCTGGCATCAGCACAGCAGCTGATCGGGGGAGGTGCGTGGTGTTGGACCTCTACTGATCAAGTATGATTGCCTATTAAGTATGATAGGCTATCAATATAAAAGTAATGGAAAAGCTCTTTATTGCACTTTTTTTTTATGCTCCACATATTTAGTGTACGTTATTTTGCTAAATGTTGATGCTGCTTCCTACATGTGCAACTATGGCTTAAAAAGGAAGGATTTATGTTCCTTCTAATATCTCAAGTAAAGTCTTTTGTTCATTTATAGGGACCTATAAGCCTCACATTTCCATTCCCTGATGAAAATGCTGTGTATACTATACTGCCTTACCTTTGTCATATTGCACGTCTGGGACTTGTGAGCAATGTGATTCTGTTACCATGGTAACGCCAAATTACCTCTATATTTAGAGCTTTGAAGAAAAGACAAGATTGAAAGTTTATTTTCACAAATCTTTGTGAAGCCCTGCAATATCTGAAATATTAATGAAAATGAATTCTAAAATCACATGAATATAGGCTGCGTGTGGGCGTATTAAAATATCCTGATCACGAAAGACGCTTCATATTAATAAACGGAGCAAATATCATTTTATTTTACAGTTAACCTCTCAGGAATTCTTACTTAGTTGTCGTGTTAAGATATGAAATATACGGTGTGGTTTTAAGTTTTATACGGTAACGGTATGCTGCAAAACACAGGCATTCAATTGCTAAGTTTTTTGTTATGTCGTACACTGGTCTTTTATGCCCGGCTCTTGACAGAACACAGTGGCCCATATTTACTAATGGGAGTGCACCTAGAGCCTGGCGTTAATTGTGCCATATGTGAGCATCTATGTCTAGACAGTTTATCTACACCTAGCCCAACAAGGGGGCATAGCTTATCGGAAAAGGGTGTGTCTTCATTGAAAGGTGGGCAAGGTTTAATATGAGACCTATACCGATAAAATTGGGATACAATACTGGTGTAAGACTAAGCCATGTAACAAATTTATCATCCAGTCTGAGCCACTGTGATATGTCTAGACAACATCATACGTCACCACACACAGGATTACAGCCGAGATCTTCAATCAATATTGTTGCTGGCGGCCCGGCAAATGCTGGAAGTAAGTATGAATTTTTTTGTTTTTTACACTATTTCAAGCTAAATCGAATTTCTAACACGATGTACGAGGAAATTCGGCTTCGTGGCGAATCAAATTTATCCTAAAATTCTGATCAAATTGCACTTTGTGGTATTCAATTCGCTAATCTTCAATTAGCCTTTATACTACAGGCCAAGACACTGTGATGGATCCTTATCTCTATATAGGAACAAAGAGAATATGTGGATTACCTTATAAACTAGAGGAGGCAAGCTATATAAATTCAAGCTCTTGGAAAATTAGTATAATACACAAACTTAAAAGTGTAATTTAATCGATTTGATTCATTATGTATTTCTGCCAAATGAATCCGAAGTTTTGGTGATTTGTTTCAGACAAACCCTACAAAAACAGCTCCCAGCTCCATTTTATTGTGAAAATTGGCAGGCAAAACATCAGGGAGGATGACGATGAAGGATCACATGACCATAGAAGGGAGGGGAGAGGTCTTGCCCTGATTGGCTCAGAGGCTGACAAACAGCCTGATCAGCCAATCAGGGGCAGGCTTCTAACAGGTCGTTTTGCTGAAAACGCCATTACACGCCACACACCAGCTTGTGATCTGATAGCATGTGTTGTAGCTGTTTCCACCAATAAGCAATTGCAGACTCAAATCAGTAATCTATAGTAGCTATACTAGGGACTCTGTAGGGATAGAATGGGGAGATATAATTGGCTAGATTTTAGCAGAGGATCAGCATTCCGAAGTTTTTTGTATCCTGCATAGCCGGATAGGGCCGGTCACTGCCGGATCTCGATTGATTATAATGAGATCCAAAAGGGATCTGGCCAGTTTCTAGCATGAGTACCAGGTTTTGGTCAAATAAAAAATGGTGCATGCTTGTCGAGGTAACCTCTCAGTCTGAGTCTGCGCCTTGGAGCCAGGGGTCAAAGCATTCCTCCTGCTCCTAGAAAAACTTTTCTATGGAAGGAGATAGTCAAAATAGTCTCCAGGTTGAAGAGTGGTGTGAGAAGGTGGTGGCGATGGTAGGGACAGTGGTAGCCTCAATGACACATTTCGAGCAAATACAGAGCACGGAATCAGTAGGGAGGCCAAGGAGCCCCCTGAAGAACCACAAGAAGCAGAAGCAGCAGCCAGTTCAGTCTCATGAACATGATTGAGCAATTTGTTCATGTTAACACAAATCAGTTAACTGAGATGTACCGCCTGAATAACCAGGTTCAGTCCTATCTAGACTGTGGCATTTCTCTGGCGTATACCATGTTCCCTGACCTCATGGATTTCTAAGAAGGCAGAATGGAACAATGGGCGTAACTGGCATAGTTTGCTCTTTATATACTGTTTTGTCCAGCCACCAGTGTCATCACAGAGAAGGATTCAGCGTCATCACACCTAAACGGACAGACCTTTCTTCCGCCAGTGTACAGAACATTTTGTCTAAATGGATAAGGCATGGATCCGAGAGGGTTTTAACCACTTAAGCCCCCCTAGCTTAAACACCCTTAATGACCAGGCCACTTTTTACAATTCCGCACTACACTACTTTCACCGTTTATTGTTCCGTCATGCAACTTACCACCCAAATGAATTTTACCTCCTTTTCTTCTCACTAATAGAGCTTTCATTTGGTGGTATTTCATTGTTGCTGACATTTTTACTTTTTTTGCCATTAATACAAATTTAACGATATTTTTGCAAAAAAATGACATTTTTCACTTTCTGTTGTAAAATTTTTCAAAAAAAACTACATTTCTATATAAATTTTTCTCTAAATTTATTGTTCTACATGTCTTTGATAAAAAAAGTCCAATAAGTGTATATTTATTGGTTTGGGTAAAAGTTATAGCGTTTACAAACTATGGTGCAAAAAAGTGAATTTCTGCATTTTGAAGCAGCTCTGACATTCTGAGCGCCTGTCATGTTTCTTCAGGTGCTAGAATGTCAGGAAAGTATAAATACCCCCAAATCACACCATTTTAGAAAGAAGACACCCCAAAGTATTCGCGGAGGGGCATGGTGAGTTCATGTATCATTTCATTTTTTTCACAAGTTAGCGGAAAATGACACTTTCTGAGAAAAAAAAAAAAAAAAAGTTTCAATTTCTGCTAACTTCTGGCAAAAAAAAAGAAATCTCAGACGGACTCACTATGCCCCTCAGTGAATACCTTGGGGTGTCTACTTTCGAAAGAGGTCATTTGTGGGGTGTGTTTACTGTTCTGGCATTTTGGGCGGGGCTAAATTGTGAGCCGCCATGTAAAACCTAAAGGTACTCGTTGGAATTTGGGCCCTTTGCGCACCCAGGCTGCAAAAAGTGTCACTTATGTGGTATCGCCGTACTCAGGAGAAGTAGGGCAATGTGTTTTAGGGTGTATTTTTACATATACCCATGTTGGGTGAGAGAAATATCTCTGTAAACTGACAACTTTGTATAAAATTTTTAAAAGTTGTCGTTTACAGAGATATTTTCACACACAGTATAGGTATATATAAAAATACACCCCAAGCTATGCCCTACTTCTCCTGATCTGGCGATACCTATGTGTGCACTTTTTGCAGCCTGATGCGCAAAGAGCCCTAAAACAATGAGTACCTTTAGAGATTTCACAGGGCATTTTTACGCATTTGGATTCCAGACTTCTTCTCACGCTTTAGGGGCCCCTAAAATGCCAGGACAGTATAAATACCCACATGTGACCCTATTTTAGAAAGAAGACACCCCAAGGTATTCCGTGAGGGGTATGGTGAGTTCATGTAAAATTTTATTTTTGTCACAAGTTAGTGGAATATGAGACTTTGTAAAAAACAAAATAAAAAATAAAAAAATATATCAATTTCCGCTAACTTGTGCCAAAAAATAAAAATTCTGTGAACTCGCCATGCCCCTCACGGAATACCTTGGGGTGTCTTCTTTCCAAAATGGGGTCACATGTGGGGTATTTATACTCACCTGGCATTTTAGGGGCCCCTAAAGCGTGAGAATCCAAATGCGTAAAAATGGCCTGTGAAATCCTAAAGGTACTCATTGGTTTTAGGGCCCCTTTGCGCATCTTGGCTGCAAAAAGTGTCACTCATGTGGTATCGCCGTACTCAGGAGAAGTAGGGCAATGTGTTTTGGGGTGTATTTTTACATATACCCATGCTGCGTTTGAGAAATATTGCTGTAAGCGACAACTTTTTACATTTTTTATTCAAAGTTGTCAATTTACAGAGATATTTCTCACACAAGTATGGGTATATGTAAATACACCCAAACATTGCCTACTTCTCCTGAGTACGGCGATACCATGAGTGACACTTTGCAGCCAAATGCGCAAAGGGCCCTAAACCAATGAGTACCTTTAGGAGAGGCATTTTTACGCATTTTTCTTCTCACGCTTTAGGGCCCCTAAAATGCCAGGGCAGTATAAATACCCACGTGTGACCCCATTTTGGAAGAAGACACCCAAGGTATTCTGTGAGGGCATGGCGAGTTCATAGAAGATTTTTTTGGCACAAGTTAGCGGAAATTGATTTTTATTGTTTTTCTCATAAAGTCTACCTTTCTGCTAACTTTTGACAAAAAGTAAAATTTTCATGGACTCACTATGCCCCTCAGCGAATACCTTGGGGTGTCTTCTTTCCAAAATGGGGTCATTTGTGGGGTGTTTGTACTGTTCTGGCATTTTGGGCGGGGCTAAATTGTGAGCAGCCATGTAAATCCTAAAGGTACTCGTTGGAATTTGGGCCCCTTTGCGCACCCAGGCTGTAAAAAGTGTCACTCATGTGGTATCGCCGTACTCAGGAGAAGTAGGGCAATGTGTTTTAGGGTGTATTTTTACATATACCCATGTTGGAGTGAGAGAAATATCTCTGTAAATTGACAACTTTGAATAAAAAAATTTAAAAAGTTGTCGTTTACAGTGATATTTCTCACACACAATATGGGTATATGTAAATACACCCAAGCTGCCTACTTCTCCTGAGTTCAGCGACTACATGTGTGCCACTTTTGCAGCCAAGATCGCAAAGGGGCCTAAAACCAATGAGTACCTTTAGGATTTCACAGGCCATTTTACGCATTTGGATTCTCACACTTTAGGACCCCTAAAATGCCAGGGCAGTATAAATACCCCACATGTGACCCCATTGTGGAAAGAAGACACCCCAAGGTATTCCGTGAGGGGTATGGCGAGTTCACAGAAAAAAAAATTTGGCACAAGTTAGCGGAAATTGATTTTTTTTTTTTTTTTTACAGTCTCATATTCCACTAACTTGTGACAAAAAATAATATTTTACATGAACTCCCCATACCCCTCACGGAATACCTTGGGGAGTCTTCTTTCTAAAATGGGGTCACATGTGGGGTATTTATACTGCCCTGGCATTTGAGGTCTCCGCAATCATTACACGTATGGCCAGCATTAGGAGTTTCTGCGATTCTCCGTATATTGAGCATACGGGTAATGAGATTTTTCCCGTTCAGCCTCTGGGCTGAAAAGAAAAAAAATGAAGCGGCACAGATTTTTCATTCGCATCAATCAATGTGGATGAAAAAATCTCTATAAAAATGTGCAAAAAAAAACAAAAGCGGCACAGATTTCTTCATTCGCATCGATCAATGTGGATGAATAAATCTCTGCCAAAAATGTGCAAAAAAAAGTAGTAAGGCCCCATTCACACGTCCGCAAAAATTCTGCGGAATAGATGCCGACCCATTCAGTGTGAATGGGGCTGGCGGTGATGCGGAGAGCACACTATGCGCTCGCCGCATCAGCATTCTGCGAGCTGCGGCCGCAAACTTCCGGGTTTCGGCCCCCAAGCATCCGGCCGCAGCTCCGCAAAAGATAGAGCATGTCCTATTCTTGTCCGCAATTGCGGACAAGAAAAGGCATTTCTATATAGTTCTGGCAATGTGCGGATCCGCAAAATGCGGAAAGCACATTGCTGGTGTCCGTGTTTTGCGGATCCGTGGATCCATGGATCCATAAAACACATACGGACGTCTGAATGAGTCTTACAGGGGGTAATTAGTGTCAGGGGGTGACAGGGGGTGACATGGGGTGATCGAGGGTTAATCAGGGGTTAATCAGTAACGGGGGTGGGGGTGGGGTGGATGGGTGGGGGGTCTGTGTGGTGTTTTGGTGCACTTACAAAAGTTTCTTTGGTGGTCCCAAGCAAAGGGACCACCAAAGGAACGATCAGCAAGCATATCAGGCGCTGTTAACAAAACAGCGTCTGATATGCCATCCTTGACTTCTACAGCCTGCCAGCGCACGATCAGCGCTGGCAGGCTGTAGCTACCTTCTCCCAACGTGATCCTGTGAGCGCGCGCAGCGCTGCGCGTTCACAGGAAATCTCGCCTCTCGCGAGATGACGCGCGGGCGCGTCAACGAGGAACAGACCGACCGCCCGCAGGACGCAATCCTGCGTGAGGCGGTCGGCAAGAAGTTAACATAACTCCTAACGTTACTGACAGTGGCTATCTATCGCCAGCCCCCTCATGCCACTGCCACTATGTGCCTGCCTACCAGCATGTTCCATACTGTATGGCTGCTGATGCCACCACTACAGCAGTTGTAACGCCTCTCTGCTAATCCACTTAGTGCCACTTTCATTACCACTATATAGCCAACCTTTCTACTACTACTAACCCTAAATAGCCGCACACATCTACTGCCTTGTCTGTTCCATGCTGTGCTGCTACTATTTACCTTACACACGCCTTACCCTTTCCATATCCAAACTGTACTACTGCTGTTCCCAAATAAATGGGAGAGTTTGCAACTGCAGAACAAGCCACTGTTTCTCTTGAGAGTTAACATTTGTGCATCTAAATATGGGCAGGTATTATGCCCCCGTTAATAGTAAAGCTTTTGCAAAACAAGCCACTGTTTCTTATGATATTTAAATGTGTGTCAATAAACGGGGCAGATCCTGCCCCCATTAAGGCATAATTTCTGGACATTTGGTACAAAAAAAACTGTTTTTCCCAAATAAACATGTATATTTGAATATCATCTGCTCCCAATAAAGGACAACTTGGAAGGTTTCTAATATGATAAAGCATAACACATGAGATGGCGCAGGATGTTTGTTTATGCTGTCTACCATGCGTTTACCCATAGCTATATATGTCACTGTCGCTCTGACATTATTTGTTATTGCTGTCATTATGTAAAGAGCTTGGGGGGGAGGGGGAGAGAAATTTTTGAAAAATTTGACAAATCAAATACAAAATCGAGAAATTCACTCATCTTTCTCAATCTCCCTCTTCTTTCCTGTTATATACAGGTTATAGCTGCAAACAATGGCGTCTATAAAACAAATTTTGGCAAACAGTAACTTCTCACCAGGAAGCTTTTTGTTTCTGATCTTAGTGCATATGTTGCTTGGGAAAAAGTAGTCTGAGCTAAGGAGTTTATTAGTACAATCATTATTTTGCAACCCTGGTAACCTCATGAGAAAATGAATGTGAGTACTTGTGGCTGTGATTGAATGCAGGGCATGCTATTGTGAGGTGAATCTCACACTGCGGTGCCCGTTTTAGTTCCTAGCTCCTAGTTTATAAGCAATCTGTGCATACATTTTTTGTAGACATAACATAAAATAGCTATAATAACAGTTTAGCATTTTCTTCAACCTAGCTCCATGTGTAATGAGTGAATTAGTCATAATTACGAAAAGCTTTATTATAAAAAAAAATCTTAGAAATGAAACTTTTGTCTTATTAATTTTGTTTATAATAGATACATTATAAACTGCAGTGTATTGTGCCATATTTATGCTGCATTGACGAACTGGATGTAATATATAATTGTTTCTCTGTGTGATATCGATCCATAGAGCTGGCTTCCAGCAGAGGTGGTTTAGGAAATTCAATTGTAGACAGAGCAATAGTGGATTACATTGGTGCTCTGCGGGAAAGAAAATTCTTAAAAAAAAATCTGAGAATAAGGATGCAAAACAAATAACATTTACATATTTGTAGCATTTAAATTCTAAATATTATTCCTTGTCAAGCCCCATGAAAAGTGTGTATGCCCTTTTGCCGTTTAAGTTTGTCCCTGCTATCTCCCTGAAGGCAGGCTCTAATGTACTGTAATCAGCTTCTTCCTCCTCCCTATGATGAAAGTCATTTTACATATATTCTTTGGACAGTTTACATGTTCTGTTGAACCCTGGTTTAAAAAAAATAATCATCCTTTCACCAACTGTTTTGTGCATAAGTACAAGTATTCAGCCTGGAATAAACCTCATCTGAAATATTCATACATGCCTGATCACTGAAGTTGATATTGTCTGAATAAATATCAGGAGTGAGTAGCGCTGTTCAATACAGACAGAGGTGACCAGCCAAACCTTCAGGTGGGCCAATGACCAAGCCTGAGTCCTCCTCACCGGCCGTGGTAAATAATGGTCTGATGCTACCTCCTGGATTCAACATTGTTGCCATCTTAAGGAAACTGGAGAAGGAGGACAAAACTCGTCAGCTGGCACTGGCCATCACAGAGGGGCCATTTTTGGGGAGGTATTTGTGCTGCTGGGGCAGTATTTTATGATGATATTATTATGATATTGCGGTATTTGGCTCTGCTGGGGTGGTATAATATGCCACAATATGGTATTTATGTTCTTGCTTACTTGTGTTGACCCTGCCTTATGTCAATTTGGGCCCCACTACAATATAGGGCCACTTTAAATTCCCAGTCCGCCCCGAATGCAGACAAGTACAGCCATATTGTTTGATGATCCTCAACACTTGCTGCCTAGTTATTAAGTTCTTTATTAGATCATTTGCCACAAGAAGGTCCACTGACCAGCTGGGCTAATGCCTCAGAATTGCTCCAAGCATGAGTATTAGTGAATGCGTATCCACTACATTATTCACTTGCCTACATTTCACACTATATTTACAATAGCAATTCGTTTTTAAACTGATCACTTTAGAAAAGTACATCTATTAGATGCTTTTTCTAAATTTGTGGGTGATGTCTTACGTCAACATTGCCTGCCCACACTCTCTATTATGATATATGGCTGTGGTAGAAGAGGGTACTCTGATCAGACCCTTTTTATGTGCCAGAATGAAGTGCTGTTTTAGCAGGCCTGGTATTTTCATTTATGAAAAGAGTTTTCCTTTTTTGGATATCGCCTTTAAATGGGTTGTCCTGCCATATATACTGATGACCTATCATCAGCACAAGTCATCAATATCTAATCAACGGAGGTCTGATACCCAGCACCCCTGCTGATCAGCTGTTTAAAGAGGAGGCAGCACTCCATGTTCGTTACTCTGCACTTCATCTCGGAAGTGCAGTGTAATGACGTGTGATCACTTCATTCACTTGAATGGGGTGAGTAATTGCAGATGTAGCAGGGGTAACACACAAACTCCTAACTCAAATTTCTTAACTCATCGCGTTATCTTGAAACACAAGCAATTGAAAAGCAATTGCTTAATGCATTTAGCTTCATTTAGGTTAGATAACATGTCTCATAAAGCATGTGTGTTAACCCTACTAAATCCGTATAATTACACTACACGCTACTCCACAGAAGACGATGCGTAGTGTAATGACCAAGAAGCGGAGATCACATGGATGGCGGCCTCCTCTTCAAACAGCTGACCCCCGCCGATCAAATAAAGACTAGTGTTCAGTGAATCGAAGTGAAGCAAATTGAATTTGATCCGAATTTCAAGAAAAATTTGATTGTAGCAAAACTTTTTTTTTTCTTAAATGGCGGCTACACGTGTTACAAACTGAAAGTAAAAAGCTCGGGAAAGAGATATGACCCACAATGCTGGGCAGCCAGCCTCACCCCCAGCGGGCGTCAACATTTTACTGTGAACTGTGCATAGGGAAAGACATGGTAAGTGCTACGGACAGTGTTTAAGCAATCTTTTAATTGTATAATATTGGATAGGGACAGAGCAGGGACAGTGTAGGCAGAACATAGGGGGAATATTCAGACACTAAGGGGGGAGAGCATAGGGAGAACATAGGGAGACTGCAGAGACAGTAGAGGCTCAGTGTAATCGCCCTCTGCATCTTGTTCATCTGCTACGCCATTAGTTCTTAATCTGTTCTGTTATACCTAGACTTACTGTGCCGCAGACTCATTGTCAACTGACAGTCTAACATATAGCTGCATGTACCTATTTAATCTGCTGCACCATTATTAATTAATCTGTTCTGTTATGCATAGACTTACTGTGCATCTCACTTATTGTCAACAGGCAGTCTAAAATATAGGCGCATTTACCTATTTCATTTGCTGCACCATTTATACTTAATCTGTTACATTATAAATTCAGTTACTGTATACTATGGGCAACAGACAGTTGCCTGGGCTCTCAAAAGGAACAGGCAGTGGCAAAAATGTTGCTGTAGCCAGCACAAGTAGCAGCAGAAGAAGGGGTGGTAGTAGCAGCAGCTGTGGCAACAAGCCAGAGCTGCTACTGTCATGTTCTGGTCGTTTTTTGACCAACAATCCAGCTTTACTGGAATGATTGACTTGCTCTTCAACATTATTTTAGGTGACAACAGATACACACAGCCAATTGGGCTCCCTTGACACCACAGTTAGTTGGAATGACCCAGGAACAACCTGTTCCCTTAGCTGTCCTGCAATTGCCTCTTACTTTTTCTTCTCCTCCTGCTTGAGAAGTTATGCATGCTGCCGGCTCTGTTCTACTTTTCAGCAAGGACAAGCTTAGTGAGAGCAATCACCAGCTAGAAGCCAACATAGACTTTAAGGAGAGGTCCACTGCATCCTTCCTTAGGCATACAACTAGCAATGATGACAGTCAGGTGTGAGCATGTGCTGCGAGCAGTCAGGGATGTGGCCATGAGACTGGTGAGGGTGACATAAGTGATGACCAGACAGTAGTGGATGATGTAGCCAATCGCACGTGGTAGCTGGGTAAAGAGGGGGCTTCATCATCATCATCATCATCATGGAGTGAGGTTGGCAGCAGGCCCTTCAAACAGCAGCAGGGTGGCAGCATGCTAATGAGCCAGCAGGGTGGAAGCAGTGGGAGATCTGGAGCCAAAAATGCCCAAGGTAGACCATCTCAGAAGCCTAGATCTCTACTCAAAAGCCTACCTGTCAGGAAACAACTAGCGGGGCATGGGTTCACAAAGGCATAGGCAGGCAGTAAGCACGGAGTGTTGGGGGTAAAATGCCATATTCGGCAGTGTGAGAATTTTTTATCAAGTTATTGGAAGACGTTAGCGTGGCGGTATGCAGTATATGTGGGCAGAAGGTGGAGTGCAGTCAGGGTGCTAATGTTGGCACTAGAGATGAGTGAATTTCTGCTTATGAAATTCGTTCACACTTCGTTTGGTGGTTAAAGGTGAATTGCGTTATGGATTCCGTTACCACGGACCATAACGCAATTCTAAGACGGAATGCATAACGGAATGCCTTTAGAGGCATTCTGTTATTCATTCCATCATAATAGAAGTCTATGGCCTGCATAACGGATCCGTTATGTTCCGTTATGTATTCCGTTATAGAATTGCGTTATGGTCTGTGGTAACGGAATCCATAACGCAATTCACCTTTTACCACCTAAAGAATTGTGAACGAATTTCAAAATATGAAATTTGCTCAGCTCTAGTTGGCACCACAGCCCTGCATCAACACATGGAGTGTCACTATAAAGTGTCCTAAGAAAACTATGGCACTAATGTAGTCTTTCAGCCTGAGCAGCAACCGCTGCATCTCCCAGTGGCCTGAGCGCCTTCTTCAGCAATCAGGGCTCCTCAACCTCAGCAGAAGGAAGCTTTTGTTCCTTCCCTTCGTCTATTGCTCCTGATGCTTTTTCTCTTTCTATTCCTCATCACATATTTCACCAGCAATCGATCACCGAGATGATTGCAAAGAGACAACAGAATGCATGCACTCATCCAAGGGCGCAGAAGCTGAATGAGCACCTAGCCAAGTTGCTGGTAATACAGTCTCTCCCTTTCCATGTCGTGTACTTACCCACCCAAGGTCTCTAAAAAGCTGTACCAGCCCAGGCACACCAGCAGTGTCCTCCTCTGCCTCCTCATCATCCATCTTGCACTCAGCCTCCACTGTAGGCACAGTTCAAAGTAGTCCTTCAGCATACCACCTATGCAAAGCATAGCATCACCACATGATTCTGCACCTAGTCAGCCTGGGTGAACAGAGTTACACTGGGGAGGAACAGCTCCACATCATCAACCAAGAAATCTAATCCTGGCTGTCTCCTCGTCAACTAGAGATAGGAACCATGGTCACCGATAATGGGAAGAACATCCTGTCTGTGCTGCGTCAGGGAGGGCTGAATCATGCACCCTGCATGGTACATGTCTTCAATTGGGTTTTCACCCAGTCCCTCAAGTCTTCCACCCAACTGCAAGGCATCTTGAAAATTTCAAGGAAACGGTGCATGCAGTTCAGCCACTCTTACCGTGCAAAACATGCTCTTCTTCAGTTGCAAAGGCTGAATTGTTTTCCTCTAAATCGTCTCAAATGCATCATTCCACATGTTGGAATTCCATGCTCCACGTGTAGGACAAACTGTATGAGCAGAGGAAACCCGTGACCGATTTCTTGATGATGCAGACAGACAAGATTACTTCCTGGTGTAACTTTGATGTTAGACAGTGGAAGCTCATGCGTGACATCTGCTGTTTTCTCAGGCCCTTTGAGGAGGCCACTTTATTTGTCAGTCACCAGGACTACAGAAAGAATTATGTAATTCCACTCCTTCACGTCCTGGAGGGGATGCTGATCTGACTGGAGAAGGGACAGAAGACATGGAGCCTATATCTTACGGTCACCTGAGCCCTGCAGAGGCTGAACTGTCACAGGAGGAGGATGAGAACAAGTAGAAGGACATAAATGCCCAGGAATTCTATACAAATCTAGGTGGTTTATCTGCCCAAGGGACAGGAGAAGAACAGGAGGAGCCAGAGGGCGATGACACAGATGATGCCGACAGACCGTGGTAGGATGCAGTGGAGATGGAGGCAGGGAGTCCCTTCGAGTCCCTTGTGTGAATGGCCAGATGCATGTTGAGTTGCTTGCGTAGTGACAGCCGCATTATCACCATTAGCCAGTGGGATGAATACTGGCTCTCCACAATGTTAAACCCTAGCTACCTGTTAAATGGGGGCCTTTCTTACACCTCCTGAGAGAGATAAAAAACTCAACTACTATGGAGTCGGTTGGTCACTGCCTACGTGACCCATCGCCCCATCCTCGCGAACCTCTAACATGGGGGACCCTATGAGTTCACGCTCCACTGCCATGATTGCTGGGGGTAGGGGGGGGCAGGTGCATCACCAGCTCCATCAACAGCAACTTGAGTCTTGAGCCTCTAATGAGCACCTTTCTTCGCCCACCTACTGAAGAAACCACTCAGCAGCAGCAGGACATGGAGCAGAACTATAACCAGCAGGTGGTGGCATATTTGGACTGCACCCAGTCACCCCAGATCCAAGAGCCCCTAGACTACTGGTCAGCCAAACTTAAGTTGTGTCCGCAATTGGCCAAACTTGCCCATGGAGTGGCATCAGGGTGAGTGTTTAGTGCCACGTGTGGTACTGTATAGTTACCCCAAAGAGAACTTGCCTTTCAAATCAAAATGTTGAGAGAGTAACCTTTATAAAGATGAATCAGGCCTGAATCAAGTGGGATTTCCAGACACCGGTGCCTGATACAATGGACTAGATCATTCTGGCAGTAATGATCTGACTGTAGAGTACTGCCACACCACAATATTGTGACAAATAGCCTGTTACTTCTGCCCATGTGCTACTACTACTATTCTGATGATGTCATCTGCTTGATGCCACATGC
Source organism: Bufotes viridis (assembly GCA_033119425.1). Lineage (NCBI taxonomy): Eukaryota > Metazoa > Chordata > Amphibia > Anura > Bufonidae > Bufotes > Bufotes viridis. The sequence continues at coordinate 506,291,152 of CM065589.1, read as the reverse complement.
CTGCTGCTTCTAATGCCATCTGTTCCACTGTGATCTGCCACCATTGTGTGCTGTTACTGCCACTGCTGTTGCCCCCCACCCTCCCCACTCTCTTACAGGGCAACAATTGTGACTCTTCATGTTGTTGCCACCCTCACTACTCTGTTATGGGGCCACTATTGTCACTCTTCATGCTGTTGCCACCCTTACTAATCTGGTACAGGATCACTAGTGTCCCTGTTTGGACGTTTTGACATCACTGTTTACTTTTCCATTCTTCTGATCCATAAAAAAAAAAACAGTTCCTGTCATTTCCACGTCCATAAGGCCTCTATCACAAGGTCAATATTTTGCATCAGGATTTGGTCATGACTTGGAAGCCAAAAGCAGGAGTTGGTCCAAAACATGGAAGACATGCAAATATTTCCATCACATGTTATCTCTGTTTTGGACCCACTTCTGTTTTTGCCTTAATAATAGTGATCAAATACTGATACAAAAAACTGAACAAATACTGACCATGTGATAGAGGAAATTAAAGTCCTGCAGAACCTCTTTCCATCTGAATAAACCAATTTCAGATGCAAATGGGCAAAACTCAATATGAGGCCTCTATTACACCCAAGCCAAAAGGAGGGGTGGGTCCAAAATAAAGAAGACATGCAAATATTTCCATCACGTGTTATCGCGGTTGTGGACCCACTCCTGTTTTTGCCTTACCAATACTGACCAAATGGTGACCAAATACTGACGGTTTGAAGGCGCATGCTCAAACTACAGGATCCGCTCTTTTAAGGCTGTTCTTCTGCTGGGTCAGAAGAACGAAAAAATAAACAGTGAAGGCAGCCTAATGACACCCTCCCCACTGTCATGGGGCCACTACTTAAACCTTGGGCTACTGCACGGTTAAGTCCACGCTGATAAATTAGAGCTGATGATAACACTGACCTGTAAGGCTCAGTTCACACTTCTGTTATTTGGTCAGTTATTTCCATCACTTATTGTGAGGCAAAATCAGGGGCCAAGTCTACTATTAGATTAGGTATCACGAATAGATCTGTACCTGTTCTGTGGTTTTGACCCGCACCTGCTTTGGACTGAGAAACTAATGAGAATAACTGACCAAATAAGTGAATTGTTAAACTAAGTCTAAAAGTGACGAAAAGTAATTCTACAGCTAAGAGGGGTTGCACTGCCACAACATGGATTTTAAAGAACCTTTTTTTCTCCACTACTTTATTGGTGCTGCCTCCATGTCCTTATGTTATTCCACTAAAGAGTCATTGGGATATGGGTGTGCAGCATTTTTTTTTTTTATTACTGACGGATGTTGTATTCTTTTTTTTTTTGTTTAGCAGTTTTGCTACCAGAAAGGACTAGCTAGGCATGTTGCGCATTAAATTAAACCTAATTTAATGCGCTTCGTTATGTATTAATTCTGGTTCTTAAAGTGATTCTTCGGGAGTAATGATATTTTGTCAAGTTCCAGCAACCTGTCTCTTTAAACAGAAAGTTCATACCTGTTCCCTGCTGCACCAGTCCTGCACACGGTTTCCATTGTCTCCCTGTTCGTGGCTCCACAATGTTGACATGCAGCACAACTGCTGTGCTGCATGCAGTGACCTTTGTGAGTCCCTTTGATTGTTAGAAGCTATTCATTTGAATGGAAGCAGAATTACAGCAACCAGCTCCGGCCAGTAAGCTGTGTAATTTCAGTGCTTATTTATGTCACCAGAGCTACTATAAGACAGTTGATTGGCTGGGGTGCAATTCCTCTTTTAGCCTATTTTGCTTGTAGTGTCCCTGTAGTCTCAATGAAGAAGTGCAGTTTGTTTGGTTTATAAATTATTTACAGATTAAAGGGTTGTCTCACTTAAGCAAATGACATTTATCATGAAGACAAAGTTAATACAAGGCACTTACTAATGTATTGTGATTGTCCATATTGCCTCCTTTGCTTGTTTGATTCATTTTTCCGTCACATTATACAATGCTTCTATCCAGGGGTTACGGCCACTGCTGCAGAGTAGATACGAGGTGCCCGCCAAAGAGACTGTCGTTTCTTCCTATAGTGTGCAAGCATGGCCACCGTTGCTGGATTACAGGGTGGTTGTAACCCCTTGAAACAAGTAGTGTATAATGAGATGGAAAAATGAATCAAGCCAGCAAAAGAGGCAATATGAACAATCACAATACATTTGAAAGTGCCTTGCATGAACATTTTCTACATTATAAATGCCATTTTTTAAAGTAAGACACCCTCTATAAGTTCAAACATGACTGAATAGCTGTGTATTTGCTGTCGTGGATTTTCATGCGCAAATCTGTAGCATTATACAGCACCAGCAAAGAGGAGAACATTCTAAGAAATCTTATCCACATACAGCTTACAAAAACCGCAAAGTAAATTGACCAGAGGAGGGAATTTTAAAATCTGCAATATGTCATTTTATGCTGCAGTTCTCCCCAGCTAATATCACCCTTTGCATTGGTACATGCGGTTTTTGGTGTAGTTTTTCCAGGAACATCTGCTATGGACATTTCTGCTACAATTTCTGATTTGTGTGGATGTATCTCAGAATCAGTAAGGCCCCTTTTACACGGGCGAGTTTTCCGCATAGCACCCGCACTGAATCCTGACCCATTCATTTCACTGTGTCTTTGTACCTGACATTGTACATCACTTCTGTGTTGCGTAAAAATCGCAGCATGTTCTATATTCAGCATTTTTCACGCAGCCCTGGCCCCATAGAAGTGAATGGGGCTGCGTAAAAAACGCAATGCATCCACAAGCAAGTGCGGGTGCGTTGCGTTTTTCACTGATGGTTGCTAAGAGATGTTTGTAAACCTTCCGATGTTTGTAAACGTTCAGTTTTTTATCACGCACGTGAAAAATGCATCAAAACTCATTGCACCCGCGCGGAAAAAACTGAACAACTGAACGCAATCGCAGGCAAAACTGCGCAGCATCCGCAACGCATCCGGACCTAATCCAGACACGCTCGTGTGAAAGAGGCCTTAGGCCTCTTTCACACGAGTGTGTCCGAATTAGGTCCGGATGCGTTGCGGATGCGTTCAGTGAAAACTGTGCGATTTGCGTTCAGTTGTTCAGTTTTTTCCGCGCCGGTGCAATGCATTTTGATTAGTTTTTCACGCGCGTTATAAAAAACTGAAGGTTTACAAACAACATCTCCTAGCAACCATCAGTGAAAAGCGCATCGCACCCACACTTGCTTGCGGATGCAATGCGTTTTTCATGCGTGAAAAAATGCAGAATATAGAACATGCTGCGATTTTCACGCAACGCAGAAGTGATGCATTAAAAAACATTGCTCATGTACACAGACCCATTGATTTGAATGGGTCAGGATTCAGTGCGGGTGCTATGCGTTCACGTCATGCATTGCATCCGCGCGGAAAACTCGCTCGCGTGAAAGGGTCCTAAGGTACCCAGTGTCATTTATCTATGTGATTCTGTGTTCTCTAGGTGCTTAGAAGACTGCAGTGTTTTACGGGAAAAGTTCTGTACAATCTCATGAAAAATTTGCTAACACAATTGCTTTTGCATAAACTTGAAAGTCCTTCCAAAATCGGCATTAGTTTGCCTCAGAAGAGCTGATTTTGTTTGACATCATTTTGTGTTTATTGCCTCGGACATTTGACTTTGGTGTGAAATCAATGTAAGCAGTTATGACTGCACTTTTTGGTACTGTAGGGGGTTTTGTTTGTAGATGCAATCAATGGCTAGGAGTGGGTGTAGAAGCAGAACATTCAATGAGTCACATTCATGAGCTAGGATTATGTAAAATGTGGATAGGTTTTTACAAATGACCATGTTCCTTCTTTTTGAGTAACATGATTGTTTAAATGCATAGTATTAATTATGGTAATATTTTATCCATTAAACTTGTAATCTGCAAACATTGCAAACATCCAATTGATACTTCACTTCAAGAGGCATCTGTTAAATGTAGATAGAAACCACAGGGAAGATTTAATTGCTATAGTAATTTCTGAGCCTACAGTACATCTGAAAACATTATATTGAGATGTTGCTGAAAGAGACAGTGATGAGCTGGAGATATCATTAATGAGAAGGGCAAATTTGTCTTAAGGGACTCAGAACTGTACTTGTGTTTAAGACATCTTTGTTTGAGTTCAGCTGGTACAGTCATTTAGAAATGTAGTAAAGTCATTTGAGGATTTTGTGTTCTATATTTTATAGATGAAGTGTCCCACTGCAAAAGGGTTTTGATGTGCATTTACTTTACGTATGCCACCAGAAGGTCAAAAATGTGCATTTATGCATTTTCCTGTATAACAGGCTTATAAAAGTTAACAGGTCTGTACTGTCACCATTACTTAGCACTTAATCCCCTCCCTATAGGGAGGAGGTGTTAGAACAATCTATAAGCAGAGTCAAGACATTGATGAGTGCGGTTCTGGATTAAACCAGCCAGACAGAAGCAAAACTTAGAGAAAAGTGGAGAAAAGAGCAAAATATATATTTGAAGAGCCAGAGGCAAAAAAGGAGGTGCGAGTAGAAGTCCTGTGGAAAGAAGCTGTCTGAATAGGACCTTTTGAAGTGCTATAGCCTCGCATTGGGGAAAATAATTGATACAGAACATGGTGCAGAAAAGGTGCAGTTTGACATTGGGGGCCACCCCATGGTTGCATTGCATTGAGAAAGAGAGAAATGTTACTCCCCCATTTCTGGATGGTTATGCTAAAGTCAGATAGAAAAGTGCAGTGTGAGACGAATTGCTTTAAAGAGATAACTCTGTCTGGTAACTCTTACTGCAGCTGGGTGACCTGTAATTTCTGTGGAAAGTCCACTTGTGTAACACCTGCCAGTCCATGCATGCTGAGAACTGTAACTGATGTGCTTCAGTAAAGAACTGTTCTACTGCAAAACTGCCTATCATTGCCTCCGCTGCTGCAAGGGAAGCTGCCTTCCATCTCATATTTCATCACCAGGAAGGACACCCAAACCACTATTAGGCAGGAAACCCCCAAAGAGCAGTGTGTGCCTTGAAGGGAAGAAAGGTGCACGCTTCCAATCACTGCCTGGCCCAGTGGAGTGTCTGATTAAGTAACCACTACAATTGCTACTATTACTCCTGTGTTCCATCCTCTGGGCTCACTGCAAAGAGAATCTGTAACCTGAAATTCAGTGCATTGTGCATGCAGTGTGTTATAGAGCAGGTTGAGCTGAGCAGAATGATATATAGATTTGAAGGAAAAAAGTAAAAAAAAATAAAAGTTGTAACTTTTCCCAGCTCAGGCCATTCAGATATTGTGCATGTAAAAGATGGAGGTTAGAAAAGCGAAGCTTAATCCAATTTTAAGGAATAATTAATCCGAAAGATAAGAAATACTGGAGGTGTCAGTGGTATGGAGGTATTCGTGATAGGTATTGAAAAAGTGTGGTAAAAAATGGATAGGGTGAAAAAGTGGAAATTTGTGGTGAATGGGGAGGCAGCTATGGGGCTGGCAACATAATTATCAGACTACGTATGAGGACAATAGATAAGGAGTGAACGAGACGTTACAGAATGGGTTAATAAACTGTACCCATTAGTTACACCATATCCGTTTTTGATTTTACCCCCAAAGAGAAGCGCCAAACCCTTTCATTAAAGCATAATAATAAGTTGCATAGCCGATCAGATCCAAATAGTAGGGTAGTCGTTAGATATAGTAAGCAGGTAGATATTGTATGGGTTAGGATACTTGTTAATCTTTTTACATTAAAAGTAGGTTTCCCATAGCCAATATTACAAGGTGTAAAGGCTAGAAGGAATAATTAGATAAATCAATAAAATAAAGTTAATGACTCACTGCACTGGGGGGGGGGGGGGCGTAGGAGCGTAGGATAAAGCTAAAGACACCTGTGGAGCCAAAAAACAGAGGTTTTTGCATTCCACTTTGGAACACAAATGACTACTGTTATAGGGGTTTTAAAAAACTGATGTGGGGATATTCTAAAATATTCAGCTAGTGGATTGGTGGCAGTAGGTAGGTGAATGTCCTGGTATATCCAGGTTACTCATTTAGGGGTTAATCTGTAAAAAAAGATGACAGAAATAGGCCTCCCGACCGAGATCTGTGGTGGAACTCATATGCGTTCCACAATGGAACAGGAGGGCGGAAGCGGAAGTACCAGGTGGAACACAGAATGCGTTCCACACCGCTCTTCAATAGAATATGTGTAACGCATATGCGTTCCACTGGGTAGATTGTATAAGTGGATATGAGGTTTGGGAGTTGAGACCTCGCTTATTCTCGATCTGGGATGAGGGAATAATCATTATAGGGGAAAAAATCATTATAGGAGAAAACGTTTCTTTACTGGAAGAAAAAATAAACATTTCTTTAGGGAACAGAAACGGAGGAGTAATTATGTGTGTGTATATATAAATATAGAAGGTCATTATATATGGTCTCTAATAAAAGTATATAGTTGTATAGGCCACTATGAGGAATATTTATTGTTGGATTGAGTATATAAAATATTATAATATCTAATGCACAGTATAATACTAACATAGTAGTTCACGTTTTAGTGGAGCTAAAAAGGTGGGGCTAAAAGGGAATATACCAAGAGAACAGAGTTCCTGTGTGGAGTTATATGTGAAAATAAGTTAAAAAATATGTATAAAAATATATGTAGAAGGATATATAAAAATATATGGGACATTAAAAAAAAAGTACATATATAAACATACAAATAATTCCAAAAATATATAAAGCTGTGAATAGTTGCATCTGTACAGTATAAACATATATAAAAATAAATGCATAAATATGGGTATATACAAATACATAATATATATATATATATATATAAAGCTGTGAATAGTTGTATATGTACAGTACAAATATATTTAAATAAATACATACATATGGATATATAAATATATGTATAAATATGTGCATATGTAAATAGATTAGAGTGGATATACGTAGCTGTAAATTAATAAATAATACATCCCCAGCTTATATATTATTTTTAAGTCATCAATAATTTTATCAATAATTCCTGTATTCTAGTGCTTCATTTAATCCAAAAGTTATGAGGGTATTTAGTTTGTATATCCAGAACATCTCTTTTCTACAGAGTTGCTGGAAAGAGGATGGAACATGTTCGAGAGGGGTCAGTTGTAAGAAATCGGGATTGCCATAATGTGACGTTGCAAAGTGATGTGATACGCTGTGGGTAACTACTTTTCTTCTTATATTAGATCGATGTTCATTCATTCATTCTCTGAGCATCTGTGTGGTGAGACCCACATAGTATAAATTACAAGGGTATTGTAGTAAGTATAGCACATTAGTGGAACCGCAGTTCATACAGTATAATGCTGTAAAGTTAGTGGGTTTTAAATGTATGAAACTTGAATTTCCTCAGTAGCGTGGTTAATCATCTTACAGCATTTACATCTCCTTTTACTGGTTTCTCTGAGGGACGGTGTCTTGTTCGGGTTCTTTTGTGGTAGTTTTGGGCATGATGGGGCCAATATATTTTTTGGAGTTTTGGCCTGACGGAAGGTTAATTTAGGTTGTTTGGGGACATATATTTTTCTAAAATGCGGCCTTTTTGTAAGATGGACCAATGTTTTGTTAGAATTTGTCTGATTATTTTATGTTTAGAGTTATATCGTGTAATAAGACTTAGGGAAGGTGGGTGTGAATTGTCAATGTGGCTATTTTTTCCTTTCAAACTGTCTTTTTGGTTTTCTCTTAGTATTCTATTCTTGGATTCTTTGATCATATGTGGGTGATGGCCTTTCTCAGTAAATAGCCTAGGATATTTATTTGTTTTTTCATATCGGTATCCTCTGAGCAGTTCCTTCTAATCCTCAGCATCTGGCTGAAAGGGATATTGGTTTACCACTTGTGGTGGTGGCAACTTTTAAAGTCTAGATAACTATTACTGTGTACTAGTGTTGATCGAGCACCAAAGAGCACCCGAGCACAATAGACATACCCGAGCATTAAACCAGGCACCCCCTGCTCTGAGGAGGGGAGGGTGCCGGGTCCCACTGAGGTCTATGCAGAAGATCGCTGTACAGTGAGGGAATACCCCAGTGTTAGTCTGTGGCTTAGTTCCTGCTCTGACTCCATATATAGCTATGTCCATATATGGAGTCAGTGCTTGGGGACACCCAGTGTATTTAATTCTAATTTAACCTCTATTTCTGAAAAGTCAGAAAAACCTCATAGTAGTTTGTCATTTAGTAAGTATTCCTATACAGCAGAGGTATCATTGTATCATTTCATGTTTCACTGCAGGTTAACATGCAGCTGTATAGCGTAGTGGTTAGGGTTATTGGCTCTAATGTAGAAGGCTGTGAGTTCAAATCCTGGCAGAAACATTTCAGAAATAGAGGCTAAATTAAATTTATATATTTTTGATGTTTTTTTGTAATCGTAAAATATATTTTATATTTTTTTAGTAATTATAAAAAGTGTCCTTACTAAATATATATATAAAGAAAATAAGGCTTGGGCAGCACAGCAGTTCAGGAATGATGACGGAGTGCCAGCGGCTGAGGGGGCGATCCACCTCCAAAAATATATAGCAAATAATTCCATGGCACCTCCAAATAAAAATCAAGTGGTAGTTTATTTTCCAAGCAGCAACGTTTCGGTCCGCTTACTGGGACCTTTCACTGCTTGAGAAAGGTCCCAGTAAGCGGACCGAAACGTCGCTGCTTGGTAAATAAACTACCACTTGATATTTATTTGGAGGTACCGTGGAATTATTTGCTATATATATATATATATATATATATATATATATATATAGAGAGAGAGAGAGAGAAAGAGAGAGATAAGATTATACTTCTGATATATATGAATGCATGATATGTGGGAAACTACTACTGAATTTAGCCTCTATTTCTGAAAAGTTTCTGCCGGGATTTAAATTCACAACCTTCTACATTAGATCCAAGAACCTTAACCACTACACTATACAGCTACATGTTAGCCTGCAGTGAAATATAAAATGATACTTCTGCTGTATAGGAATACTTACTATATGACAAACTACTATGAGGTTTTTCTGACACAGTTTATCATTCAGCTTTATGGCTGAGTGGTTAAGATCCTTGCCTCTAATGTAGAAGGTTGTGAGTTTAAATCCTGGCAGAAACTTTTCAGAAATAGAGGCTAAATTAGATTTAAATGCATTGACTCAAACATCGTGTTCAAGCACACGCGGTATTCGGCCGAACACCGCGATGTGCCGAGCATCGTGATGCTCTAGTCTAGGCATCCTCAAACTGCGGCCCTCCAGATGTTGCAAAACTACAACTCCCAGCATGCCCGAACAGCCTACAGGTATCAGCCTACAGCAGGGCATTGTGGGAGTTGTAGTTTTACAACAGCTGGAGGGCCGCAGTTTGAGGATGCCTGCTCTAGTCGAACACCAGTTTGCCTGAGCATGCTCGCTCAACACTAGCGTCTATGCTTTTAAAATGAGTTTTTGTGGTGATCTGGTTATTGGAACTGCTAAGATGGAGGTCTAAAAAAATGCCTTCTCTGGGGTGATATTCCAGCATCAGGTTTAAATTCCAGTCGTTACAATTAACCATTTTGATATAGGACTCTAAATCATTAAGGTGGTTGTCTGAGTTATTTTTTTGTTATTTCTATGTTTCTAACTAGGCAAATGTAACAGCTTTACAATTAACTTAGGTTATCTCCAGTGGCTGGTTTCTCAGATTTTACTGAGGGTCACATGATCTGTGATGTCAGCTTCTCTCGCTGCTCTGATAATGTTCGTGCACAAGCCTGTACACAAGATATCACTGTGCTCGCCATGCCCCCTTCACTGCTGGCTGCTGCTTATTGTTCTCTGCCAGGATTCTTAACCTCTTCAGCTGCACAGACTCAGGGCTGAAGTGTTTACTGTGTAGCTGCAGGCAGTGAGGAGACAAATGCTGGGGCACAGGAGCTAAAAGAGAAGTTCTGCAGAGCATTGCATGTAGGGGGAAGATCCTGTGTGTATTAGCAGTGTCATTGTACAGCTAGGACTTGTAGTTCTACACATACAACATGCTGCTGAGTCTCCCAGCAGGCAGACATGTCACTCAGTGCAGCACTTGTATTCACTCCCTTAACAGTGCAGGGGGAGGGGCAGAGATTGTTGTTATTGCAAGTAAACAAAGGCCAGAAGAGAACCAGGGAAATGAGAAAATAGATATTATTTTGCCTAATACTTGCTTAGCATAGTTATATATATCGCTGACCATCAGATTTACAGTGCTATATTTTTTTCCCCATTCTTTCCATTACTTTTTTTCCCACTCGGACAACCCCTTTAATTCTTCTATCCCAAATTAAAATAATATCATCAATGTATCTCTTGTAAAATCTGATATTTGGATGTTTGAGAAAGCCGCATTGGTTCTCAAAGACGCCCATAAAAAGGTTAGCATAGGATGGGGCAAAATTTGGTCCCCATTGCTGTTCCCCTTTCTTATTTAAATTGTGTCTTTAAAAGCAAAAATAATTATGTTGTAGTTAAATTCTATTGATTTTAAAATGAAATCTCTTTGTGTTTGTGGCATGAGTGCATCAGTATCTAGAAATTTTTTAACGTCTTTTATCCCTAGTGTATGTATTATATTACCATATAGAGATGTTACGTCTAATGTTGCCCATAAGTAACCTTCTTTCCATTGGGTCATTTCGAGGGTATTTATAAGATAAGATGTATCTCGAAAGTATGACAGTAATAGGCAGACATATCTTTGGAGTATGTTGTCAATGTATTCAGAAAGGTTGGAAGTGAGAGACCCAATTCCACATATAATTGGTCGTCCAGGGGGGTTTGAGAAAGACTTGTGTATCTTAGGTAAGAAGTAGAAGCGGGCCATAGCTGGGTGGGGGTATTTTTAGGAATATTCTCTCTTTTTTATCCAGGACTCCTGTGTCAAATCCTGTATCTATCAGATTAAATAATAGTTCCTTGAATTCGTTTGTGGGGTCATTTTTGAGTGGTTTATAATAGTCAGTATCTGAAAGTATTCTGAGGCATTCCGTTATATAGTAATCTACATTTATATTCACTATTCCGCCTTCTTTATCGGCACTCTTAATTAATATTTCTCTATTCTTTCTCAGACTCGTTAGTGCTCTTACTAAGTCTGGACTTAGATTATTCGATTGTAGGTCAAAAATGACCTACGCTATTTCTTTCTTGTAGGGGGATTTTGAGGGTCTAAAGAGGAAAACTTGTCCTTGAGATCGTCCATTACCATATTGCAAAATCTTTCAATATGTGGGCCTCTGTTTTCAAGTGGATGAAAAGTGGATCTGTTCTTTACATTTGAGTGGATTGGCATGATTGGATCCATGGTGTTTAGTGTGGTTTCACTTTTTTCTGAGTTGGCGTCCACAAGTGTGGCCAAAGCAAGTATCCTTATCAGGGATCCTCAAATGTTGAGAATATTTTAAAATCAAGTGCCGTTGAAGTGTCAACTTTCTTATTAATTGATTTATGTCTATAAATAGCTCAAAGAGATTGGGTTCGTTTGTAGGACAGAACAAGAGGCCCTTACTTAAAAGCTCGACTTCATTCCTTTTCAATATATACTTAGATAAATTAAAAATACCTCTTTCTTTTAATGTGTCTTTATTTATTATTCGGGAGATTGGGTCTTGGGTCTGGATTTTTTGTGCAGTGGCGCTTCTTTTTCGGCCTCCTCTGCATCCTCTAAGTCGGGGTTTTGTCTTTTTCTTGTGCCCAGAATGGGAGTATAGAAATGAGTTATCTTTAGCGATTTGGTTGGTTTTTGAGTGATCAGGTACGAGGGTCCTGGAGTAAGTGTGTTTAGATCTTGTGTGCTGGATATGCTCATCCTCGGAGGGGGCATGGGTGGTGGGGTGGGGGTGTCGTTGGTCAGTGGTGAGATATGGGCTAAAAAGGACTCTCTGTTAAACTGGAAGAAAGAGCTAAAAAAGGTTCTGGACTAGAAGTAGAAACAGAATGTGTCATGATGTCCGGTTGACAGGGTTCGTAAGTGCGGATTGGTGTATAGAATATGGAGGAGGAGTGGCGGATAATTCCCCTTCATTTGGAGTGTTTGTAGAGGAGGATTGTTGTGGGAGGGGCAGAGAGTCATATGTGGTAGTAGTCTTGAAAGTTAGAGATGGGATCCTTTTTTGTTTTGTAGATGGCAAAGGTGTAGTCTAAATGGAACTGTTGTGTTCCACAGTTAGGATATTATTAGTAGAGTGGGAATGGACAATACATAATGGGATGGTGAAGTATGTTTGTAAATTGGTAAAAATCACTGGCTGAGTATGGGTCTTGACTAGTCCACTGTCTGTTGTCTCAGGATTCTTTTTAAGAGGGGATTGATCTAAATGGATATTATTTTTATTATGAGAGTAGCAATTCTATCTGGTGGACCTAGTGTGATTCAGCCTACTGTTGAAGATGGTTCTAGTTCTTACTGGTTGACTGACTATTTGAGCATAGGTGTAAGGTCTAGTTAGAGCTATTTGTGGTTGACTAGCCGTTTGTGGGTGGTCATATGATCTATTGCATGCATTAGTAGTTCCATGATTGCTAGAATTGTCTCTATATGGTTCAGTATGTTGTGTATAATTAGATCCACTTGGGTTTTTCCTTTCCCGGACTCATATTCGCTTTTCTCTATAGTCACGTAGGTCTCTAGTGAGCTTTATGCATTTATTCCTTACTTCATTGTACTCGTAGATCCTCAGATGTTTCATTTTGTCGCCTAAGGGATAAAAGCTGTTAAGGCCTCTTTCACACTTGCATTCCGAGGATCCGGCAGGCACTTCCATCCCGCCGGATCCGTCAGAACGCAAGTCGCCTGAAAGCATTAGAAGACTGATAAGGATCCTGATCAGTCTTCGAAATGCTTTGAGGTTACTATGGCAGCCAGGACGCTATTAAAGTCCTGGTTGCCATAGTAGTAGTGGGAAGCGGGGGAGCGGTATACTTACAGTCTGTGCGGCTCCCGGGGCGCTCCAGAATGATGTCAGAGCGCCCCATGCGCATGGATCACGTGATCCATGCGTGTGGGGCGCCCTGACGTCACTCTGGAGCGCCCTGGGAGCTGCACGGACTGTAAGTATACTGCTCCCCCGCTCCACACTACACTTTACCATGGCAACCAGTTCTTTAGCGTCCTGGCTGCCATGGTAAACATTGAGAAAAAGCTAAACGTCGGATCCGGCGATGCGCTGAAACGACGTTTAGCTTAAGGCCGGATCCGGATTAATGCCTTTCAATGGGCATTAATTCCGGATCCGGCCTTGCGGCAAGTGTTCAGGATTTTTGGCCGGAGCAAAAAGCGCAGCATGCTGCGGTATTTTCTCCGGCCAAAAAACGTTCCGGTCCTGAACTGAAGATATCCTGATGCATCCTGAACGGCTCCATTCAGAATGCATTGGGATAATCCTGATCAGGATTTTTCTGGCATAGAGCCCCGACGACGGATCTCTATGCCGGAAAACAAAAACGCAAGTGTGAAAGAGCCCTAAAGAATTTCTAGATACTGATCCACTCATGCCACAAACACAAAGAGATTTCATTTTAAAATCAATAGAATTTATCCTACAACATAATTATTTTGCTTTTAATGACACCATTTATATAGAAGAAAGAGGGACAGCAATGGGGACCAAATTTGCCCCATCCTATGCTAACCTTTTTATGGGCATCTTTGAGAACCAGTGCGGTTTTCTCAAACATCCAAATATCAGATTCTACAAGAGATAAATTGATGATATTATTTTAATATGGGATATAAGCATTAATGATTTAGAGTCCTATATCAAAACAGTTAATTGTAACGACTGGAATTTAAACCTGAAGCTGGAATGTCATCCCAGAGAAGCCATTTTTTTAGACCTCTATCTTAGCAGTTTTAATAACCAGATCACCACAAAAACTCATTTTAAAAGCATAAGACGCTAATAGTTATCTAGACTTTAAGAATTGCCACCACCACAAGTGGAAAACCAATATTCCTTTCAGCCAGATGCGGAGAAGGAACTGCTCAGAGGATACCGATATGAAAAAACAAATAGATCCTAAGCGCAAGATTTACTGAGAAAGGCTATCACCAACAATTGATCAAAGAATCCAAGAATAGAATACTAAGAGAAAACCAAAAAGACTGTTTAAAAGGAAAAAATAGCCACATTGACAATTCACACCCACCTTCTCTTTTTTTAAATCAGATAATTTTTATTTATCCAAGAATAAAACATCACTATATGTAATACGTATTGAGCTGTGCCCAGTAAAGTAATATACGACATTTCAGATTCGTAACAGAAAATCAGATAATACAAATTAAAGATACATTCTCACATTAATGGGACAGATTATAATAACATATAACTTTAAGCCCAAAGCCCCTTCCCCCCCCCCCCCCCACCCGTATTCCGGTCTCACCTATCTACATCTCCATGGGCTGCTACAGACATTCGTGTAATCCAGGGGTCCCACAATTTGTCAAATTTACTAGGACATCCCCTTTTTTGAAAGAGGAGTTTCTCGTATGTGACCATGGTATTCACCTTACGTTTAAATTCCCCTATTGTGGGAGGCTCTCTTTGTATCCAGTGCTGAGCTATCAATTTTCTAGCTACATACAGTATTCTACCAATAGCGATTTTAGAGACTTGTATAGTGTCCAGGTCAGACACATACCCCAAAACACATATTTTGGGATCGAGTGGAATGTGTACTAAATACGCCCTGTGGACGAGTGCAGTCACCTCTTCCCAATAGGCATTCAGCTCCCCGCACGTCCACAGCATGTGAATAAGATCAGCAGGATCTACATCGCAACGTGGACATTTGGCATCCGAACGGTAACCCACCCGGTGCAGAAAAACCGGTGTTTTATACACCCTATAGATTATAAAGAGCTGCGATAGCTTCCCACTCTCACTCAGAGAGGATAAGGGCACTGCTTCCAGAATGTCCGCCCATTGTTCCTTCGTGAGAACACCCACATCCATCTCCCACTTACTCACTCTATTTACTGAGTAAGATTCAAGGTGTTTGTCCAACAACAACCTGTATGTCAAGGAAATCAGTTTCCGACTGGCACTACCAGAAACAATTTGATGCAACGCTACATCTCTCTGAGAAATTTCCATCCCACCTTTAACCATAGTGGCATATGCATGTCGCAACTGCAAGTATTGGTAAAATCGTCTATGTGGAATACCATATAGTTCTTGTATACTGGCGAAGGATCGAAGTACTCCGCTGTCTAAAATATGTCCAATCCTAGATACACCTCTCCTCTGCCATTCCTCAAACCCCGAGAGGGCTGCAAAATCAGACATGACTGGATTACGCCACAATGGAGTATATTCTGTGATACCTGACACTCCTCTCACCTGTTTAATCCGTTGCCACACCAAGTACATATTTCGACATATCGCAATCCCGGGCCCTACCGGCTTCTTTTCCAGTAGCAACATCAGCTCTTTATCTTTCAAATAATATCTATATATTTGTCCCGTCATATCCTGAGATCCCAGATCAAGCCACCCTTTAAAGTGTTGGCTTTGAGCAGCCAGGTAATATACCCAGGGGTTAGGAACTGCCAGACCTCCCTCCGTCTTACCCAATTGTAAGAACTCCAGTTTGATCCTAGCTTGTCCTTTACGCCATATAATATCTCTAAATATAGAATTAACCAATTTAAACCGTTCCTTAGGCAACCAGACCGGGCATTATGTAAAACATACAAAAGTTGTGGCATCAAAACCATCTTAACTAGATTCGCCCTGCCCACCACCGACAGGTACAATTTACTCCAAGCTTTACCCTTATTCCTAAAAGCTGTCAGCAATGGGGAAAGGTTCAGGGTCTCAAAGTCTGCAATTCTGGGTGAAACTTTTATGCCTAAATATTTGACTTCCTCCACACACGGAATCCCCTTTTCCAGAATGACACTCGATTTCGGTTGACCATCTATTAGCATTATTGCAGATTTATGCCAGTTAATTGACAAACCTGATACAGATGTAAATCTGTCTATAAGGGACATGGCTGCTTCCACAGACTTTAACGTATCTCCCAAAAAAAGCAAAGCGTCATCCGCGTATAACGCCACTTTATTTTGTACAGGCCCATAGATAAATCCCTGTATCTCAGTGGATTTGCGTACCATTGCGGCTAAGGGTTCTATCGCCAGTGCGAATAACAATGGCGACAGAGGACAGCCCTGCCTTGTGCCTCGTTGCAATTGAAATCCCTCATACCCACCTTCTCTAAGTCTTATTACATGATATAACTCTAGACATAAAACAATCTAACAAATTCTATCAAAACATTGGTCCATCTTACAAAAAGACCACATTTTAGGAAAAGATGTCCCCAAACAACCTAAATTAACCTTCTGTTAGGCCAAAACTAAAAAATATATTGGCCCCATCATGCCCAAAACTAGCACAAAAGAACCGTAATCAGACACCGTCACTCAGAGAAACCGATAAAAAGGGCTCCTATATTTCGCAAATTTTTGGCCTAATATTCACCATAAATTCACAAATTCTAGAATTCGTGATCTCCAGTCATTATTTTCTTGATTGCGAGAATTGGCACTGTAATATACGCGTATTGCGTGAGCAATACAGGCAGGGCTCACTTTTGCTACATTTTTCAAGTTGCTAAACACTAATCCCTATCACAGCACAGTAATTTCTATCCCACTACCTAACACACTGCACTGAAACCTATCAGCTACAGTATATCACCATCTAAACTATACTGACTATCCCCCACTAACTATATGTTATATATATATATATATATATATATATATATATATATAAGCTAACTAACTATCTAATGTAACTAATGGGACAAACCCAGGCAGTCAGCCTATACAAAAATATAATACAAAATATATATCCAAAAATGTATCTTTATTGAAATATATAAAACTATAAATCTATAAAATAAATAGATGCATAAATTGGCAAAGAGAAACACAACATGAAGAGTGCACAAAACATCTCAGGACATCAAGTTATATCATTGCAAGCATTGCTATTATAATAATAAAACATTGTGTACAACATAGACGGTTCAGTGTTAAATTGAGATCTGCTACATCTGTATGTGATAGATCTACAGTATTTGAAAGAAACAAAATGCCACATGCCTAAAGTTTTTTTAGGATTTCAATTTTTTAAAATCATACTCAGCTGCTCCCCCTACTCCTATCTGGCTCCCTTGCTCGTTTGGTGATCTTTGGATCCCCATTTTGCTTACCTCCAGCTTGCTCAGGTCACGTGCACTTCAGCCAATGACTGGCTTCAGTGGTGGTTTGTCCCCAAGCAAAACATGACCCAGCAGTCATGTGCTTTGTAGGGGCATGTCAGCTGAGGTCAGTCATTGGCTGCAGCGGCACACGTTGCCCCAGACAAAAGTAATCAAGCTGAGGACAGGAAGATCCTCAGAGCAAGGGTACCAGATCAGAGCAACGATTAGAAGGGGTATATTAAAAAAAAAAGGAAAACATCAGTTTTCTTGGTGTGGTGAGAACCCTTTTAGGAGTACTTCATGCTACATGCAAAACGTCTTGCTACTATTATTTTCTTATTCCTTCTCATAACTTATATGCTGTCAAAGAACAATCTGAAGTTAATTAAACAGATGAGCAACTTTACATAATTAACATATTCTGTTATGAAATTGGTACATCCAGTTAACAAAAAAAATCAGCATGAAACCCATTGGTATCTGCATTTTTTAAAGGGGCACCAATACTAATATAGGGAAATCAATATCATCAGGACAATCCACCAAACAGGTTACACACAAAAGCCAATCCGGATAGAAGATAAAAATAAATATCTTTATTTATACATGATCAATAAAACATTAGCTTAAAAACGGCTGGTGATGTGAATACACATAAGGCAATACCCTGCCCACACAGGAGGTTACATAAAGTTAAAGTGCCAAGATTGCGGATCGCTAGAATGTAATAGGGGCATATGTAACACCATATAATATACCATGAAGTAATTACATAAAGTGCCAAGTGCTTTGTACCAACCACTAAACAATGCCCCATTCGATGAAACTGCACACAGTCACATAATATTCCTGCAAGTCAGATCTGCACCTCCCGCGTCCCAACGCACGTTTCACTTAATTGCTTCTAAAGGGGGTGAGGATCACCTAAAACACTGCTAATGTGTGTCATACGGTTATAAACTTTGGCAAATACTGTAAGACCCAGTCTAACCCATCGTATTCCCATCAACTGATCACAGTGTTGTTATATTAGAGCAATTATAGAAATGGTTGAACAGTCTCCTAGCTAGTGTTATACAATATAAAAACACACAGATATGGGTCCGCGCTAACAGCGCTCAGTCTTGGGGAATGGTAACATGTAGTCCCTTTGCACAAGCAGATTTTTCTTTTCCTTTGTTACTGGCTTCCTTGGTCCCAGTACCGACCAACAACAGAATCCTTTACTCCTTTAAAAGGAAATGGACATAGTACAGACCCGCAAACAGATCGGTTCATCACTGCACTTTATTATACCTACACGGTTAAAACTTGCACACAAAATTGGTACTTTTTCCCGACCCAGGTTTCGCTTGCCAGCTTCGTCTGGGGCGTCCTTACTTCACTTTCTTTTGGGCAGTGTTTTTTAAAACACCCACTAATCCCCTACTCCATTCTGTTTCCCAACCCTCAATGACGTCAGGGTTTTGGGCATCAATACATTAAATAACAAAACACTACATATTACAATAAAATATATTTTTTTCCTTGATAAAAATACTATATGATAAACCTGAATATTCTCCAATTAAAATCCATCTCGTAAAATCTATACGGCTCAATAGTATTCCGTTCTTTTAAATTACCAGCTTCTACAGAGGTGTGTTATTCCTAGGAGAAGAGCATTTCTCCAGAATGTACCGTTTTACTCCTAATAGGATGTCAATGTTATTTTGTTCTTATATTTCTTATATACTACCTGCTTCTATGGGGGAATACCGCGTTATTCCTAATAAGAGTTCTTCTTCGGAGTATGCCGTATTGTTCCTACTAAGACATTACTACTAAATCTCCGTTTACTCCCTCCCCAGCCTCATATCTACCATCAAAAGGAACGTGGAGGAGCTAACGGATTACATATTTTTCTCGGGGAATATACACCGCTTGTTTGGACACTACCTCCCCCCATTGTATATCTGTATCTTAGCTTAGAGCAATTTGGCTCCTATGAACTAATTTTATCATCCCTCTTCCCCAATTTATATGTTCGAATTTTCGATGGGCTTTATTAACCTTTTACTTATTTCACATCATACAGACAGATTTTATGTCCCACTCAATATTCATTCCTGCCGACTGTAGTGAATTCATATTGTATATCCACTGGGCTTCAATTTTATTGATCTGTTTTGCCGGATCTTCTCCCCTCTATTTCTTCTGTACCAATTCCACCCCCATGAACTTCAGGCCAGCTGGATTTTTCTGGTGTACTTTCTTAAAATGCGCAGACACACTGTGAGTGTTTGGTCCTTTTTTGATATTCCTGATATCTTCGTTAATTCTCACTTTTAATTTTCTGTCCTGCCCACATATTGGAGTTTGCATGGATATTCCAGGACATAGATCACTCCTGAGCTCTCATACGATAGATTTCCTTTCACTTCAAAATTCCTTTGATTTGCTGTTGATACTATAGAATTTTTATTCATATTCTTCTTCTCCTCCTTACAAAACCCGCACCATGTAAATCCATTTGTGCCAGTCTCAATTGTTTCCTTCTTTAAACAACTATGGAAGGAAGCCAGTAACGAAGGAAAAGAAAAAAAGGCTGGTGCAAAGGGACTACATGTGAACATTCCCCAAGACTAAGAGCTGTTATACAGGAGAACGGACCTACTCCTGAATCCTGATTTTGGGACTGTAGCTGGGTTGGAAACCTGCACACTACCATTTATTTGTGATAAAGTGTTATACAATGTTAGCCATTCATAGGCACCAATTAATAGTACATTTTCACATCACTAGGGCTGTATGCATGGCGGCAGAGATCACATGCATGGCCAAAGTAAAAACAAAGGTTCATCAGGGTTTCAAGGAGCTAAACCCATGACGATCGTTGAACACTGAGTGGCTGGTTTAAAATAATCGTCCGACTTTACTCTTTTAAAGAAACATTGAGAGAAAAATCTATATTCTGACCCGTACACAATGTAAATTGTATTGAAGGTTATCTGTTTATCAATGACTGCATTTGTGAGTTATCCACTCCTTTATGGTTCTCAGCTGTGATATGTGACCATTCTGACTGTTCAACTGACACAGCATCTTATGTGTTGACAGGAAGTCAGTTTCTCTATTCATTCCTATGAGACTGACTTCCTGTCCACACATAAGATGCTGTATCGGTAGGAGAGTCAAAGTGTTGGCCACATGTCATAGCTGAGGACCAGAATGAAGTGGATTACTAAAAACTATAACCATCAGTAAAAAGATTGCCTTCACTACTTTATACACCAAGTTCCATTCTAATAGGCCATACAATAAAAATGCTTGTGAAAGTGTATCTTTAATTATTTTTATTCTTAAAGCAGTAGATCTAACTCCCTGTTTTGCCAAAGCTTTCTCGTAACAATCTTTTCCTTCATTCTGGAGAAAAAGTACTTTTAAACTATATGAAAACAAGCAGTTAAGTGCACAGAGGGCGGGTTCAAGCCATCCTGTGCACCCTTACTCCTCCTGTTTCCTCTGCCAGCATCTGCCTCTTATTCTTGATTGATAGGACCAAGTATGATGACTATGCAGGAACCTTGCCCTGTCAATCAAGAAGGAGAGGGAGGGGCTAGCTGAAGAAGCATGAGGAGCACAGGGTGCACAGAGTGGATTGGGACCATCCTCAGTGCACTTAAATGCTCATTTGATATGGATGAAAAGTACTTTTTCTCCAGACTGAAGTAACAGATTACTAAGTGAAAGGTATCATTACATTCAGCTGAACTAGCTCTACAAAGCATTCTGCCTGATTTAACAGTGAATTTCTTGGTGACAACCAAGTGCAAATTAATAACATGGGGGGCATTTACAACTTTGTGGAGTAAATAGGTCACAGATTTTGTTGCACACCATTTGTGTGATAAAATCGGTGACATTTCTCCCTTCACGCCACTTTTCAAAACTGACTACAAAAGGGGGCTATGGGTGGTGAGTGGGGTGTGCGGCAGGCACGACACATTTATCTTTCTTCATGACAGCTTTCTGCAATAGATTTAAGTGTGTTGCACAGCACAGATGGAAGTTACACCAAATCTATGAAAGCCGCATCTCTGCATAAATTTGGCACATCCTCTGGCAGTACAGGTGGAATTAAGACCGGTGTATAATATGCCTGTCTTGATAAATATCCCTCATAACTTTTATTATACACATTCTGTCCACAGCTTTGGTGTATCTGACAAACGCCTGGATGCAAGAGATGACTGTGCTTCTTGTAAAGTTACTGAGCAGCACAAGTATATGGTATATTATGAGCAGGGATGTTCACCCGCTCTTCTGGAACTGCAGTGATAATCCGATAAGACATCTAGTAGTATCTGGTAATTGCACTTGTACAATCAGCGGAATGGTCATAATTATAGGATCTAGTCAAAGAAAAGGACATTTGTGCAGGGTTATTTTTTACATTTGTTGAAAGTGCCATAAGCATCTACTTAGAGTTATTGTCTTATTCATTCAGTGCAATTACAGTTCAGTTTAAAGGAAATGTAATATGTTGCTGAGAGCAGAGAATCTATCATTTCTTCTGAATGACAATGGTACCTAAAGGTCAGCCTGGAATAAATAATAATAATAATTTATAGTAACCTTGAGTAGGCATAAGCGAAGAATATAGAGTACAGCTGTGTATAGTCTGCAAATAGGAAACCATACCTTGGCCCGCCATTGACTAGTGTATAGCTTGCATGTAATAGTCTAGTAATTGGGGCAACTATAATAGTACGCAATCGCGCATGAGCCAGATGTCTGCGCACTTCACTCTTAAGTGCGCAGACCACCACTTCATGCGCGTTTGCGTACTTGAAGCTGCTGCCAGGACACCACGTGGGCCCGGACCAGTGTAACCAGGACACATGCGCGAAATTACAGCGCACTGGAAAAAAAAAAAATAAGCGAGGAGAGGAGTGAATAATTAAAAGAGGGGTGGTGCTGGGAACCGAAATAATGGGCGCGGCTGGGCTCCAACGGACAGAGGAACATCCCCTTGGGCACCACATTGAGGTAATTAGCATATTAATAAAAGCGATTTTTACACTAAATGACAAGACGGATGGGGGTATACAGTAAATAGTATATTTTACAATAAATCGTGTGAAAATCTCGGTAGCTAAAATCCAGGTGACAGAATCCCTTTAAAGTGCCACCAAACTTTTAAAAAGCTTTTGATATGTTATTGCGAAATATAAAAGGTTTTGATCAGCGGGGTCTGAGTGCTGAGACCCCCACCAATCGCTAGAATGCAGCGAGAAAAGCGTTCACCTAGCACTCTCTCCTCACTGTAGCAGACAGAATCAAGACGGGCGCAGAGACATTTTGTTTTGCCCTTATCTGCATTAATAGGTAAGTGACCCTATCTTTAGTTCGAATCACATTGTATTTTTGTCATTATCTTTTTTGACAGTGATCTACCAAAATTTCTACAATTATGAACTCACATAGAGTTCCCATCTGTTTGTAAAACTGTGATCGATTTGCGGTGATTCCCCCCCCCCCCCCCAAAAAAAAAAAGGTGTGAAAATCTGATACGTAATCTCCATTTCAATATACAGTATCTTCTTGTCCACATATTTTTATTTCCCCCCAATTGCATACAGAACTGTCCAGTTTCTGTCAGGTTACATGGGGAATGTAAGAGAACAGCTATTTTCAAGTCCACTTTCTCTGTCTGTTTGAGGTTCAGTTGTTTTTGACTACTCCACGGTGACAGAGCTCCTGTGTCACTTTGGCTTTTTTGGGGGTCAATATCTGATAACTTTTCTCCCATATTCCAGTTCCAGCAGTCTCTTTTTTTTTATATAATTACATTCTCTCCCATCTCAGCAATGGAGGTTTGTAACGTCTTCAAAGATGTTATAGGTGACTTTTAATTGTTAATGACTGACCAGTGCTTTTCCTTAGTATATCACCAAAGTATTTGGAATGTTCTTTGTGGGGTAATTTTTAATCAGAAAACGGATCCATTTGTGACTTTAAAGGGACACTGACAGGCCGGTACAGCATATAAAGCATATAAAGTGTTTTATTAAAGTGTTTTATATCATACTATCAGTCTTAATGTGCCTAACCCAATCATACTATTATCCCCCCTGTCTGCCTTTCCTATACTTTTAAAAAGCATTTTTATTGATATGTAAATTACCCGACTTTGTGCCCAAGGGCGGTTCCTCTTCCAGCTTTGTGCCTCATTAATATTCACTGCACTGGGCGGATTTTCATGCTCCCGATGTGGCCAAAATCCTGCGCATGCCCAGTACTGTCTTATTGGCATCGGCCTCACATGATAGCTGTGCGCCTGCGCCAAATACAGTCCCCGGCAACCTCCAGTTCCAGTACCTGAGTGCGGCCGACTACTCTATGGGGCTGCAAAACAAAACAAAAAAAGACTCCGTGAGCACTCCGTCTCTGTATGTCCACATGGCCGTTCTGCAAAAGGATAGAACTGTCCTATTATTGTCCACATTACAGTCAAGGATGGGACTGTTCTATTAGAGGCCGGCTGTTGTGTTCCGCTTAATGTGGAATGCACACACCCGGTATCAATGATATATTCTGAAGCCCTTTTTGCAGTGTATTAGTGGTGAAATAAAAATATATTCGCCGTCCAGCGTTGTACTTCTCTTTTGAAAAGCCTGTTGTGTAAAAGTAGAAAATAATTAGGGCCTAATTGACATTCTGCGGTGCAGTGATATATTCTGAAGCCCTGTTTGCAGTGTATTAGGGGCAAAATAAAAATATATTCTCCATTCAGTGTTGCCCTTATCTGTTGAAAAGCCTTTTGTGTAAAAGTTGAAAAAAATTAGGGCCTAATTGCCATTCTGTGTAGTGATATATTCTAAAACCCAGTCTGCCGTGTATAGTGGCAAAATAAAAAATATTAGATCTAACGTTTGATTATTTGATCTAACAGTATGTCAGACAGAGACGTGTCAGGCCCTGCACAGGGGGGTGGCAGAGACGTAAATGCTTCTGGCGCAGGCAGAGGTCTCAGCAGAGTAAGGGGCTATGGCAGCAGGGGTCACTTCAAGAGGCCTGAGCTCCCAGTGTCAGCTAGTGGTCGTGTCGTGACCAGCAACCCAGTGGTTCGTGAATGGTTGACTCGATCTTCGACTTTGTCGCAAGTGACATCAGACACCCCCAGCCAAGAGTTAGTTGGCATGGCTAGGAAGCAGGCCCTGTGCCCTCAACTGTCCTCAACCTGCCTCTATCCTTTTCTCCACTAGGCGGGCAAGTAGTGATGAGGAGAGTGGTGTTTGGAGCTGGTGTTGTGAGCGGTCAGGCTCCTGACCAAGAGACGGTTGAGGAGGACATCAGTGACGTGCAGACAGTACTCGATGATGATGATGTAGCTGACTAAAGAGCAGGATATCCATATATGTGTAAGGCTACTTTCACACTTGCGGTAGCAGGGTCAGGCAGGCTATTCCAGTGGGGGAACAGCCTGCCAAATCCGTGCTTACGCTAGCCCACCGTGCCACCAGAGGTCCGCTCCGGTCCCATTCACTATAATAGGGGTGGGGCGGAGGTCCAGTTGCAGCACGGCAAACATGCAGAAAGGCGGCCGGACAAAAGATACAGCAGACTTTCGGTGGCACAGTGGGCTAGCATTAGCACGGATGTGGCAGGCTATTCCCCCACCAGAATATCCTGCCATACCCTGCTACTGCAAGTGTGAAAGGAGCCTAAATTCTGCCACATGTATGTTTGTGCATTTGGCTGTGAGTGTCTACCATCATACTTCATCTTTAATATTTCTGGTATCACTGTAAGGGCTCATGAACACTAACGTTGGATGTGTTGCAGTCTGCAAATTGCCGATCTGCAAAACATGGATACCGGGTGTATGCATTCCACATTATGCAGAACAGAACAGCCGGCCTCTAATAGAACAGTCCTATCCTTGTCTGCAATGCCGACAATAATAGGACATGTTCTATAATTTTCCATAACGGCCATGCAGACATACAGACACTGAATGCACGTGTACGGACATGGAAAAAAATATGTTTGTGTGCAGGAGCCCTAAGGTGGGCCCTCAGAATCAGTTACACTGGTGGACCCTAGGTAAGAGATAAATGGATATAGAAAAAGAGAGGGTTATGGTACAAATATCACTGCTAATTACTGGAAAGAACCAGATCAGGGGATAAGTACCATAAGGGACTTATTTAGGAACCAAAAGGATAGGAAATAGACGAGAGGAGGTCTTTAAGGTTAAAATTGTGGTAAGGTGTCACATTAAAGTGGGAAGGCAGCACATGTGTTTCTATGAGTGTGAGGCCCTAGGTAACCCAGTCTGACACTACTTAGAGGTTCTGCTCTCTCTGCAACTGCCGCACCCTCTGTACTTTGATTGAAGGGACCAGGCAGGCGTTATGATGTCTTGACTGCTTGGTCGTGTCAATTAAACTGCAGGGTACACGGCAGTTGCAGAGAGAGCTGAGCCTCTAAGTGTAACAGCAACGCCCCTGTTGCTCCTAGAGGCTCATTTACATATATTAAAACAAAATTTTCTCAGCAGTGTGGGCTGATATGAACATGGGACTAACACAGATGCCTTCTGCTGCCAAGTGCACATGTAGCAGGTCAGCCAGTTTCATAGGTACAAACCTGCTGACAGATGACTTTTAAATTATGGGCATTTCAAACTAAAATGTCTTCCATTTGATAAACTGTCTGGTCTTAGGGGACCTGTGTGATCACACAGGATGGCTCAGATGGCCTGACAGCTAGAGCTTGTGACCACCACAAATCATTTTACTAAGTGTATAGCAAAATCATTTACAGATCACACTGATTAGAAATTACTTTATGCTTGAAGATAATCATTGGTCACTGTAGGTTGATATTATTTTTGTACTGTATGGTGGTAACTATTTGGACAGGATGTGGGATTGCTACATAGGCACTGTACCGTAACATTTTACTACTATGTGCTGAACAACACTGTAATTTGATTAACTGTATGAAGTTATCTGCCCTGTGTTATACTGTATGTCATTTATAATTAGGTACCATTAGAAAACATGATGTGGTGTTAAACAGGCAGGATATGCTCAAACCCATATGCAGTTGCGCATGTATATAGGGGAGCATATCCTGCACTTGTAGTCCATTGCTGATGGCAATCAACAGCAAATAAAATGCATACAATGGAAGATGCCAGCAATGGACTACAAGTACCACAATAACCATCCTACATAAGGTAACGATTATGTGGATGTGGAGAACAATCAAAAACTTAACAATAGCAAAGACAGGTGCACTCTGCGGTAATACTAAACCCTCACACTGATGTTAAAATTGAGAGGTTAGTTCGACACATCCTACTAGGCGGACATGTCTTAAGCTCGGGCACCGCACCAAGGTCTCTCAAGTAGCCCGAGGCCCTACCACTCACCTACCTGTGCCGTATGGGCGATACCAGTGGCCAGTGGGCGAATTACGGGAGGATAAGGCCTGACTCTCAAATAGCTTACCAGTAACCTTCACCATGTAGCCATGCTTGCAATAGGAGGTGGGAGGTGCCTGTGAGCCCCACCCGAGATATAATTAGGCAGTATGTGGTATGATTAGTTGCATACCAGTGCATAGTGAACAAAAGGCTATATTTTTCTATAGTATGTACACTCCTCAACACCATGAAGGAAAAGCCATGGAATTATGGTAATCCCGGGATCGGTAGACAAGTTAATGATAAGCAAATGATGAAAATAAATTGAAAGAAAATATTTGAATTATTTTGATTTATTCAGTATCGAGTATAAGCGGCACACACAGAAATACATACACTTACACACCTTGGCATGCTATCAACGAGATTATTAGCAGTTGTCTGAGGAATGTTTTGCTATGCTGAATGCACTTGGACACGCAAATCATCAGGTTCTGCTGCTGCCAGTTCCCTCTGCAGTTGCTGACAAATGTCCCAGATGTGTTCAATGGAGACAAGACCAGAGATGCTGCAGGACATAGTAGCACATTTATTCCACCCCACACCATAATCCCTGGAATAGAACTGTTGTGATGTTTCCTTGTGAAGGCCTCTTCATAGCATTGCCCAGGTGGTCTCCAGACCTATCTCTGTCTATAAGTGTATCTGAGACAAATGCAGGACTCATTGTTTAAGAGGATAGAGCCTCCATTTAAGCCATTCTTTTCTTGCTGTACACCTTTATAACCTTTGAGAGCAGTAGTGTGAGGTCAATGGAACACCTGTTGCTGGACGTCTGACTCGTAGCCCAGTGTCGTGCAAACACCTTCTAATGGCTTGTGTAGACACTGTTTGCCGCTCTAGGGTCAGAATGTGATGTCCAATTTCACATGTGCTACAGAATAGATCGCTATTGTTCTAATCAGATAATCTGTCCGTGCAGAGGTTCGTCTCTGTGCACCTCTGTGCTGTCATTCCAGCTTCCCATTGTTCTCTTAAACTGCTAGAACATGCATCGTTGAACAGTGCTGAAATCTTTGTCTAGGTGCATAATGATTTGCTGGAGTGATAAGCCAAGGTCTCTTAGTTCAAGGATTCTGTCCCTTTTAGCTTGGAACACGTGGTGATAACTGGCACATAGACAAACAGTAGGCATCGCACAATCATGCGATATGTCTTGATCTGATTTTTGAGGTTTCATGTGGTTAAAAATCTTTGCTTTCAATCTGGCTTTTATGCCCCTTCCACATACCACAGATTGGAGTTACTTCCTTAAAAATTTGATCATCTGCAAATCTTACAACACCTGCTACTTCCTCGAGTTGCATAAATTTACGGCTTGTCCATCTTCCCCGAGTTGCATAACTTTACGGCTTGTCCATCTTAGTATCGCAATTTCAATGTTGTGTAGTTTAATTAATTTTTTATTTTGCTTTATATTTTAATCTTTACAAAACAGGTATCAAAATGATCAACATGTTACAAAATATAGAATTAATACAGCACTAATGGCACATATGACTACATCTTAAAACCAAGTGGTTTTTGAAAATATGATTGAAATTTGTTGTAGTAATGAGGGTGAACAGCGCAATTCATTTTAATAACTGCAGTAAAAATATTGATTGCTTTTAGAAATTTGGTCTATTGACAATAAAGGGGTCAATGTAATATAGCCTAATTATACCTAGTGTCGGAAAGTGATGTTCCACAAAAAATTATTCAGAGGTTCAATTAGGAGAATATTGTTTATAGGCACTGGATGTGAGGCATAAAATTATCTGGTTCAATGTTTTTTTTTTTTTTTACTTTATTTTTATCAGTTTTTTTTTTGTTTTCACAGTGGATGCAGTTCACCATTGTCACATTTAACTGTATTAAAATACATAAGACATCCAATTATCATCTTCAAAATATTTTCCCATAATACAGAATAAATAACCACAATCAAATCATTCACTTATTTCATAACAGAAGTTATGTAACCCAGATAATATCATAATTCATTAATACAACACATCCCATCCACCGTTTCAGTACCCACCCGCCACCCCCTCCCCCAGTTGGTCATTGGTCATTTTCAGAGAGAAAAAAAAAAAACACCGAATTCCGTTTTATTTCCACCCATCCCAAATCTGTACATAGTGTAAGTAAGATTTGGATTCTCTCATCAAATTCAGTTCATATCTCTTCAGCAAGTTCATAAGTTGAACCCATTCTACATAACTAGGCGAGTTGTTACCTCCCACTTTCTAACCAATAAAATTCTTGCTAACATAGTTCCCTTCCTCCATAAATCTAGAATAAATCTAGTACTTATGTTCTTAAATATACTGAATATTGCTCCATTTATATCTAAATGATAAGAGACGGGTACACATTTCTTCAATCTAATATCTATCTGAGACCAAAAATTATAGATCATTGGACAGGACCATAACAAATGTGTATAATCTGCATCTGACTGCTGACATTTATGGCATTTGTTGTCTCTATGCGGGTATCTTTTGGCTAAAAAGGTAGGGGTATAATAGAGGCGGTGTGTTATTTTAAATTGGATCCAGCGATGTGAGGCGGAAAGTGAACATTTTCTATTATTTTTATAAACCTTCTCCCAATCTATCATTTCTCCACCTAGTTCTCTCACCCATTTCCTTTGACTCTTAATCTCTATATTACCTAATATCGCGTGTTTTATCCTCTTATATATTTGTGATAGAGAAGTATCCCCTTCATATCTAAAAAACAAAATCAATAAAATCATGCTTCACCATATTAAATTTTCTTTTATCCTGTGTACTGTCAAACGCGTGTTTAACCTGCATATATTTCAATATAACATAAGAATCTATTTTAGATTGTCCCATAAGGGAACTTAGTGTTTTTAATTCTCCTTGACAGAAAAACTGTTCAACGAATATTAACCCTTTTTTTTTCCAAAAATCCCATTCCATGTTTACAAACTCCCTATAGCTAGGATTATCCCATAACATTGTGAATTGCAGTGCATTCTTAATACCTAATTTATCTTTTATTTTTCCCCAAATCATTTCCCACATCAATCCAAGTGATCCAAGTTTTTTGCTCAACTTTCCACTTTCCACTAATACTAAAGGATTACTAATATTACTATTAGTTTCGTGGATACAATTTTTAATATATTCACATCCGTATTGACTTTTCAGCCATTTAATTTTAGACGCTAAATAATACCCTTGGAAAAAAGGAAGGGAGAAACCTCCTCTTACTTCATCCAAGTATAAGTACCACTGTTTAATTCTAACGCGGCTCCGTCCCCATATCAGGTCATTAATAAGTTTTTCAATTAAGTTAAAAAAAGAATCAGGAATCCAGATCGGACAAGCCTCTGGTTCAATGTTACTGACTAAAACCTACCAAATGAGTTGAAAGTTACTTGATTTACCGTATATGGAACATCAACGCCCAACTGTCATTTCAATGTCATTTTTAATATTGTGTAGGGATAGTGGTTTTACTTATTTTGTAATATTCTTTATTAGTAAAATATTTGTATTTTTATTGGAAAACAACCTCTAAAGTACCTCCTTAAGAGAGCCCCTCTTCAGCATATATTATATTCTGAGGAAGGCTATGTGTAACATACAGAGACAGGTTTCTCAGACTGTCTCTTATCTCCAGTTCCAGATTCCCTACGTGTGACCTACCATATTTCTGATCTGTCCTTGCCTATGTGACTTGCAGCCAGTGCTGCTTGCTGGCAGCTCTGCTCATTTCTATTTCCCTGTGTTTCTCTAGAGTTAGACTAGTTTCACACTAACATTGATATTTTCCAGTATTGAGATCCGTCATAGGGTCTCAATACCGGAAAAAAAACGCTTCAGTTTTGTCCCCATTCTTTGTCAATGGGGACAAAACGTAACTGAACAGAATGGACTGCTCCAAAATGCATTCTGTTCCATTCTTATACTGGAGAGCAAACCGTAGCATGCTGCGGTTTACTTTTTGTCCTGGGATGCGGAGCAACACGTATCCGTCATGACCCACAATGCAAGTCAATGGGGACGGATCTGTTTTCTCTGACACAACAGAAAACTGATCTGTCCCTCATTGACTTTCAATGGAGTTCATGACGGATCATGATCAGTGAACAGAGCTAGCAGCAGTAAACAGTGAGAAGGCCGCGGCGCTCCTGCAGCGCCGCGGCCTTCTCAAACAGCTGATCGGCGGGGGTACCGGGTGTCGGACCCCGGCCGATCACATGCTGATGATCTATCCTGAGGATAGATCATCAGTGGTAACAAACTGCAGAACCCCTTTAATTTACTGTCAGTGCTACAGCCCTGTCCTTCTCTCAATCTTCCCAGCACTAACCAGGGAAGAAAGGGCTGAAGATGGGCTCTCCTTAGAAATGCTCGGAGTATTGCTAAGTAGAAAGTGTTCTCTCATTAAAGTATACACATTTCACTAATAAATTATATTTAAATAATGATTAGGTCACTGTTCGTAAGCAAAATAAAAAGAAACAGTAGTTGCACTGTAAAAATGTCTGGTCTTGAATAATATTTATTTTATCTGAACAGGTTCAAAATTCAAATTCTATGTATACATATATTTAAAGATGGAAACGTGGAGTCATTATGGAAACGTGAAGTCACCGTTTGAGAGAGCTTAGGAACTTATTGCAGACATTGGAGCAGATATACCAATCCTGTAGGGTTTAAAATGTATTTTCTATGTTATGCCCATTTTACAGGCTAAATAAGGGATTTATTGGCCCACTTAGTTACAATTGCAAGGTGGGATTGCTCCATTGTCCTCATAGGGAGGGGAAGACTGAGTAGTAAGATCAGAATAGTTTGAGATTGTGAAGAGTAAGAAGGTAGAAAGAGCAGCGTAGGACAACTACACAGCTGGTGAGACAGAGCCTTGAATCAGCCTCTGTAGGAGCAAATGAGGATACATTTTGGATGCAGATTGGCCTTTTTAAAGGAGGTATGTGAAAAAGAGTCTGTGGAGAGAACTTGTGGGAAATTTATGGACATTTATATTTTATGTATGTAGTATGCATCTTTTTAACCAATGCACATATATTGATCAAATAAATGCCTCAGGGAACTTTGAGAACCGTTTACATAGAATGTGCTGAGTCACAGACTTGCACTGTGTAAAACCTCCCAGTGTATAGCTTTGATAAAGGTTGTCAGTAGGGTTGAGCGAATCGAGAAAAGGACTGCTGTATCTGAACCTGATTCTTTTAAAAACTTCTTTAAGAATATGGGCTTCATCCTACTGTAAAATGTATAGCCTATCACATGTTATCTTTTTTATTCGCATAAATTACTGTATCAAACTACTAAGGGTTTGTTCACATCACCGTTATATGTTCCGCTATGGCTTTCAGACAGAACTTTGTTTTCTGTCCAGCATAACGGAATCAAGATGGATCCGTTATGCTTGCCCAAATACTTCTATTATGACGGATCAAAACGGAATGCCATTAAAGGTTTCAGTTTTGATTTCCGTCTTATGGATTCCGTTATTTTCCGTTATAACCATGTTTAGCTTAGTATTTTGTCAGTAATTTTTGCGAATAAACAAACTGATACATGATAGAGGTGAGATGACGTAAGTCTCGCAATATTTGCTGAAACTTGATAGATCTCAGCGGAGGCCATACATTTTAAAGTAGGATGGAGCCCATATTCCTAACATAGTTTTTAAAAGAATCGAGTTCAGATACAGCAATCTGAACCTGATTTGCTCAACTCTAGTTGTCAGTCTAATTTTTTCATTAGAATCTACTATTTGCAATCTACACGTATTTAGCATTCTAGATATCTGCCACAGATCTAAAAAAAGTAAACAGCAAATTTGTTCATGAAAAATCCATTTCATGTGAACATTGCCTTATCACTTACTGGCTACATAAATAAATTAGAATTGAAAAAAAATAAAAAATTGAGCAAGAGCTTAGGTCTAAAATAATAAAGTAATTGATACTCAACTTGCCATTCTCCCACCACTCTTGTCCTGATAGTTTCCAGTGGTCTGCTGGTTCCTCTTGATGTTCAGGAAACGACCCCTCAACCAATCACTGGTGACAGTGGTGACTCTCTTCAGCCTGTTATTGACTTGTATGAAGAAAGGGATCAGGAAGTATAGACTGGCGGGGCACCAGGATAATTTGGAATGGGAGCGGTAAGGGTTCAGTAAGGTCAGAATCACTCACTTTTTAGCTATAAAGAGAGATTTTTCAGAGCCCATAATTCTAGTCCCGGAAAAATCGCCAGCCACATAACCCTCAATAAGTGAAACCTGCAGTGCACCACCAAGAATGTCATATACAGTACTCCTAAATTGATCTCTATAATTTCCCCACAGTTATCAGCCAAATTACCTCCTACAGTTGTCTACCTCATTGTGCAATAGTCATCAAGTGCACAATGCTCTTACCTTGAATCTACGTAGGTGTAAGTAAAGTGTACTCTTGTTCTCTGCTGCTTCCTGAATGGAAGCAAATTAGGGAAATGAGAACATGAGTTCTTGTTTTAATGAGCAGTGGGTGTGGACCTAGTGTGCCAAATAACTGGTTTGGGCTATTCCCGAGGGTATTGTCCTGATCGTCCACTGATTTTCACCCACCAGTTTGCTTCTTCCTGGAATAGTCCAAGTGTATTTGGCAGCTGACTCACGAGAGTAAGAGAGACTGGTTCAGAAACCCAAGGGATCAGGCTATATTCATAGTCAGGAAATAGGCTGAGGTCAGGCAGAATGGAATCAGAGTCCAGGAGACATGCAGACATCAGTACACAGGCAGACAAATGGATATGGCTCTTTTACAGGGTCAAGCAGAGCAGATTACGGAGCCCCACTGCAATACAATGGTATACCGCAAAAAGGGGTCCAGAAATTTACTTTTGTGTGGTATATGCAATACTTATTGCATGCATAGTTCCTAATAAGGAGCCCAGTGACTCTCAGCAGGACCCTTTTTATGCTTCTTCCTTGCTACAGCTGTAAGATGGAGAAACAGCTCATGCTGTTTCTGTACATATTTTTTTCACTAGAACTGTTATTTTGCTGTTTGGCCACAAGAGGCCCATGTTCCTCCACACAGTTACGTTTTGCTAAGTAATTGAATATGCATAAGAGGTGGAGCTGATGACTCATGCTGCTGCTGCTGAGAAGAAACAGGAAGCAAGAGAGCAGACATGTTCGGAGAGACAGAGGCTGGGAGACAACATCGGGGGGCATCCATGCGTCAGTGAGACTTGGGATAGCTGGAGTCACTGTTGGAATGGACTGATGACTGTCAGCAATCTAGATGTCATCCAGAAGAGAGAGGATCGGTTCCCAAAAGGCTGGAAGAGCCATGGAACAGAATTACAGACCCTGCAGGGCCTCATGGTGGATAGAAGGACTTATAATTCGGTTTAAGTCACCATCGGATAAAGATCATGCCCAGGTCATCGGTAAGCAGATCGTGCACGCAATGCAGTATATTGTGGGAGCCTGGACATACTAGAGACTGTGATCTAGCCTGCGTTTAGTTAGACAGATAAGGATTCTGTGTGCAGCAGGTTTTAAGGATCGTGTCACAAGCATTGTGTTACAAGGATTGTGCTACAAGAACTGTGTTACAAAGATTCTGAACCTATTCACTGTAAACTTCAGCTACTCCAGCGTCTTGGCTGGGAGTATTAAGGACACATGCAACAGTGTCGTTTGGGAACAAGGGAAGCGGAAATTATGGTGTAGTCTGGTAAGATTGTAAGCTCTTGTGCTGCACCATGGGCTTCCTGCATCTTGCATCCCACACAATTATTCCCGTTCTCTAGGGTAATAATAGGAAAGTGAGGCAGTGATAGTTGTGCTCGCAATAGGTAAAGTATTGCAAGTGATGTCTGTTGGCCATCTTGGGGTGCCGTGCTGTGCAGCACAGGGGTCTCGGCGTCCAAGCTGAGCGTATGTAACTTCAGGACATTTTCACTACACTTGAGATTGTGTTTAATTCTACTGTTCAGTAAAGTTTCTGTTTTCATAAAACCCGGTGTCGGTGTTGCTTTTCTCGTCTGTGGCTTTGCTGTATCCTGAAGAGCCCACCCCAGTACACTGTCTTACACAGCTTCCCTAGTGAAATGTAAATTCAATTATTGTAGAAGTGAAAATACCTAGGAGGAATAGCAGCTCAGCCAAATTGCTGTAATCCATGCAATCTTACATAATGGTATTAACAAGTGGTAAAGCATTTTGGTATAGGGCCACTGACACAGCTCTGATTTGGTCAAAAACTGTGATGGAATGAGATTTGGTTTTCAAATTGTTTGATACGGGGCTGCATGATTTCACAGGAAAATATTTTTGCCACACACTAGTGTTGCACTGAAATTGTGGTACGAAGGCGCATGCCGCTTTTCTATTTCCATGCTGTGGTATTTGTGCAAATTACCACATGGATTTCGCTTTGAAAACAATGGGAGGCCATTTCTACCCAGATTCCACTTGGATTTTGGCATAGATTTGCTGAAAAACTGTGGTAAAAATACCCTACATATGAGTTTCTAAACAGAACAACCCATTTCAGCCTGTTTTCAGACCGGCAATCAAAAACTTGGTGAACACTTGGTGAGTTTTTAAAATGGAATGCATATGGATGGAGTCAGAGTGTGGTTTGATTTATGTGCAGACCCATCCATTTCAGTGAAAGACTCTTACGGGCGGAAAAAAACAGACAAAAATAGAAAATTCTGTGATTTATTTCTGCATGGACCAATGCTCTGAGCAGACACTCACCCATGTCAAGATACCTATTCAATTGAATGGTCCTGTGTTCAGTCTGGATGCTGTCTGTTCTGTTTAGATCACTTGTTTGCAGACTCTCATTGGTTTTCAGTATAGAAAACCTCGATATGTTGTAGCCTTTATGAAAGTTTAGGAACTTACTTTCTCTTTTCATCATGAAATGACAACCTTCACGAAACATTGGATTGAGATTAAAGAGGCACTATCATCAACATTTTCTTATCCTATATTATCGGCCTATATGTAAGTATTATATTAGCAGATAAAATCTTCCCTTAACAGCAGTAGTAAACTGACAATGAATTGCCCGTCTATATAGAAGTTTATCTCTGCTGAGTGCTGACTGCTACAGAAGGACAGTGTTTTCCATTTAATGTACTGGCAAAATGAAAACAACCAAGCTTTCTTAAAAAAAAGAAATCTGTGAATATTGAGGTTAAAAAAAAATCATTTTTGATGGAAGAGTCCATTTAACATGAAGATTCTGTAGTATCCTAATCATTTTATGATATTATCTGGTCAGAGTATAGTAGTTAAAAGATGTGTGATGAAATCGTCGAATGCCCACCCTACACCATCTGGCAATCTCTGAATGTTTTGTACTACACTGAGCACACAGCTCTGCAGCTGCTGCATTTGGCTCGGGCTGCAGTTTTGGAGAAATGTAGATTCCAGGAACATGTAATTATTTCCTAGGTGAGCACATGCTGTGTATTGTTACTAACAGTGCATTGTAGTAATGGAAGCAATTAAATTAGCTGGATACTAAATGCACTATGATATCAAAGTAATAGTAGCTGTTATCTGATGACTTTTTCTTGGGTGCCATTTAATTTCTAATTATTGTAATCTTGCTATATGTACAAAATGCTATGAAAATCTCCTTCCTCGGTTTCCTGCCATAACAACCAATGTTCACTGTCATGAAGATTTGCTTACAAACATTTTTATCAAACTATACATTTTACACATGAAATCCATAAAAATTATTACAAGTTATTTAAAAAAGAAACACAAGGATGATATGATTTCAGTAATTGCATATTTTGCTTTATCTCTTTAATTAATCCATATTTCCATGTTGAATTATTGTCCAAGATCGCAGTATACATAAGAGTGCAGGCCGATAGCACAGATAAAACTGGGTACTCCATTAAGTCACATTTTACCACCTAAGATAGAAGGACCTGGTGTTCAGTTCCCTTCGACGTGAATGCCTCACTTCTTATTTGCTAACAATG
The DNA here is from genome assembly GCA_033119425.1 of Bufotes viridis. Lineage (NCBI taxonomy): Eukaryota > Metazoa > Chordata > Amphibia > Anura > Bufonidae > Bufotes > Bufotes viridis. The sequence goes on along the minus strand of CM065589.1, from coordinate 506,254,404 downwards.
CAGTTGTAGACAGGCAGTGCTGCACAAGTTCTCGCCAAAAAATTACATTGGACCAGCCAGGTCTGGACCTCTTTTCTCCAAGGACCCAAAACAGCTGCGTTGGCCTCCTCTATGGTACATGTGTCTTTGGTCCAAGAATAAAAAAGTAAAATATAACTGAACGCTAAATATGCTCTAAATATATGAGAGCATATTACAAATAAAGGTGGAATTAATTGTGAGTGGAATTTTTCATGCCCTGCACTCCAGAATTCTTGGTTCAAAAAGTTGCAAAGTAGGGCTTTGTGACTTTTGAGCTTATACGTGCTTATACTTTTTTTTATTTTTGCACCACTCTTTCCAAACAACATTTTTCTTCATAAGTAACATTTTTCTTTTTTTTATAAATGAGCTGACCAAAAGAGGTTAGGTTGTCTCATCGCAGACAATGGGGGTATATCGCTAGGATATGCCCCCTTGTCTGATAAGTGTGGATCCCACTGCTGGGATCTGAATCTATCTCCTAAACTGAGTCCCAAAAGTGGTAGAGGGCGCACGTTCATTTTTTATGGGGCTGCCAAAAATATCCGAGTGCTGGCTCGGCTATTTCCGTCGGGCCCATAGAAGTGAATGGGAGCGGTGGTCGGTCATGCTCGGTGCTCTCCCATTCACTTCTATGGGGAAAGTGCTTGGTGGTCATCCAGTTTGCAGGACTATGTTCCCAATATAGGTGCGGGTCACAGCAGTGGGACCTGCACCTATAAGACAATGGGGGCATATTCTAGTGATATGCCCCCATTGTCTGAGATAAGACAACCACTTTAAGCCACACTTATCAACTGATTGGCATAGATAATGGAGTAGGCCGAGGTATTAGACTTAAAGATGCACACATTTATCAAACGTTTTGCAACATTTTATACATTTTGTGCATATTACAGCAAATCAGACTCCTGCAAAACTGACTTTAAAATATCTACTCCAGATAAATCTCCCCCAGTGCATTACCATAAATTGCACCAGATTTATCAAATGTCTTTGGCACTTGTTGAAATGTTGCTCCACTTCCCGTGCCAACCGTTTACTGGAGTAAGATTGGACCAAGACACAGTTCAGATTTTTTTTTTGCCTCCCTTGATCTTTGGAGCCCATTATGGATTCAGAGCTTGGCCCACCAGAGGAAGCTCTGATACTCTGGTGGGCCAGCCATGATTACATATCTTGCAAAGATGAGTTTGCCAATGCTATTTAAGTTTGTCATTTTACATAGTGGTATTTTGTGTGCAGGAGTGCATGTTATCGTAACCAGTCAAAACTATGTACTCTAAATATGTGTGTGTGTGTATATACATACATATATATATATATATATATATATATATATACTGTATATACTGTATATATATATATATATATATATATATATATATAATGCAAATGAATTGAAATGTTTTAGAGAACGTAAATAAAGTAAATAAAAATTAAGGTCAAAATTAAGATGAATTAAACATTCTTTTTATCTCTGACATTTACATGTTTGTGTACATTCAGATTTCATTTTCTTTCATGTCATTTCACCTTGTTTCTCTTTGTTTTGTTTGAAGGTTGCTTCGAATGCTGCATAAAATGCCTTGGGGGTATTCCATATGCATCATTGATTGCCACTATCTTGCTCTATGCCGGGGTTGCACTGTTCTGTGGCTGTGGTCACGAGGCTCTATCAGGCACTGTCAACATTCTGCAGTCCTATTTTGAAATGGCAAGAACTGCCGGGGACACGCTTGACGTCTTTACCATGTGAGTCATAGTATTAGAATTCAACAAATGTATCTAAAGATATTCCATAAATGCACAGATGAATATATTCAACCCATTCTTCTATGTAAATTTCCACTGCTTTTGTTATTATTACTTTGAAGCTACTGTATAATATGCAATATGTTGCACTGACACTGTTTGTATCCCTCTGGCATTATATCTGTTCCCCGGGGCTACATTGGAATAACAGCAGAAAAAAAAGCCTACTTTAGCAGTTTCACAGATACAACACATCATTGCCATAATATTAAGTAAGAGGAAGGCTTTATAAGATTAGAAAAATGGAGAGATGTTTTCCAGAAATAGCACCACCCTTGCCCATTGGTGCATCTGGCATTGCATTATATTTCCATGCAGTTGTATGAGATGTGACACTAAATACAACCCGTGGACATGACATCTACAAAAAAATTCAGCAAAAAAAGCTGAGTTATTTTTTTTTCCTAAGACCTGCTCTTTCTGGGCTTAAAAGAACACTAAACACAGAAAATGCACAAAAAATACTAGCACTTCCCCCCTTTATCTCCTCCTTTCTCTTTGTATAAGTTTGTTTCATGTTAGAATTTAAAATGGGGACTATATAAAGGAATCACATCACCAAACAAAAAGGTACTAAACCCAAACTTCCATGACAGAAGGGATCAAAGGGACATTAAAGGGGTTCTCTGGGTCTTAAACAAATACAATTACTGAAAATACTTAAATATTACTTTAATATAAATATATTCCCAAATACACAATGGCTCGTTTTGTGTGGGGAAAAATCTTTAGGGGAAATAAAATGTCGGCTGTCCTATTAGTACATACAAAACCTGTCCTAACCACACAGCAGGACAAGTTACTTCACAATCACAACCCTTACATAAAGATCTGCCTCATCATCCTCTCTGCTTAGCTTGTCAGGAATTATGGTCCTGAACACAGTTGATAATATCTTCAGCTGAATCTTTGTAGGAATGGAGTTCATGAGGAGACATGGCGTACAGAGAGGAGGGTGGGGATGTGGATAATGAGCAGCAGCGTTTGTCTGCAGTCTTTATTACCACAGCCCCAGATTACCGCAATTTGTCCTGCCCGTCCTCTCTGTACTTCATGTCTCCTCATGAACTCCGGTCTTGCTGTCCTGGGCAGTCGCGGACGTCGCTCTACTCTCCCTGTGTGAATTAGGATTAGAGCTCTGTGAACTTTCCTTCAGCACTGAGAGAGTTAATGCTTTCCCCCTGCCCCTGTCCAAGTGCTGGTTAAGTTGCTGATCACTCTCCCTATTTAGCTGGGCTGTGGTTCCACCTCCTCGCCTCAGCTTTGAGGTTATTCCTTGCTAGTAACCAGTGAAGGTGATCTCGTCTGGATATCCGTGTACCGAATCTTGTTTGTCTTCCGATTCCACTCCTTGTTGCCTGCCTCAACCTTGGAACTGCTATTTGCAGTGCACAAGTACTCTGCCTACCCTGACTATTAGACTGTGTTCAGACTATTTTTTTCCCTGTGTCCCTGGTGCTTCATATCGGTGTCTCTGACCTCCGTGGTTCAGAAGCCAACTACACCAGGGCTACTCCAGGAGGTAGCAGCCTGATTGGTTCCTTGCAGCAAAGTCTAGATCCCTGTACATGGGTTAAAGGGTGAATACCAGGGAAACACCTGTACAACACCCTTATGTTTAGCCTAAAGCCAAACTGGTTAGTTGGCATAGTGGGTCCACACCCACTGTACCTAACACTCCATTCCTACAAAGATTCAGTTGAAGATCTTATCAGCTGTATTCAGGATCATCCCAGACAAGCAAAGCAGATAGGAGGATGAGGCAGCTCTTTACTTCATTGTTGTGAGGTAACATGTCCTGCTGTGTGATAAGGACATGTTTTGTGTGTACTTATAGGACAGCGGACATTTTATTTCCCTTTATGATTACCCCCTAGACAAAACGAGCCATTATAACTAATGAAAGGGAGTTGGTAATATATTTATAATAAAGTAATATTTAAGTATTTATTTTCTTAAAGGGGTTATCAAAACCTATAATGCCCCCCAAAATGCCCAGGCACCTGAAACAGGTTATAATTATCCCGCTCCACTACACATGCGTCGTTCCTGCTCTCCGTACATCTGCCGCTGCACCTCCCCATCACGCGGATCAAAACTTCCTGCTACGGTGTGTGTGTGTGTGGGGGTGTCTTTTGATCTGCACGACGGGGAGGTGCATTGGTGGCCGTGTGGGCATCAGGAGTGACGCGGGTGCCGAGTGTCACTCCTGATGAAACCTGCATGACGTGCCTTGGCATTTTGAGGGGCCTTATAGGGGTTAGATAACTCCTTTAATTCCTGGAAAACCCCTTTAACACCTGCAGGGTTTTTACAAGACTGTCAGGAACATGCAGAAAACACTGTAGATTGACAAACAATAAGGACAATTATATTTCTTTTTATACTTTTATCATTAATTTCTAGGTTTAGTTTAAGAGTGTCTCATTTAATAAATAACGCCTATTTCTGCATAGATGCTCATTAAAGTGTAACTGTCATATTTTCAATCCAAATTAAATTTTCATATATTTTATTGCTGATGTGGTGATAATCTGTAATCACTAATTATTGTGTTCACATACCACTTGTTTAATGAGATTCCGTCCATAGCAACCGCTCTTCAAAAGACTTATTTTTGGCAATCTTCTCAAGATGGTCACCAATGCCCTTACCCTGAGGCTAAGGCCGCCCTCCCTAACTTCACAGAATTACTTAGGCTCATCTTGGGAACGCGCAGCCTCACCCCTACCAATTGGCTTTCTCCAAAGTTAAACACGCTCTCTTCCTACTGAGAGCACATACATATTACCCTCTGCATTATATATTGGCAGTTTGTGGGGGTATTTTCATTTACTTAAATAAAACAGCAGTGCAGGGGTTAATATTTATGTCAATTTCATTCATTTTGACTTGTTGCTTGGTACCTAGTCTAATAGAAAAGGCCGTGTTAACTAGAGGCTGTTGTAGCTAGAGCGGGAATTACATCGCTCTAGAAGCAAGTCACTTCAGCTGACCGACGGAAGTGCTCTTGCAGCGTTCTGGACTGCCCACTACAAGAAAGGAAACGGTGGACACCTACCGTAGCAACGTTGTTTTAGCCGAACCACTAAAATGCCTGGGGGAGCAAAGAGAAAACTGCAATTACTAGGTAATTCAATACCTATTGAAAAGTATTGACTAGGGAACTAAGGTGTACTTAGTGAGACCAAGCCAATTAAATAAAAAAAAAATTATATGACAGTTACCCTTTAAGTAAATGTTGTCATTCACCACTCACTGGACTCCTATACAAAACTATACTGTATACCAATCTGCTCAGCTCCTCTATAACATGCTGCTGGCAGATTATTCCCATTGACATTTCTTCTCCTACACTGTACCTGTTCTGTGAAATTCTCACTGCCCCGGTTTCATTAGACTAGCTCCTAACAGTCTCAGTTTTAAGTTTACCTTGAAAGTTGAAGTTGAAAGAGGCTTATGTCACATAATGGCTCATAATAAACTGGATAATGTCAACAAATGTTGTTAACTTGTTATTAGTGTTGAACAAACCCGAACTGCAAAAGTTCGGGTTTGAGTTTGGTTTTCAGGTACTTAATAAAGTTTGTTGAAAGGCTGCAGGGCAGCCAATCATTAAGCTTTTAAGATGTGGGCACTTAGAAGCCATCACAGCCATGCCTAGTAATGGCATGGCTGTGATTGCCCGGTGAATCATGTGACCCAGCCTCTATACATGCTGGATCACGTGTAGCACCGCCCATCAGCTCTGAGTAGTGCAGGGACAGGAAGCAGGCAGCTGAAGTAAGGGATAGTATTAGGAATCTCATCTCACTATTTATTCTGTGGGTGACTTATAGTGATTTTTTTGTGGGTGCAATACACCAGCTTTGCACCCCTGACACAGAAATATAATAATTAATCTGGCTGTCAATTCTGTGGGTGACCTATAGCGATCTTTATTGGGTGCAATGCACTATCTTTGTACCCCTGACACAAAAATATAATAGTTAATCTGTCTGTTAGTTTGGTGGGTGACATATACCCATTTTTTGTGTGAGGTACACCTGCACTGCATCCATAACAGGGAAATTGATATAGCTAATCTCTCTGTTAGTTCAATGGGTAACATATACCCATTTTTGTGTGAGGTACACCTGCACTGCATCCGTGATAGGGAAATTATTATAGTCAATCCGTCTGTTAGATCGGTGGGTGACATATACCCATTTTTGGTGTGAGGTATACCTGCAATGCATCCGTGACAGGGAAATGAGTATAGTTAATCCATCTGTTAGATCGGTTTGTGATAAATACCTGGCGTGGCAGTTCTTCAGACAACGTGCTGACAACAAGACATGAGTAGTTTGCACGCTGTGCAATTGGAGCCTGAAGTAAGGCATACATTTTCTAAACCTGAGCACCACCTGCATGACCAGGCATTTAAATTGAAAGCACGAGTTGCATACCTCAAAAACCACGAAAGATCTCAGGCTCCTGCTGCTCCCTCTTCTGCTGTGGTCTGGACCTCTTCCTCCCCCTCTGGAGTAACAGTGGCACCTGCCACCCTGCAAACAGAGGATGTGGGAGCAACACCACCACCTGCACTACTATCACCGTCACCAAGCATCTCCTCACTGTCCCATGGAAGAGTTTAGCTGTCCAGCCCCCAAACACTGAACAGAAAGAGGAAGTACCCCCCTCCCCACCAGCGATTTCTGGGGCTGAATGCCAGCATTTCAAAATTCCTGACCTTTGAAATGCTGTCATTCCATGTGGTGGAGATGGAGACTTTTAAAAACCTTATGGCGGTGGCTGTTCCACAGTACGCGGTTCCCAGCCGCTACTACTTTTCCAGGGGAGCCATCCCTGCCCTGCACAACCAAGTGGTGGACAAAATAAGGTGTGCACTGCGCAACGACATCTGTGGCGAGGTCCACATAACCACCGATACATGGTCCAGTAAGCACGGGCAGGGACGTTATATCTCCCTAACAGCATACTGGGTAAACGCAGTAGCGGCTGGGCCTGAGGCAGATAGCAGTTTGGCGCATGTCCTTCGGCCACCGAGGATTGAAGGACGTTTCTTGTTGCCTCCTGTTGCCTCCTCCTCCTACTCCGCTTCCTCCTCTATCGCCTTCTCATCCGGTCAGCGTAATACCTCCTCCAATGACTTCAGCACAGCCAGGGGGAAACGAGAGCAGAATGTTTTGAAAATTATCTGTTTGGGGGAAAAAACCCACACAGCGCAGGAGCTGTGGACGGGCATGGAACAACAGATCCATGAGTGGTTGATGCCACTGAGCCTCAAGCCCGGCCTTGTGGTATGTGATAACAGGCGAAATCTCGTAGCAGCTCTGGGCAGGGGTTTATCTATCACGAGGCAAACAAAGCTATTTGCCTAGGGCGGCACTTGCCAATGGGGCGGCAAAATGCCGGTTTAGTCAGATCCGATGGTGTATTCTAACCCCCAGCCAGACGTTCCCATGGTGACGGGGAAGCTTGCCTGGGAGTTAGAATATACCATCGGATCTGAGTTTTCCCGATCTCAGTGAGATTGTGAAAACTCAAATCTGATGGTATATTCTAACCCCCAGGTGTTCCCATGGTGACGGGGACGCTTGCCTTGGGGTTAGAATATACAGGGCGCCGCCGCTCACAGGATTATACATTTATTAACTGTAATCTTTAACTTTAACTTTAAATGAGCGCTTATCTCAGCTTCGTTAACAGGCAGTGCGGGCGGCGCTCACTCACTGATGTCACGTGCCTGCTCCTCCCACTAGGCCGCGCAGGAGCATGACGTCAGTGAGTGAGCGCCGCCCGCACTGCCTGTTACCAGAGCTGAGAGTAAGATTCCCTAGTAAACAGATAAGCGCCGATTTAAAGCTAGAGTTACAGATTACAGTTAATAAATGTACAATCCTGTGAGCGGAGGGGAGGGGCATCTGTGGATGGCACTGTTATGGGGGGATCTGTGGATGGCACTGTTATGGGGGGGATCTGTGGATGACACTGTTATAGGGGGGATCTGTGGATGACACTGTCATGGGGGGGATCTGTGGATGGCACTGTCATGGATGGGGGATCGGTGGATGGCACTGTCATGGGTGGGCGATCTGTGGATGGCACTGTTATGGGGGGGAATCTGTGGATGACACTGTCATGGGGGGATCTGTGGATGACACTGTTTAGGGGGATCTGTGGATGGCACTGTTATGGGGGGGAACTGTGGATGACACTGTCATGGGGAGGGGGGATCTGTGGATGGCACTGTTTAGGGGGGATCTGTAGATGGCACTGTTTAGGGGGGATCTGTAGATGGCACTGTTATGGGGAGGGGGATCGGTGGATCATGGATGACTGATCTTTGTAAAGTGGTTGAATTTACACTTTATATTATTATATCTAAAGATTCTCTTTAAATAATAGATGCAACATTTGGTACAGAAAGCACAAAATATTTGCCTTCATTATTCACGTTTAAATACAGAAAGGAAGGTGTGAAGCTGAACAGGAAAAGGTGGAGCCTAAAGAGGAAGGGGTGGGGTTTACAGAGGAAGGGGTTTGGCCTTGACAGGAAGGGATGGGTCAAATTTATATTAGGGGGGTGCCCGAGTTTAGTCTCGCCTAGGGCAGCACAAAACCAAGATACACCACTGGCTCTGGGCCTAGCTGGTTTGACGCACATCCCTTGCTTGGTGCATGTTCTGAATTTGGTGGTACAGAGGTTCCTGAAAAATTACCCCGATATGTCAGAGCTGCTGCGGAAATTGCCGTCTGTGCATGCTTTGGGCATTCTCACCTTGCTGTTGCACGCTCGTCTGCGCTGCAGCATAACTTCGGCCTTCCCGCTCACAACCTCATATGTGACGTACCCACAAGGTGGAACCCCATTTCTATGTCTTCTTGAAAAAATGCTTCGGGCGATGATGGAGGAGGATGTGGCACAGGAGGAAGAGGAGAAGGAAGAGGGTTCATTTCCACAGTTATCAGGCAAGTCATTCACAAGTGGCTCGGAGGGTGGGTTTCTGCACCAACAGAGGCCAGGTACACAACTGTCCAGCCAGGACACAGTTCTGGAGGATGAAAAGGAGGAGGATGATGATGATGATGATGATGATGAGGAACCGTATTCACAGTAGAGTGGCACCCAAAGCAGATCATGGGCATCACTGGAGCATGGCAGGGGGGATACAGAGGACACAGATGAAACACCTCCCATAGAGGACAGCTTGTTATTGCCTCTGGGCAGCCTGGCACACATGAGCGACTACATGTTGCAGTGTCTGTGCAATGACTACCGAGTTGCCCACATTCTAACCAGTGCTAATTACTGGGTGGTCACCCTGCTGGATCCCGGCTACAAGGACAATGTGCCGTCCTTAATTCAGTCACTGGAGCGTGAACAGAAGATGCGCGAGTACAAGCGCACCCTGGTAGACGCGCTGCTGATGGCATTCCCGCCTTACACCGGGGGCTCAGTGGAAGCACAAGGCAAAGGCAGAGGAGGAGGAAGAAGTCGACCAATACAGCTGGGGCACCGCCAGCACCTCAGAAGGGAGGGTTAGCATGGCCAAAATGTGAAAAAGCTTTGTCAGCACGCTACAGCAACCAGCCCTACCAGCTGATATAGAATGTCTTAGCAGGAAGCAGCATTTCAGCAACATGGTGGAACAGTATGTGACTGATGGTTCTGCCCCATTAAACTTCTGGGTCTCAAAATTGGGCACATGGCCTGAGCTTGCCCTTCACACCTTGGAGGTGCTGTCCTGCCCTGCAGCCAGTGTATTGTCCGAACGGCAGTAGGGGTGATTTGGGTAATGAGCACAGACAAGCGCGGCCACCTGTCCACAGCCAATGTGGACAAGCTCACATTCATTAAAATGAACCAGGCATGGATCCCACAGGACTTTTATCCGTACCTTGTGCTGAATAGACAAGTATACCGGCAGCCCCCAGCCATTGTTATACTTCAGCGCACTTTCTCTTTGCGTTCTCTTTTCCATTTCCCAATGTTTTGTGGCCTTCCCAAATTTATAAAAAATAAATAAAGGGAAAAAAAAAAGTCTTGGCTATATCCTTCTCCACCGCCGCTTCCACCTACACCGCCAGGTCTACCGCCTCCTCAACCTCCTACTCCACTTTGACCTCTGCCTTCTAGTTCAAGATTATTATTTTTTTATTCTTTGTTGTTTTAAGTAATTTCCCTATCCACATTTGTTTGCAGTGCAACTGCTTTTACCCCCACTTTGCTTCCTTTTGCAGCCCTCTAGCCCTCACTATTTTACATCCATTTTAGTGCACCAAAGTTCAGGTCCCCATTGACTTCAATGGGGTTTGGGTTTGGGTCAAGTTCGGGTCCCGGCGAGCCTGAACATCCACTGGATCGCTCATCCCTACTTGTTGTCTTTGTTGCATCAATTTGCACTTTATATCATTGACGGTTTTATGCAGCTTTATTTATATTTCTGTTGCCAACACAAGAGACTGGCAACCTGGATAAAATTAACACAGTGTACCTGTTGTGTTACTCCTCACATTCCACAGAGATTGTAGGTTCTCTCCTTTTAACTTATAGTTTGTTTAGTTGTTTTGATTATTTGTAATTTTATATGTTTTTTACTTCCCCAAATGTAAGGTCCTGAGGAACAAGTTGTTGCGATTATTAGTTAAGGGGTCAGTATTTGGTTTTTCCCTTCACTCTTTTTCAGTTACCCTTGGAACAATTTTCTACCCTTATTTGCTAATACCATGTCTGTACATACAGACTTTTTGCACAGGTCCTCACAAACCAATTATGAAAGGGATATGACAAACTATGACTGGGTTCCTTCTCTCCAAGGACCCAATAATAGCTACCTTTTTGGCATGTATGTTCTTGTCTCCAAAGTGTATAGGTATCCACCACACGATATAAAATCCAAGTAACTTTCTTGCAAAAAGTCACATGGTAGTATTAATATATGTTGGATACCTATAATGCTTGTATATATTTTAGCTGAGCCTATGCTTTCCCGGTTCATTCCTGGTCTTCATTTACCGGGCTCCAGCAATGATGTAGAGTCTCCTATGACTGGCTGTAGTGGCCACATATTAGCTGCAGCAGTCCATGTCAAGATGATATGACATTGCTGAAGCCCAGTAAACAGTGATTGGAGGGGAACCAAAAATGCACTGTCATGAGAGTGGTAGGGAATTGGTAAGATGAGTATAACTCATTGTTATTTTATGCCATTGTCAGCTGTGTGTAAAAATAATGAGCGACGTTTTATTAAAAATTTGATAAGTCGCGAATTAATTCATCATGAAGCGCGTTAAATCATCTATATCCTGGAATGCAGGGAGAGTGTGTCTGAGTGTACATCACTGTGCATTGCGGAAACATGCATAGCTAGTCCTTGCTGGTAGTGAAACACTTGCTGTGAGTCAGTATGACAGGCAGGTAACAGGCTCATTTCACACGTCACTTATTTGGTCAGTTATGGGTCAAAAACACAGAACAGGTTCAGATCTTTTCATGATACCTTATCTTAGAGTAGTATTGGCTCCTGATTTTGGCTCACCATATAGTAACTCCTGGAATTAACTGACCAAATAACTGAAGTGTGAACTCCGCCTTATAGGTCAATGTTAGTTTCAGGTATAATGTACCTAACTGTGCAGTGGCCCAAGATTCTATAGTGTGAAAAAGCTGTCTTATTTTACACCGTCTGCTGCTTCCACACAGATTGTTAGATAACCTATTTTGTTAGCCACTGATACAAGTAGTGGCCCCATGACAGTGTGGGGTGGGTTTCAGGAGTAAATTTGTTTTGATGTCACTGTTTATTTCTCCTTTCTTCTGATCCTTCAGAAGAAAAACCTAAAAAAAAAATGAATCCTGTCTTTTGAGCATTCGCCTTCACACGGTCAGTATTTGGAAAGTAATTGATCAGTATTGGTAAGGCAAAAACAGGAGTGGGTCTAAAACAGAGATGCCATGTGATGGGAATATTTGCATGTCTTCTGTGTTTTGGACCCACTCCTGCTTTTGGCTTCCAAATCATGATCGAATCCTGATGCAAAATACTGATCGTGTGATAGAGGCCTCATACTCAATTTGCCCAAAGTTTGGCCATTTGCCTCTGAAATCGGTTTTATTCAAATGGAAAAGAAGTCTTGCATGCAGGAATTTAATTACCTCTATCACACAGTCAGTATTTGGTCAGGTTTTTGCATCAGTATTTGATCAGTATTGGTAAGGCAAAAAGAGGAATGGGTCCAAAACAGAGATGACACGTGAAGGAAAAATTTGCATGTCTTCTGTGTTTTGCACCCACTCCTGCTTTTGGCTTCCAAATCATGATCAAATCCCAAAGCAAAAAACTGACCATGTGAGGCCTTATGGATGCTCCAAAGACAGGATCCATTGTGGGTTTTTTTCCGGTTCTTCTGACAAGTAAGAAGAGTAAAATAAGCGGTGATGTAAACAAGGCTAAACAGGGACACTATTGGCCCAGTCACAGAGTGGGGAGGTGGCAACAGCAAGAGGAGTCAACATAGTGGCCCAGTCACAGAGTGGGGAGAAGGAGTAGTAGGAGAAGATGGCAGCAGAGGCAGCAGGTGTGTGGCATCTGGCGGGTGGCAGCATCAGATAGTGGCTGAAGCATGTGGCCCGAAGTAACGGGACATTTTTCACACTGTTCTGGTGTGGCACACTGCAGTCAGAACATTAATGCCACAATGATCTAGTCTATTGTATCAGACATTAGTGTGAGGAAATCCTGGCTGATCCACACCTGATTCATTCTTTATAAAGGGTAATCTCTCTATATTTTGTGTTGAAAGGCGAGTTCTCTTTGGGGTAACTATGCCCCCCACCACACTAAACACCGGCTCTTTTAAAAAATCATTTTTGACAGGAAATTCTTTACTCATGCACACAACTGTATTGTTTGCAGATCTATGTTGCTGTTTCACAAATTGTAGAGCAGATCTTATTCTAGTCTGTTTGTCTTGTGAGAAAATAATAATAAATGCGGCACTCACCGGATCCTTTTGCAGTTTTTTTTATATTTCTCTTTAAAACATAGTCACTGGTGCGGGCACCTACTCTGGTGACAGGCGAAGGCTGTTTCGCGCTCAGTCAAGCTTCGTCTGGCTTCCCACGTGATGACGTCGGTGCACGCATCCTCTTTATGCTGCACTCGGCGTCATCACTAGGACAATGATAACAAACACATTTAAAAACAACTTTATACATCATGTCAAATGAACACTGCCAAATCATTTTTGTCATTGAGACCCAAAGGTCCCATTGCATTGGTTCTCATAATCTCATAAACCATTAAAGACAAGATAGTGAGAAGTAGATTTGAGAGTAGGAAAGATAATTGGTTAGAAAAGGGAATCCCACAAGGGAATTATAAATATGTACAATGTTCAGCCTGCAGGTCCATGATTAGATCGACATTTTTGAACATAGGAGGAGTGGAACACACAGTGAGGCAGTTTATTTCATGCAAAACGCAGTATGTGGTTTATGTCATATTTTGACCAAATGGGAGGTTTTATATAGGAAAGACCATACAATGTTTATATGTGAGATTCTGAGAGCACAAGAAGTCTATTGAGACAGGAATGGGGTCACCTAGGTTAATAGAACATATCAAAAAAGCACATGGAGCAGATGGAAATGCACTTAAGTGTGCAGGTATAGAAACAATAGGAATGTTGAAAAACGGAGGTAATAGACATCGAGTGCTACTTCAAAAGGAGGCCTCTTGGATTATGAGAACCAATGCAATGGGACCTTTGGATCTCAATGACAAAAATGATTTGGCAGTGTTCATTTGACATGTTGTATAACGTTGTTTTTAAATGTGTTTGTTCTAGTGATGACGCCGAGTGCAGCATAAAGAAGATGTGTGCGCCGACGTCATCACGTGGGAGGCAAGACGAAGCACGACTGAGTGCGAAACGGCCGTCGCCTGTCACTGAGTAAGTGCCCACATCAGTGATTACGTTTTAAAGAGAAATAAAGAAAATGCAAAAGGATCTGGTGAGTGCTGCATTTATTATTATTTTCTCACTAGACAAGGGGAGTTTAGTCTGTGATGCAGAGCACCACCAGGGGATTACACATATGCAGTGCCGACCCCAGATCTTTTTCCAGATCACTATTCTGGTCTGTGTCATGCGGATTAGAATAGTCCATTGTATTGATGGGGGTGAGAAAAATACAGAATGCATACAGAACCTATCTGTATTTAAAATAAGGACAGCCGTGTGCATGAGACCTAATGTAGTAGTCAAGAATGATTGCTTCATGAGCACCAATGATTCAGGAGCACATGTGACCTGAGTCCTGATCCATAGACATACGCACTTGCACAATATAATATTTGCATAAACAATATTACAAACATACAGTTTGGGCAAATTGAGATGTCATGTTTTTTTTTCTAATTTCTTTTATAAATGTGTTAAAGTTGTACTTTTGACCATCAGTTAAAGTTTTATTTGACTCACAAGGTACGTATAAAAGGTAGAGGACCAACTACCTTAAGGTATGCTAAATTAAATATAATAAGATAGCAAAATATCATTTTACTCGGTTAATTCTATTGAATTATTTTCCAAAAACACTAAAAACAGAGCAATGGAGAAGCATTTCACTTAGCCATTCATTCTGGAAATCATATACTTTAGTAGTTTAGAATTTAGAGAGGCTGTCTGTATAACATAACCTTTGCACACATGTCATAATTATGGAAACCTGCCATTTATGTGGAAAGAGCCTTATGGTAACATGCTGATATTCACTCACTGGCTTCTCTTTCACAGACTTCTTGCTTCCATTGTGTAGCTAGAGCTGTTGTTAGGTTTTGTTTGAAAATATGAAAAGGTGTGGGATGACCCCCTACACTGGAAAGAATGATTACTTACACATCGAAATTAAATTATGTAACACCCCCCCAGCAAGAGGACCACTACATTACATTGAACCCTAAATATAGAACAGGTGGCCACTTAACTAAAGGCTCCAGCTACTGTAAGTGCATAGTCACTGAAATCCTTAATCCTAAAATGTGTGTTACTTACCCTCATCTGCTGCTCATCTTCCTTGTCTTAAATTATCTAGAAAGTCCCTGTCTAATATTTAGAAAGAGACTTTGTATTACGTTGAGTGCAATACAGTGGAGACTTTTAGCAAAACCTCAGATATATACAGTACTTCAGATATGTACACAATCCTGTTACTGAATTTAAGTCACATTGACAGCAAACTATTTGTCAAAAGTGAAAACCCTGCGGCAGAGTGTTTTTGAGACACTTTATGTGTGATCTACAGTGCTTCTTTATTTTTAGCAATACAGCTTATCATTCTCTTTATATATCATCTACACAGTTTGAGCACTGTTATGTTATTTCACTACAAGCGTTATATATAAGCATTTAATCTTTTAGGTAGAGGGACCTTGAAAATGGGATGGTTAGAAGGTAAGAAAGGTAAGAAACTGTGCCCTTCTGAAAGACATTCCAGGTCCCCAATAAAGAAGGGAAGGGATGCTTTGTACCTGATCTATAATTTATAAGTGACATCCCATCTATTAACTTAGAATGTCTCAACCCACTTACAACCAAGCAACCTACATATCGCTTGATGCTGAGCTTTAATCCAGATTGCTGTAAATGTATGGCCTTGGATTAAAGTTCTTGCAACCTAGCAGGGTTCCCACTTCTGCCTCCTCCTGTGCTTGATGCCTAGCACTTAATTAGTAGTGATGTCCCTAACTATTCGCCGGCGAACCGTTTCCGGTGAACATAGCTTGTTCGCGTTCGCAGCGGCGGGCGAACATATGCAATGTTCTCGTTCGCCAGTATACATTATCATTGAGCAAACTTTGACCCTGTACCTCACAGTCAGCAGACACATTCCAGCCAATCAGCATACCCTCCCTCCCAGACCCTCCCACCTCCTATCAAAAAGCAAAGACAGCATCCATCTTAGATTCATTCTGAAGCTGCAGTGTTAGTAGTTGTAATCGCAATGCCATTAATAAAACCTGTATTAATCGCATTGCAAATTCAACTTAGAGCTGGGTTCCTAATGGTTGTATTGCTAGAATATAACGAAGATTGAGAATATAGCGCTATATTCATTATATTTGTCAATTCTAGCAATACAACCATTAGGAACTCAGATCTAAGTTGTAATCGCAATGCGATCAATATAATCTGTATTAATCGCATTGCGAATTCAACTTAGAGCTGGGTTCCTAATGGTTGTATTGCAAGAATATAACGAAGATTGAGAATATAGTTGAATTCGCAATGTGATTAATGCAGGTTATATCAATCGCATTGCGAATTCAACTTACCACACTCTGCGTCAACTATGTAATTTTCCATAGGAGTTTTGCCATGGATCCCCCTCCGGCATGCCACAGTCCAGGTGTTAGTCCCCTTGAAACAACTTTTCCATCACTACTGTGGCCAGAAAGAGTCCCTGTGGGTTTTAAAATTCGCCTGTCTATTGAAGTCTATGGCGGTTCGCCCTGTTCGCGAACATTTGCATAAATTCGCATTCGCCGTTCGCGAGCGAAAATTTTTATGTTCGCGACATCTCTATCAATTAGCACTATACAGTGAATAGAGGAAGCGGCTGTACCTCTCCCTTTATTGTTTCGAGAGCATAGGAGATCTGCAGGGTTTTAGCAGACCTTGATCATCTCTACCTTTGCATAATGACCCTTTGGATGCCCCAGTTATAGTGGACATAGTGCACAAAAAGTGTCAGTGTCCCCAAGAGATCATTTTATTACCTCTTTGGGGAAAAATAAATTAAAAAAATAAGTAAAACATATAACAAAATACAAAAAAAATTCAACCAAACAAACAAAAACAAAAAAACGCCTAAGCCATCTTAAACCTGCTCCATCTCCCAGTTCATGTATATATTGCATATCAAAAGGACTTACACAAAATAGGGAACCCATTTTAATAATTTATTTTGGTGTCAGGTTCATAGTTAAAATAAAAAGGGCTATACCTTGATAAAATGACTTGTTTTCACCAAACTAAACTAAAAACGGAAATAAAAATAGCAACAAAAAATATTGACAAAATGCCTAATGTGTCACGTTGTAAAAGTCGCAATACCCTGAAGAGGATTATCGGTCCCTGACATAGATTTATATTTTTTAGCAGATCGGTTGAAGCTTTCTCTCGAATGAGGGAAAACTGCTGGGTACAGGGGATTGATAACATAATTAAATAAAAGTTTTCTTTGTGGCAGTGTTTGCCAAGTGTTAGAGACCGGTACCTTTCTCCAGAAGGGTTGGAGGAATACTCAAACACTGAGATTAATAAATAAGATGTGGTCGAAAATCAAGGAAGTATGGGAAATAAAAGGGGTTTTCGAAGGAGCACCAATTTGGAATAATTATTGGCTTAGTAAACTGGGCAAAATAGATAGAAAAAAACACGGGATTATATGGTTAGGCCAAATATAGTAGTATTTTAAGTTTCAAAGAAATGAATGACAAATATAAACTTTTGGATTTGTCTCTTTTCCATTATTATCAGTTATATCATGCCTGTAGAACAGGAAAAATTCTTAAGTCCGGACTACAGAAATTACCATATTGTAAATAATGGCCGGCACTGCGTTGGATGATGGCGGTGCGCGTGTCAGCGGGCGGGCATCCCAACGAACAATATGCAGAAAGAAGACCGGCACTCGCTGTAGATTTGCAGAATAGGATTTATTCCAGTCACTTATTGAGTCATAGTGACGCGTTTCAGCACTAACATGTGCTTTCTTCAGACTACCAGTCTGAAGAAAGCACATGTTAGTGCTGAAACGCGTCACTATGACTCAATAAGTGACTGGAATAAATCCTATTCTGCAAATCTACAGCGAGTGCCGGTCTTCTTTCTGCATACAGAAATTACCAGACACATTGGTAAAAATTATGAATTTAGGACAGGGGAAAGGCAGGATCTCAGTTTTTTATAAATCCATGTTAAGACAAAAATTTTAAAAAATGCCCCTTCAGCTTCCAAGTAAATGGGATGGAGAGGTGGGCCCCATGACGGAGGGACAATGGAGTGAGATATTGTGGGATACTAAAAGGATATCATTAAACCCAGCACGTAGGATGGTCCAGTTCTTCGCATTGCACCATCTTTATTTTACTGCAAAACGTAAAAGTTTTATAGAAATAAAGATTTTAAATGTCATAAATGCAGGGAAGAAGAAATGGATGATGTGCACATGTTGTGGGGCTTTGTAGGGGTTGAGTGCTGTCACAGATTGAAGAGCTATTTAAAGTACACATTCCCTTTAACCCTGCAATGTGTATACTGGGTTAGGTTGAAGGTATATGTAAGGTGAGGGAGAAATTGTGGGAAAACTATTATTTCAAGCAAGGCAGTGTATTGTAAGGAACTGGGTCAAGGAAATAGCACCATCATTGGAGATGTGGATTAGGATAGTTAACTGTTTCACTTTATGTGAAAGCATAGTCCCAATGATGGATAAACAATTTAATATACAATGGAGGAAATGAGTGAAAGAGAAAATGAAGGAGGAAGAGAAATAAGTGTAGAATAAATGAGTATGAAAAGAAGATAGGGGAAGGGTTTAAAATGTATTTGGTATCAGGTGTGTAGACAGGGTTGCTTAGTTTTTCTCTGTTCTCTTTTATGGGATTGTATAAGAAATCATGTCTGTAATATTGTATTTTGTAACGAATCACAAAAAAGTGTCTGGTCATTAAGGTCTTGTGACCAATGTTAGTTGCGGGCACCACCTCTGGGACTTGTTCCTATTAGGGAAAAGGACCACTGAAGGGAAGGAGCGCACATCGGCCATGTACGGCATGCTGTCCATGTATTCCTACAGGTGTTCTGAAAATATCTGAGTAAGCACGGCCACCACTCCATTCACCTCTACAAGGTCAGCTATTTTCAGTTCTCCTATGGAAATTAATGGAGGACGGCGACACATGCGTGGCTGCTCTCCATTCACTTTGGAGGTCTTTTTCTGGAGATCGCAGTGGTTACCTATCTACCATTGGTGGCATATTCTAGCGATATAACACCAATGTGTTAGGTGAGAAAACCCCTACAAACTTTCATTTCAGGGTATTCTTTATGGTATCAGGAAATGAATACAGTAAATTAGATATGTTTGTAAATGTATTTGTATTAGGCAGATGTAATGTTACTAATTGTACATAAGAGTTAATGGCTTACCATAGTAATGTGTTCTAAAATCTTAATGTTGTGAGTTACATTAAGCATTTTTCCAATAAGTAGAAGAATATTTTTCTTACCACTTGTATAAATTAGCCGATTCCCAAGAGGGTATATGTTGAGATTAAGAGAATGGATGCTTAGTGTTTTTTCTTACAATGGAATTGATGCATTACAAAGACCCCTGAGACAAGTGGTTGGAATCCATTTTTCCTTGGGAAGTTTTAGATATGAATATGTAGGACAGGAGGAAGTAGAGAGGGAAGAGGATAGCAAGAGAACAATTGCTTAATAAAACTGTACAAAAGGGTATCAATAATACAGTATTTTTAAGGTCCTCTTACAAATAATTAACAGAAAATGCATTCATATTCTAATTAAATTTGCACTTGTGTACTCTAGATGATGAACCAGTTTAATGTTTAAAACATAGAGGGCCCTGGGCGAGAAACTTAAAGTAGCCCTGGAAAAAAAGCTAAAAGTGGCCCCATGTTGTAGGTGGGTCGAAATTGACACAAGTAAGCAGGGCCAACACAAGTAGATAGGATCAATACAAGTAGGCAGGGTCAGCAATACAATATTGCAGCTCAAAAAACGATCAAAGCAGAACCAAATACCAATGTGCAGAACAAAATACTGTCCCAGAAGTTATGCCTCTGTGCCACGTTCTGTCCTCCTCCCCCAATTGTTTCTAATAATATATGGACCAAGGGGCTTAGGAGGTGGGATACAGGCCATAGATCCAAGCCAGCCCTACCTTTAATATGCTGCCTGGACTTCCCATAGTAATAACCCCATAGGCACCCAGTAGTATGGTCCCCAAAAGTCCCGTTCCAAGCCTCCATCTCAGGTGAAGGCCACAGACCTCTTCCGCCTGTTTTCCTTTAGCATTTGTATACTGCTTCATATACTGACCTATGGCTCATGGGAGGAACAGCAGGACTGTGGGCCATCAGATCATTATATATCTGTCCGGCAGCAGTATGGAGGGCTTGGAAGGCCCCATGGGCCCTGTAGGGTTTATGGCCAGTGAGACTGGTGATACTTTAGAAAAATAATGAAAAGTTCTGTCTTATTACATGCAGATTTAGATGCAGATTTTGGGATGCAAAGACTGAAATATGTTGCATATTCAAAAAAGAATTGACATGCAAAGTGTGACAGATTAAAGGGGCTGTCCCAGTAAGACAACCATCTCTTATTCACAGGATAGAGGAAGTGTCTGATCATTGGGGGTACATTCTCTCGGGCCTATCAAGAGGAGGGGGACCCATTCTCTGCTACTTGCCAGTCTACCATTCTATTTAAGTTAGTGTTGAAAGAATCAAAGTGAAAACAATTTTTGATCCGAATTTCAGGAAAAGTTGATTCGCCACAAAGCCGAATTTCTTCGTTCTTCGTGGTAACAAACCAATTTTTCCTGAAACGGACATAAAAAAAACCATACTCACCTCATCCATTTGCTTACGGAGAGGCTATCGCAGCCATCTTGATTGAAGAAAATCTTGCACGCGGTGACATCATCACAGCGCTGCACTGGCCAGGCGAGGTGACGTCATCAGTGCCGTTCCGGGCTGTTTAACCCGTTACATGCTGTGGGCAATGGCGCCTATCACATGTAAGCAGTGACAGCCTAAAATGCGATCATGGGGTGCCGATGTGTGTATAGGCTGGATGGGCCTGGAGTAGGCCCCAAGCCTGGCTTAAATGTTCCCTAGTATAGCACTGACATTAAAATGCAATGCACTATAGGGATAGTGCATTGTATTTTAGAAGCAATAAAAAGATTGCCTGTTATAGTCCCCTTGTGTGACTATTACGTAGTTAAAAAAAATTAAAAAACAAAAAAACATTTATTAAATAAAAAAAATTCAATTAAGAAATAGACTTTTTTCCATTGAAAATATGCTTTTCAATGAAAAAATTGCAAAAATAAAATCTTCCCCACATGTTTGGTATTGCCGTTTCCATACTGGCCCAAAGTTCACAAATATCATGTAAATTATTCTCTTTAGTGAACGCCATAAAAAAAACAAGGGAAAAATTCCAGAATTGCTGATTTATTCTTAGTCGCCTCTGAAAAATGTAATAACAAATGATCAAAAAGTGTTATTTACTCCAAAATGAAACCAATGAAAACGCAAAAATCAAGCCCCACAAAACTTTATATAAAGAAAAATAAAAAAGTTATGGATCTCGGGATGCGGCGATGCAAAAACATTTCTTTTTTTTTTTTTTTAAAAGGGGTTTTATTGCACGAAGTAGTAAAATGAAAAAACAAAAAATAACTATTGATATTTGGTATCGCTGTAATCATACGAACCCAAAAAATTAAGATATTATATTATTTATGCCAAAAAATGAAAGCTGCAAAAAACGTAAAAACTCAGTGGCAGTATTGCTGTTTATTCACATCTCCCTCCCAGGAAGAGTTAATAAAAGTTAACCAGAAAATTATGTGTATCATTAAAAACTACAACTTGTCCTGGAAAAACAAGCCCACATACAGCTACACGGATGAAAAAAATCAAAAAGTTGTGACTCTTGGAAGGCGACGATTAAAAAAGAAAGATAAACAATTAGTGAGTAAGAGCCAAACCAGGCAGGTCAATAAAGGGTTAAGCTTCTAAAAAATATCTATAAAAATGTAATGTATGATGCATGATGCTGCTCATAAGAAGTCCAGCGGATGTTGTATTTTGACTCCTAAATGAATAATTACAATACAAAAATGTGTTATATATATATATATATATATATATATAAATATATATATATCTATATATGAAATACTGATATGATAAAATGATGTGGATTGTTTAATCATTTCCTCTGCGGTGTTAATATACACTATTTAGTATCCTCTGTTTCTGTAGCTGTCAAACAGGATTATTTTGATGTTCTAAACAGTTGTCATGTTATGAGCAGTGGTTTGAGGCAGAGTCTAATAAGAAGCCACAAACTCATTTTGAGTCGTGTATAAAATGTACTTTAGTCTTTATTGAAATAAAACAAAAAAATAAGCTTAGGCACTTGCTTGGTGCTTCAACAGAAGACATCGGGCATGTTTTATACTTGCAGTGGTGTGTACTGCGCCACACATAGTATAAATGCTGTATATATTCGACTGTGGAGAACTGCATGAAGAAAATCCACAGCTTTTACAATATCATATACAAATATACAAATTTTATTTGCTCTCTGGGTAGAAGGTCCATATCAGAAGCTGATCATACTTTCACATTTAGTGAGGACTTTAAATCTGCAGAATTTAGTTGTGGATATTTGCCAAGGATTTAACAGCAAAATCTGCATGATTTGGCTAGATAAACTAGTGGCCAGCCATGTGAGGTCATAACCTTACCAATCATATCTAATGTAAATCCTCACCGTAGTTGTGGCTGTATTAATTGCATCAAGTTACAAATGGTTTTTGTCGGTTTTTAGGCTTCTAGGGCCTCACCATAACCTCACCTGGGGCTGCACTTTCTCATCACCATTCTGGACTGGTCTCATAGTAAATTCATTTCTCTAGTGTTACATTGGTCCCAATCCCTCTTTAGGCTGCTGTAGATATGTATGACATATACAGATGTAGCCAGCGTACTCTTGCCCACTTTCATGTGATTCATTGTATTACTGTAATTAAATTTTATTGCGTAACTCATTAAGCTAGTCGAGGTAATGTTGGCTACATCTGTAGTGGAACCATAGTAGAGTGTTTACCCTCCATATTGTTGGTCCATGCCACCCCTTGCAGTAAGTATAATTTCTCTCTAGACCTATGCAGAATAGGCAGTCTATTCCTGTGCTGTGTGCTCCAACTAATTAGCTGTCGTTCTACCTGCTGCCCCTTTCCCTTTCGCAGCGTTAAAAATCGTCTGTTTTGTGGCCACATCACATGGATGATTTTTAATGTAGTGAAGTCCACATAGCACACTGACCGAACGACCACAGGTGACCATTGTCTCCAGTAGTTTCCCGGTAGTAGTGCAAGCCTTGAGTTGCTCCGCATAGGCCGTGTGAATTTCACCATTAAAGGGGTTATCCCATGATTAATGTAAAAAATTAAAATCAGAGATCATATAGCACATGACAATCTCTTTCTCACAAAGCTAGAACCAGCCCTGTACCTCACATGGATCCAGAGATCTCCCCATTCATTGTTCTGCTAGATTTCTATCAAGCTCATAGCTCAAGGGGAGTGTCTTTTCTGCTGCAGCTCAGGAGGCGTGCCCATGCTCTCCCTATCACAGCTCAGGATGCAGTGGGAGGATGAAACTGAGCATGTGCGGCCAGCTCAGTGAGAAGGTCAAAGAAAAAGTACAGACAGCAGGTGGCGCTATACAGATACATTTTATTGAATAACTCACTGGCTATGATAAATTTTGAATTACATAAAATTACAAAAGTATTCCGATCCAGGTGCTGGTTTGAAAACTGTAGAATATGTTTTGTGGGACAGGCCCTTTAAATTCTAAGGGTCGGTGTGCTGTCCATTTGCAGTCCATTTTGAACACGAATAGCTCTCAGATGAAAAATACAGCTGTCTGATACAGGCCCCGATTTATCAAAATGATATTGTCTTTATTTCAGAGTAAATTGCAAGTGTAAAGTTACTTTTTGCTACAGCTAACTCAGCTTCAGAAATCCAGCTGTCTGTGGCCATTTCTGTGGCTTTTGGCCTCATTTATCATAGGGGATTGTCTCAAAAAATTGTCTCAGCTGCCCTCCACACCTAATCTGCCTTAGCTGTGGCAGGTAAAAATTAGTCAGAATCAGAGCCTTACCTGTGCTGTGTGTTACTTTTGTTATAGGGGCTCACAAGCTGTTTCCTTTAGGGCTCGTTCAAACAAACGTTTTTTTGCCTTCCGTATATGGGCCGTTTTTTGCGTTCCGTATACCGTCCGTATACGGTCATATACGGAACCATTCATTTCAATGGGTCCGCATAAAAAAAACGTAATGTACTCCGTATGCATTACGTACTTCCGTTTTTCCATTCTGCAACATTTTGAGTCAAGTCCAATTATTGTCCACAAATCACGTTCAGTGGCTCCATTCAAGTCATTGGGTCCATGTAAAAAACGGAATGCATACAGAACACATGTATGTATGTCATCCGTTTTTTGTGGATCCATGCTGTAGAAATGCTATGCCCAGCTCATTTTGCACATGTGTTTGGTGTTTGCAATGATTACAAAGTTCTGTTTTTGTGGAAAAACGTAACGGAAACAGAAACACAACGGATCCAAAAAACAGAACAACGGATCCGTCAAAAACGGACAGCAAAACCATGCGGTCGTGTGAACAAGCCCTTATACAAATAGACAAATTTGAAGACACACTGTCCCCTGTTATAAATGAAGACCTAAGTCTGAAGTAGAGGCCAAGACTGATTGTAACTACTCACTCCCCCTTCCTTTCCTGTTCTCTGTCTTTACTTAGGGTGATATTATACTGTCTGATCTTCAGGCAGTGCAAGCACCGATTGAAGATGAAACATCCATCGGTGCTCGTTTTTAACAGCCTGATTAAACAGGACAATGCATACTGAATGTGGGAGGAATAATTGCTACCACCATAGGCATACCTAACATAGCGGCAGACCATGCGACTGCTATGGGGCCCAGAGCAAGAGGGGGCCCAGTCTTAGTTGGGATTATCCCCTCTTCTACTGGAGTTGAAAACTTGGTCAGGACTCTACCCTCTAAAGTTACAACTTGTAGCAAATGAAGCCACAGAAAAATGGCCCAAGGGTCATTGAAAAGAGTTTAGGCAGAAACCCTTCTGTTCTGTGTGTGGGGCTTGCTTTCATCCTTGCTATGGGGCCCTTCCTTCTCTATGTACGCCACTGGCTACCACAGTTGTTCCACCCAAATTCATTATCGGCAGCACATCCCTGATTACACAGGAAGATCTGATGCCAATAATCCGGGGATCGTTCATTTGGACGAAGCGTCTGCTTCGAGGTTTTTGAACGTTTTAGCAGCACACGTGTGTTGTATTAAGTGGCTATTCAATTCAGTTAATGACCTGAATCTCTGGGTCAAGGGCTTATCTGAGAATTATTTGTTTACATATGTTTTAACCCTAGGGATGAATGTCATCTATAGGGGCAAGAGCATAAAATTAATAATCCTGCCCTGTGGCTGTTTCAGAATGTAATGGTTAAAAGTGATCTTATCACAGTGTTTTACACAATTTACATACTGTATGCTGCCATTTTACAGCCTGATTGTACTGGCAAAATTGTATGTCTTAGAAGAATAAGACATCCGAATCCTGCCTTCTGCATATTCTGATCACCTTATTCTCTCCAGTGATCAATGACTTTGTATCAATGACCACTTTGGTCAGACATAACTGAGCAGAAGGGAGAACACAGGTGGCATGTCATAAATAGCATTGAGCGAAACAGAATTCGGTCCAAAGTTTAGGAAAACTTCAATTCGCATTAAATCCGAATTTCATCGCACTTTATGTTAACAAATCAGCTTTATCTAAAATAGCAGCTGCATGTAAGAAGCCCCGGAACGCAAGATCACCCATAATGCCGTGCAGCCAGCCATTCTACAGATAGCCATCCCCTGTGATGTCACAGCCCTATAAAACCTTCATCCTGCGTGGTCTTTGCCATTGTCCTGTGAACTGAGCATAGGGAGAGACGTGGTGAGCACTCATGTGCTAGGGACAGTGTTGCTGAAAATTCTTAATTGAAGAATATTGGAGAGGGACAGTGCAAAAGTGCAAAGAGACTGCAGGGAGAGTGCAGGGAGACTAGAGGGATAGTGCAGGAAGAATGCAAGTATAGTTCAGGGAGAGTAATGGGAGAGTGCAGGGAGAGTGTAGGGTGATGTATTCTTCCTCAGTCTTATTTATTCCTACATTTACTTATTTCTACATCAGTCGTAAACTAAGACATGTAATTCAATACCAATATTTACCAGTGTTATTACTTTGCGAAATCTCGCGAGACTTCGCATAACAACTTCAGAAATTAAATACTACTGTAAAAAAACATTTCCTGAACTCTGGTTCAGTTCCAAGTGGTACCTTGGAACCGAACCTGACTTCGGGGAACGTTTTTTTACAGTAGATATTAACTTATGAAGCTATTATGCGAAGTCTCGCGAAACTTCACAAAGTAACAACTTTGGCTCATCTGAGCCAATACATCATAATACTGTACGGAGCACTCGCTCCGTACAGTATTCAAATGAAGTATTATGCGAATGGACTTAGAATGTTTCATCCGAAGTCGATTCGCTCATCCCTATTACTAATTATCTGTTGTATATACTGGTACTGTATACTGTTCATTGTATCTGCTGCTATGATATAAGCATTTATTATACGTTAATATTAGAAATAATTCTGAGATCTTTTATCCTTGTTCTCCTTAGGATTGATATCTTCAAGTATGTCATCTATGGGATCGCAGCTGCTTTTTTTGTCTATGGCATATTGCTGATGGTAGAAGGATTCTTTACAACCGGTGCCATTAAGGATCTCTATGGGGATTTCAAAATCACAACTTGTGGTAGATGTGTGAGCGCTTGGGTATGTTGCTATCCGGTTCTTTATAATTGAAATGTCTATACTTTTAGCACTAATGTGTTAAGAATATTTACTCTCCATTCCCGCCATAAATAATATAAAGCCTTGATCTTGGTTGCACTTATATGCGACAATTCTTTAGACTTTAGTTGATCTCACCTACTGTATGCTCACACCGCAAGCATGACCTTAAGACTTAAAGGGGTTTTCTACTTTTTTATATTGAAGACCTATCCTCATCATCAATATCAGATCGGTGGGGGTGTTAGCTGTTGTACAACCATTGCCGTCTCTTCACTGTTTAGCTGCTTAACATTGCAGTGATGAGCAGGTTTAATTACAACTCCGTCATTCCTATTCACTTTAATGGTATGGCTCTTTCCTATTCACTTGAACAGGAAGGAGCCGTCCCATTGAAGTGAATAGGGATGGAGGAGCTATAATTACACCTGCTCAGCGTTGAAATGTAGATAGCGAGCAGGTAAACCCTGAAGAGAAGGAAGTGCTCGTACCAGCGCTATGTTCTCTGCAAACTACTGATCGGTGGTGGTGCCGGCAGTTGAATCCCTGCCGATCTGATATTGATGACCTGAGGATGGGTCATCCATATAAAAAAGCGGACAACTATTTTAATTCACATTTTCTGTACAATCTCAGTGGTAATTCACACAGTAACATAGCATAGCTTAAGAGCACCATTGGCACACGTAGTAACGACACTGAACATTTAGGAAAAATGTCATATTAGTTTGGACTTTCTGTTGACAATTGCTATTTAAACCTATTCGGGATCTTCTTACACCAGGTTTCGGTACTGCCTATCCTGTACTGTACCAATAGAATACTGTGTGGCAGTAGCCTGCCATTTTGGCATATGTTTGGCTTTTTTTTTTTTTTCTTTACTAGTTGAAGGACCCGGCTTCGCACGGGTATATTTCATCTATTTCATTTTATGTTTGTGTGTGTTGTTAAAAGATATTGATGGTATCCACTATAACAGTGACATCTACAGTACCCCACCCCCTTAACAGTGACCTCCATAGCCCCCACCCTTAACACTGACCCCCCACAGTGCCCTGTTTCCTTAAAATGGGACCTTCACAGCATCCCACCCCTTAACTTTGACCTTCACAGCAGCCTGCCCCTTTAACAGTGTGATCCACAGCACCTAACCCCCTTGACAGCGACCTCCACAGGGTCTTCTCTCTTAACAGTGACCTCTACAACACCCGCCCCTTAACACTCACCCTAGGTTACAGTCCCCTTAACTTACCTCCACCACTCCCGGCCCCCTTAAACAGAGACCTCCACAGCGACTGCCCCTTTAACAGTGACTGCCACAGTACTCCACTCCCTTAACAGTGACCTCCACTGTACCATGCTCCCTTAACAGTGACCTCACAATATCCCGCTGTACCTTTTAAAAGTGTCCTCCACAGTCCCCTTCTCCCTTTAACAATGACCTCCACAGCTGCCTGCCCCCTTAACAGTAACATCCACAGTGCCATACCCTTTGACAGTGACACCAATAGTGGCCGCGCCTTTATTAGTGACCTCCACAGCAGCCTGCCCCCTTAACATTGACTTTCACAACGGTCCTGCCATTTAAAAGTGACCTCCACAGTACCTCATCTCCTTAACAGTGATTTCCACAACACCCCACCCTTTAACAGTGGCCTCTACAGCAATCTGCCCCTTAACACTGACCTCCATAGTGGCCCGTTCCTGTAACTGTGACCTCCACAGCAGCCTGCCCCTAGGGTGGCCAGAGGTCCTGTTTTAGGCCGGACAGTCCAGCTTTCAGACTCTCTGCCCTCCGTCCGGAGCAGGGCCTGGATGGACACAGGGATGTCCTTTTAAACAGCTCACTCTCAGACAGCAGCACTGTGCTGTCTGAGCGTGAGCTGCAGGGAGACAGTCACCCTCCCTCCCTCCCTCCCACCCCTGCAGCTGACAGAAGTTAATTTTTTCCTTCATTTTTTAAATCCCTGTCGGCTGCGGAATGGGAGGGGATGTGGCCTAACTGGGTAGGACCGTAGCTTAGCGGGGGCTGGGGCACGGGGTTTTAAGTCCATCTTTGAGGGTGGTCTGAATGGCTACCCTACCTGCCCCCTTAACTGTGACCTCCACAGCACTCCGCTCGCTTAACAGTGTCATCCACAGCACCCTGCCCCTTTAAAGCCAACCTACAGCAGTGAAGAAAATGGCTGGGTTGTTATGGAAACCTGGTGTAAAACTGTGTGTATGTGGAGACTAAGGGCCTGCGGGCTTCTATTGGCTGTTAAGGGACATGTAACTGTGTGTATGGCAGTTGGGATATGGAGAGAAAGACCTGCAGGCTTCTATTGGCTAATGCATTTTTTGGGAATATCTCAGGAACGGTATGTCCTAGAGAGCTGAGACCCGGTCTAAAACCTTCCTGGACACCTGATGTACCTGTGTGCCAAATTTCATGATTGTAAATGAGATGGTTTGGATTCCTTTAGCGGACATACACACATACACTAATCTTTATATATTAGATTACTGCTGACTGACAGGAACCCATATTTATAATATATTGTAAGTCTTGATCAAAATGTATGAATATACACTTACATATGTTTGCACACTATACATCTGTATTCTAAGATAAAAAGGCAAACAAAGGTCACATAAAAAAAAAAAATGGATCCAATGAATGGATGTCAACTTTATACCCACTATAACAAGTTTTTTTGATATTGGATCTATATGTGGTATGAATCTGGATTTACCCAAGATAACTAGATTGAGAGAAAGCCTTACATATAGCCATAGGATTACTACCCTCATTGCCACTGCTTATACACTACTATTGGGGAAAGCCTACTCTGTAAGATGCTCCAGAAGTGTGCCTGTTGCTGCTATATGAACTACTACTCCCATTATCTATTCAAAGAGAGACTTTATTTATTGCAACCAAATGGGCCTGGTCATTGACCCCATCAGCCAGCATCAGGTAGGAGCCCCAGAAGCAGAGTGGGCCCTGAGAGAAGAAACGGTGAGCCCACCATTCACTGCACAGCCTCAGAGAGCGTTGGAGCGAGGACAGCGACCATAAACCACTAGCACTCCTATCAGTGCCACAACTACCACTGCCCTGCTCTGTCCTCTCCCCCTGTGGGCCGCTGCACAGTCATACAGGAAAGACTGTCAGTCATTGAGTGAGACCTCCCATATGACTACCATCCCCCGAATGAACAAAAATGACAATGAAAAAATTACGAGTTGTACAACTATATATCCATCTGCTCAGCTCCTCTTGCTCTATAATATTCTGCCTGCAGATTGTGCAGCATTTTCATGGTGACAGGTTCACTTGAAGCTTCAGGTAACAACTAACATGTACAAAATGTATCTTTTTCTCATCAAAGCTGATTTATAGTGTTTAAATATTTTGTGATCTACACAAACGAATCTGGAGAACTCTGGTTAAAGGGATACTATAATCCATTTTTTTTATCAGTGAATATTTAATATTTATTTTTTTTACAAAAAAAAAATTGTAGATGGTTTTGTGGATACATTTTTTGAGATCACTCCATGTTTTCTACCTCCTGTCCTGGCTCTTTAATTTCCTTCTTTGTTTGGACTGTAAGTATGGCAAACAGCCTTGCTTGACTTTCTCAGTCAGACCATTACTGAGGCCAGAGATGGAAGAGGGCAGAGTGACTCAATTAAAGCCTCACACTTTACACAGACAAGTTCAATGCTCCTCTGTGAGTATCTTTGTCTGGGCCTATCAAGAGAACAATAAAGCAGTCATACTGTTAATCCCAATTCTACTACTCTACTATTTTACTAGCAGAGAACTTCTTTCCCTTGCATCCTATCTGTATAGGAGTTTTATCTCTCTGTGCTGACCGCTACAGAAGGACGATATGTTCTATTTCATTTTCAATGGTTTAGTGCTGTCGAAATGAAAAAGAAAAACAGCCAACATTCTTTAAAAAATGTTTTCTATAAACTTTCAGTTTAAAAATATTCATTTCTGATACAAATGCAATTAAATGCATTGTATGCAGTTATTATATGTCTGTCACTGATCGGCGTTGTCATTTACCAGCATCAGTGTTTTGGGTACATTATCACTTACGTAATAGATTCTTTCTGATGTAGCATCAAGCAATACATAGGAGTTAGTGAGAATTCAGAATTCTTCACTAATGAAGAGTGAAGGGTTTTATTAACACTATGGTAATTGGTGCCAAATACTGCCAGCCGATAGGCAGCAGCTTCTAATTAGCAGGAGGACAGATGGAACACAGGAAATAACCCTTATAGAATCCATTTGGCTTCTAAACTCTGTGATAATACATGATTTGTGCATCAGCCTGCACACTAGAGACCTAGTCAGTGATATGAATAAGTAAATTACCATATTTCCTAGCTAACCAGTTATACTGCAGCAGAGTAAGGCTACTTTCACACTTGCGTTTGATGTTTCCGGTGTTGAGATCTGGCAGAGGATCTCTATAGCGGAGGTAAACATTTCCGTTTTGTCCCCATTCATTGTTTATGGGGACAAAACTGAACTGAACAGAACGGAATGCACTAGAATGCATTTCGTTCCATTTCGTTGCGTTCCCATACCGGATAGAAACCAGACAAGACGCCTTGTAGGACTAGCTCAGCTGAATGTAATGATACCTCTTTGCTCTGAAGAAAAGCACTTTCAATCAATATGCAAATGAGCAGAGAAGTGCACCTCTGTTTCCTCTGCCTGCCCCTCTCTCTCCTTCCTGATTGACAGGTCTGGCAGTTATGCAGAAACCTGGCCCTACCAATCAAGGCAGGGACTGGCAGAGGAAGGAAGAGCAAGAATGTACAGAGTGCCTTGGGCCCGCCCCCAGTGCACTTAACTAATCATTAGCATATGGATTAAAATAACTTTTATTCAGAAAAAAGCAAGTTAATTCATATGATAATGTAAAAACATAGGGTTTTTATTATTGGTAGTATGCCACTTCTTTGCGTAATTTTGTTGCAGATTTGGTCGCAAAGAGGTTTTGCGGCCAAATCTAAGACTTTTCCCAATTTCCGAGGTGGCGGAAAAATGAGGGTGTGGTGTGGGTGGGGAGGAGGCCGAGACATCCTTCATATCTCATTCATCATTTTACATGCCAGTTTAGGGCATGGAAAATGGTCATAAAGGCTATGTGCACCTTTGGGGGCATTTTTTATTATTATTGCATTGTACTCATTTTGAGCTAAAAATAATTTTGTAAATTGCCCTTTATTATTAATATGGAATCCTTTTTTGTGTACATAGCTGAGATGTTCTAGTAGCACACTTTGCATTTTCTGTCTTTTCCGTCAGAACAGGAGCTGAAGGACTCCTTATCTCTGCTCTCTGACATTCTAAACACTCATTATAGCTCAGTTCTTATCTTACTGATAAGAATGTAGCTTAAATAAGTGTTCATGAGTTATGACCTCTTAGTAGTTTAGAGATAAGATTTATTAGATGACTGGTACAAAGTGAAAGTGAAAGTACCAGTCACACATTAGAAAACCATTATATTATAAAAATGAGTGTCTGTCTGTCCCAATGTCTGTCTGTTCTTTATGTGTCACCAAATGACTGGAGCGATCTTCACCAAATTTGGCACACAGGTACATCAGGTGTCCAAGAAGGTTTTAGACCAGGTCTCAGCTCTCTAGGACGTACCGTTCCTGGGATATTCCCAGGAGATGACCTGAATTAGCCAATACAAGCCTGTAACTTTTTCTCTTCATATCCCAACTGCCATACACACGGTCACATGTCCCTTATCAGCCAATAGAAGCTCGCAGGCCCTTAGTCTTCAAATACATACAGTTTTACTCCAGGTTTCCATAACAACCCAGCCATTTTTCTTCACTGCTGTAGGTCAGCTTTAGGCTAGGGCTACACGATGACACATGTTTTTCTGTGTCGTCTGACAATTTTTATGATGATAGTCTATGGTGTTGCAATTAGAGTTGAGTGAACCCGAACTGTAAAGTTCGGGTTCGTACCGAACTTCACGATTTTTTGCACCCGGACCTTAACCCTTATTCACTGAAGTCCGGGTTCAGGTTTGGTGTTCGGGTTATTTTATTCTAACACCGAGGCATTCCCCTGGTGATGGGGACGCTCAATGTTAGAATACACTAACAGGCACGTACTTACCAATCACCTGCTGCCCAGCCGCACCCAATCTCTGACAGGGCGCTGTGATCCGCGCAATTAACTCCTCAGTGCACCGTGACCCCTCTCCTAGTATTAAAATTATAGGTGGCCAGTGCGCCTCCCCCGTATTAAAATCATTGGTGGCCAGTGCGCACCTCCACAGTATTAAAATCATTGGGGGCAGTGGCGCACCCCCCCTCCTTTTCCCATCATTGGTGGCAGTGGCAGCGCAGTTCCAATTGGAGTCCCAGTGTAATCGCTAGGCTCCGATCGGTTACCATGGCAGCCAGGAGGCTACTGAAGTCCTGGCTGCCATGGTCACTTAGCAGCATTATACTTACATGCGCGTTCTGTGGCCGCCGGGCGCTCCTTCTACTGGTAAGTGACAGGTCTGTGCTATAAGCATAAGCAATGCACCGCTCAGACCTGTTAAATGGGAAACATCAGAATAGAAGAAGCGGGGAATTAAAGATTAAAGAAGTTTCCTTATTTTTATTAGTTTTTGCCACTGAAAGCCTTTTAACAATATGTTTAGTTGTCATGACAACCCCTTTTATTTAATTATATTTGAATGAATTAAAAGTAGCTACGGTACTTATTTCTTTAAACCTTCCTTAGGATGTGGTCATATTGAATGCATATAGATATAGCCAACGTTATCTTGACTGGCTTAATGTGTTAACCAAATATCACATTATAGTAATATGATAGATTCACTTTCTGTGAACACTTCCTTCCTGTACTATGTGTACAGATTGTGTGCCATTGGAAGTTGAAATTAATCAGAGTAAGGCCCTTTCACACGAACGATAGGAATGGTTTCAGGATGCGTTCAGTGAAACTCGCACCATTTCGAAGCAAGTTCCGTCAGTTTTGTTTGCATTCGCGCTCAGTGTTTCAGTTTTTTCCGTGCGGGTGCAATTAATTTTTGAAAACTGAAGAAAATAAAAACCTGAAGTAAAAAAAAAAAAAAGGAGGGTAAAAATCTACCACTCCTAGCAACCATCAGTGAAAAACAAATTGCATATGGATTGTATCTGGATGCAATCGGTTTTTCATGCAAGCCCCATTCACTTCTACGGAACCAGAGCTGCATGAAAAACGCAGAATATAGAACTTGATGCTGCGCTTTTTCCTCAGCACAGAAATGATGCATGGAAAACAATGCTCATGTGCAAAGACCCATTGAAATGAATGGATTGAGTCGGGATGCTATGCGTTCACTACAAACATCGCATCAGGATGGAAAACTTGAGTCGCTTGTGTGAAAGGGGCCTTAGTGTTGCTATTGTGTGTGATCTAGATC
This sequence comes from Bufotes viridis, assembly GCA_033119425.1. NCBI lineage: Eukaryota > Metazoa > Chordata > Amphibia > Anura > Bufonidae > Bufotes > Bufotes viridis. Next base: position 506,220,301 of record CM065589.1, on the reverse strand, counting down.
TCCCAGTACAATAGATTATTATGTACATGCAGTATAATACATAGAGATGACATTTTATTGATATTGAGATGAATGTGCGGACCGCATTCTATATAGCAAGCCAAAAACTCAACTGCAGAATATAGGAAATACAAGTCATGTGAACTGAAGTGGTTAGTGGAAAAACTGGAATATTTCGATTATATGTTGGTCACTGATGATCTTAAAAATACTTAAAAAGTAATTTTTGTATGATAAGTATATTCCATTTCTAGTGTGGCTACTGATAACTTTAATATATTTCTGTCCCCTGCCCCCACCAAAGTCCTACTGATCTACATGTACAGTAAGAAGCTATTTGACAAGGCTGTATCCTGGTCACTCATGATTCACTTTGTGACTCTTGGGGTTAAAAAGGTCAAAAATGTTTTCAGTTTCGCTTAAACTTTGTAGGTGCCCTGACAGTAACTTATGAATTTTATAAAGCCTCACACATACCTGTACGTGTAGTTGTGGCTTTGCTATGTTAATTTTTGCAAAACTCTGGCAAAAATTGCAATAAAAATGTGACAAAACTAATACATTTCATCCAGGTCTGAGGTTCAAATATAAACCTTTACATAATATTTCAATGTTAAATTAAGATAAAAAGTGAAATATCTTTTCAAATACTTTGCTTTACATAATTCATGAGTTTATAATTTATTCACTGTTGGAACAGAACAGCCACCTTCAGTTGTGCAGTGGGATACTGTCCTGATGGTGAGGGGTTTTTCCTATACATACCACTGTCTTTTAAATTACTAAATCAGGCACTTTTTATCTTAAAATAATGAGAAGACAGTCGGTGTTCTAATTGTTTTATAGGGAAGTGTTATTAATGAGTCTGTTTCTATTTTAGTTTATTATGCTGACGTACCTCTTCATGCTAGCCTGGCTTGGTGTCACAGCGTTCACCTCTCTACCTGTCTACATGTACTTCAATATTTGGACAGTTTGCCGGAATACCACATTACTTAACGAAGCTAGCTTCTGTTTGGATCTTCGTCAGTTTGGTATGTCATTTTCTATTTCGATAGCACGGATAAGATTTTTTGATTTCTTGATTTAGAATAGAAAAGGCCACAAAAGCCTGAAGGACCTAATATAAGTCTTTCCTAAATCCCATGAGGGCCTTCATCAGGATTCATTATGATCCATTTCACAAAGCACTCAATCAAATCTCTCATTGCTCCAGTATGCTAGAATTAATACAGCCCAACAGATAAAGAGGACCTGTAACCTCTCCTGACATGTCTCTTTTAGTAACTACTTGCGTTCCCAATGTAATAATAATTCTGCAGCATCTATTCTTATGACTCTGTGTTGTGCCATTCCTTTATTATTCCATCTAGCAGTTATCAATGAATTGCTAGCAGTTTGGAATGAAGGTCCAGATGGTTGTTACCATTTGGGGGGTGTATCCCGCCACAGTCTGACATTGATAGCACTGATTTAATAGTGTTAGACTGTGCAAGGACACACCCTCAACTAATAACACCCAGATGGACATTTATTGCAAACTGCTAGTAATTCATTCATGACTTCTAAAAGGAATAATAATGGTAGTACAAATGGTACAACAGAGAGTCCTAAGAATAGAAGATCCATAATTGTTGCTACAAGGGGTGCAATTAGTTGCCAAAATAGAGATTTCAGTAGACGTTACAAATCCTCTTTAAAGTGCTTTATCAAGTAAAGAAAAAAAAATCTAAATTCCTGCAACAAATCTGCCTTGTGTGAACATACCCGAATGGTATAGAATATCTGGAGAAAGAAAGAAGAAAACCCAAATTATTATGAAAATGCAAAACTAGAAAAATATAGATAAATCTGTATCTGCTAATCTTGTGAAATGCTCATCATTTTGACTGTCTGTGCTAAAAGCAAGTGCCAGATTAACAGACTTTCCAGATTATCACCCAAGGGATTAAGTGAATGTTAAGAAGTTGACAAAGCACCTCATTCAGCTTCTGCAAGCAAAGCCAGCAGAGCTCATCCCTATGAATAAAACAGCGTAATGGCTATTACTTTTATTTGTTGAAATATCTGATTGCCCACAATCTACAAAATCCTAAATAATAGATTAATTACCCTAATATGTTGTAAACCATGCACTAGGAATCTAGAATTGAAACTCAACAGCATGTGGAATAATAGGGAATAGTCCTGACCACGTTTTTTTCAATGTCTTCTTTAATAGTTCAGGTCACAGCCGCACTTATTCTCTTCCTATGCCGTACTCCAGTGTCCCTTGATAAGGCCAGGAGCATATTTCTTTCCTCTAGTGTTTGACTGAAGTTATCTGTTAATTTAGTTTTAAGGTCAGGATTTCCTGTGAACATTATTATAACTCCTTATGTTCATTTCAGATATACAGTAGATGGATTTTATATGGAAGTCTATTTGCCGATGAAACAAGAGCACTAACACCCACTAATGGTACAAGTGTCAATCCAAAGGTAGAACCATTGGTTCTTTTGACACCGATGTTGGACTAAGTGTTGGAAGGCTCTAAAGACACCTAGGGCACCATGGGTCACTGGAGGATGAGACACAGATTACTGCACTTTGAAAAATCTATTGAAATGCCATCAAAGGTATCAAAGGTTTCAATTGGTGGGATTGCTGGGACTCTCTCAAATCTTAAGAACAAGAAGGCAGAAGCACTCTGTCTCCTCGATGCAGGAGATGAAATCAAGACTCATAGACTTAGACATTGAGCCCATCTCTTGCAGTGAGGAGAGACAATGCACTACAGTATGTGAGCACTTCTCTCTCCTCGTTCTTGCGATCAGTGGGGGTCTGAACACTGGAGAGCCATATGTATCAAAGGTTTTTTTCAAAGTACAGTAATACCTTTAAGAGCCACTGTACTTTTACACAATTTAATTTCATTTAATAGAGAATGGTGGAACTAGCACATTTTTAAATCACTTCATTTTAAAAATATGCCTCCATCCATCTGAAAAAAAGCTGTAAAGTCATGGCCACTAGGGGTTTCACTTCCACCTAATTTGCAGTCCACTGCGTGTTATCAGGCAAGATCGATCCCTAGTAACAGATTAACAGAAGATGGCAGAGAGGAAGTGGGGAGAGGGGTGTGGAGGCTTAGCTAGCTGAGATACTGAGCTTGATAAACAAACTGCTTATACATAGCTTTTCAAGATTATAGGAATCTCCTATAAGTGTGATTTCCTGATCTGTTCTGTAAGCTCCGGGGGTGAAAACAAACATAGTGGGATGTAAGAGAAAGGATGTCTCAGCAGTACAGTGCTGGCAGATTTCCCAAAAGGAACATGCCCCCTGCTTCTAAGTGAAATGCATCTAGCTGTGCAGATAAAACAGGGAATAATATGACTAAAATAGACATTAGGGAAGCCCCAAAAAGACTTGCTCCTTCATAGTTATGATTGTACATAAGCAAAGCCAATTTGCAAATTTTTTTAAACCAAGGTACACTTTAAGGTTTTTATATACATTACTATATGGTCGGTTCAACATGTCATTTTTAGCAGTGGAGGCTGACAATCAGAGAGAGAAATCAAGCAAAATGAATCTGCCAATCAATTCAATTCATCTGCCAATTTTTCAAGGAGATATACTGATGCCAGCAGGCTATCCTCGCTCTCCATTGAAAACATACATGTTCTTGGCTAAGTCGAACATGTATGTGTATAAAGGAGTTTGGTGACAAGCTGTCAGCCTAATTCGGCCAACAGCTATTGAAGATGTATGAGCACATTTAGTTCTGTATCTATTAACCCATAAGAGCTAGCTCCAAATGGAATCCTCAGCTGGAGCTTTTGGACCCGATAATGTCTCAAAGCCTGGACCACCCAGTAGATCTTCTGGTACTTTTGTAGGACAGTCGACCCATCTTTGATACCCTGTATAAAATTCTTCCTACTATTTAAAAGGGTGTCAGTCTTTTATTATACTGTTCAGAAGTATTCAGAAAATGGCACTTTCACAAGAATAATGGAAAAGGTTAAGTTTTGTCATATTGGGTCAGCACCATGATGCAGAAGGACAGCTTTCTATCTAAAAAGAGTTGTTTTTCTTTGACAGGGTGCCATGTGCTATCAAATGGACTCCTTTAAATTACTATAACTAGGTAAAAATTCTAAAAATGCACTTTTTGCAAATTATGAATCCTGCTTATATGGAGACTTCTTGACCAGTTAGATGTGCCAAGATAACTCATTGCAGGCTTCTAAAGGGCTGTGAAATACAAACGTATAAGACTCAAGAAGGATAAATCAGTGGCAGCATGTATGATTTGCATATAATAGTCTGTTTTTACTAGTTCTGTGATCTGATAATATATTCTTTTATTCATGTTCATTATTTTTTAGGTATTGTTACTCTTGGTGAGGAAAAGAAATTGTGTACCTCCTCTGATAGCTTCCTGAGGATGTGTGAATCTACTGATGTAAGTTTCTACAATTCGGCACACATGCATCTTACACCTAATCCTTTTCTTACTAAAGGTGTTGCCATACCCGGAGGCTTGGAGCAGCAAAAAAATGCATAAAAACCGCATGCGGTTTTTGCAGAACGCACCTGTGTTCATGCTGTGTTTTCTTCTAGAAAGGATAAACACAGTAGCAGACCTAAATTATCTTAATCTCTTCATGACCGACAATTTTCCATTTTCATCTTTTACTCCCTGGAGTCCCTGCCTTCCCGGAGCCATAACTTTTTATTTTTCCATTCACATACCTGTATGAGGGCTTATTTTTTTCAGGACAAGCTGTACTTTTGAATGCACAATTTTATATTGCATATAATGTAGCGGGAACCTGGGGTGGAATTGGAAAAAAATGCAATTCCGCCATAGTTTTTATACAACTGACCTGCTGCCTTCATTCTACAGGTCAGTATGATTATAACGATACCATCTTTATACCCTTTTTCTTGTCTTTGAATAAAACTTTTTTCCTTGAATCGCCATGTTCTGACCCCATAACTTTTTCATATTTACATTTGTGGAGTTGTATGAGGACTCACTTTTTGCAGGGCGATCTGCAGTATTTATTGATACCATGTTGGTGTCTGTATGACTTTTTGATCACTTTTTATTAACTTTTTGGAAGGTAAAGCCACAAAAAACCTGCAAATGATCTATTTTGATTATTTTCAATACAATATGTTTATATTTTAGTTTGGCCATTTTGGTACATCATGATGGCAATGGTCTTTATTTTTTTATTGTTTATTTTTATGTTTAATATGGGCAAAAGAGGTGATTTGAGTTTTTAAAATATTTTTTAAAACTTTTTTTTACTTTGCTTTCAATTGACCATGTCATCTGAGGTATTAAATGTCCCTGATCTGCATTATTGCCGATCACGGACATTGCCTCAGGGTGTCTACTGTGTAAAACAGCAGGCACCTGGTTCTATGGTGCCTGCTCACCTTCTGAGCAGGCACCATGTTTAAAGACCCGACATCCGCAGTAAATGTATGGTGGGTGGTCACGAAGAGGTTAATGTAACTCTGTTTTAAAATTAATGTAATATTCAGTTTTGCTGTGTGTGATTTGCTGTGTGTGAAACGCGGGCATTTCTGTTACACCTAACATATGTCCTATTCTTGTCCGTTTTGTGGACAAGTATAGGCATTATTACAATGGATCCACACAAAAAAACAGATCCGCAAAAATCCGTCTGCCATACGGACATCATCCGTTTCTTTTGTGGATCAGCAATTTGCGGACCGCAAAACATATACGTTCGTGTGCATGTAGCCTTAAGTTGAGAGGTTTCACTGGAATGCAGACTGTCTGAGATCTATGTAATAGGTAGTGTAATGCTCTTACAGTGCACCACTGAGGTGACTCAAAAAGTAGAATGAGTTTGTCAAACTGTAACTAGCTTAGTCCTTATGGACATATTTCATAGGTCTATATTTAGGCTACATGCACATGACCATATGTATTTTGTGGTCTGCAAATTGCGGATCCACAAAAAAAAAAGACGTCTATATGGCATCCGTTTTTTTTTTGCAGAAACATTGTAATAATGCCTATCCTTGTCCGCAAAATGGATAAGAATAGGACATGCTCTATTATTTTTGCGGGGCTATGGAACAGAAATACGGATTCTGATAGTACACGGTGCAATGTCAGCATTTTTTGGGGACCTATTGAAATGAATGGGTCCGCATCAAAAATGGAACGGACATGGAAACAAAATACATTCGTGTGCATGTAGCCTTAAAGTGAATGCATGCCATATAACACTACATTGTTTTAAGGTTCTTTTATAGCAGTTAGACATCCCAGTTTCTGATACAGAGTTCTAAAACACCTGCAGAAAGATAGATTTTAGAGCTAGCTTGGGAGTTTACTGCTTACTGTTGATACATTCTACATTGAACTCAGTATTCTGTAAGCTTTTAAGCTCCCTCTAGTGGTGGCTGCAGTTGTCCAATATTTTATCTTTTAGTTTTTTGTCATTGCAGGTCACTTGAAGCTCTGTATCAGTAAAGTAGAGCTGCGATCACTATAAGATACCATACATCTAGAAAATCTGTAGCACTAAATTTTGGACCTGTTTTTTACTTTAACCTCTTTCTGCACATAGACGTAACTTTATGTCCAAGGTGCACACGGAGCATATGGAGCTGGCTTTTGAACCAAGCACACTCCATACACTATGGGCACAGCCTGTATGAATCTTTGGACTGACGATAACTTGTTTCAGGCTGTTTAATCCCTCACATGGCACAGTCAATAGCAACCGTGGCATCTGAGCAGAAGCACCCATAGCAAAATCAGTGGTAGGCTAAAGGCCCCTAGACCTGCCATTTTACATCTAGTATAAAATCCTGTATCTGGCAGGGTGTAATTAAATGCTTGTATACTTGCCATTCACAACATTAGGCCCCTTTCACATGAGCAAGTTTTCTGCACGAGTACAATGCGTGATGTGAACGCATACCACCCGCACTGAATCCTGACCCATTCATTCCAATGGGTCTGTGTACATGAGCGTTTTTTTTTCACGCATTAGTTCTGCGTTGCATGTTCTATATTCTGCGTTTTTCATGCAGCCCTTGCTCCATAGAAGTCAAGGGGGCTTCAGTGAAAAACGCATTGCATCCGCAAGCAAGTGCGGATTCCATGCGTTTTTCACTGATGGTTGCTAGGAGATGTTGTTTGCAAACCTTCAGTTTTTTATCACGCACATGAAAATCGCATCAAAACGCATTGGAGGCGGAAAAAACTGAACAACTAAACGCAATCGCAGACAAAACTGACTGAACTTGCTTGCAAAATGGTGTGAGTTTCACTGAACGCACCCTAAACGCATCTGGAGCCAATCCATCATGCTCGTGTGAAAGAGGCCTTAGTGTGAACAGTACAAGCAATTGAACAATCATATGATAAAGGGACTAAAATAAAATCAATTGGATAGAAGCTTTAAAAATATAAAAATAAAAAATATAAAAAATTAAAATTCCCTGTTTTCTCATACATCATTTTAAAAATAAAAACTAATAAAATTAATCATAACTGGCTTTGCTGCATGCAAAATGTCCAATCTGTCTATCATGTGATGTCGTAAAAATAAAAAATATAAATGCCAGAATTGCCAATTTTTTTGTCACCCCCACTTCTCCAAAGAATGAGATAAAAATTGATCAAAAAGTTGCATGTTTCACACAATGATACTGATAAAACAACTGACCTAGTATAAATAAGCCTCACATACCTCTGTTGACAGAAAACTAAAAAAGTTTTGGGTGTAGAAATATGGCAACACATAGTGTTTTTAAGGCCTCGTGCACACGACCGTTGTTTGTTTCCATGTCCGTTCCGTTTTTTTTCACGGATAGGATGCTTCCCCATTCATTTCAATAGGTCCGTCAAAAAATGCGGATGGTCAACCATTTTTGTTCCGCATCCGTGATTGCTGTTTTCATTCCGTCAAAAAAATTGTGCATGTCCTATTTTTTTCATGTTTGCAGACAAGGATAGGCATTTTTACAATGGATCTGCAATAAAAATCGGATCCTTCAAAAAAAAAACTGTCCATCATCCGTTTTTTTTGCCGGACGCAAAATTTGCAGGAGGAGCGGATGCGGAGGCAGGCAACGGTCGTGTGCATGTAGCCTAAGTTTTATTTTTTGAAAGTAGTAAAAATAAAAATTGTAGAAATTTGTTATGGTCATACTCAGGCAGAACAACGTTCATTTAAATTTTGCTGCATAATCCTGTAAAAATGACAGACAACAATTGTGGAATTGCAATCTCTTTTACCCAACATTTTTTTTTTACAATTTAGCAATACCTTATATCAAACATTAAATCATTAACCAGTACAACTCATTCTGCAAATAAAAAAATCCTCCTATAACAACAGAAATATTAAAAAGTTATGGACTTTGGAAGGGGAAAAATGTAATTTCCAAAATTGTCCTTGTTAAATTGCATCAGTTGCATTTCAGGTACACGGTGAATAACACGGGTCAGTGTACTAGATTTACTTAACACTAGATGAGAAGAAAATGTGTATGCAATTTACGTTTTCTTATATTCCCTTTTTCTCTTCTTTACAGCTGAACATGACTTTCCATCTCTTTATTGTTGCTTTGGCTGGAGCTGGAGCTGCAGTTATTGCTATGGTAAGCTGGTAAAAAAGTGAATTAAATACTAAGATCATAGTTACTATTATTATGACCTGCTAGCATTATTTAAACAACATCTTTGGTTAAATTCAAACCTACAGTATAACACAGTACTGCAAGGAAGTTACCTACTATCCTTCAGCAGAAATTGATATCCTGGTTTTGGCTTTACGATTTGGCAAGTGTGGATCTAATATGTTTTAACTTGTCCTAATAAGTGGTAGAAAGACTACATTTTCAGCATATGAGCATTGTGCAAGGATGTAGGAAACATGCATTTTATGAGGGGTAATCTCATTATGGAAAGTGTCTAGTATGCCTATTACATGTGTAGAGTATTATAGGCCAGGCAATGTCCCTCTGGATTTCTGGGAAAGATATTTTAATTGCATAGTAATATAGTATGTAAGGCTGAAAAAAGACATCCGTCCATCCAGTTCAGCTTGTTATCCTGCAAGTTTACCCAGAGGAAGGCAAAATAAAACCCATGAGGTGGAGGCCAATTTTTCTCATTTAAGGGGAAAAATTCCTTCCCGACTCCAATCAGAATAACTTCCTGGATCAAGGACCCATATCCAGAAATCTAGTAACTATAATCTGTAATATTATTGCACTCCATTAATACATCCAGGCCACTCTTGAACTCTTTTAGTGAGTCCTTCATCACCACGTGCTCTGGCTGAGAGTTCCATAGTCTCACTACTCTTACAGAAAAGAATCCTCTTCTATTTTTGTGTAGAAACCTTCTTTCCTCTAGAAACAAACATGTGCTCTCATCACAGTCACAGTCCTGGGAATAAATAGATCACGGGAGAGATCTTTGTACTAACCCCTGATATATTTATACATAGTTATTAGATTTCTCCCAGTCATTTTTTTTTTCCAAACTCAATAACCCTAATTTTGATAATCTTTCTGGGTACTGTAGGCCACCCAATCCAGTTATTAATTAATTTGCCCTCCTTTGAACCCTCTCTTTTTTATGTCTGTCTTGTTCACGGGAGCCCAGAATAGTACACAACAGTCCATGTGCAGTCTGACTAGTGATTTATAAAGAGGCAGGATGTTCTCACCACATGCATCCATGTCCCTTTTGTTGCACCCCATAATCTTTGTTTTCCTAAGCCTATCTGATGCCAGTAGATGTAAGATGTGATCATTTGCATATATTTTTTTCCAGAAACACAGAGGAACATTGACTGGCTTACGATACTTCTCTCAGGCAGCCAAGCAAAGTTTCTTTGCTTAGCGTTGTAAAAAGATATTTACCAAGAAAGAGCTGGGTCCCTGGTATTGGACACTCTGTTTTCCTCTCCTTTTAGAAAGGAGACTTTCATGTCTCTTTTCCAGAGAAGCTTTATGTGGAGATGCAAGCACAGGAAGATAAAAATGTTACTATAAAGAAGCAGTGATTGAACAGTTTGAGGCTGAAAATGTAGGGGGAAATTGAAATATGAAGACAAGGAAATATGTATAAACTAGAGATAAGCAAATCAATTCTGTCAATATGGAATTCATCCTGAATTTTCCACAAAAAAAAAAAAAAAAAAAAATTCTAACCTACCCTTACAAAAAAAGATAAAGTAATTCTTTCTGATGCCAGCTTTCAGACATATTTTTCCCAGGAAGGTTTGCCTAGCCTAAAATAGTCATCACATATACTAAGTGGTCTCCATAATAGGAATAGTACACAGTACACAGTACATAGTACACAGCTAGAAGTACCCAAGGCCTCTCAACTAGAAAAGCTGGTTTTATCTGCTATGATAAAGGACTTTTGTCCTGAAAGAGCTAGTTGCATCATGGCTTAGCTATTTTTCTATATGCTATGTAAGTCTGTTTAAAAGGCTAAGCAATAATTGGAAGGCATTGCTGTATTTATGACTAGTGTTGATTGAGCACCAAAGTGTTCTGGTGCTCGGGTGCTCTACAACCTGAGCATTAAACCAAGCACCCCCTGCTTTGAAGAGACGAGGGTGTCAGGACTTTAGTTCTGGCTTAGGAGTCCCTGCTCTGACTCCATATATAGCTATGTCCATATATGGAGTCAGTGCTTGGGGACACCCAGTGTATTTAAATCTAATTTAGTCTGTGTTTCATATAAGTTTCTGCTGGGATTTAAGCTCATTACCTTTTGCATTAGAGGGAAGAATCTTAACCACTGGGCTACACAACCCAATGATAAACTGTGCTGGATAAACATCATAGTAGTTTCTATATCAGTAAGTATTCCGTATAGGAATACTTACTACTTTAGAAACTACCGTGAGGTTTTTCCAGCACAGTTTATCATTGGGTTGTATAGACCATTGGTTAAGATGCTTGGCTCTAATCAGAAGGTTGGGAGTTCAAATCCCAGCAGAAACTTTTCTGAAATACAGACTAAATTAGATTTAAATACACTGGGTGTCCCCAAGCACTGACTTCATATATGGACATAGTTATATATGGACTCAGAGCAGGGACTCCTAAGCCACGGACTCACACTGGGGAATTCCCCCACAGCACAGCGATTTTCTGCATAGGCATAGAGGCTAAATTAGATTTAAATACACTGACTAGCATCGCGCTCGAGCACACGTGGTGTTCGGCCGAGCATGCAACACTTGTTATGACACACTATGCGTTTGTTCATTTTTGGAAAGAAAGCTCCATTTCACAAGGCACTGGTTTGCTTGTTGTTAATTTTTTAAAGAAAATTCAGAATGAATTCCATATAGTTAATACGGTTGAAAAAATACATAAGTCCATCAAGTTCAAGCAAGGGATAGGTGGGGACGCGAATCCCAGAAAGAAGTGAGACTCAATACATTTAATTCTTTTAATCTTTCTTCATGATTAAGACCCTCCATACCCCTTATCAGTTTAGTCGCTCTCCTTTGTACTTTTTCCAGCTGCAGAGGGTCCTTTCTATGGACTGGTGCCCAGAAATGAACTGCATATTCCAGATGAGGCCGCACCAACGGTTGTATTACATGCCTGCCCCACGAGTCCATGCCTCGTTTAATTGATGACATTATCCTGGTAGCCTTAGAAGCAGCTGATTGACATTGTATGCTGTTATTTAATGTACCATCTACAAGGACACCCAAATCCTTCTCTACTAGTAACTCTCCCAGTGTTACATCCCCTAGGACAGTGATGGCTAACCCCCGGCATTCCAGCTGTGGTGAAACTACGACCCCCAGCATGCACCATTTATTTATATGGATTTCTGAGAACAGCCAAGCAGGTTTGCATCTTGGGAGTTGTAGTTTTACCGCAGCTGGAGCGCCGGAGGTTAACCATCACTGCCCTAGGACATATGAAGTACAGAGATTATTACTACCAAAATGCATATACATTAATCCACATTGAACCCAAGTTGATGCCCAATCACTCAGAGTGTTCAAGTCAGCTTGTATTTTATGGACATCTTCCATAGACTGCACAGTACTACACAGCTTAGTGTCATCTGCAAAAATAGAAATGGTGCTATGGATTACGGGATTACGTCCTCAATATCATTAATAAATAAATTTAATAATAGAGGACCCAGCACTGAACCTTGGGGTACATCATTTATAACCCGGGACCCTTCTGAATAGGGATCATTGACCACAACTCTCTGGACATGGTCCTTCAGCCACTTTTCAATCCAATTACAAACTATACTTTCCAAGCCTATAGACCTTACTTTACCTATTAAACGTCTATGAGGGACAGTATGAAAAGCCTTTGCAAAATTCAGAAACACTACATCCACAGCCGCCCTCTGTCCAGGCTTCTACTCACCTCCTCATAAAAACAAATCAGGTTAGTCTGACAACTTCTGCCCTTGGTAAACCCATGTTGGCTATCACTTATTATATTATTTACAGTCACATACATCTGTATATAGTCCCTTAAAGGGATTCTGTCAGCAGGATTTAGCCTACAGAGTTATTCATATGTGCCCATCAGTCTCCTCGTTTTGTATTAAATTATACCACTCTTACTGTTCTGTGTGCCTTTCTTTCTTCAAAAAAGCAATTTTATTGGTATGCAAATTACCTGGATAATGAGCCCAAGGGGTTGTCCTAGAACCCGTTGGAGCCCAGCCGCACGCATTAATCCGGAGCCCAGCACTGCCTCTCAGCTAATTATTAACTGCTCTGGCCGCTGACGTCATTACTGAGGCGCGCCATAATCTTGCGCACACGCACTGTATACAGTAGTCTGTGCCCGTGTGACTACTGGCAGAGTCATCATCGAGCGAAGTGCGCATGCGCCGGCTTCCTGCACACTTTTCTCGACGATCCAGGTAATTTGCATACCAATAAAATTGCTTTTTTGAAGAAAGAAAGGCACACAGAACAGTAAGAGTGGTATAATTTAATACAAAACAAGGAGACTGATGGGCACATATGAATAACTCTGTAGTCTAAATCCTGCTCACAGAATCGCTTTAAGAGTCCTTTAAACATTTTTCACACAACAGAAGTTAAACTAACTGGTCTATAATTACCTGTGGAGGACCTAGATCCCTTTTTGAATATGGACACCGCATTTGCTTTGCTCCAATCACTTGGCACTGTACCAGTACCTAGAGAATCTTTAAAAATGATAAACAGGGGCACATTAATGATTGAACTGAGCTCCTCAAGATTTCTTGGGTTTAATCCATCTCGCCCCGTCGCCTTGTTCACATTTACCTTATTTAACTTTGCTTGGACCATATCTACAGTTCGCCAATTAAGTATATTACTGGATGTACTAACAGCACCAGCACCACATATATCTTTTGTATATACAGAGCTAAAAAAACCATTAACTAACTCTAACGCCTTTTTCTTATCTTCAGTGACTAACCCCTCTTTACCATTATTTAGGAGACCTACCTGCTCAGACCTCGGCTTTTTAGCATTTTTATATTTAAAAAAATGTTGGGGATTTGTTTTCCTCCCTTTTGCCACCTGCTGTTCATTTTGTATTTTTGCTAATTTTATCTTCAAGGGCTTCAGCTAACCCCCTAGATTTTAGTATGTTTTAAATGCCCTTTTTACAGTAGCTGTAAGCCATTGGGGTGGGGGGTTAATGTTAACTGTTCATACTTATTACCTAAAGAAATACATTTTCAACTCAATTTGCATTTAACTCTTTCACGCATTTTTTACGTAACTGTACGTCTAAATTGCAAGTAACTTACTGCATTTGGACGTCACAGACTAAAAGTGTCACAGACTAACCAATCAGAGCGCTTCATTGAGAAAAATGCTGGTTTTAGGCTGTGATCTCCACACTGGAGATCACAGCCTGAAATCAGGCATGACAAGTGCCCCCCACATGTGTCCATTGTCCCCCATCACACCCAGATGCCGCCTGCTGCAATGTCCTCTGTGCCAGCTCTGATGGCAGTGGCTCAGGAGCCGCTGCCATCAGCAGGTAGTGTCTTCTATAACTTACAGCTGACACTCTGCTGCTATGGCTGAAATCGGTGCTGGCACCGATCTTGGCCGTTTGACCCCATAGATGCCACGGTCAGCAGCCGCCCATGGCATCCATGGGGTTGAGAGGGAGGGAGCTCCCTCTCTCTTGCATCAGGCCGCAGCTGCTGCGATTGCAACAGCCCGATGATTGTTATGGCAACCGGACGCCTTACAAAAGCGTCCGGGCTGCCATGTACTTAAGGCTGATCAGACCCTGATGCTCCAATCAGCCTTAGTGTAAGTGTAGCACTGACTATACAGTGCATTGCAATAGATGACTATTGCAATGCACTGTATAGCCATCAGTCCCACTGGATCTTTAAGATCCAGATGGGTCTTGATAAATAAAAATAAAAACTGTAAAAAGAAAAAGTAAAAAAAATTATAATTTTTAAATAAAATAAAAATAAAAATTGTCTTTTCTCATATCTGTTTACTTATGTCATTAAAAAAATTTAATAAAAAAAAAAAAACTACACATAATTGGTATCGCTGCGTCCAGTATATGGTGTATATGGACTTTAGTATATGGTGATGCAAATTTTTTTTTCTTTTTAACACAAAAGGGATTTTATTGCTGAAAAAGTAGTAAAACATAAAAAAATACATACATTTGGTATCGCCATAACCGTATACACCCACAGAATAAAATAATTATATATTATTTACCACAAGAGAAACCCCATAAAGAATGGTGATGGCAATGCAAAATATTATTTTTTTTTAACACAAAAGTGATTTTATGCTGAAAAAGTAGTAAAACATAAAAAACATAAAAAACTACATAAAGTTGGTATCATCATAACCGTATCAACCCACAGAATAAAATAATCATATAATATTTACCACAAGAGGAACCCCATAAAAAATAAAAATAAATTGCCAAAATTGCCATTTTTGCCCACTTCCCCTCCACAAAAAATGGTATAAAAAGTGATAAAAAAGACATATGTACCCCAAAATGATACCAATAAAAACTACAACCCTAAATGCACTACAATGTCGCACAAGGGGAGTCAAGTACTAATAGTGGTGATCCGTACCCAACGATCTCACCAAATCGTAAAATTGAATAAGTAGCTAATAGAAAAGGTAGGGCACACACCAGATATTGGGTCACAGGATAGATAAATTTATTGATAAGACATGTAAATAAAATTATTCCAGCTGGAATAATTTTATTTACATGTCTTATCAATAAATTTATCTATCCTGTGACCCAATATCTGGTGTGTGCCCTACCTTTTCTATTAGCTAAAAACTACAACCCATCACGCAAAAAAAACAAGTCCCCACACAGCTACATTGGTGAAAAAATACAAATGTTATAGGTCTAAACTAATTTCAGCAAATTACATGTTAGAAAATCCCGATGCCGCTTTTACCCTTCTGAATGCTGCTGTGCCCCCAAAAAGTGGTTTATGACCACGTATGAGGTGTTGCCGTATTTAGTAAAAAATGCAAATTGCAATAACAAATTTTGGGGTGCATTTTCTCCTGTTACCCCTTGTGAAAATGAAAAATTTGGGGCTAAAGCAACTTTATATTTGAAATAAAAGTTAATGTTTCATTTTCACAGCCATGTATTTCTATATCTATAAAATGCTTGTTGGGTCAAAGCATTCACTATACCACTAAATTTATTCCTTGAAGGGGGTAGTTTCCAAAATGGGGTTACTTTTTGAAGTTTACTTTCTAGGGGTACCTCAGGGTCTCTTCAAATGTGACATGGCACCTTAAAAACCATTTCAGCAAAATCTGCCCTCTGTTAACAATATGGTGCCCCTTTCCCTCTTCACCCCGCCGTGTCCCCATAAAGCAGTTTACAATCACATGAGGTGTTTCTGTAAACTGCAGAATCAGGTTAATAAATATTGAGGTTTCCTTGGCTGTTAACCTTTGCTGTGTTACAGAAAAATTGGATTTAAATGGATAATCTGCCCCAAAAAATGAAATTTTACAATTTCTTGTGGAACACCTAAAGGGTTAATAAAGTTTGTATAATCAGTTTTGAATAACTTGAGGGGTGTACTTTCTAAAATGTGGTCATTTATTGGGGATTTCTACTGTGTAAGCCCCACAAAGTGACTTCCTAACTGAAATGGTCGTTAAAAAAGTGGGTTTTGGAATATTTCTTAAAAATTTAAAAATATGCTTCTAAACTTCTAAGTCTTCTAACTTGAAAATGACAATTAGTCTTGAAAATAGTTATTTTTTCAAAAATTTCTGCAAAATTGGGATTTTTTTATGCATAAAGGTAAAACATGTTAACTCAAATTTACCACTAACATGAAGTACGATTTGTCACAAGAAAACAATCTCAGAATGGCTTGGATAAGTAAAAGTGTTCCAAAGTTATTACCACATAAACTGACACATCAGATTTGAAAAATGGGGCTCCGACATTTGGTCCAAACTCTTGAAGGGGTTAAAGTTCTCCCGTTTATCCTCAGTTTTATTATGTGACAGTAGCTGCTCCCAGTCTATGGCCTGAAATGCAGCCCTTAACCCAGGAAATTAGCCTTTTTGAAATTCAGTGTTTTTGCTCTGCCTGACAGAGTTTGCTTCTTATAGTTTAAGGGGAATACAATTATACTAGCAGAAGGACCCGGCTTTGCGCAAGTATATTTCATCTATTGACAGTATTTCCTATAACAGTGATATCTACAGTATCCCGCCCCCTTAACAGTGACCTCCACAGACCCTACCGTTTAACACTGACCCCCACAATTCCCCCCCTTATTAAAATGGGATATTCACAGCAACCAACCCCTTAACTTTGACCTTCACAGCAGCCTGCTGCTTTAACAGTGAGGTCCACAGCACCCCACCCCCTTTACAGTGACCTCCACAGGAGCCCACCCCCTTAACAGTGACCTCTACAGCATCCACCCTTTAACACTGATGAATAGGTTACAGTCCCTTTAACTGTGACCTCCACCATTTCCGTCCCCCTTAACAGAGACCTCCACAGCGACTGACCCTATAACAGCAGTGACTGCAACAGTACCCCACTCCCTTAATAGTGACCTCCACTGTACCCCACTATCTTAAGGCCCCTTTCACATGGGCGTGATTTCCACGCGGGTGCAATGCGTGAGGTAAACGTATTGCACCCGCACTGAATCCGGACCCATTCATTTTTATAGGGCTATGCACATGAGCGGTGATTTTCACGCATCACTTTTGCATTGCGTGAAAATCGCAGCATGTTCTATATTCTGCGTTTTTCACGCAACGCAGGCCCCATAGAAGTGAATAGGGCTGCGGCAAACAATCGCAAGCATCCGCAAGCAAGTGCGGATGCGGTGCGATTTTCCCGCATGGTTGCTAGGAGACGATCGGGATGGGGACCCGATCTTTATTATTTTCCCTTTTAACATGGTTATAAGGAAAATTAATAGCATTCTAAATACAGAATGCAAAGTAAAATGGGTAAGTGATGGAAGCATATGATTGGACCATGTGACCCATGTGACTCAGTGACATCATGGAAGGTCCTTTAGCCCCCCCCAGCTGAAGACAGAACAGGAGACCAGCAGCAACACGCTCAATTGGAGGGGTGAGTTACTTTTTTTTATTTTTAACCCTCAATCACCCATTTTACTTTGCATTCTGTATTTAGAATGCTATTATTTTCCTTTATAACTATGTTATAAGGGAAAATAATAAAATATACAGAATACTCAACCCGAAACCGGACTTCAGTGATGAAGTCCAGCTTCGGGCCTGGGTACCAAACATGCCAATTTTTCTTACGCGCGTGCAAAACGTATTACAACAGTTTGTACACGCGCGGAAAAGTCGCGTATTTTCCCGCAACGCACCCGCCTCTTATCCAGGGCGTCAAACATGACGCCCTTGTGAAACAGGTCTAACAGTGACCTCACAGTACACCTCCACCCCTTTATTAGTGACCTCCACAGTCCCCCGTCTCCTTAACAGTAACCTCCACAGCACCCGGCCCTTTTAACAGTGACTTCCACAGCGGCCAGACCTTTATTTGTGACCTCCACAGTACCCCATCTTGTTAACAGTGATTTCCACAATAACCCGCCCCTTTAACAGTGACCTCCACAGAACTCCTTTCCCTTAAAATGTGACCTCCACAACACCCCGCCTCCTTAACAATGACTTTACAGCACCCCACCCCTTAACACTGACCTCCATACTGGTCCGTTCCCTTAACTGTGACCTCCACAGTTCCCTGCCCCCTTAACAGAGACCTCCACAGAGCCCACCCCTTTAACAGTGACCTCCACAATGGCCGCCCCTTTATTAGTGACCTCCACAGTACCCCATCTCCTTAACAGTGATTTCCACAACACCCCGTGAACACCCCGTGAAGAAAAATGGCTGGGTTGTTATGGAAACCTGGTGTAAAACTGTGTGTGCTAAAGAGCTGAGATTCGGTCTAAAACCTTCCCGGACACCTGATGTACCTGTGTGCCAAATGTCGTGATTGTAAATGCGATGGTGCAGATTCCTTTAGCGGACATACATATATATATATATATATACATACACTCAGCTTTATATATCAGATTGTGGTTACTATTACCTAATGTTTCTCGAACAGTTACATTTCCAACAAGCTCTGCATCATTAGAAATTACCAGATCCAACAGAGCATTGCTCCTAGTGGGAGCTTCTACAAACTGGCCCATAAAGTGGTCTTGCAGCAAGTTGAGGAATCTACTCGCCTTTGCGTTTGACGCAGGACCATGACCCTAGTCAAAGTCTGGGAAGTTAAAATTTCTCATTATGACCACTGTAGCAGCCTGTGCAGCCCACTGTATTTGGATATACAGTTGAGCTTCTATCTCCTCTGTGATGGTAAGGGGTCTATAGATTACACCAAGTATTATTTTTTCAGTGTTTTTTATCCCTTTGAAATTCCACCCATAAGGTTTCAATATCCTCACCGTCCGCACCCACAATTGCCTCTTTCACACTTGTCTTCAGATCACTCCTCACATACAGGCACACGCCACCACCTTTTCTATTGACCCTGTCTTTCCTAAATAGTGTAAAACCATCAATATTAACAGCCCAGTCATGCGAAGAGTCCAACTATGTCTTTAGCCACACCAACTACATCTATGTGTTCTTCTAGTTCCATAGCCTCCAGCTCCCCCATTTTAGCAGCTAGACTTCTAGCATTTGTGAAATTACATTTTAAATTACTATTACATGTAAAGTGAATATCCAGGATTTTTTGGTTACCTTGGTTAATGTTTGTATCTAACAGCAGCTCTATTTTTCATCGGTGAACAGTTCTGCCCAGTCTTCTACCTACTTTCCTCACTAACCCCAGCCCCCACTAAATTCCTACTGTCTTCTCCTATATCCCACTCTCTATCTACACCATCTACCCCCCTTATTAGTATGACCCCGCACCCTCCCTCCAGATCCTAGTTTAAAAGCTCCTCCAGCCATCTAACCATTTTTTCCCCCAGTGCAGTTGCGCCCTCCCCATTGATTAGCTTATGTCTAGTCTATACATTTATGCATATCTTCTTGTGCTTATTAGATCAAATTTACCCTATTTTAACCATTGGTTTTTTACCTCAAATTGTTCAATAACATTTTTATTTATTGCTGTGCTTGCACTTCCACATAATGTTTTCAGAAAAAGAGACATGCAAGCTAGTCTCCTTTCTAAAAGGAAAACAGAGTGTCTCATACCAGGAATCTAGCTCTTTCTTAGTAACTACTGTTTAACAGAGCTATGCAAAAAAGACTTTGCTCGGCTGCCTGAGAAACCTTGGTTGGGGTACCATTTCTTCTTACAGAGGGCGAGTAGTATGCATGAGGCGTATTGTAAGCCAGCCCACATTCCTCTGGGTCTCTGGGAAAAATATATGAATACATTCCTTGACATCACATAGGCTTAGAAAAGATAATTTGAATATCTTTCCCAGAAACCCAGAGGGGCATTGCCTGGCCTACAATACTCAGCCCCCGTGCTATGCATCCTAGGCGCTCTCCATAATGAGAAAGAGTATCCCTCAGGCAATGCATATATGTGGCAGAGAAACCCAGCATGACATACTAGTCTCTCTCTCTCTGTCTTTCAATTTGCCCAAAATGATTCAGAAAAAAATTGGGTTTGTTCGTCTCAGAAGGTCTGAAGCAGGTTCTTCAGAATAAATTTGCTCGTTCTTTTCTAAAGCACCATAACTAATCATTTTATTATTATTATTCTTATCTGGCAGGCAGTTCTGTTGCCGGAACTGCCTGTCGCATCTGGAAATCCGTGTGCAAACAGATACCATTTGTTTCCAGATGTGTTTGACAAATGCATTGAAATACCGGATCCGTCTCTCCGGTGTCATCCGTAAAAACGGAACCGTTATTTATCTTTTTCACATCTTTAAAGGTCTGCGCATGCGCAGACTGGAAGACCGGATCTGTTTTTCCAGAACACTTGGTACCGAATCCAGCATTAATACATTTCAATGGAAAATAATGCCTGATCTGGCATTCCAGCAAGTGTTCCGGAATTTTGGCCAGAGAAAATACTGCAGTATTTTCCATGGCCAAATACCGTAAAAGTGACTGAACTGAAGACATCCTGATGCATATTGAACGGAATGCTTTCCATTCAGAATGCATTAGGACAAAGCTGAAGCATTTTTTCCGGTATTGAGCCCCTGTGACGGAACTTAATACCGTAAAACTTTAACGCTAGTGTAAAAGTACCCTTACAGGTTTTCTGTACTAAATATTCTTTACTGCCTGCATGTTTATTTATCATATGTTGGTTACTGGCCAAGGAACCATGAAAAAAATCTATGAGGGGTACATTAAATATATACATACCGTGAAACTTCTTTGAGATGACTATCCAAAATTGCATTGAAAGATCTTCTTCAAGAGGGGTGGTCTCCTTAGAGAAGATCACAATTATGCAAAGTCCATAATGCAACTGAAACTATCTCACAGGAAATGTGTACTAGATATTGAAGTGGGCTTTCAGGGAGGTTTCATTGAAGTTCACTAAGGCCTCTTGCACATGACCCTATGTATTTTGCGGTCCACAAAAAATACGGATGAAGTCTGTGTGCATTCCGTATTTTGCAGATAATCAGCTGGCCCCTGACAGAACAGTACTATCCTTCTCTGTTATGCAGACAATAATAGAACAAGTTCTAGCTCTTTGCGGAACAGATATACGGAAATACAGAAAGGGAATGCACACAGAGTTTCTTCCGTTTTTTTGCAGACCAGTTGAAATGAATGGTTCCGCATACGGTCCGCAAAAGAAACGGAACGGACAGCAAAAGAAAATACATTCCTGTGCAAGAGGCCTAAGTCTTAAAAATCAGGTGCCCCTATATTTTGTTCTGAAGGGAATCTATCTACAGTATACCCTTATGACCAGGGCTGTATTTACAGCTCATGCTGCCCTAGGCATTTGGACTAAATGCGGCTCCCCACCTTCAGTAAAGGTATTTACACTCGCCAATTATGATGATTCCCAAGCAAGGGTAATAGCTAGTTTAAGTCAGGCTGTGCAGATTGCGGCCACATTGCATTTTTTATTTTATTTTTTACCAGATTGCATTTTTTTGCTGTGGTTTTCTGCCATTGCAACAAAATTTGTCTTTTACCACAATTTCACAAAACTGTGGCAACACTGCACTGCGGCAGCAATGTAGACATAAGGGTTGATGAAAAGATAACTCCAGCTTTATGCGTTTCAAGGTGCTTTTATTGAAAATGCGGCACGTAATAGTGACGTTTCGGCCTAGATGGCCTTTATCAAACGATTGCCGCTGGTGGGTATAAGGTATAGGAAAAAAGAGCTGTGGGTAGAAAGAGCGTGAATCCACACGCTTGTGGACATAAGGGTTGATTTATCAAAATTGGTGTAAAGAAAAACTGGCTTAGTTGCCCATAGCAACCAATCAGATTCCACCTTTCATTTTTCAGAGCTCCTTTGGAAAATGTAAAATCTAATTGGTTGCTATGGGCAACTAAGCCAGTTTTTATTTACACCAGTTTGATATATCTCCCCACAATGTGTAACCTCACTCTAAGGCTTTTGAGAGGTAGAGCTAATGTAATGTATGCATGCAAGTTGGGGTACCGCATAGTGTTCCCTGTATTTCCCAGAGGAGTCTTGGAAAGTACAGTTCAGCCCCAGGCTGGCCCCCGACACTCTTACCACTTGGAAGCAGCGAGGATGGCATAAAAATGACTGTGCGACTGAATATTGCCACACAGGAGTTACAAAAGTTGCCAAAAGAGGTTTTGTGACCTTTTTTACACAGTTTTTTGGGAAAAAATGTTTTGACCTCCAAAATGTACATATATGTACAAATTTGTCAAATGTTATCCACATTGCTGTTAGGGTCCATTCACACGCCTGTAGTGTTTTGCGGATCCGCAAATTTCGGATCTGCAAAACACCGGGCCGGCACCCCAATAGAAAAACCTATAGGACACGTTCTATTTTTTGCGGAGCCGTGGACTGGAAAGTTCAGGGGTGCGGACCATAAATGCGATGCGGACAGCACACTGTGTGCTGTCCGCATGTTTTCCATCCCCATTGAAAATGAATGGGTCAGCACCCGTTCCGCATAATTGCGGAATGGATCCGGACCCAAATTGCGGACATGTGAATGGACCCTAAATTTGTAACACTCTGGTTTTTCCACATAAGAATCCACATGGGACAACCAACATAATCTGCAACGTGTGCAGTTACCCTTAGACCTCTTTCACACAAGCGATACGGATTGTGTTAGGATCTGTCCAGGGAAAAAATTATGGTTTTGCACACAAGTTTAATCAGTTTTGTCTGCGATTGTTTACAGTGTGTCCATTTTTTCCGTCCGGATTGCATGCGTTTTTCACAAGTGTAAATCAAAACTAAAGAATATCAATCTATATCTTCTAATGACCATCAGTGAAAAACACATTGAATCCGGATGCCTACGTTTTTCACATAAGCCCCATTCACTTCTATTGAGCCAGAGCTGCATGAAAAATGCACAATATAGAACATGCTGTGATTTTTCCTGAATGCAGATAATAATGCGTGAAAAACAACGCTCCTGTACACAGACCTATTGAAATGGGTCAGGATTCAGTCCGGATGCTATGCTACACACATCGCACCAAAATGGAAAACACGTTAGTGTGAAATTAGTGTAATGCAGTAACATCAGTCATATATGTAAATCTCAAACCCAACTGATTACCGGTGAGTAATAAAGTGAGTGCAACACACACAGAGAAACTTAAAAAAAGACATGAAGGGCCATTCACATGACTATTTTTTGCGGATTGAATTGAACGCGGACCCATTTATTTGTATGAGACTGCCAAAAAATACGGCCAACACACAAATTTTATCCATGTGCTGGATGCATCTGTGTGGCCGAGCCCTGTGAAAAGTGTAGGATGCACATGGACCACATCCATATTTTGTGGACTGCAAAACCGATACAGTCATGTGAATGGCCCCTAAAGGGATTTTCTGAGAATATGATGTTGATGATCTATTCTCAGGATAGGTCATCATTATCAGATTGGTGGGAATCTGACATCCGGGACTCCTGCCACTCAGCAGTCTGAGGAGGCTGCAGCAATCTAGTGAGTGCCATAGCCTCCTCACAACTTACCAATAAGGGGACTGCGCTGCACCTATGACATGGGACTGATGAGTGTGTTGTCACCGCCCTAAGAAGAGATTGCATCGCACAAGGCCTCTCTAAATAGACAGGATCTGATATTGATGAGTTATTCTGAGGAAAGCGCATCAAAATCAAAATCTCAGAGAACCCCTTTAACAAGCAGTGCACTGCTACCCATGATATTCTGCAATAAATCCAGACAATCATATCAAGTCATATCATTAAAAAGCATTTCTTGTAATCTGCACATAATCTGCATAATCTCATCTGTAGTGATAGCTGCAATTTGCAGATGGGATTATACGGCAAACCTCCCCCAGGGACACTTACCACAGATTTGGGGGGCCTCTTCAGTTCTCATCTTCTGCCTTCGGGCAGCTTTGAGGCTGCTGCAGTGTTCAGGCTTTAGTTCTAGGATAGCCAGGGCCCAGAGGCAGGAGGTGGCAGCGCTGCTCACAGGCAGACAGGCTTCCGGCTGGGCGGATGGGTAAGTAGTCACAGCGTTCCTACTTCCTCATTGGCACTGCTGGAGTGTGTGTGACTGCACTGATTGGTGGAGCAGTAGTTCCTGCTCGACTAATCAGCTTGAATGCTTTTTTTGGGATATCAGAGGATATTTCAGAGATAGGGCGTTAGGTGAAGAGGACTACAACTCCCAGGACATTGATGTTATTTTTATGGGATAACAGAAGACATTTCAGGGTGGAGGTGTTAAGAGGAGAGGACTACAACTCCCAGCATGTCCAAGCCATTAATATGGGATAACAAAGGATATTTCAGAGAGGGTGGAGGGGTTTAAAAGGAGAGAACTACAACTCCCAGCATACCCAGGTCATTTTTATGGGATAACAGAGGATTCCTGGAGGTGGTTTAAGAGGAGAGGACTACAACTCCCAGTATGTCCACGCCATTATTATGGGATGACAGAGGATATTTCAAGGAGAGGGTATAGGGCTCAGGCTCACCACTTCTCCATTGCTGAGCCCTGGCTCCTCCTGCATTGATCACACGACTGACGTCACCAGCTCTTGCAGTATAGCATATACAGAGCTGGTCCTGGTATGTAGTAACTTCTGCTGGGTATTTGCAGGGCACCAGAACCGATCCCCCCTTGCCCACTTTGTGACCAGGTTACCCAAGTAAAAAAAATGCAATAAAAAAATAAAGACTCTCTCCGGTGCCTCCCCCTGCGCCCTAAGCATGTGCCCTCGGCATGTGCCCTCAGGTGCCTAGTTGTAAACACAGCCCTGCTTATGACTCCATTACCCTGTGATTTATTGCCCTGTAAAAGGTGTATTTTTTTTGTACAAAATATACAGCTAAATTAGTAATATAATCACAAAGTTTCTGGAAAATATACATTTTGAATACAGTTAATGTTCAAAATCTAAGAATTATCTGAAAATTACTTACCATTCATCACCTATTTCTAGTTAATACATGAATTTCAAAAATTTATTGCATCATTGTGTCTTTAAAATTCTGCAGATTAGTACTTAAAGAATACTTCTAGCACATGTAAAGACATAAAGCACTACTAGCTTTCAAACAGATTTCCCCTATTGAAAGATCTTTAAGATCAGTTATGAATATTATAGTATTTTTCCCCCCCACTGTATTATATAGTGTTTTAAAATGACCCTCCAGTCTCCATCATACTAAGGGCTCACTCACACGTACGTGTACTGCCCGTTGCCATATTGCGGACCACATTTGCGGATCCGCAATACACGGGCACCATTCCGTGTGCATTCCGCATCACAGATGCGGACCCATTCACTTCAATGGGTCCACAAATCAGGAGATGCGGAATGGAATCACGGAATGGAACACTACAGAAGCACTAGTGGGGTTCTGTTCCGTACTTCCATTCCGCAAAAAGATTGAACTTGCTCTTTCTTTTTGCAGAACGGACGAATGTAGACCAATTCAAGTTGAATGGGTCTGGATTCATCCCGGGGGCTGTACGGAGGTTGCCCGTGCATTGGGGACCACAAATTGTGGTCCCCAATGCACAGAACTGCCCACCTACGGCCATGTGAATGAGTCCTAACAAGCACTTAAGAAAATAATTTGCAGGTAGGGTTCTCTAGGTACTGAACTAAACGGGTTGCCCCATCTCAAACATTGGTGGCATATTGCTAGGATATACCGCCAATGTCAGATAGGTGTGGGTCTCACCTATCTCTAGAACCGAGATGCCAAAGTTAACAAAAGTGCATTACACATACTCGGCCGCCCTTCATTAATCTCCATGGGAGTGGCAAAAATAGCCGAGCACTGGCTCGACTATTTCCAGCAATGCCATAGAAGTCAATAGATCGGTGGCCATGCTTGCTTGGTGTGCTCTCCATTAATTTCTATGGGACTTCCTAAAATAGCCGAGCAAGCATGCGGTTGGTTATTTTCGGCACTCCCATGGAAATGAATGGAGGGCAGCCACACATGAGAGGTGCTCTCTAATTCACTTTGAGAGCTTTGTTCTAGAGATAGTTGTGGGTCCAAGAGGTAGGACCCACAGCTATCTGACATAGGTAGCATATCCAAGCAATGTTTGAGGTGAGACAACCCCTTTAAATGTGTAATTTCTTAGGTCATGACTGGACAGTTGATTTACAGAAAGGTCCTTCTCAATAAAATTGTTGATGTACTCTAGTTCTGAAATGTTCTGCATGCTCATTTTCGTTTTCTATCTCTTTAAGGTCCACTACCTGATGGTGCTATCTGCTAACTGGGCCTATGTGAAAGATGCATGCCGAATGCAGAAATATGAGGACATCAAATCCAAGGAAGAACAGGAACTGCATGACATCCACTCAACCCGCTCTAAAGAGCGACTCAATGCTTACACATAAAACTAACCTCCCACGTCTTTGTACCATTTCAGTTCTTTGTTGTTTCAACTAACAGCCTCCCTTCCATTGTAAAATGAAAATGAAGTGCTTTTCCTAAAGATAGGTTAAATGCCATCTATCTACATAACCTTGATTGACCAGCACTTGGCATCTTCACAGTGGTCTGTGCAACAATGTCATATAATATGGAAGACCCTTATAGTCTTTCCTAAATTGTCATAAGGTGACTGGTTTCTTAGATAAAGAAAATTAACTGTTAAATAAAGATGTTTGTTTCCTTTTTTAACCACTTTATATGTGTTTTGCATAAAACATTTTGCATTGTTTCCTATGTTTTTAAGAGAAAGCTTTTTATACTTTTTAGTTTTGAGTTTCAAAAACTACTTATACCTACAGGTAAACGTCAAAGGGATCGTTGTACAGAAGCATGTACAATAATATGCTTACTGCTCTGTTCTAAACCATGCATGGACTGTTCAGGCTTCTTAGTGTTTGGCCCTATGAGTAGTCATAGGTGTAATTTCTGTTAGGCAGGCTTAGAGGTGCTTCTTTATTGTCGTTATGTATCAGTATAATATATGCTATTGGAACCTCTGGCAACTACAGTGACCTAGTCATCTGTATACTGTGTGAGCATGCATATTGTGAGGATAGTGCATGGGCACGCCCTATTTAAATGACATCTTATGCCCAATTTTAATCAAACATGTAAGTCGTGTTTAACCAACAGATAATCTATAGCTGAAATTCATATGTAGGCATCTAGTTATTATTTAACCCTTGTTTTTTTTTATATTTGTTGTAAAATAAATGTCATGCTATCAACTGAATTCAATGTTTTCTCACATATTATTTCATAAATTGTCTAAAATGTGAAATATTCTTGGGTATGCAGAATTCTACCCCTTACTGGCCGTGGATCTTTCTATGTAGTTCAACTTTGAGATCATTCCAGGAAACCAATGTACTGTACAAGTTTTACAGTGAAACTCTACATACGGTTTTAACATAACAGTGTTACTGGACCAAATTTGCTGTTTTCATCTGTTCTGCCTCGTGGAATGCTCTGGGAATGCTGTGAAGTGTCTTTATAACATTAAGGCAGGAATTTTGTCAGTGGTTAAACAGAATCAAATATTGTTTTGTGCACTTTATTGATGAATTGTGTGACCGTTCAGTGTTAGTGCTCATTTTGATAGCTCTTGGGGTTCATTCACTACTTTTCTCTTATTTTCTGTTTTTTTCCTATTTCGCTTGCATTGATTTTTTTTTTTTGTATTTTGCACTTATAGTAATGGAGTAGTTGTTGGTGGAAATTTAGTACGTGACAATATTGGACTATGGGGTCTTGCATTTTACACATGGAATTTTATCCCTATACATGTAAGTGACCATGTAGATGCTCTTGCTATGATTTGTGCTGAAACTATCATAAAAAACAGAGATATGTGTGGTATTTCACAGCGTGTAACACGTTCATCATTCTGCACAAGAAAACATCTAGCTTTGTTGCAGTGTCTCTCCGGGGCTCGGCCAATTTAGCTTCACATTACAAAATAGAATAGTGCATGCTAATAGGATAATCTATTTCTTGGTTGTTTTATTTCTTAGCTTTAGGTTGCTTTTCTTATTGATCTGTCTAATGCAGATAATTATAATAAAAATTAATAGCCCCCTTTAAAGCGATATTCTAATTGTACCATCTTTACCCAAGGACATGACAAAATAGCTTAGGATAGTTGTGTTTATGAGATAGACGGCCTTCATTTTCTAAATCTGGACTTTTGGATAAGAGGTAACCTAGACCGAGTTTCCTTTTTCCTTACAGGAAGTCTCATCTCCAAAT
This sequence comes from Bufotes viridis, assembly GCA_033119425.1. NCBI lineage: Eukaryota > Metazoa > Chordata > Amphibia > Anura > Bufonidae > Bufotes > Bufotes viridis. The sequence continues at coordinate 506,191,851 of CM065589.1, read as the reverse complement.
GTAGTATCAAAGTAAGCATGCCACTATGTGGGGTAAGCCTCCCAATTGCCCTGCTTGTCTTGTGAAATCAAATGCTCTTTTCTTGAGAAATGCTTATTTTTATGCAGATAAGGTTTGCACCGTGTGTGGCCGATCCATTTGGTGCACCATCGGTCCGCCAGTAATGCCATCCAGTGCCCCTCCCTCTTGTTTGAGAGTCCATGACATTTACCCTGGGTTCACACCTGAGCGTTGTACAGCACGTTCAAACGCGCTGTAAAACGCTCAACAGATTAAAACCAATGCATCCCTATGAAAGTGGTTCACACTTGAGCGTTTTACAGCGCATTTGAACGCGCTGTAAAACGCCCAACGCATAAACAAGTACTTGAGCTTCTTTTGGGGCGTTTGACGCGCGTTTTGTGATTGACACCACAGTAGTCAATCACAAGAACGCGCATTTTACGCGCGTTTCCTATTTGCAAAAACGCGCTGAAATACGCGCGACAAAAACGCGCGTAAAACGCGCGTTTTTAGAACGCTCAGGTCTGAACCCAGGGTTAGGGATGATGTAGGGTGCACCAAATGGATTGGCCCCACCCATGGTACACCCAAAACCGTATTTGCCTAAAAATTATCAGGATTAGGGAACCAGATTTTCACAAGAAAAGCAAAGTAATGTTCTCAGATACCTACCCCACATAGCAATATGCTTACTTTGAAACCACTTTTCTCAGGATAAGGGCATCAGAGTTTCACAAAAAAGGTATGGTTATGTTTCAGGGGGCCTACCCTACATAGTGGTAAGCTTACTTAGAAACTGATGGTTAATTTATGGCTATCATCAAAGAAGAACATTACTGCTTCTCAAGGTTCCTATGGCCAACTCATGATGTTTTATGGATTAGGAACACAAAGCTGCGTATGGATAAGCCTGTTATGATCACTATAAGCACATTCAGAAATCATACTCAGTACTGCAGAGCCCCCAACACACTAAATAATGTACTTCTCATCACAGTGAAGTCAATAGTTTTGTTGAATGAATCACTTTTAATGATGGTAGCGGCTACAATTGGGTAGTTATGGTTTGGCATAAAATGGGTCATTGGTGTTGTTTGCCATATTCTTATAGTAGAGAAAGGAGACAAGTATTCTTATGGGAATACAAGAAAATATTCAGAGTATCTTCTCAGAATATGTTTTTCAGCTAACAACATTGCTGCATTCGGTATATTAAGAAATCATGTTCAACTAAAGGGAACCTGTTACATTAAACAATTACTCACATCTGTCAGTAGTCTGTTACAGAGCAAGAGGAGCTGAGCAGATTGGCTTATAGCTTTGTGGGAAAAGATTTAGTATAACATGTATTTTTTTAATTTTTTATACCTGCTCTTCTATGTGTAGAAGTCTGGAAGACGGTTCTACTCAGTGATTAACAGTCAGTCCTGTGCATACAGAGATAGCTGTTGTAACGAGCCCTTTACTCGCTCTGTTCCGTTCTGCCCGCACTCCCCAGATTTCAGACAGCAATGTCTGATTGTTCAGTCATTCGATAATTCGGGATTCAAAGTACAGCTATGTGCTGTTCGAATCCAGTAGTAATGGCTAAGAACAAACACCTGGCCGGCTGTATGTAAGTTCAAACAGGAGTCTCTTTTATTGAATGCACGCCACACACTTTTATAAATAGTTTGAACACCCCCGACCAAACAACCACTTCCTATTGGTCAATTGTAAAATCCCCTCTAGTCCTCACTTAGGTCCTCTTGGCCATGCAAATAAGAACTTGAAACAGGGTCAGCAGGGATTGGTCCGATAGCTTGACTGGGCGGGCGTATATGTGTGGCCATGCAATTGAGGACTTGAAACGGGGAAGTCCTAGGAGATAATTAAATTACATAAGCAAACAACAGAACAATGGCTTCCTTCCAGAACACGGAGCCGTTTGGAGGGGATTATCCTAAAGACAAACTGGGAACAATGAAACAACCAAAGAGTGATTCAAACCTAGGACAGGGTGGAGGACCCACCACTGTGTAATATAATCAAGGAAACATGGTACAGTATTCCAAGGACCATGATGACAGCTGTCAGTAACAGTAGGACCATCATCCATTCCTGAACATGGAAGAGCAGGAGTTTAAATGAATAAAATACCATTTATGCCAAATCTGTTCCCACAAATTTATATATCAATCTGCTCAGCATCTCCTGCTCTGTAATATGCTACCCAAAGATCAGACTGCATCTGTGGTAAAAGGGACAGGTTCTTTTTAAAGAATATCTCCAGTCAAACTAAAAAAATCTTTTTTTTGACTGTCTTGTAACTTCTTACTTCAAGGCCAGAAGAACCTTCATTTGTGGGATGAATAATAGTAGTTCTGCATATGAAGATTCTTCCTGTGTATGTGAAAAGTTGGTAAGAGTATTTGAAAGGGGAAGAGTGGCCTCTCATAAGTCACAAACAAGTTTTTCAGTGTATGATTTGAGATATTCTTTCATACAGACAGTAACAATTATGATTCAATTATGGCAATACATCCATTGAAACTATAAGAATTATCAAAGTTCATTATCAGTTTCTCCTTTTAATTATAATTTCAAATAACAGTTTTTCATTTTACACTGGAAAAGTGGCTCATTAAATAGTTTATTAACCACCACCAAGAATGGCCTATGTGAAATAATTTAGCAATTTTATTATTACCCACCCCCAAGAAAACATATTTTCACTAAATATACTCATTCATGATGGGGATTTTTGTAAAGAAGTTCGCTAAGCATAATGCTACTATAGTTACCCGTTGCATGCTTGAACATTTAGTAGTGATAGCTAGATTTTTTTTTGACATTTATGTCCGTCAACAGTTCTCAAATTTGTGCAGTATTGAAAAAAAATCTTTTCAAAAATATTCTTCTAAACCTCTTTTAAATTCTATATTGTAGTGTTTCAGTTTTGTGTCTCAAACAGTTTGTGATTTTTAACAAATGTCCTATGGATCAGTGTAATAATGTTAATGCTTTTTGGCTTTCCTCTGGTACTAGAGTTTGTATTTTCACAAAGAATGCTTTGTAGCAGGCATTATAATTAATCTGTTTTGTACATAAATGTGCCAACAGCTTCATGGTGGCGTTTTTGAAATGTAGAACAAAGTGCTTGCAAAATGTAATAAACACACTTGTGTACTTTGTGTATTTACTGGTAGTCACTGCTTGGTTCTTTAACACAATGACACCATTGGAGATGTCAATCAATGTCAATTTTTGTATTGAAAACATATATTTACAATCACTAATTGTGACTTGTGGTAAATTTAGAATTGAAATAACACATTGACATATGTATTTGTTTACAGGTAGGATTTTCAAGATCGACAGTGCTTTCCTACAGATACACTTACAAAATACTGGCTGTTAATTAAATGTGTATTTCTATTTGGATATATTATTAAAATAGATTACAGGTTTTTTTTTAATAATTGTATAAATGCTTCAGGATTTTCTGATATTCTGATATTGATGACCTATCTTCATGATTGATGGGGTCTTACACCTGGACTCCTCACCGAAGAGCTGTTTGAGGAGGCCACGGACATCCTTTGAGAGCCGTGGGCTGCTCACAGATTACCAAGCACAGTGCCATCCATTGACGAGTGGCATTGCTTGGTATTACAGCTCTGCTCCATTCACTTGAATGGTATTGAGCTGCTCCTAGGCCATGTGACCAATGGACGTGACGAGGCTGTGATGCACATCAGAGCACCAAAGCTACTTCAAACAGAGGACTGGAGGGGGTCTTGGGTGTTGAGGGTATGCCATCAATATCAGAATCCTGGAAAACCTCTTTAAAAGGGCCTTTCAGCTCTCCTGACATGTCTATTTGAGTGAATAGTAAATTTCTTAAAACTCAACTGTGTTGTGCTAGTCCTCTGCTATTCCCGTTAGGAAATTGATGAGAAAAACTGTTAATTGAGTGTCACCTTTCCCCCTGCAAAAAATGTCGTGTCACTGCACAGACTGACACTAGCAGCATTGATTGATAATGATCAGACTCTTCAGGGACAGTCATTCAACTAACAACACCCACTTATCAATGTATTCATACATTTCTAAACAAAGGAATGACACCATGTAGAGTTCTTAGAAAAGATGCTCCAAAACTGTCATTTCATGGGGAATACAAGTGTGTACTAAAACAGACAATTCATGAAAGCTAAAAGGTCCTTTTCAAAGGCAAATATTCTTCAGAAGAAGTCCAAATAGAGTATCATGTAGACTGGCAACTTTTCACTTATTCATTGACAGAATGAAAGATTCTATCATCACAAGGATATATCAACAATGTCATTTGTAACTTCATACCTTTTCACTTTTTTCCTCTTTTGTTATAGTCTGGCCTTGTGCTAAAATAAAAAGAAATTCAAGTTGTCCCCCATCAATCTGAACTCATTATGAGAAAGTTAATACAGAATTTTTAGAACTAAAAGTTTGCATGGACTTAGGTATTCAGATTTAGCTCTGGGGACCTCTCAATGATCATCTTTGAGATGTTTCTTGATTAGACATGATTTGGAAAGGCACACTCCTGTCTATATAAGGTATCAGAGCAAAAGCCAAGCTATGAAGAGGAAACAATTGCCTATAGAGCTCAGAGACAGGATTATGCGGAGGCACAGATCTGGAGAAGGTTACAAAAATGTTTCTGCTACACTGAAAGATCCCAAGAGCACAGTGGCCTCCATAATTCTTAAATGGAAGACGTTTGGAACAACCTGGACTCTTCCTAGAGGGGGAGGGGGAGGTCTTGGTAAGACATATGACCAAGTGCCCAATGGTTACTCTGGCTGAGTTCCAAAGATCCTGTATGCAGATGGGGGAAAATATCAGAAGGTTAACCATCACAGTAGGACTACACTAATCTGGTCTTTATGGCAGCCGCCAGAAAGAAGCCTTTCCTTAGTAAAAGGCACATGAAAACCCACCTGAAGATTGCATTAAAGCACCTAAAGAACTCCCAGACTGTGGAGAAACAAGATTCTCTGGTCTAATGAAACCAAACTTTAATTTTTTGGCCTCATTTATAAGTGTTATGTCTCGAGGAAATCAGACGCTGTTCATCACTCACCCAATACCATCCCTACAGTGAAGCATTGTGGTGGCAGCATCATGCTGTGGGGGTGTTTTTTAGTGGCTGGGACACTTATTTTTGATAAAAACTTAATCCATAATGCTCTGGACTTCAGACTGGGCAAACAATGACTCTTTAAACACAGGCAAGACAACACAGGAGTGGCTTAGGGACATCTCTATGAACACCCTTGAGTGGCCCAGCTAGAGCCCTGACATTAACCTAATAGAACTCTTTGGAGAGACATTAAATGGCTGTCCACTGATAATCCCCATCTAACTTGACAGAACTTGAGAGGATCTTCAGAGGAGAGTGGCAGAAAATCTCCAAATCCATGTGTGCAAACCATGTGGCATCATACCCAAAAAGTCTGAAAGCTGTAATTGCTGCCTAAGGTGCTTCAACTAAGTACTGAGTAAAGGGTCAACACATTATTTTAGTTTTTCCTTTTCAATAAATTAACAAAGTTGAACATTCTGTTTTAACTTTATTACTAGGTATTCAGTGCAGAAAGATGGAGAAAACTTAAATTTGTTTTAATTTTAGCCCAAGACCGCAATGTAACAAAATGTGAGAAAAGTGAAAGGGTCTGAGAACTTTCTGAATGCACTGCAGTATATACATTTTAATGTATAAAACAGACGTAGCTGATATCTACTGGGAGTACTAGACACAATTCACCAGATTTAAGTATGTTTGATACCGTTAACATACTCATCCTCTCATTTTAGAAAGTAATAATATCCAAATTCCAGATGTTCAACATATTTAAAGGTGTTTGATGTAAAATGACTAGCTTAAAAAAAAAAAAAAAAACACAAAAAACATAATTTTGTGAGATTGGAGTCAAATTCCAGCTAAGGTAATGGTAGACACTTCCGTAATGTCTTTTAAAGGGGCACTACCATCAAATTTTTTTTATCATATATAAACAGCCTATATTTGAATATTCTATTAGATTTGTTTTAATAGATGGATATTTTTCATTTCATTTATCATTTTTTTTAAAATAACTCCATGTATTCTAATTCCTGTCTTGGCTCTTTAACTTACTCTTTTGTTTGGACTTTTAGTATGAAAAAAACCCTTATTTGACTTTCTCAATCAGACCATCACTGAGGCCAGAGAAGGAAGAAGGAAGAGTAGCTCATCTAAAGCATCACTCTAAGATTTCATTCACACCAGCGGTTTCCCTTTCCCCTGTCATAGGGGGAAAACGTTTCATTTTTGTCCCCATTTATTGTCAATGGGGACAAAACTGAACGGAGTGCACCAGAATGCATTCCGTTCTGTTTCATTGCATTCCCCTGACGCACACAAAAGTGCAGCAAGCAGCGTTTTTGAGTGCGTCCTGGGATGCAGAGCAAAACGGATCTGTCCCCCATTGACTTACAATGGTTTAAGAGACGGAGCCATCATTGCTATGTTAAAGATAACGCAACCGGATCCATTAATAATGGATGCAGATGATTGTATTATCATGATGGAAGCGTTTTTGCTGATCCATATAGGATCCAGCGAAAACGTTGGTGGGAAAGTAGCCTAACAAGTGCAATGCTGTTTGGAGGGCATATTTATCTAGGCCAATTAAGAGAACAATAGAGCTGTCATACTGTTATCCTAATTCTACAATCTGTTATATTAGCAGATGACATCTTGCCTTAATAGCAGCAGAAAACAAAATATTGGATTACTGATCTAAATAAGAGTTTTATATCACTATGCTGGCAACTAAAGAAGGACTACGAGAGAAATTTATCAAAACTGGTGTAAGGTAAAACTGGCGTAGTTGCTCATAGCAACTAATCGGCTTCCACCTTTCATTTTCCAAAGGATCTGCCAAAAATGTAAGATGGAATCTGATAGGTTGCTATGGGCACCTAAACTAGTTTTCTTTTACAACAGGTTTGATATACAATACCATTTTCATTGGTATAGCAGTGCTGAAAAAAAAAAAGAAAAAATGTTTCTATGAATATTGAGTTAAAAAATACACCTCTCATTGTATGACTTTTTTTAAATTAATACTGGTAATCAACACAATAGCATGAACATCTATCAAATTACTGGAAAATGGATGTACTTATTTATTAGCATTTTTATTGTGTATTTTAACAAATTACAAACACCAACAGGATTGCAAGACAAAACAAGCATCCCTTCTAAGTTCTCCAACTGATTGCTGCGTTTTATATTCTTACCTTAGCTGACATTTTTACTGTGGGCCTTGTGTGTGTCAACACAGTCTCTCAGCTCCAAATAATATTCCATATTATTGGATTAGTCAAAAGGAATACGAACTGTACAAAAATACAGAAAAGGCAGATGAAAACTCATACAACAGTGATTACATGCTGACTTGCCATGACCTGAAGCTCGTCACGGTGGTGAATTAGGTTTTCATTTCAATAGCGATGTGCATACTGGTTTCTTGCCCAACAGACACGACCTCTTAAGTAACTCTACTATAAGGACAGTTTGTTTTTGGAACCAATAGCTCATTTGGTTCCATATTCAAATGGCCCCTGTTTTTTATATTCTGAATGGTAGTTTTTCTCTAGCGTATTTTTATATTTTTTGGTTGCTTTTTGTTTTTCTATTTTGAAACTTAACAGATGTAGTAGTAATATTATGAGGTCATAGTAAAATGCATAAGACGTGAGAAAGATATAATATAAAAGATATACAGTATTTCTGCCTAATATAAAATGAACATCCTTAGTGCAGCGAGGATGAACACAGGGACCATTTGGTGTTTGTTAATTCATTTGTGATGAGTGCCAAAGATTTGGAATATCTCAAGTAGCGGCTAAAGATTCATACGCCCTTGGAGGGCTTAGGTCCACTTTCTAAATTTTTAGTGTCCATATGTTAAATTGCTTTAGGTTTCAAGAGATACTGTAGAATGCCTATCATTAATTACGTAGCTGCTTCCAGGACACATGTACATACGTCTATTGAGCTTTGTTGTAGAAATTATATCCAGCAAACATGGATAGGCTTGAATGTGGAGCTGATGCATGATACTTGTCAGAGTATCAGAGTAAACAACATTTAAGTATAACGTTTCTGCTAAATTATCATTGGTTCTGAGACTAAACCAAAATTACACCAGGGATGCCAGTAAACTTTATTATCTTATCATGCTTGCTTTATGAAAATGGGAGATAGCTGCAGATGGCTATTAATGTATTTTAACGCATTTTTGGGTTAACCCTAGTACAGTCATTCTGTTAACAGTGATCTGTTAAAAGATATTTATACTGATGACCTATCCTCAGAATAGAACATTTGTATCTGATCGGAGGGGGTCTGATAACTGGGATCCCCACCAATCAGCTGTTTGAGAAGGCACCAGTGCTTGCAGTAGTACTGCTGCCTTCTTCCTGCTCACCAAGCACAGCGCCATCCATTTGATAGTGGCGGTCCTTGGTATCACAGCTCATCCACATTCACTTCAATGGGGCTGAGCTGCTCCTAGGCCACGTAACCAATGAACGTGTCATCACTGGGAAGGCTGTTAGAAGGTCGCGGTGCTAATGCTGGTGCCTTCTCAAACAACTGATCAGCGAGGGTTCCAGGTATTGGATCCCACTGATCAGATACTCATGACTGATCCAGAGGAAAGGTCATCAGAAAACTACTTTAATAACATTATAAAAAGGCATTGTCATTTACCTTACTCCCATCTGTGATTTATCTATTTTATTTGCTTATGTATTGGCAACATATTCCACAGCACTTTGATGAAAATGGACGTCACAGGACCCCATGACATATGTCCTAATAGAAGATGGTGCATATTGGTATGGAGACATATGCCAGCATATAGGTAATAAAGAACACCTGTGTAATGTTTAGGGACCTGATTTTATCAACAGAGGACGATTTGAATTTTGTCCTCAAATGTGTCTATTTGTGTCAAGGTAGCAGTCTGTGAACCACATTTATGAAAGCAGTGCATAGGCAAGCAATCACATTTTTCACCTGCCACAGTTACGGCTGGTCAGGCATGGACGGCAGTTGAGACAATTTTTTTGAGACAGTCTCCTGTCTTAAATAAGGCCAAAAACCACAGAAACGGCCATAAACAGCTGGATTTCTGAAGTTGACTTAATAACTTTGGCTTGTTTATTTATCTTAAGCGGGACAACATACGTTTGATAAATCAACCCTAAGTCCCTGAAAATGTAAAAACAGTAACATTTAAACTTTTTCCAAATGATATACCGTAAATACATTATGGAAAATGATTACATGTTTTAACCCTTTAATGACCATTGATACCCCTTTTTACAGCAGTCATTAAGGCGCTTTAGTCCTGGATGCCTAGTGCACAGTATACAGGTCTCCAGTGCAGCAGAAATCACTAATTTATTTATTTGTAACTCACTTATATAGCACTAGCATAATCGGCAGCACTTTACAGTCATTGTCATCATCATCCTCTCATGACAGCCAGGATCCTGCTTTTTATTGCCTGTCCTAGAAAAGCACCATCCTGGAAATTACAACCTCTTAGCTTTGGTCAATAGAGAATCCTGCATCTAAGTCATATCAGAGAGGAGCATTCCCTCTATCAGGCATTGGTACTCAAGCGAATGAGATTTTAAGGTGTCAATGTCTGTACATGGCAGCCAGGGGTCCAAAAAAGGAGCCCAGGTGTAGGCTGTATATATGCCCTATAAGGAAATGCCAGAGCTTTCCTGTCAGTATTCTTCTGACAGCATAATACACTGTACTACATAAGTAATACACTTAATTATGAAAGCGTTCAGAGGATGGCATGTCAAAGTCCCCTTGTGGGATCTATAAACTATAAAAAAAAAGAAATAATTAAATATTTATTTAAAAAAATCTCCAAGTAAAAAAAAAGAAAACAACACACACCCACCTTTTCTCAATTGAAAAGGAGTGAAATAAATAAAATCCCCTACAACTCAAACTATACAATCATTAGGTAATTTATCTCGCAAAGTGAATGACTGTTTTCTACATATCTGCCAGTAGAAAAAAGTAATTAAAAGCGAACAAATATTCTTATGTACTCCAAAATAATACCAATGAAAACTACAAGTCATCCCACAAAAATCAAGCCCTCACACAAATATCTATAAAGAAAATGTAAAAAGTTAAAGATCTTGGGATGCAGTGATGCAAAACCCTTTTCTGTATTAAAAATACAAAAATATATATATATATTGTGCAAAAGTAATAAAACGTTAAAAAAAAAAAGGTATATGCATGTGATATTGCTGTCATTGTACTGACCTGGATAGTAGAAGCATCATGTTCTGTGCCGCAAAGGAAATGTTGCAAAAAAGTTAGGAGTCCAAGACGGTATTGCCGTTTTTTCCCCATTCTTACCCAGAAAGAATTTAATAAAGGTTAATAAATGATTATTTGTACCCCAAAATGCACCTTCCCGCACACAAATAGGATTACAATGGAGAATAAGTATGGGCCCTTTGCAAATGCAGATCGTTGGTCCAATTATTAGGAGCCAAAGTGTTTTCCTGGTGAATGGTCCCTGTAAACATGTCATCAATCATCCTACAGGCGAGAAAATATTGGTTTCTCAGGGGATCAGATCTTTCATGTGTCATCAAAATTCATGAAACTCATAAATGGGATGTTCTGCCCATAATATGCGGACTAGGAGGATGGACATTGGAGATAATGATTAAAATAACAATAATTCATACTGCATTCACATTGCATCGGCCCATGGGAAAGTCGCTTTAAAGTGGTTCTCCGGGAATTAAGAAAATGAAAATACTTAAATATTACTTTATAATAAATATATTCCCAAATGCCTTTCATTATTTATAATGGCTCATGTTGTTTAGGTGGCAAACATCAAGGGAAACAAAATAGCCGACGTCCTATTAGTAAACACAATCTGTCCTAATCACACAACAGAACAGGTTTCTTCACAACAGTGAGATAAAGAGCTGTCCCATCCTCCTCTCTGCTTGACCTTCCAGGGATTACGATCCCCTGATAAGATCTTCAGCTGAAACTCTGTAGGAATGGAGTCCATGTGGAGACATTAAGTACAGAGAGGACGGACAGGACAAACTGTGGTAATGTGGGGCTGTGGTAATGGAGACTGCATGTAATAGCTGCTGCTCATTATCCCCACCCTCCTCTCTATACTTCATGTTTCCACATGAACTCCATTCTTACAGAGAATCAGCTGAAGATCTTATCAGCTGTATACTGAAAAACAGATCAGAGAGGAGGATGAGGCAGCTCTTTAGCTCAGTGTGGTGAAGTAACTTGTCCTTCTGTGTGGTTAGGACAGGTTGTGTGTGTACTAATAGGACGGCGGCCATTCTATTTCTCCAAATGATTGCTCCCTAGACAAAACGAGCCATTATAACTAATGAAAGGTATTTGGGAATATATTTATAATAAATTAATATTTAAATATTTTAATTTTCTTAATTCCCAGAGAACCCCTTTAAATAAGCATTGGTCGACTTGTATATTGTTGTCCAGAACTTGTTTAGGGCTTTAGTTGACCAGTGTAAAGGGACTCTTAGGACTCTTTCACACGAGCATGTCCCTTGCAGGAATCATGCTCCATGTGAGAGAGGGATTGTGCAGTCTGGACTACAGAAGCGCACAGCATTATCATGATTGATAATGCTGTGTGTCTCTGCCTGACCTTTCTGTAACTGAATAATAGTGACAACTTTATGTCAGTATGATATTGTAGAAGGAAGGTCATCAGGGACGGATTGAGACTTAAAGTGGCCCTGGAAAAAAAAACTAAAAGTGGCCCCATGCTGTAGGAGAGTCCAAATTTACAGAATACAGGGCAACACAAGCAGGCAGGGACAACAGAAGAAGCCAGGGCCTGCAATACCATAGTGCAGCACAAAATACCTCTGTATCCAACTGTATCATCGTCCTGAGGACGGTAATATAGTTTAGTTCAGGAGAGCACCTGTGGTCGTTAAACATCAGCTCATTATGTACCTTGCCTGTTGACATTAGAAGGACTTGAGTGGCCCCCTGGGCATCAGCTCACTGGGAAATTTCCCTGTAAGGTCTATGGCCAATCCGTCTCTGAAGGTCATGCAGAGGCACATAGCATTATAAATCAGTATAATGCAGTGCACTCCTGTAAGACAAGCAGTGTCCAGAGCGGTGAATCACACTCACACACAGAGCGTGATTCCCGCACTGGACACGCTCGTGTGAAACAGCCCTAAGAGTAATTCACACCCATTTGGCCAAGCACCACACCTATAAATACACTAAAATAAAAAAAGAAGGTCAAGAACACAAATCTCCTGCCACATTTCTGCAAGGCTGTATACTTGAGGACTTGATACTATTCTCTTGACAATTATTTTCTTTTCTAATTTATAACTATACAGCTCATTTAAAGATAACTTGTCACCTTTTTTATGCTACTTTTTATTGTTTGTATGGAAAGACCATTGCATAGATATTTAATAGTTTGCATAAACTGTGATCTGTTATGAAAATGACAGAGTGAAAAAGTGGATACAATCTTGTCCAGCACGTACTATATGATCAGCTATAAACACTGTACACACGGATACAGACAACACTACTGACGCTTCACGCCACAGTCTTAACATTACAACTAAGTATATGTGATTTTAAAAAATGGATACTGCCATCAGCAGGCCATAGTACGGTTTACCTCACTATTAGAATTAGAATCCCTCTTCTGCTGGTGGCAGGTTCTCTTTAAGATTAGTTAAATAATATTAATCATTGAAGAAAAATATATAAAAGTAATCCAAATTAACCCTAATAGCAATTTGCTGTTCTTGGTGGGCTAGATAGTGTTGACCTGTACGACCTATGAAGTAAATCTTTAAAAGTTGCTAATATCATTAACACATATTCATATGAGTGTTTTTGCAGGGTCTATCAAGTCATATGAATGGACAGATGCCATGCCTCATTGTTAGCATGTCACCATCTGGTGGCAAAAATATGACATATACATCTACATTTTATGATTCATATTTGCATTTGCATGAGAAAACCCACAGCATTGACAACGAGATGTGAAAACCACTGTAGCGCCAATATAGAAACAGTTTTATATCAATTCATTGAATTTTTTTTCTTTTTTCCTATACTTGGGGTCAGAAAGTTTTTTTTACTCTGTGCATAAATTAGCAACTGTATTACATGTAGTTCTATTGGCTACATTTTCTGGATCAACACAGCAACAACAAAAAAAAAAAGTTTAAATTGATAGACTTATATCAACTTTATTACTGATTCTTGGTAAATAAGGTCTATGAGCATGGGCGTAGCTATAGGGGGTGCAAAGGTAGCAGTCGCTACCGTGCCCAGGAGCTTGAGGGGCCCCAAAGACCCTTATGCCACATAAGAAGACACATAAGAAGACACACAAAGCACTAAGGGAAGCCCAAGCTGAACCCTTGTACCAGGGCCCATGAGCCATTAGCTATGCTCCTGTCTATGAGACAGTACCCAGGGTCGCAGAGCACCAAGCGGAGACAGGGAACACGTCAACATAAAAGCACACAGGTGGACATGCAATTAGACTAACATACTACACACCATTCTTAACCTATTCACGGCTGGTGTCAGATGCACCACAGATATTAAAATTTCATGTCTCTTAACCCTTTCATGACCAGACCCAAAAAGGCCTGAATGTCCAGGCAACTGTTTGTGATTTTGTGCACCTGGTGGTTTAGTGACAGTAGCTTTTTTATTTGTTTGACCACAAAAATAATTTTAGCGATTTTTTTTTTACTTGACACTTAGGACTTTTTATTAGAATTTTTTTAGAGTTTTTTTTATTTTTTAGGTTTAATTTGGAGGAAAACTGCTAATTATTATAAGAAAGTATTTTTTTTAAATGATAGCTTTTTATTTCTTAACTATTAAAACTGACACAAAAATTAATTATTGCAATGGGTTCCCTATTTTGGGATGATCCTTTTCAAATATAACATGTATAGGTTTGAGAGAATGGGGCGACTATGGTGACGGTTTCTGTTAGCGACGGCAATTTTTATATTTTAATATTTTTTTTCCATTTTTTTTATTTGTATTTTTTATTATTATTTTTTGGCACATAATCTGTCTCCCAAGAGGTCAATAAAAGACCACTGGAGGACACTGATTTTTTTTCCCACCGTTTTTACTGTAACTGGGGCATCCACAGGAGCCCCAGTTACGGGGGAAAACAGCTCCCTGTCGGGGCATGACACACAGGCAGAGCTGATCAGGGTCTCGTTAGACCCTGCAGCTCTGTTCCTGCTCCTGCTCTAGATACCCCCAGCGGTCATGTGACTGCCGGGACTAACAGAGGAAGCAGCTTCCTGCTTCCGCCACCCTGCTCTCATGCAGCACTGTCCTCCTGCTGGCACAGGAGAAGACAGCAGCGGGAATAAACCGCTTATGTCTTCTTCTCAGGGTCCCCGCTGAGTCTGTCAGCTGGGACCCGACCTGCTTCTGCTAGATTGCAGGAGCAGGAGTTTTAATCCGCTGCCAGCACGTGTATATACGTGCTAGCTGCACAGGGCATGTGCAGATAGCACGTATATAGCCGTATGGCAGTTGGGAAAGGGTTAATAGTGGTGCATTTGTCCATTGCTGGTGTAGATTTCTGCTATAATTCACACCATTATTCCTGGCATAGACTATAATAAATTTGATGGGTTGTCTATAGCCACCCCTGCACGCCACACTGCGGCAGCTTTTTTGAAAAGTGGCAAGCTGGGGTATACTTCCGAAAAAGTTTCAAAATTTTGCTACAATGACGTGCGCTAATGTTTGTGGCCAACCCCTCTCTTGCTGCTTTGATTGACAGGGCCAGGCAGCAGCAGAACAGTGAGGAAGGGGTTGGCCACAGAAAGGAGCGCAGCTTGGGTTCAACAAGAGCAATAATAATGCCCTCATTGCACCAAAGGCCTAATTTATATATTTATATATTTAGAAAAGTATTATAACACAGTACTGTGCAAATGTTTTAGGCAGCTGTGGAAAAAATGCTTCAAAGTAAGAATGCTTTTAAAAATCTAAATGCTAGTTTATCTATATCATTTAAAAAAGTACAAATTGAATGAAAACAAGAGAAATCTAAAGCAATATTTGGTGTGACCTCCCTTTGCCTTCAAAACAGCATCAGTTCTTCTAGATACACTTGCACATAATATTTGAAGGAACTCATCAGGGAGGTTGTTCCAAACATCTTGGATAACTAACCAGAGATCTTCTGTGGATGTAGACTTAATCAAATTCTTCTGTCTTGTCATGCAATTTCAGACAGACTCGATCAGGGCTCTGTGGAGGCCATATCATCAGTTCCAAGACTCCTTGTTTTTCTTCATGTTGAAGATGGTTCTTAAAGAAGCACTCCCACTAAATTTTTTATTCTCTGACCTGTTAGAAATGTACCAGATGTAAACCAGTGTATGCATTTGGGAGTTATCCCCTCCCTTCTACTTCTCAGCGGTGTCAGGTGACCAGTATTCAGATTACATTCACTACAGATTTAGCAAAACAGAAAATTTCCAGATCCAGCTTTTACCAGTTTGAGTGCTTTATTGGAGATTGCGATAAAAACTCACATAGGTGCAGGACAATACAGAAATGTTCACATTGCTGTATTGTCCTGCACCTATGTGAGTTTTTATCGCAATCTCCAATAAAGCACTCGAACTGGTAGAAGCTGGATCTGGAAATTTTCTGTTTTGCTAAGTGTTTACCACCACTTACCGAAGAAGTGGAGTTCCGGGCTCCCAGAGAGTGAGTAGCAGGGTCGAGCTGCCCATAACCTTCTTTTTGTTTATTCACTACAGATTACATCATGCACCTTTCTAACAGGTCAGAGGATAAAAATGTTTGTGGGAGTGCTACTTTAATGACACTGTCCTGCTGAATTATACATTCAGAGCCAATCAGATCTCTCCCTGATTGTATTACATGATTGTTAAGTTTCTGTCTATATTTGCACTATAGACACCATTAATGCCTGTTGTGGAGACATCAATGAGGTTTGAAATGAGGTAGAAATAGCTGAAAAAGTGAGGAGCCAAAAATACCTTGACAATAAGCTCTGAAGTCATTTGGAGAAGTTGTCATAGCAGTCTGGGCTGAAATGGAACTTCAAAAGTCAGAGATGTCATATGTAAGTCTGTGAAGGTTCTCATTTAACCAGGTCATGCTATATCTGTAAAGAATAAATCAAGGCAACTGGACTTGCTGTAGAATTCTTGAAAAGGTTTCACTCGTTCTTCTGAGCTTTCTCAATTCTGAGTGACTTGTACAAGAATTCCCACAGAATTCTTGTACAAGTCACTCAGAATTGAGAATGCTCGTTGGAAGAACGAGTGAAACGTTTTCAAGAAATCTACAGCAAGTCCAGTTGCCTTGATTTATTCTTTACAGATATGTCATATGTAAGTTACATCAGTGTAATACCTTCTGCAGAGTTTCTAGGTAGAATTTAGTATCAGTACCACTATATGGTCACAGACATATGGTATCATGCAGTACATTATCACAATCCCTGGTACCTAACTATACCATTTATTTTAGAGAAGATACCAATACATGTGACACTTGATAGCTCTGCCTTTTCAGCAATCTCTGCCTTTGCTGTGAGCTGTGCCTCAGCTGCCTCAAATAAGAGACCTATCACATTTCTGGCACAACACCTGACAGAGATGCGGTGTGAAGGAAACTCCACCCCGAGCACAGGAGGAAAGGGAACAGGAACTAGACCTGGAAACTAGGGTAAGGGAGAAGGTCACCTCCTAGAATAACCCTAATCCAAGTCCTGACTAACTATCAGTATGAACTGACCTCGATGGTAGGAAAGTTCATACACAGGAATCTAGAGCCTTAACATACCCTGTAGGAACCTGGTATAGTGACAGGACTTGAGACAACCTATTCCTCCATCAGAAGGTTAAACAGGAGTCTCCCTCTGGCCTGAATACAAAAGACAGGGAAATACAATAAACAAAATACAAGTAGGGAAGACAACACTTAACTTTACATGGAGCAAAGGAAGCGCCAGGAGCTCAACCGAGATCCAACAACCAGCTAGCCCAGAGTCTAGAAACTGAAGCTATGAACTGCACCCCCAGAAGGGGTAAGCAGTAATAAATAGGGGAGGTGAAATGACCCAACCAACAACACCTGCAAGGGGTGTGGTCATTACCAAAACACAGACACAAATGATCCACAAGGAACCAGTCAGATTAACCCACGTGTTGCCAGTCTCTGATCTCCTGGCACCTGTCACGGGAGCAGTCGTGACAACACCATAGCTGTTTCTATTACACATCTATATCTTATCTTAACAACTAATACAGACATCATGTTTGGGACTTTAGACTTGCTGTTAAATCCAACATATTAACATTTCATGTACTATATGTTTTTGGATACATGATGACTTTTTTTGTAATAGAGATCCAATGATTTTATGGTGGAAATACTATGCATTTATTCTCCACATTGTTATTGACCCTAGTAAATAGTAGTGTACTGAAAAACATTTAATAAAGAGTGCATTGATGAATGGGTAGGAGAAATAGAAAACTAAAAGTAGGAAGTGGTGAGAGATCCCTGCTAGAAATGGGCATAACTTTCGACGCCGCTAGAAGTGTTTTTTTTTTAAATCTTTTAGGCTTATTGATTGACCATTAGATGACAGAAGTCTAATCAATAAGTGGTAAACACGTGGCCTTTAAGTGCTTTCTACATTGATTTCTCACACTGTATATAGTTTGCATACTATCCAGTTTCTGGTTTTGTTAAAACTACAAAGTAATTAGAACACTGTAAAGTTGACTTGTTGTTAGATTTATTCTGAAAAGTACAATTACCTGATTTTCATAATTAAAAATGACGCAAGATAGAATTTAGGGTAGTATACATAGATTAGAAAATGTGATCTGAAGCACTCTGCTGACATCTGGTGGAAGTTTTCTGTATGACAACTTCTCCGCAAAACATTTTGACATTTGAGGTAAAAGTGTACTTTTTTGTACATATTTTTTTTAAACAGCAAATCCATTAATTTTCATGTCAAGAGATTAAGCCTTAAAAAGCAGGAGTGACATTAGGAAAATGATTATATTATATTAATTCAGCTCTGAAATATTAAACAGTGACATATTTGACGGTGCAAGATAGAATAATAGAATAGTACATTATAAATTAATAATGTTGTATACGGAATATCATTTATCTAGCCTGAGATTTTAGTGTTCTTATAAACACAAAACAAATCATGTACATCCATGAATGATTGTTCTTAATTTGAGAGCAGTATAAAGGTATCTTAAAGGTACATTTCCATCTACATATTGTGGGGAGTCGCTCTGGTAGACAGCGGTGCGGGTGCAGTACCGAGGCAAAAACAAAGAGTCCAGCATGTGCAAAAAACAGTGTTTTATTCACACTGACACAAAAATAAACAGCAAACAGTCTTTTGGTGGTAATTCACACATGTCAGAAACAAGGAGGCAAAACAAAACAGGAGCACAGGTTCAGTCACCTGGGAGGTTTAGGTGCAGGTTCACACCAGGCTGTCGGCCCAGCCGCAGGAGAATCCACCTTCAGGGTGTCAGGAACAACAACACCTCCTTGCTGAGCTCTTTCCTCTAAGTCAGAGAACTCCACAGCCCTGTTTGCAGCTCCAGGACAATCACCACCCAGCTGCTAAGGAGGCTGCCTTTTTAAAGGCCCGGATAAAGTCCGGCCTGGACCGTGGGGAGTAGGCACCCACCCAGCTCTTTGCCTACTCCCAGTAAGAGCCGGCCCGGATTAGCTTTGCAGCCAAACTAGGTAACAAAGTCAAACAGCACTAGCTGCTGCAGACACATAAAACCCGGCTCTCACCTCACCGAGGCCAGGAACCTCGGTGACACGTACCTGCCATCGACTATGATACCTTACACCCTCTTACACCCCCCTTTGTTCAACCCTGAGGGGTGAACACACGTGAGGCAGTGGACGCGGGACAGGGCATCTGCGTTACCCTGCAAGCGGCCTGCCCTGTGTTCCACGGAGAATTTGAAATTTTGCAGGGATAGGAACCACCTGGTGACCCGAGCATTCCTCTCCTTGGCCTGACTCATCCACTTGAGAGGGGAATGGTCGGTCACCAGACGGAACCTCCTCCCTAACAGGTAGTAGCGGAGAGATTCGAGTGCCCACTTGATAGCCAGGCACTCCCTCTCCACTATACTATACCTGGACTCGGCGGGACTGAGCTTACGGCTCAGGAAGACAACGGGATGTTCTTCCCGTTGACCTCCTGAGACAGTACCGCACCGAGGCCTACCTCCGAGGCGTCGGTCTGTACG
The DNA here is from genome assembly GCA_033119425.1 of Bufotes viridis. Classification (NCBI taxonomy): domain Eukaryota; kingdom Metazoa; phylum Chordata; class Amphibia; order Anura; family Bufonidae; genus Bufotes; species Bufotes viridis. The sequence goes on along the minus strand of CM065589.1, from coordinate 506,172,381 downwards.
ACAAACTCCTTGTTGAAGTCGGGTGTCACCAAAACCGGGGACCCACACAGGGCCGACTTCAACGCGGAGAAAGCCTCCTCCGCCTTCTCACTCCAGCTAACCCTCCCAGACTTTCGCCCCTTCAACAGGTCTGTCAATGGCGCTGCTATTGTGGCAAAGTGGGGCACAAACCTCATGTAGTATCCTACAATCCCCAGGAACGACTTTACCTGCCTGGTGGTGACCGGTCGGGGCCAGTTACGAACGGCCTCTACCTTAGCTACCTGAGGTTTGATGACTCCCCGCCCGATTACATATCCCAGATATTTGGTCTCTTCCAACCCAATCGCACACTTTTTTGGATTGGCGGTTAGTCCAGCTTCCCTCAGGGCATCCACTACCGCCTGCACCTTGGGTAAATGGCTTTCCCAGTCGGTGCTGTGGATGACTACATCATCTAAGTAGGCCGAGGCGTACCGACGATGTGGTCGCAGCACTATGTCCATTAACCTTTGGAAGGTGGCGGGGCGCCATGCAGGCCAAAGGGTAACACCTTGTAGTGATACAGGCCCTGCGGGGTAACAAACGCGGTTTTTCCTTAGCCGACTCCGTTAAGGGTACCTGCCAGTACCCTTTAGTGAGGTCCAGCACAGAAAAATAACGGGCTTGTCCTAAATTTTCAACAAGCTCGTCTACTCGGGGCATGGGATACGCGTCAAACTTGGATACTTCATTTAACTTGCGAAAGTCGTTGCAGAACCGCAACGTCCCATCCGGCTTGGGTATTAGGACTATGGGACTGGCCCACTCACTTTTCGACTCCTCAATGACATCGAGCTTCAACATTAACTGCACTTCCTCTGCGATGGCCCGCCGCCGAGCCTCGGGTACCCGGTATGGTTTTAACCGGACCTTGGCCTGAGGCTCAGTGACGATGTCATGTCGGATGAGAGACGTGCGGCCAGGGAGGTCCGAGAACACATCCGTGTTCCGACTGATGAACTCCCTGACTTCCTGAACTTGTTTGGAAGACAGGCTGTCTGCAATTTTTACCGTGGTTACGGCTTCACAGGCCTCGAACTGTGGGGCTGGACCCTTTTCACCTAGAAGCCCTGGCCGGGGGCTGTGGTCGTCGGCCGTGTCCCTATCTCTCCACGGCTTAAGTAAATTCACGTGGTACACCTGCTCCGGCTTGCGCCGCCTGGCTGGTGTACTTTGTAATTTACTTCCCTACCTTCTCGATCACCTCATAGGGGCCCTGCCACCTAGCTAGGAATTTGCTGTCAAGGGTGGGTACCAGAACCAAAACCCGATCTCCCGGATTGAAGTCCCGTACCCGAGCCTGACGATTGTACACCCTACTCTGGGCTTGTTGTGCTGCCTCCATATGCTCCCGGACCAAGGGCAACACCCTTTCCATCCGTTCCTGCATCTGGGTGACATACTCAATGACACTTTTGTGGGGGACAGGCTGTTGTTCCCATGCTTCCTTGGCGATATCCAACAGGCCCCGAGGGTGTCTGCCATAAAGCAGTTCGAAGGGCGAGAACCCAGTAGAGGCCTGGGGCACCTCTCGCACTGCGAACATGAGATAGGGCAGAAGCAGATCCCAGTCCTTCCCATCTCTAGACACCACCCTCTTTAACATATTTTTTAGAGTTTGGTTAAACCTCTCCACAAGACCGTCTGTTTGCGGATGGTAAACGGACGTCCGTAACTGCTTTATACGCAACAATTTACACAGTTCCCTCATTACTTTGGACATAAAAGGGGTCCCTTGGTCTGTCAGAACCTCTTTTGGCAGGCCCACACGGAAAAACATTTCCAATAACTCCTTGGCAATGAGCTTAGCTGAGGTATGTCGCAGAGGCACCGCCTCCGGATACCGAGTGGCATAGTCGAGAACTACCAGAATGTGTTGGTGGCCCCTGGCAGACTTTGGTACAGGCCCAATTAAATCCATAGCGATTCGCTCAAACGGTACTTCAATAATTGGCAGAGGTACCAGAGGACTACGGAAATGAGGCTGGGGGCTAGTTATCTGACAGGTTGGACAGGACTTACAATAATTTTCTACCTCCTTGAACACACTGGGCCAATAAAACCGCTGCAGAATGCGGTCCTGGGTTTTCTGCCACCCCAGGTGTCCCCCAAGAACATGTTGGTGGGCAAGCTCCATGACAAGCTTGCGATACGCTGTGGGCACCACCAACTGTTCAACAGGCTCACCTCGGATTTGGTTCACCCGATACAACATATCCTGCAGAACAATAAATCGTGGGAACATTAATTCAGCCCCTGGTTTCTGGGGTTTACCATCAATTTCCAGCACATTCTCCCAGGCCCTGGTTAGGGTTTGGTCCCGGTGTTGTGCGGTCCCAAAATTTTCCCCGGAGACATTGAGGTCTGCCAACTCAGGTCCCGGTGGCAAGTCCTCCGTGTCTCCCACCATTACACTCAGTGGGGTTGTCTCCCCCACTACCGCTGCAGCAGTGGTCACCCCTACCGCTGGCCCTTCAGACTCGGGCTCCCAGGGTTCTGGCCTTCCAGTGGTATCAGGCCACTCTGCTAGGGTTACCCCTGTCTCAGGGCTATTAGACACTTTCACCTCAGGCCACAGTGACGGAAAACCAGGAAGTCTCTCCCAATTATCAGTTCATAGGGTAGCTTTGTGGAGATCGCCACTTCACAAGTCCAGGTGCCGGCCGCCGTGGACAGAGACATTACAGCAGTGGGATAGTCCTTTAAGTCTCCGTGAATGCACACCACACCCACTTTCCGGCCCGTATACTGGGTGGGCTGTACCAGGGCAGCACTTATCAGGGTTACCAGGCTCCCTGAGTCCAACAGCGCCACTGCCAGGCTATCCCCGACTTGCACCTGGCACAGGTGATGATTGTCTATTGTCTCGGGGGTGCCGGTCGCACACAGTCTCCGGGCGTACAAGGAGTGGCGACCCCCGTAGTTCACCTCCATCGGCTCATCCCGATGCGGACAGTCGGCCCTGATGTGGCCTGGCTCCTGACACCTACAGCATACCACGGGAGGCGGACTCGCAGGGGGTATATTCCGTGCAGGCCGCTCTGTCGCCGGACGTCGGAACTGGGGCAGAGGCCTCCGGGGTTTGACTGACCCCTTCCTAGCAAGACTCCCCTGCAGGTTTCTGGTGGCCTCGTAACGCTCCACCAGGTCGACCATCTCCAGGGCATTGGTGGGCGATACCTGGCCGATCCAGTGCTGGAGGGGATAAGGCAGGGCCCTCCAAAAGATGTCCGCCAACAGTCGATCCAGCATGGCAGTGGGACTTAGTAGCTCGGGCTGCAGCCACTTTTGCAGCCTGTGCAGCAGGTCGTAGTACTGCGGCCTAGCGGGATCAGTCATTTTAAAGTCCCACTGGTGGACTCTTTGGGCGCGGACCAGCACGTTCACCCCCAGTCTGGCTAGGATCTCTCCTTTCACGGTAGGATAGTCAGCAGCCTGGTCATCTGCTAAATCAAAAAAACTTGCTGGGGTCCGGATGCCAGGAACGGAGCAACCACCTCGGCCCACTGGTCACAGGGTAACTTTTCCCTCACGGCGACCTTCTCAAAGACCGCCAGGTATGTCTCAACGTCGTCTGCGGGGGTCATTTTTGGGATCGCCGCACGGACCGCTTTCCGGGCATCATGGACGTGGTGGGACGCTCCTGCCGCCTGTAACGCCATCACATGTTGTAGCAGTAGCTGGTTGGTCTCCCGCTGCTGCACGTTAGCCTCTATGAGAGCCTTCACAGCAGCCTCCATGTTGCCAGAAATTCCTGCTTGCAACTTTGCTGGCTTAATAAATTCCATGCACTTTAGCAAAAAAACTTCGGCGTTCACGCCAGCCTCACTGCGCATGCCCGCATCCTCCACCAAATGTGGGGAGTCGCTCTGGTAGACAGCGGTGCGGGTGCAGTACCGAGGCAAAAGCAAAGAGTCCAGCATGTGCAAAAACAGTGTTTTATTCACACTGACACAAAAATAAACAGCAAACAGTCTTTTGGTGGTAATTCACACATGTCAGAAACAAGGAGGCAAAACAAAACAGGAGCACAGGTTCAGTCACCTGGGAGGTTTAGGTGCAGGTTCGCACCAGGCTGTCGGCCCAGCCGCAGGAGAATCCACCTTCAGGGTGTCAGGAACAACAACACCTCCTTGCTGAGCTCTTTCCTCTAAGTCAGAGAACTCCACAGCCCTGTTTGCAGCTCCAGGACAATCACCACCCAGCTGCTAAGGAGGCTGCCTTTTTAAAGGCCCGGATAAAGTCCGGCCTGGACCGTGGGGAGTAGGCACCCACCCAGCTCTTTGCCTACTCCCAGTAAGAGCCGGCCCGGATTAGCTTTGCAGCCAAACTAGGTAACAAAGTCAAACAGCACTAGCTGCTGCAGACACATAAAACCCGGCTCTCACCTCACCGAGGCCAGGAACCTCGGTGACACGTACCTGCCATCGACTATGATACCTTGCACCCTCTTACAATATTAACATCTGTCTATCCAGTTCAGCCTGTTATCCTGCAAGCTGGGGTCATTTTAGAAAAAATTCGTTACCACGAAGCTCGAGGAAATTAGACTTCGAGACTAATTCAATTTTTCCTGAAATTCGGATCGAATTCCACTTCTTCAACTTAGATTTGCTCATCTCTAGTAGCTGGTATTCCCAGACAACTCCAAACCAGACTTAAAACTTTTTTTCCTTTCTTAAAATATGATTGATCGTGTATCGCTATCATAGGCCAAGATTTAGTGATTGCTGGAGGTCTGACCTCTGGGATCCCTGCCTGTCCTGAGAATGAAAGGGACACAATGTTGATGAGATAAAACTGTAGCGTGGTTCTTTTCAAACAAATGGGGCAAGTTGCAGTTCCCTGGGTGGCCGAGACACCACTGTGCAGGGAAACTGGGATCCAGCAACCCCCCAGCACTGCATTCTCAGGATCAGTGGGTCCCAGAGGTCAGACTGCTACTCGTTCTGAACTGATGACATAACCTAGTGGTATACCATCACTTTATATTATGGGAATACCTCTTTTAGGGTATGTCCACACAGGACATCATTTGTGGTGGAATAATCTATAAAAAAATTGCAGCAAGATGTACATGCATATTTGTTGCAAATTTTGCAGCAGATTTCACCATGTTTATTGCAAAGGGTGAGATCTGTAGTTGTCATCTGCACCACAGCCCATTCCCCCGCAGCAGCAACACCAACAGCAGGACACACTGAGCTCCTGACCTGTCCCACCCCCTGCCATGCCCCTAGCCCTGCCCCCTACCCAGACCTGCAGTGTGGAGCGCTGGCAGGGGGGGGGGAATGATGAAGCAGAGAGCCGACTGACAGCTCTTGCTTCATCATTACAGCCAGCAGTCTCTGCTTCCTATGGTAGCCTGGACAGCTGCCAGAAAGCGGGACATACCTCCCCTGTACCGGGACCGTGGGACAGCCACTGAAATCCGGGACTGTCCTGCCGGATCCGGGACGGTTGGGAGGTATGTTACTAGTTTACCGCTACTGTAAAATGCTATGAATTTCCCACACACAAATCGGCAGCAGCAAATCTGCCATAACCAAAGGAAGCCATCTCATAAAAACATCCCGATCCTTAAAAGAAATGCTGCTCTGCTGAATAGGAAAGGATCTTAATTAACAGCTCTCCACTATACATATAATAGGGGTTAATCCAAGCCCTTTAATGTATGGAAAACCATAATGTAATAGTGAGCGTTCAGAAACTATTACAGTATTATTGCTATTAATGCCATTACTGTTTTTTATTGGTGCAGTGTCAGAACTTAAAGGCCTTTTTACACAGGCTGATGCACTGTCAATTATTGGGAATTAACTTAAAGAGCACCTTTCACTGGTCCACAGTTTATTAGGGAAATGTATATACATGCAGAGCGACACCCAGGGACGACCCTGCACTTACTTGTATCCCTGGGTGCCGCTCCGTTCGTCCGCTGTAGCCCCCGGTACCGGCACTCGTGCTTCTGATAATTTTGCCTGGGGCGAAGACATCTTCTTTTGCCCTGGGCGTCTCCTTCTCCCAAGGCTGGAGCGCTGGCCAATCGCAGCGCTCAGCTCATAGGGCAAAAGAAGATGTCTCCGCCCTAGCCAAAATTATCAGAAGCTGGAGCGCCGGTACCGGGGGCTACAGCGGACGAACGGCGCAGCACCCAGGGATACAAGTAAGTGCAGGGACATCCCTGGGTGCCGCTCTGCATGTATATACATTCGCCTTATAAAATGTGGACCAGTGAAAGGTCCTCTTTAATGTTCGTGGTAATTATCTGATCAGTGGAGATAAAAGCTACATTTACATACAACAATCATTTCTGTATGGGGATGAGTGATTACTACTGCTATTGCTCATCCCCATACAGATTAATTGTTTCTGGGCAGCAGATCCTTGTTTACACAGGGCAATCTGCCACTCGGAATCAATGTGTTTGGGTGCCACATCAATGAGTGTTTCCCCTGATGAACGAGTGTTTGCTTTTTGATTGGGTGATCAGTGGCATATTCCCAATAATTGGCCTGATAATATGCCCATACAAAGGGATCTTAAGACAGAATGCTAAGAATCTTTCAGATAATACTTTAGATACTGAAAAATATCTGTTTTAAACTGGCAGGAGCCACATTCTTCATTGGTCTGAGGAGTAAAAATGCCTCTACTTACAAATTATTATCTGCATCAATTCATTAGGCAAGTTCTATAAAGTAGCTAAATTCTCCTAGGGCTTGAAACAGACGTCTGAGCTCTTATCACCAGAGGTCTAGTTGAAGCACCAGAGAGCGAATTCAAAATCTGTAGGCAACAGTGTTAGTCAGAGTCAACACATTACTCTCCCACTTAGCTTGTGTTGCAACCAACTTTACTAGGCATTAACCCTCTGAATGGAGTCTCCTCAAGGTGGCAACTGTGAAGATGACTAAGCTGCAGTTGTTTCCATAGTATCTCCTTCACCTGACCCATTCCCACACGATATGAACAGTCACAAACTGGTGCTCCTAGGTTGTAAACTTCCAGTATCTCTCTCTTTGAAACAACTACATTAGAGTTGCCAACTGTCCAGACATTTCTAGATAAAAATTTGATAACTGAAAAAACAGTTGCGCTATCCACACAGTATTGCACACAATTGTAATTTTTAGCACTCACATAACCATGGATACAAAACTTAGGTACAGACTAAAACCTCATTTTGATAGGACAAAATTTGAGATTCTGAGACAATATATTTTGATCAAAACACATCTGTCCCTGTCTACCACGGCAAGGTGATCTCTGTCACGCAGGAACCTACTCAATTTGATACTTTTCTCTATGACAGGAGAGCAGATCCTGCAGTATATGCACGCTGTAGGGTGGTTACAGATTTCCTGTAAAGGGGTTACACATGATTGATGTAAAAAAATTAGATCAGACATCATATAGTACCAGACCTGGATACCGTCGCTCCCCAGGGTTAGGCTATGAAGCAATAAAAGGAAAGTCCAAACCTTAATAAAGTTCAACGGCTTTACTTGAGTAAACTTGCATCCAGACAATATTCAGGCTCTCTTGGTTCCAGCAGGCTTTAGCATAAACTGACATGCAAACGTGATAACTCTGCTTTCTCTCTCTGCTGTGCTAAACTCAGCTTGGGTCTGACTACTGGACTTTCGGTCGGTTTTGGTATCCCTGGATTGGGGTGCCTATGGCTGTTGCCCCCTCCTGACACGCAGTAAGTAAATTAGCAAGGAGTCAGGGCACTCTGTGAGCTATTTCTCTTTTGAGAAACTCCTGCCGCAGCTGGAGAACTTTTTCCCTTGCTGCTAACTATTCCACACATCTGCCTCCATCGCAATCTTAGTTTAGACTGCCTAGACTTCCTGCAGCCCCTCCCTTGGGTAGGAAATGGAACTCACCCAATTCTGCCTGAAAGGGGGAGAATGGAATGGCAAGTTCCATTCTATCTAAAGATCTGTCTCTCTGCCATATACGCTGCTACCTGCTGGTGAACCAAGCACATTACATGAACTAAACTGTTTCATAGCAGGATTATGAATGCACAATGTGAAGGACCTGGACCAAGTACTTAGATGACATTTATGTCAACCATTAGAGACAGTAGCAGGGTGAATAAATGGTAATACAATTCTGGGGTATTACACCACAGCTTAACTAAGGGTAGTTAAAAATTTAAATTGCTCATGTTTGACCTGCTCAGTGAGACAGGAAAAAAAATAAGGGAAAGAACAAACAGCAGGAGGCACTGTAAAGATATATTTTACTGAATACTGTAGCTCACTGGCTGTACTAACTTTTTAATTACATGCAATTTTAAAAGTATTAAGATACAAGACCTGATTTGAAAATTGTAGAATATGTTTCATTACACAACCCTATTAAGGTCTAAATTGCATCAAATCATAAACTATGATTGGGGTTCATTATCCATTCAAGGCCCCTTTACACTGCTTAATTTAGCAGTCCATTTTTGGGAAGGAAGAGTTCCTACTTGACAATCATCTTGTGAGTGGAGCAGAAAGCTGTATTTACATGTAGCGATCTCCTCCACAGTATGGGTTGGAACGATCGATAGTGCCATTACTTATCCTTATACAGACTCGTTGTTTGCTGGCAGCAGAGAACTGTTTTAGACGCACAATCTGCTGCTGACAAACGATGATTTAGGTGTCTGCACTAACGATCTATTCCCGATGAACGAGCATTTTGCTTATTCATCATGTAATCAGCTGCACCTTTACACCGGCAGATTAACACTAATGAGAGTTCTTACAAAGGCTTGTTAGAGATAATCTGCCGGAAGTTCTGGCCTTTAGAAACCAGAGAGATGCCTTCTGGAGAAATATTATACATTTATGAATGTAAATCTATTTATCGGGTAAAAAAACAAAACATTTATGTGAGTGGAGTTTTATGTTTGTTCTGAATGCAGTTTATGCTGTTTGGTCTGAATCGATCTCTAGAGATGACTCCTTGACTTCTCTTTGAGAGCGTAGTGGTCATGCTACGTAAACTGTAGTCATTATGCAGGGAGGGGGAGGAGTTGAGCTATAATCACTTATTGTCAGTGGTGGGATCCTATGACAGATAAACGGTACGTTTCAGTGTATTTTTGCCTACAAGGATAATGAGATGATTACTAAGGAATGATGTCTACAGAACAGGAAGTATCAAACTAACTGCAAGAGTTCAGGATTTTTTTTTTTTAAAGGCATAGAGGGAGATTTATCATAGACTGATGTTTTACTCCAATCTATGATATCCCCTGCGTTCCTGGAGGATGCACCTAAGTTATGATGAGATGCAGGCCTCGCCATATATTGAGTGCATCGTCTACCATTTAGTGTTCCAAAACAGAAATCTATGGCAGCTTCGAGCTGCTGTAGATTTCTGTCTTCATTTATGCCAAAATAATGGTGTAAATGAAGATAAATGTTCTGGGCCAGCTGGCCCTGCCCCCTCACTGCCCTCACCACACCTTACTTTTGCAAAGTGGTGAGGGCAGAGTAAAGACATCACTTGCGACAAAATTTTGACGCAATGGCATTCAAAAAGTCTCAAACATAGGGTTTGCTTCTTTCTTATGCCAGAAAAGTGGAATGAAGAGAATGATAATTCCCCCAATGGTGACATGGAAAGTTGGGAAAAAGTAATTTCTTTTTTTAAATATGTTTGATGTGTGACTTGGGAACACCCCTTTAAGGACCTTTTAGTTTACAGAGGACATTCCATTTGGGAAATCAAAATAAAGCAATTAAAGACCCTAGCATGTTAGATGCTATTTTTTAGTCCATTTTACTAACTTACTTTTGGTACAGAAGAGTGAAGAGATTTATGTGATCAGGTCTCAGTGAATATGGACAATGGATTTTAATGTAGCTATAATGAAATTATGTAACAAACATACTGTAATTGAAAAAATTAATTATCAAGACATTATAAATAAGATAGATTAGTATCTGTTTTTTGTTTTGCATATGTCTAAATTAACAGGGGACTCTCTGAGGTCAAACATCACAAGGCAGGAAGTAAGGCCAAATAATTTTGAAGATTTAAAACCCCATGAAAGTTTTAAGTGTCTAGTTTGTTTATCTATACACCTACCTATCAACTCTCCTGGAATGTCCATGAGACTTCTGGAAATCGGAAGATCTTTTATACTCCCAGAAGAGGTTGCAAATCTCCCAGTCAATCAGCGATCTCTCATAATACTTCTCTCTCCTCATTCCTGCAGACCTCTTAATACCTGGTGGGAACCACGTATGGATATGGCTTTTCAGTGGGTCGATGGCCAGGGGGTTGCCAAGTTCCCCCTTGCAGCTACTGGCTGCAGGTGTCCTTCTGAATCCAACTGTATCAAGACAGCTATACAGTTGAAAACTGCAGCATGGCGTGGGAACCAATTGCTCCCTGCTGTTCACTTTCATAGTCCACATGCCATTAGGCCTGAAGCCTATGAGGCAGTAGAATGGTGCAGGTGGTAATGAAGTGATGACATCATGGCCACCAGCTCGCTGTCTCAGATAGTGTGATGCTGTCATTGCGACCACCTGTCCAAGGGTCCAGACAGCACGATGATAGCGGTATGGAATGAGACTCAGGTGAGAATTTGATTTTTGTTTTACTTGGGGAGCATATATATGGAGACATTACAGGGGTACTATAGAGGGCTTTACGGGACACACTATGGAGGCATTATTATTACTAGGGGCACAATAGGGGACATTAATTTTGCCGCAGGCACTATAGGGGGCATTATTAATACTGGTGGCACTATAGTAGCATTATTATTTCTCAGGGCATAGTAGGAGGCATTATTATTACTGTGGCACTATAGGGAGAATCAATACTGTGGGCACAATAGGGACATTATTATTTCTGGAGGCACTATATGGGGCATTATTAATACTGGGGGCATTATATAGTTTTTTTTTATTATTGGTGAAACTATAGGGGATATTAGATTAGTACTAGTAAAGAAGATATTATTAGTACTAGGTGAACTATTAGTACTTGGGGGCATGATGAGGACATTGTTTCTACTGGAGCCACACTCGGGTAGCATATTACTACTGGAGCCACTATTGGGGGGGGGGGGAGGGGGCAATATTACTACTGGAGGCATGTTTCTGCAGTATTGTATTTGGGGTTATGGAAAGCACAATAAAATAAAGACCTGGGTTTGGTTGAAACTTGTTTAAATGATCTGCCTTCAGTTTAAGAAGGAGTAGTGAAAGTTGTGTAGGAGTAATGGTAGTGGCAGTAGGGGTAATGGAAGGGAAATCCTCATGTATCCAAGCATCATTCATTTTGACAAAAGTCATGTTTTGTACACTGGCCAGCTTTGTCCATTTTGGTTTGACAATGCCATCTGCCACGTTGAAAACTCTCTCTGAGATGACATTAGAGGCTGGACAAGACAGAACCTAGAGTACTGACCACTGTTTCAATTTGCCAGTCCAGAAGACCGTAGGTCAGGGAACATGGTATGGACTGAAGAAAGGCCACAGTGTAGGTAGGACTGGTTTTTCAGTCCGTACCTTTCCATTTGCCTGTGTGCTTCACTCTGGTGCAGCGTATGAAAAAACTGCTCCATCATGTTGATGATACTCAATTGGCTGCTTCGGCTTCTGCTGCTTGTGGGAGGTGGATGACTTGGCGTGAGGCCTAAAGGTCAGACCTGCGTGTGGAAGACTTCTCCTCACTGAAAGCTACAGCAAGCTGTGTACACAGTGTATCCTGATAATAAAGCAATTTGGCCTCCCTTTTGGCAACAGGGGAACATTCCTCCATTTTAATTTGATAGCAAGAGTCTAACAGCATGGCAATCCAGTAATCAGAGTGCTTGATGCTAAAAATACGTTTGCCAGTACTAAGTGAGCAAGCATAAAGTTTGCATTTCGCACCAGTGTGCCCGAGCACCCAGTTCTTTCTGGCTCTACTGGCCCCATTGTGATGATTGGTCCTCATGGCCGGTGTCGTCATCAAACTCTTGCTGCTCCACCATTGACTCCTCCTCCTCCACTGTTAACTCTTCATCCCTATCTTCTTCCACTTCATCCTCAATGGGACTTTTTCCTTGTGGGTCCCAACAGCTATGTCACCTTCTCAGCAATCCGATTTGTCTCCCAAGTACTGTCCAACACACAATCATCGTCAGAGTACTCAACTTCCCAGCCACTTTTATCAATCTGTTATTTTTCATTGTGGGTTCCTTTGCCCCCTCCCGATTACCCTCTCTGTATTTGCCCCAAGTGCCATTGTTCCAGGGCTATCACTGCCCCTCCCACCACCACCAAGTGCCACTACTACTTCCAGTACCAGCAACACAGCCATCTATGGGTTTCCTACCTCCTCGTGTACGTCTTTCTCATGGCAGTCCAAAAGCTGTTCTCTTGCCTCTTAGGAAAAAAGATGGTGCCCCACTAGGAGGGGGCAGTGAAAACAGAGATTATGCAACTGAAAGGCTTTTCTTGGGCTGCAAGGAGGAGGAGCAGAAGGAATGATGCGACACCTGGATCCAAGGCACGGTGTCAGACTCAGAGGTGACCTCAACATAATTCTGCTGTGACTGAAAGGAGGACGGAGCCATCTAGTCCACAATGTCATTGTTCTGCCACAGTCAGAGTATTCAGAAGTTTTTAGTGTGGTTATGGCACCATCTAGCGGTGTTAAATTGTATAACACTTTGTTTTCTTGTTACAAGACTACTGCATTGTGGGTAGTGCATTGCGGGTCTCATCATCACATCACATCACACATCATCTGAGCTGTCCTATGCATGTCTCCTTCTCAAACTCCACTATCCTTGCAAAAGCATATTTGTTTTACCCAGGGGTGTTGCTAGGGTCTCAAAAGATCCAGGGCACAAGCCCCAATGAATATAGCCAAGTTCTCTAAGTCGACCACCCTCCCCCCCCACAGGGCCGGCGCTACCCTAAGGCAGACCAAGCGGCTGCCTTAGGGCGCACCCGGCGCAGAGAAGCGGTGGGCAGAAAAAATCACTTGCCTTGCGCCGCCCGACCGCCCGCTGCAGCGGCAGCCCTCACTGACAGAGCGGCAACACGGTCAGTCACGCCTCAGGTGGGGTCATGTGACTGACGAGTGGTGTCGCGGCCAGGAGACACTGGAGGCTGGAGCTGTGTTAACTCACACAGCCACTGCCGTTGGATGAGTAGAGTGCATGATATTTAAGTTTATTATTGGGGGGGGGGGGTGGCATGATGGGAGGGGGGACAATGTAGTCTGTGCCATGGAGGGGGAGAATGAGTAATGTCACTGGGGGGGGGATGTGACACAATAGGGGGTGATTTGACATGGATGGAGGGGGAAGAAATGTGACATGGAGGGCATGATGGCTGACATGGGGGCATGATGGCTGACATGGGGGTGTTCTGCCAGATCTGCAGGATTATGTGTATGGAAACGTCTTAAAGTGACAGTCATCAGTCAGTAAAATACAGCATCTACATTAATTTGTACCCTCGCGGGCTCGCTTGCCACGCACCGGGCTCGGCCTCGCTGCGCTCGGCATTTAGTAAAACTAACTCTATGCCGCCATTGATAGTAAAGAAGGAAATGGATGGTAAAGAAAGAGACTATCCATCTCTTTCTTTACCATCCATCACTCCCCGGTCAATCCTATTCTCCTCCTCTTCTTTCGATCACCCTCTTATCCTGCTGTTTCCTCTAGCCCTTCAATGGTACTCATAATTTTGTTTTCGCTGTGGCGGTATAGTTGTATTTGTAGGGTAAGAGTAAGGTTTGCTTACACCATGGCGGAGCTTAGCATTCTCTCTTGGAATGTGAGGGGTCTCGGATCACCTGAGAAAAGGAAGCTTGTGTTCTCCCACATTAGGTGGTATAACCCTCAGATAGTATGCCTACAAGAGACCCATCTCATTCCAGACATCTCCGGCAGGCTCCAGAAACCTTGGGTACAGTGGGCGCAGCATGCCTGTCACACTACACATTCCAGAGGGGTTTCCCTGCTAATTCACAAGTCGCTTCGATGGCATGTGGAGAGTGTTGTGATAGATCCTGAGGGTCGCTATATTGTTGTTTCAGCATTTATTAACTGTGTACACTATGTTCTCATGGGGGTGTATATTTCTCCCCCGGCGAGCATGGCAGTGCCTTAATATGGCAGTGGCATTTGCCGCCGCTCATCCTACTGCTTTAATAATTTGTGTGGGGGATTACAACATCTTGACCCAATGCTAGATAAATTCAATCCAAAGATGGTGGCTGGTACTCACTCCGCCTCTCCTTCTCCACTAGCGTGTCTGATGCGAGAGATGGGCTGGATAGATTTATGGAGACATAGACACCCGCAGAATCGTGTCAACTCTTGTCATTCCTCTGCCCACCGGTCCCTCTCTCGCATTGATTATGCTTTTTGTAATCCAAGCTTCTTGTCCCTGGTCACGTAAGTTACATATGGAGTGAAAGGGGTGTCAGACCACTCCCCTTTACATTTTACTGTCTCAGTGCTAACTCAACGCCCATGTGTCAATTTTCCAGTATTATCAGTCCGTATTCCAGACCAATTATTGGTATTCCTGGTGAGTCATGATCCAGCTGAGGACCCAAATTTGATCTCAGACACCCTGAAGATGCACCTTTGAGGTTATTTAAAGTCCTCCATCGCATATGTTAAGCGAACTTCATTGCTCAATCTTATTTACAAGATCATAGCTAAAATCCTGGTGACTAGGCTTAATAAGTGTATACTAAGTATTATCCATCCTGATCAATCAGGCTTTATGCCTGGGAAAACGACATCGGAGAACATTAGGAAAGTCTAAGTGTTAGCACAAATAGGCTTACGACAGCAACAGAAGTGGGCTTTTGCGTCTCTCGATGCAGCTAAAGCCTTCGACTCAGTTGAATGGCCATATCTCCTTAAAACTCTTGGATATTTCGGCTTTGGCCCCTCATTTGTCAAATAGATTTCCATACTGTACAGGCATCCGAGGTCCAATTTCACTGTAAATGGTACAACCTCTCCCTACTTCACACTTGGCAGGGGTACACGTCAAGGCTGTCCGTTGTTTCCTTTATTATTTGAACTGGCTATTGAGCCTTTGGCCGCCTGTATACGTCAGGACAATATATATCGAGGCATTGTGGTGGGGGACAGGGAGGACAGACTGGGCCTATATGCAGATGATATGGTCCCTTTCATGTGTGAGGTTCAACACACTCTGCCTCGGGTAATGGAGATAATTAACTACTTTGGCAGTTACTCCAGTTTACCCATTAACTGGTCGAAGTCATCCTTCCTTCCATTGCATGGGGACGAGGTTAGAACATTTATTTTATAACTACCTGTTGTTCAGCACTTTAAATATTTGGGCATGTTTATTACTAAGGATTCTAGCACGTTTCACTCCATGAATATCCAGCCTATACTGTCCTACTGTAAAGATAAATTCAAAATGTGTAGTACCCTCCCACTCTCAGTGGCAGGCCGTATAAACTTGATTAAAATGATAGTGATGCCCAAATGTCTATATATATTGGAGCACGCGCCGTACCTTGTGCCCATTAGCTTCTTTCGACAATTACATGCCCTATTCTCTCCATTTATATGGGGCTCTGGTAGACCCAAGCTATCTATTACTACGCTATTCCGTCCTAGAACCGGTGGGGGAATGGCGTTGCCGGTTGTCCATCTTTACTAAGTGGCAGGGCAATTGAGATATCTAAAACATTGGCTTCTCCCTAGAAATCAAATGCCTAACTCTGAAGCACATTTGGCCTCTTTCTTTAACCTTACGTACTTGTGGCCTGTGTTAGAGAAACCTCAAATGTTCCCACGTCAACTATTACTCCTACACAGAGTAGCAGCTCAAGTTTGGACAGCTTCCAAAAAGCTTAATGCTTTTCAAGATACCATGTCAGAGCTTCCTCTATGGGATAATCCCATTTTTCAGACCTTTTAGATTTTCATGACTCAGGATTCTGGAGGAGCCACTATATTATGCATGTTGGTGATATCTACCAGGATGGTGTGGTGGAGTAGTTCTCTAGCCTTAAGACTAGACTGCAATTACCACACACAGTTTTCTATAGGTATCTGCAGTTCAGGCATGCCCTTAACACTCAATTCCCAGGCAAGCCAACAATATCTAAATTTCCTATAATTGGGGTCTTGAGATCTCAAGGTCCCGGGGGACTTATATCCTCCATTTATACTCACTTACTAAACACTCGCATCAAATCTACTCAGCTGCCGGTGACGCAGAGATGGCGCACTCTAATCTCAGACCTCACTGATGAAGATGTTAAAGAGGCCTTGGAGTCTCCTGTCTATGTCTTACCTGCTATAGATAATCGCTTCATCCAACTGTGTATAGTTCACCAGAGCTACCTTTCCCCGATTAGACTTAATAGAATGAGTAGACTGCCACACACAAGATGCCATAGGTGTGCCAGAGACCAGGCTGACTTCTGGCATCTCATGTGGATATGCCCCTATGTTGAGTCTTTTTGGACAGAGGTGACTAACTTCCTAACGGACCTACTTCACATACCGGTCCCAAGGGATCCTTAAGTGTGTCTATTTGGAATCCTAGATGAGGAGGTCTATACACACTATATTAGAGTCTTCCTGCGGGAAACACTATTTCTGGGCAGGAAGGCTATTGCGATAAGGTGGATGGGAGATAGGAGCCCTTCGATTTCTCAGTGGAAGAACTTAATCAATAATATTATTTTATATGAAAACAATTATATTGTATATAAACATAGGAAATGCTAGTCTAAATTTGAGAAGGTGTGGGGAACTTGATGCTCATCCCCACTCACGTAGTACTCGCCAGCTGCACTTCAGTAGAGATGGCCCGAACTATCAGCCGGCGAACAGTTCCCGGCGAACATAGCTTGTTCGCGTTCGCCGCGACGGGCGAACACATGCGATGTTCGGTCCGCCCCCTATACATCATCATTGAGCAAACTTTGACCCTGTACCTCACAGTCAGCAGACACATTCCAGCCAATCAGCAGCTTACCCTCCCTCCCAGACCCTCCCATCTCCTGAACAGCATCCATTTTAGATTCATTCGGAATTTGCAGTCTTAGTGAGAGGAGGGACAGTGTAGCTGCTGCTGATTTAATTGGGAAATCGATAGCTAGGCTAGTGTATTCAGTGTCCACTCCAGTTCTGAAAGACTCATCTGATCTCTGCTGTAAGGACAGCGTCCTGACAGCACCCCAAAAAGCCCTTTTTAGGGCTGCAACATTAGTCTGCTTATTTTTTCTTCTCGATATATATATTGCAGTTGCCTGGCCTGCCCGTGTGTGAGGAGCTGCAGGCCCACAGACTGTAGTGTGCCCACTGCCAGTGCCCACCCCTGTCATCCCGTGTGGCACAGGACTTTGCATCAAAAAAAGCCATTTCATTTTTACACTTTAGTGTAATTTTAGTTGCTTGCCTGCTAGTGTGTGTCAGGCCGACTTCCACAGACTGTAGTGTGCCCACTGCCAGTACTCACCCCTGTCATCCTGTGTGGCACAGGACTTTGCATCAAAAAAAGGCATTTCATTTTTTCACTTTAGTGTAATTTCAGTTGCTTGCCTGCTAGTGTGTGTCAGGCCGACTTCCACTGACTGTAGTGTGCCCACTGCCAGTGCCCACCCCTGTCATCCCGTGTGGCCCAGGACTTTGCATCAAAAAAAGGCATTTCATTTTTACACTTTAGTGTAATTTCAGTTGCTTGCCTGCTAGTGTGTGTCAGGCCGACTTTCACTGACTGTAGTGTGCCCACTGCCAGTGCCCACCCCTGTCATCCCGTGTGGCACAGGACTTTGCATCAAAAAAGGCATTTAATTTTTACACTTTAGTGTAATTTCAGTTGCTTGCCTGCTGCCAGTGTGTGTCAGGCCCACTTCCACTGACTGTAGTGTGCCCACTGCCAGTGCCAACCACTGATACCGGGTGGCACAGTAGCTTGCCGATAAATAAGGCATTTAATTTTTAGACAGTAGTCTAATTTCAGTTGCTTGCCTGCTGCCAGTGTGTGTCAGGCCCACTTCCACTGACTGTAGTGTGCCCACTGCCAGTGCCAACCACTGATACCGGGAGGCACAGTAGCTTGCCAATAAATAAGGCATTTAATTTTTACACATTAATTCGACACACGTCCCCGGATAGGGTACATAACAGGTATTAAACTGATAGGAATAGTACTAGTTAAGACACCACTCATATAGGGTGTCACAGCACATTGCTCTGTGCACGCGCAGTGCCCCAATTTGGGAGTAAGAGGACCGACCAAGCTGCTTTTTCCATCTCCCGGTTCCTAAAATCAATTCAGTTTGGTGTATTAGAGTTTGGTCTGTCACTGTGAAGGCAGTCGAAGGTACCCGGCCTAAATTTTTTTTAACAAAAGGCAATACCTGATATGGGATGTAACAGGGATTAAACTGATGAGAATAGTACTACAGAAAATACCACTCATATGGGGTGTGACAGTAAATTGCACGGCGTAGACGCAGTGACCATGGATTAAAACAGAGTGGAGGGAGCTAGCGTTTTTTTAACCATCTCACTGTTCGAAAAATCAATTTAATTCACCTTTCAGGGACCCTTGGTGTTGTACGTGGCTGGGTGGAGGAAGAAACCTTCAATGACATCACCGGGACATGGCTAGCTTGGTATCCAACTTTGTGCAAATGGGGAGTTTGCCGTTGTGCAAATGGATTGTTTGCGGTGCATTAAAAGGGGAGTTTGGTCTGCCAATGTCTGTGAAGCGGGCATAAACCTTACACTACCTGATCGATACAACATCATACCTGATCGTATACACACACTGGATGTTTTAAAGCATGTTATTCCAAACAATTTAGGAATGTTAGTTGATTTATGCCCTTTATGGATTAAAACCCGACTTGAAACAACTTTTCCATCACTATTGTGGTCAGAAAGAGTCCCTGTGGGTTTTAAAATTCGCCTGCCTATTGAAGTCTATGGCGGTTCGCCCGTTAGCGAACATTTGCGGAAGTTCGCGTTCGCCGTTCGCGAACGGAAAATTTTATGTTCGCGACATCACAACACTTCAGTCGAGGCTACCTATCTGATTTCTTTCTTTAGTGTGTCAGACTAATCTGAACTTGCTTGCCTAGTCATTAACTCTCTAGTGGTCTTCAGCGACACATCAATATCATTCTGTACTTATTTGCATTACCATTGCTCTTTACTGATCATTTATGATAATACTCAGTAGTATTGGATGTAAGCGTCTTTCCTAGGATTGTTCTTTCTATCGTTGTACCTGACATGTAACACATGTATTAATGTATCATTATGTCTGCATCTACCTTCACGAAATATAGGTCAATTGTACTGCCTTTTCTTTGACGCATATTATCGATATCATATATACTGTATGTTGTAACCTTTTATATGCTTGTTCAATAAAACGAGTTTAAAAAAACTAAATAGGGCTTCTCATAGTCCCACCAATAGTAATTCCCTTCTAGAATGCCCTCATTAGTAATACTGCCCCCAACCCTGATAACCTTCCTCAAGAGTGCCCTTATTAGTAGAAGAGCCCTCCAGTATTAATAATACCCTTACAGAGCTCCCAGTAGAAATAAGGCCCCGCTATTGTACCCCAGAGGTAATAAAGCTTACTACAGACCACTCAGTAGTAATAAGGCGGATCTATAAGTCCCTCCTATAGAGACCCCAGTAGTAATAAGAATGCCTATAGTGTCCCCTACAGTGCCCCCGGTATTTATACTACCCCCTGCAGTGCCCCCTGTAGCTATATTCCTCAATCCACCATACAGTCCCATGTAAATAACATCACTTCCTCCCCCCTATTGTACACCAGAGGTAATAAAGCTCTCTACAGACCACTCAGTGGTAATAAGGCGGATCTATAAGTCCTTCCTATAGAGCCCCCATTAGTCATAAGAATGCTTTTGTGTCCCCTACAGTGCCCCCAGTATTTATACTACCCCCTGAAGTGCCCCCTGTAGTTAAATTCCTCCCTCCACCATACAGTCCCATGTAAATAACATCACCTCCTCCCCAGCCGCATTCAACATACAGTCCCAAGTAAATAATATCACCCCCTCCCCAGCTACCTCCAACATGCAATCCCATGTAAACTTCACCCCCTCAACATTCAGTCGCATGTAAAAAACATCATTCCCCCCACCAGCCACCTTCAACATACAGTCCCATGTAAGTATCTTTACCCCTTAACATTCAGTCCCATGTAAATAACATCACTCCCTCCCACAACCGCCATCAAAATACAGTCCCAAGTAAATAACATCACTGCCTTTACAGACCCTTCTGGCATGCAGTCCCATGTAAATAACATCACTGCCCACCAGAGCCACCTCAAACATACAGTCCCATATAAATAACATCACCGTGCCCCAGCCCCCTCCAACATTTATTCCAATGTAAATAACATAATCCTCTCCCATAGCTGCCATGAACATACAGTCCCATGTAAATAACATCACCGTGCCCCAGTCCCCTCCAACATACAGTCCCATGTAAATAACATCAGTCCCTCCTACAGCTACCATCAACATAGAGTCCCATGTAAATAACATGACCCCCTCCCCAGCCACTTCCAACATACAGTCCCATGTAAATAATATCTCTCCCTTCAGCCCTAAAATACAGTCCCAGTTAAATAACCACAACTCCCAGCACTGCTCTGCCTCTCCTCACCAGAGCTGCTTCCCCCAGGTCTTCTCCATCTTCTCACTGCCGTCCTCTCCTGCACTGGTCACATGATGGTGACATCTTCGCAGGTCCTTCTCAACCATTTCCTGTTTTACTGGAGTGGTCACATGACCTGTGATGTCACCACAGGTCCTTCAGATGTTCCTCTGCATTAGATTCAATTGTATTGCCGTCCTCAGGACGGCAGTACAGTTTGATCTATCTAGCAGGCAGGACATTCTGGGCCTGGGACAAAACATCCAGGGCCCTAGGCCCCGAATGTTTTAACCTAGCGACGCCCCTGGTTTTACCAATCAATCGTATATAATCAATCAAATATGTACGACCTGTTGACCAATAAACAAGTTAGACTACAAAGAACAGTCCTCTTATTTGGAAGACAGGAATATTTTATGCTATATGTCAGACTGCACACTGTGTGAGCGTGTATGAAGACAGAACAGTCATTCCCTTTGTCCTCACTAACAATCTGCCGCCTATCAGAAGCGAGGGAGAACTGTGGCCTACTACTACTACTACTACTTATATAGGACGGATAGTGGTTGCTGCTACTGCCGCTGGCTCTACTACCCATATTCTGATGATGAGGCATGGGTCTTTCATTTTGCAGTCTTCTGTTTAGCACACATTTTATGAAGCCTATCAATTCAAAGTAACGGGTTTGATACACATTATTAAACTGTCATCAATATCAGATAGGCAGGGTTCAATCTGCTCCTGGTTTGCAGTTCTCTGAACTAACTGCATTGATGAGTCTGCTCACTTGCGCCACAGGAAATAGGGCTGTAGAGGAATGCTCCTCTAACGGAAGATGCAGCTTTGTCCTATACTCTGAGACAGTGGCGTACCTAACGGCTCATGGGCCCTGGTGCAAGAGTTCAGCTTGGGTCCCCTTCCCTCAGTTCTTTGTGGCCAGGGGCAAGGATGCACATAGCTTTCATGCTGCCTGAAGCAAAAATTTAAAAGTGTTTACTTATGCAGCACAAGGGCTTTTGGGCCCCTCAGGCTCATGGGCCCGGTAGCGACTCTGCATCCCCTATAGCTAAGCCCCTGCTCTGAGGTCTCCCTCTGATGAGTGTAGTTCCATCTTAATTATAGGTCTGAAAGGAATGCCAATTTCTGTAGGTATTCTTTAAAACTTGCCATGGATGACCGGGCAAAGTCTCTAACCCAGGATATCAAATCCCAGGAAGCAGAAATTCCTATTCCCACCTAAGAGACTAAGGCCTCATGCACACGACCGTTGTTTGATTCCGTGTCCGTTGTTCCATTTTTCGTGATTTTCTGCGGACCCATTGGTTTTCAATGGGTCCGTGGAAACCTCGGCAAATGCACCGTTTGTCCTCCGCGTCCATGGTCCGTGATTCCAGTCCGTCAAAAAAATATAACCTCTTCTATTCTTGTCCGTGAAAAACGGTTCACGGACCCATTCAAGTCAATGGGTCCGTGAAAAAATGCGGATGGCCATCCGTGTGTCATCCGCATTCCGTGTCCGTTTTTTTTGCGGATCCCTTGGCAGGCACTTGGGAAAAATTGTTAGCCTGTCTTTTGGTAAAATCTTTTGGGTCATGTCCGCTAAAAAAAACGGAAGACACACGGAAACACAACGGAAGGCAAAAACGGACACGGATCACTGAACAACGGAACCCCTGTTTGCGGACAGCATGAAAAAACGGTTGTGTGCATGAGGCCTAAAAAGTCGGTCCTTGCATTCATCTGGAAGCATCACCTTGCCATACCTGCAGGATAATTGCAGCACTTGGCAGCTCTTGCGCTGAATCTCCTGCTGAAAAAATGTTACTAGTAATCCTTGTAATAATGGTACTTATCAGTAAACAGTAGAATGGCAGAATTATACTGTGGACTTTGTTTTCCGTCTTACATAACGGGAACCAGATGGATCCGTTATGCTTTCCCATAGACTTGTATTATGACAGAAAGCAAACAGAAGGCCTGTTAAAGGCTTCCGTTTTGCATTCCGTCATAATAGAAGTCTATGAGCAAAAGAACAAATCCGTCCTTCCGTCTTATGGATTCCGTTATGTTCCATTATAACCACGGTATAACGGAAGGCCAAAACGGAATCCCTAACGCTAGTGTGAACCCACCCTAACAAGCAAGTTTTCCTCTAGACGAGCTGCACCCAAGTAACCTCTGTATATACATACCTGCACAGAGATGAACAAAAAACCTCAGGCACATGTACAAGGGCAAGTAAAAAATCCAAACCAACCCTAGAAAGGAATAGCGAAGAAGAGCAGCTGCTTATCTAAAAATACTAGGAGGGACAATAAAAAAGTGCAAAAGAGGAAGCAGCTAAGGAGCTTTTTATAGGGTTTCCTCTTCATGCCACTTGTCCAAACCATGTGGTAGATTAATAGTCTCTTGTATGTACTGCCATGTAGAATGTCCAAGAACGTTAAGAAATATGAAAAGATGATGTAGAGGGAGAGAGAAAGTGAGAGTGCACCCATATGGGACAGAACATGCAATTTGTGGGACAAGGACATACTGTGGATAGAAAATGGAGGGGTAGGAAACATTGAAGTTTATACATCAGTACAAAGGTTATCGACATTTAAGAGACATGAACTTTAGTGGTGTTTAGGTTCCAATGCTGTTGTTGGGTTGAGAGGTAGAAAAATGCATTTTAAAATCAATATTTCATTACTACGCTGGATAAGTGCACTGCAGCAAAGGGATTAGAATGTAATGGAATATGGATAATAAAGATGGACAGCTTCTTGTGGATGGTGACACTGTACAAATATTATCCACAGTAAAGTTCTCCAACCTTTTAATGGTTACTAAGAGGCTATATTCTAGACCACCTACTGATGGGTACCTAGAGCGAAATGTAATTTATGTCTTCTAGATCATTCTTAAAATGGTTATGACACAAAGCAATGAACAAAGCATTGTAAAGTAACCAAATATATTGTTAGTTTTTTGAGTACTTTACATTTTCCTCCCTGGTAGCGCCCTCTGCTGTTTATCCTTCTGGTCCACCTTCTCCTGCATTCAGAGGTGGACTTACAGGACCAGTATCTTCCCTGCACCCAGCACTGGCATAGTGATCCTATAGAGAAAATAAAGACACAATTAATTTATTCATCTCCACTTCTAAATGGAAAAGAATATATTTGGATATATAACCATCTTTTGAAAATGGGAGTAGAACATTTTGGAAAATCACTTCCTTATGTATCTCTGTGAAGGACTATTTTCAATGCATGGGAGCAAGGAGTTAAAAAGAGCCAATTGCAATGTATCCTGGGAGATGCAGGTGCTTGATGAGCTGCATCCCACCCACACAAAGGGAAGCAATTCCTCCATATATAAAAGTTAAAAGCAGCTTTAAATTTGAGGGATAACCCCTTTAAAGAGGTTGTCTGGTTTCTTATATTGATGACCTCCTGCCACCCCCACCATAAACTGTATGAAGTGTGGGGGATTGCTCTGGTAGACCCTTGGTACTTGCGCAGGAAGCAGGGACACAGACAGGATAAAGTCAGATTCAAGTGTTTTTATTTCACACTTTAAGCATAAGCATAGCGTTAACAAATAGTCATAAACAAACAAACCCTACTCGGCTGAGCAAGTATAATACAAAAGACAATCCTTGACTATACGTGGGACCGGCTACCCGGCCCATGGGTACAAATGGCAAGTAGTGGGTGGTATATGCAATACCTTCTGTAGTTCAGCAGTCAGCTCTCCAGGTAGGGCCACACTGCTCAGCCTACATTAGGCGCTAACGACCCATGTGACCTGCATCTGTGGGCTATGGAAGCCCATGACCGCAGCCTGGGTTGAGTGAGCGTCCCACTGCCAACTTCATTCACTCCAGTATAAGCAGGTACCAGTACGTATTTTAATTGAGAATTTCGCCACTTTGAGAATTTGCGAAGATTTAGAATATAGTGCTATACGGTATATTCGTATTCGCGAATATTCTAGATTTGTTTTTCCTCTGAACCCATGATCCCTCCCTGCTTCTTGATTGTGGGCCAATGAGAAGGATGCAAAGTCTTTGTCTGAGCTTAGCAACATCCCTAGCAACCAATAGGAAAGTTGCCTACCCCTTACTATATAAGAACCCCCCAGCAGCCATTTTCTGCAGTTTTTTACAGTTCTGAGAGACATCAGTGTCATTGCTGTGCTCTGTGCTTTGCTGTGTCATTACATTAGATAGTTAGTTAGATAGATAGTTAGTTAGTTAGTTAGTTAGTTAGCTTATAGATATAATACAGATAGTGGGAGATAGTCAGTGTAGGTTAGGTTACAGTGCCGGGTGTTAGGTAGTGTGCTGTCCATACATACATATTGCTGTGATGTCACAAGTTCACAACAATATTTAGTGTACTAATCACTAATATGTAGTCAGACCTTCTAAAATGAGAAGTTGCACGTATTGCACAAAAATATGCGTATCATTAATTGCCAATTTGCGCAATCGCGAATATATCAGAGCACTCTATCTGCATATAAAGCTGTTGTAATGTTCTGCCATGACAAACATTTTCTCCAGTCTCAGGAAACTTTTAGCAGCTGTGATCATGTGATCGGTGCCGGGTCACATGATTGTGATGTCACCTTGAGAGCGGTGCAGCTATTTTTGCACCTGAATATAGTATTAGCCCCAGTATTCACCCACTATATTATCATGCCATTCTGACTTACCTTATGGGACAGGTGTCCTTATTCTCTTTGTTATGAGATAGGTATATAGTTAGGAGGAGTGGGTTTTGCTGGGTTGTTTCTGGTGTCATGTGACCTGGCTGATCAGGTGATCGGTACCAATCACGTGACTGTGATGTCATCTTGTAGGCAGTGCAGCCTCTTTCTTGCCCAGATATGTTGTTATTCCCAGGGGTATTCCATTTAGGCACTTATTATAAACCAGGTGGGATGGGCATATAGAGGTATATATAGGACACAGGTTAGAAGGTTTGACACCCCTCAAGAGGAAGCTAGGCGAAACGTGCATTAGGGTGGTTTCTTTCTCCAGGTCCTGGTCAGTATTTGATTTCCTTCTACAATCATTGAGATTTATATATTGCCTTTGTGTGCTTGGGGCTAACCATGTGGATGTTTCAAACTTGGACATCCTGTAAGGTGAATATACTCATGTAGAAGTATACTGTGGATTTACTATTATTACCAAGTTTGGCTTGTGTAATTCACATATTGCTTGTATAATCACATCCACAATCGAGTTATGATATCTGGCCAGTCTACCTGTATAGGAGGTCATGGCACTTTATGTATTTGCTGCTATATTTTAATATGATGTTTAATTTGTGTTGCTGTAGATTTCTTTAAAATATTTCTCTCGTTCTTCCAACGAGCTTTCTCAATTCTGAGTGACTTGTACAAGAATTCTCTGGGAATAAATATGTAACTGAATAAACATCTGGTAATTAGGTCATTATACCTGTATGCAGTCCAGTGCAATGAGGAATGCGCAGAACTGTATATCGGCGAAACAAAACAACAACCACATCAGCGTATGGCACAGCATACTGTATATGAGCCAAAACCTCTGGTCAAGATTCAGCCGTGTACTTAAATCTAAAAGAAACAGGTCACACCTTTGAAGACAGTCAAGTACGTGTTTTGGATAAGGAGGCCGATTGGTACAAACGAGGTGTGAAGGGGGCCATCTACCTAAAAATCGAGAAGCCAAGCTTGAATAGAGACGGGGGTTAGACATCTATTGTCTGCCACTTATAATGCTGTCTTGACACCTTTTTCTGGGAGGTTATTATCACCTACTGACTCCAATTAGGACTATGGAATCAAAACCTTTGACATGCTGGGTATAATGACCTAATTACCAGATGTTGATTCAGTTACATATTTATTCCCAGATAATTCTTGTACAAGTCACTTAGAATTAAGAAAGCTCCTTGGAAGAACGAGTGAAACGTTTTCAATAAATCTACAGCAAGTCCAGTTGCCTTGATTTATTCTTTACAGATATACCATGACCTGGATAAATGAGAACCTTCACAGACATGTGTCTGGGTTAACCTGTCGCTTCCCAGAGACACACCCAAGGCTTACCACACACAGTTTAATCGTTTCAACAGCAGATGTCGGTTCTCCCAAACCATACCCTTCTCACAGAAGAGAATGCTTCTTTTTTGTGAGCACTGCCTTCTCTTCCCTGTTTACCTGCTCGCCATCGATATCACATAAGCAAGCAGTGTAATTACAGATTATCTGTACCATTCACCTGCTTGCTGCTGCAATGTCGACGGCGAGCAGGTAAGCAGTGGAGAAAGCACAGCACTCACAGCTGATCAGCAAGGGTGTCATGATTCAGATGCTCCCCGAGGATAAGTCATCAATATAGGAAACCGGACAACCCCTTTAAAGTTTATATAATACCGCAAGAAGCAGCATTGATTTCACTGGGTCACGTGACAACTGCTACTGCAGGTTTTATAAGACCCAGCATGGCTTTGCTTATTACAGTACAGTGGTAACTAAAGGACTTCACAAATGATTAGCTGACATTCCCTTGAAGCATTTTCTATTACAATCTAGAATAGCTCCAATATTAACAGTAAATCATCCAGATGTTGGGCGACAAAGGGGGATGTGTTCAAAGAAGCTGGTGCAAAGAAAAACTGGCTTAGTTACCCATAGTAACCCATCAAATTGATCCTTCCATTTCCCAAAGGAACTCTGAAAAATGAAAGGTGGAATTTGATTGGTTGCTATGGGGAACTAAGCCACTTTTCTTTTACACTCGTTTTGATAAATCTTCCCCATAGAATCTCAAACCACAGTGATAAACCAGCTGAGAGTTATCCTTACCGTTAAGCGAAGAATTTAAAGCGTAATTCGGTCCAAACTTTAGGAAAACTTCAATTCTCAACAAATCCAAATTTCCTCTCACTTCGAGCTAACAAATCAATTTTTCCTAAAATGGCAGCTGCACATGTTACAAATTGAAAGTAAGAAGCCCGGGAACATGAGGTCCCCATAATTTCATGCAGCCAGCCAATCCGCAGATATCCATCCCCTGTGATGTCACAGCCCTATAAAACCCTCATCCTGCGCAGTCTCCACTCTCCACCATTATTATGTGAGCTGAGTATAGGGAAATACATGGTAAGCGCTAATTTGCTAGGGAAAGTGGTGCTGAAAACAATTAATAGAAGAATATTGGATAGGGACAATGTAGGGACAGTGCAGGAAGACTGCAGGGAGAATTATGCTGCAATAGTTTTATTTATTTATTCCTACATTTACTTATTACTACATCAGAATACATTTAAATTCAATACCAGTAAGATGGCAGCCTTTATAATTCTGGTTCCAGTGTGCCAACCAATAGTATCCAGTCCGCACCCTTTAGGTGGACCAGGTCTTAATGACGACCATTATTATCGTTTTTTGGCTTTACTTCTTCCAAATCATCCTTCACAGTCTCCATATCTATGTCCAGAAGAATTGCATATTAACCTGCAGATTTTATGGCATGCTGACATGTTAGTTTTATGTCAGTTGCAGAACCATTTATTTACTCTTCTGTTCTATACATGATAGTGAACAGAATAGATGTAAAATCGACATGGGAGGAATTCTGGAACGTTGCTCCATGTGGTACTCTGCCTGCCACCAGATGTCACTCTTTACCTTCATTCAGAGGAGGATTTTCACTGCAACCCCTATATGTGCACAAATCGCACTATTAAACTGTACTACATTGGTGTTCATAGAAGAAGACTTGAGAGGTTTGATTCAGGTTGCATTCACATTGTATGTCAGAGGTATATGTTTGGAGCATTTTCTGAGGCATATCTACAACGTATCCCTCTGACATGTGTCACAGGATAGGTTGCACATAATCTTTCATGGTGAAAAAAAAAGGTTTGATATATGACATATGTCAGGAGCTTTCCTGGTATATGAGCCTAACATGCACTGCATTGAAGTATGTGAGCTCTATACACTGTACATAGCTCTTCCCACTATTGTCAAACAGTAAATTTCAAAATTCACTACCCTACATAGAAGTAGATTTACAAGTCAACAACTTTAGGGTAAGCCATATTTTCCATAGCAGATTTGTTTCAGATTTTGCTGCAGTTTTGCAGCAGATTTAACCCTATGCATTGCAAAGGGTGAAATACCTTGCTGGATATCTGTAGTATAAATTCTGCTGATTTGAAATCTACACCGCTGGTCAAATCCTTCTGTCTCTTCATATTATCCCAGAAAGACTTGATGTTGAGATCTTTGAGGACCATATCATCACTTCCAGGGCTCCTTTACGCTAAAGATATTTCTTAATGGCATTGGTTCTACTTTATCTTTGGTGCTATTGTCCTGGTAAAGAATATATTTGCAGCTAATTAGACACCTTCCTGATGGTATTGCATGATGTATAAGTATCTGCCTGTGTTACTCAGCATTGAAGGCACCATTAATTCTAAACAGATCCCCAACTCTATTTGTTAAAATGCAGCCCCAAATTTACAAGGAACCTCCACCATGCTTCACTGTTAAAAATGCAGCATGTACTTGATGAAGCATGTACTTTAAAAACCAATTTTTATTGCAGCATATTAACGTTCATTTCTCCTGTGAAGCTCCGTCACTTATTTGTTTCCACCACCTTCTGCAGTCTTACATGAAGTAAAATACCCCCATGTATCACTCTTGCCTGCAGACACTCATTGTACCACTGCACTCATTGTGAGACTGCAGACCTGTCTCATTCACCATTTTCTACACCTGTTTTAGGTATAGAAAATGGTCTAAATGTAAGACAGCTTGGAAGCTGTCTTACATTTAGAACTGGTGCTGCATGCGCCGAAGTTATGGAGAGCCTTTACTATGTAGGGCCTTTATTAACACTGGTGGCTAAAACGACAGTCTTAATAAATGTGCCCCTAAGTAATACTAATAGAAAGTGGCTGAAGGAGCAATTTGCTAACATGTCACATGCCTGGGTATAAAAAAAATCATGTTAGAAAGGCAGAGTCTCTCAGAAGCAAAGATGGGCAGAGATTCTGCAATCTGCGAAAATCTGCATTTAAAGATTGTGCAACATTTTCAGAAAAAATTTTCTTCAATGTAAAGTTGCATAGACTTTAAATATCTCATTATCTATAGCCCATAATATCATCAACACATTCAGAGAATCTGAAGAAAACCAATTTCACAAGGGACAAAGTCGATGGCCAATATTAAATGCCCGTTATCTATGGATCTTTAGTGGCATTTCATTAAAAACAGACATGATTCTGTACTGGACTTCACTGAATGGGCTCAGCAACACTTCCAGAAATCACTGGCTGTGAACACAGTTTGACATGTGATCCCCAATTACAAGTTAAAACTGCATCATGCAAAGTAGAAGCCATATGTCAACATGGTCCAGAAACGCCGCCATCTGCTTTGGGCCAAGGCTAATTTAAAATGGACAGAGGCTAAATGGAAAACTGTTCTGTGGTCAGATTAATCAAAATTTCAAATTCTTTTAGGAAACCACGGATACCTTATTCTGCGGACTCAAGAGGAGATAGACCATCCAGCTTTTTATCAGATCACAGTTCAAAAGCCTCCCTCTCTGATGTTAATGGGTTGAATAGAGGTTTTAGAACATATTTGTCCCATCCAGAAGGCCCTGAATATTTCAGCAACACAATACTGTGACAGACTGAACCGTCACTGGGGATGCTGGAGAAGACTGAGGGCTAGCCTCCTTCCTATGGACTATGGACCCAGGACTATGGAGACCCCCTCAGACTTCTTGGGGTTACAAGGAACTATTAACCCTGATTTATGTGTGGAGTTATAGGCCACATCTGTCCTATTGCCCATTAAAGGTGCAGGGTGTGAATCACACAACACAAAAAGGGTTAACTCTGTACTGTCACTCCCAATGAATGTGTTAGTTTATTTTTCCCTTTGTTCTATTGTGTTAGTGATGGGATTAACTCTAGGAGTAGCCGACTCCAGAGTAGATCACCCCATGATACACTCAGGAGATAATCTCATCACATGTGTCTACTCTCTCCCTATTATTTCATTAACCTGTTAGGGATGCAGGGGGTATGGGTACGCCCTGGCGTCCTGGTACTTAAGGACTCAGGACGTATCCATACGTCCTAAGAATTTCCGATCACCGATGCGCAGGTGGCGGTGATCGAAACAAGGTGCCTGCTAAAATCATTCAGCAGGCACCTTGGCACAATGCCCAGGGGGGTCCTGTGAGACCCCCCATGTCGCTGATCACAGCAAACCGCAGGTCAATTCAGACCTGCGGTTTGCAGCTCTTTCTATAGTTCCTGATCTCCGCGGTCTGTGACCGTGGGGAGCAGAGACTTACAAAATGACCCAAATCTATAATTTTTAACCCCATAATATTAATGTCCCCGTGGGCGGTGCAAGGGGGGGAATTGCCGGCGGTGCCGTACAGATGTCAGCAGTTTAACTCCTTCCATAACGTGGTCCATTCGGACCGCTGTATGGAAGGGGTTAACAGGGAGGGAGCTCCCTCCCTCTTCCATTGGGGCTGCTGTGCCCTTGCAGCCTCTGATTCTTCATGGGATCACAGAGGGAGGGGGCCCCCCTCCCTCCCCATTACCCGCTGCTCTGTTCTGGCAGCGGTGATGGTTACTATGGCAGCAGGATGCCTTCAGAGGCGTCCTGCTTGCCATGGTGATGTAAGTCTAATCAGACTTCTGCTAAAGGCAGAATTCTGATCAGACTAAGTGTAAAAGTAAAGCAACAGTACAGTACACTATATAGTATATTTATTACCCTGATTCTGTAGTTTGCAGAAGCACCCCATATGTGATCGTAAACTGCTGTATGGCCAAACGGCAGGGCATAGAAGGAAGGGAACGCTATATGGTTTTTGGAAGGCAGATTTTACTGGACTGTTTTTTTGACACTATGTCTCATTTGAAGCCCCCCTGATGTACTCCTACAATAGAAACTCCAAAAAAGTGACCCCATTTTGGAAACTACGGGATAAGGTGGCAGTTTTGTTTGTACTATTTTAGGGTAAATATGATTTTGATTGCTCTATATTACACTTTTTTTGAGGCAAGGTAACAAAAAATAGAAATTCTGAAATTTCATCTCCATTTGCCAATAACTCTTGTGGAACACCTAAAGGATTAACAAAGTTTGTAAAATCGGTTTTGAATACCTTGAGGGGTGTAGTTTCTTAGACGGAGTCACTTTTATGAAGTTTCTACTCTAGAGGTGCATCAGGGGCTTCAAATGGGACATGGTGTCAAAAAACCAGTCCAGCAAAACTCGCCTTCCAAAAACCATATGGCGTTCCCTTCATTCTGTGCCCTGCCGTTTGGCCATACAGCAGCTTACGACCACATATGGGGTGTTTCTGCAAACTACAGAATCAGGGCAATAAATATTGAGTTTTGTTTGGCTGTTAACCCTTGCTTTGTTACTGTAAAAAATGGATTAAATTTGAAAATTTTCCCCAAAAATTAAAATTCTAAAATTATATCTCCATTTGCCATTAACACTTGTGGGAAACCTAAAGGGTTAACGATGTTTGTAAAAACAGTTTTTAATATCTTGAGGGGTGTAGTTTCTAGAATGGGATAATTTTTGGGTGGTTTCTATTATGTAAGCCTCGCAAAGTGACTTCAGACCTGAACTGGTCCCTAAAAAGTGGGTTTTTGAAAATTTCTGAAACATGTCATATTTGCTTCTAAACTTCTAAGCCTTGTAACATCCCCAAAAAATGAAATGCCATTCCCAAAATGATCGATACATGAAATAGACATATGGGGAATGTAAATCAATAACTTATTTATTCGGTATTACTATGTATTATAGAAGTAGAGAAATTGAAACTTGAAAAAGGAAAATTGAACATTTTTTAAAATTTTTTGTAAATTTGGTATTTTTTTATAAATAAAAAGGCAATTTTTCGACTCCATTTTACCACTGTCATGAAGTACAATATGTGATGAAAAAACAATCTCAGAATGGCCTGGATAAGTAAACGCGTTTTAAAGTTATCACCACATAAAGTGACACTAGTCAGATTTGCAAAAATGGCCGGGTCCTTAAGGTGAAATAAGGCTGGGTCCTTAAGGGGTTAAGACACTGGTGATGGGATGTCTGTATGCCTGCTGTTCATGTTTGATTCATTTATGTTGTTAGAGTTCTTGAACTGTATATATACTGAGTTGGTCTTTAATAAATAGTTATTGATTTTTGTTCCACCTACACTGAGTCTCGACCAGTGACTGGAGAAACTGCAGGCAAGAGATCAGCAGTTTGCAATATCTCCTGGGTAAGTAAGAATGCAGAGGCACACATACTCTTACTGAGTACCGGAGGTCCATCACAAATACCGCATCCATCACAACAGCATGGCTTCACAGAAGAAGAGTCCCGGCACTGAACAGGCCTGCCTACAGTCCACAGCTTTCACCAATAGAAAACATTTGGTGCATAATGTGGTGAAAAATCTATCAAAGAAACACAGGACTGTTAGACAGGACAGATAAAATCCTGCATTAGACAAAAATGTGACAACATTTCTCTTCCAAATCTCCAGCAATTGGTCTCCTTATGTCCCAGATGTTTATAGTTCTTATAAGAAAAGGGGATGTATCACGATGATAGATACGACCGTGTAGCAACTTTTTTGAGATTAGCACTATAGTCTTCATAGTCTCTATAGTTTCACTGCTCTTACCATAAATAATCCTCTTCTATGTTTGTGAACAAACCTTCTTTCCTCCAGACTTTCTAAAGTGAGTAACCCTAATTTTGATAATCTTTCAGGGTACTGTAGTCCATACACTCCAGTTATTACTTAAGTTGCCCTCCTCTGAACCCTCTCCAGCTCTGCTATGTCTGCCTTGTTCACAGGAGTCCAGAACTGTACACAGTACTCCATGTGTGGTCTGACTAGTGATTTGTAAAGTGAACGGACTATGTTCTCATCATGGGCATCTATGCCCCTTTTGATGCAACCCATTAGCTTATTGGCCTTGGCAGCAGCTGCCGGACACTGGTTTCTACAGCTTAGTTTGCTGTTCACTAAAATTCCTAGGTCCTTTTCCATGTCATTGTTACCCAGTGTTTTAACATTTAGTATGTTCGGGTGACTTACATTATTCCTTCCCATGTGCATAACCTTATATTTGTCAGTGTTAAATCTTATCTGCCACTTCTCTGCCCAAGCCTCCAATCTATCCAGATCCATCTGAAGCAGTATACTATCCTCTTCCGTGTCAATAACTTTACACAGTTTAGTGTCATCTGCAAATATTGATATTTTTCTGTGCAAGCCTTCTACAAGATCATTAATAAATATACTGAAGAGAATAGGGCCCAATACTGACCCCTGAGGTACTCCACTAGTGACAGTAACCCAATCTGAGTGTGTACCGTTAATAACCACCCTCTGTTTTCTGTCACTCAGCCAGTTACTTACCCACATACAGACATTTTCTCCTAGTCCAAGCATTCTCATTTTATATACTAACCTTTTATGAGTTACAGTTTCAAATGCGTTGGAGAAGTCCAGATATACAACATCCAATGATTCACCGCTGTTAAGTCTAGAACTTACCTCCTCATAGAAACTGATCAAATTAGTTTGACATGACCGATCCCTCATGAAGCCATGCTGATATCGCGTTATTTGCTTATTTTCATTGATCTACTCCATGATACCATATATATCGGCCTATAGTTTCCAGGCTCTGTTTTTGGACCCTTTTTAATATTAGCACCACATTTGTTATGTGCCAATCCTGTGGAACACTCCCTGTCATTAGAGAGTCCTTAAATATCAGAAATAAGGGTCTGGCTATGACACCACTTAATTATCTTAGGATACGGGGGTGTATGCCATCTGGTCCTGGCGATTTGTCTATTTTAATCTTTTTAAGACGCAGCTGACAGCTGTACTTCTTCCTGGGTGAGACAGGGCACTTTTAATGGGGAATTTACTTTTACAGTCTGCATTTCATCTGACAGTTCATTTTCCTTAGTGAATGCAGTGGTGCAGTAGTATATCTTACTTTTACTGGGATAAGATAGGCTTAGCGCTTTCTCCTCTTTTGGAAATAATTGCTTATTTAAATATCTTTTCCAGAAACCCAAAAGTATGCAAATTAACTTTCCTTTATGAAAAAGCATCAGATTTTCCTAGTGATAGCCTTGAACTGTTCAATCAATGGTCTTTCATAAAGGAAAATTAATTTGCATGCTTTTGGGTTTCTGGAACAGATATTCAAATTAAATTCTCTTCCAAATAGAAACACTGACACTGGGTTCAGACCTGAGCGTTTTGAAGCCTAGCGTTTTTGGTGCGTTCAAGACTGGCGTGTAGGCGCGTTTTTTTCAAGCGTTTTGGTAAATAGTGTAGGCGCGTTTGACGCGCGTTTCTGTGATTGACTGCATAGTTGGCCAATGACCAAACAGCCCTCCCTATATAGTTTGGCCAATCTGAGGTGTGAATTGTGAAAAACGCGCGTCCATAGGCGCGTTTTACGCAGCACAAACGCCCGAACAACACGCCTATCGCGTTTCCCATTGAAGTCTATTAGCACCAAGCGCTCGAAAAAGCCCGACTAACGCGAACAAACTTGCCTATGCGTCCGACGTTTATAGGCGCCTATGAACGCGCATAAAAACGCGCAAGTGTGAACCACCCTCATTGGAATGCATGGTTCCTTTACTGTTGTGCGTTTTTATGTGCGTTCAAAAGCGGCGTTTTACGCGAAAGTGTGAACTGAGGGTAAGAGTATATGATGCTATTTTGAATATATTTTTCTCTATTGAGAAAGAGCTTTCCAAGACCCCCACAAAGGCCACTCAGATAACCAGGGTAATTTGTTTGAGACACACATAAAAAAGAGCATCACCAAGATCCTGATGAGAACGACCATGAAAAAAAGGCCAGACAGCTAACCATTTTTCTCTTGAGTTTTCTTATCCTTTTGGAAGGGGAATTGACTAGCAGATCCAATTCAGAGAACTGTAATATGGGGACATATTACATTACATAGCCTTGTCCTTTTAGAAGGAGAACTGGCTTGCATGTCTCTTTTTCAATGGAGTACTATCTCTCTCAAAATGAATTTCAAGAAATTCCCTCATTTCTAGACTATACCTTACCACCCATCAGTCTTTTATCCGGCAGTATTCTAATATATTTTTGCACATTATGATAATACCAGAAGAATTTATGTGTTATATATTCTTATTGTATCAATGATATTAAAGCAGATTTATTTGTACTTTAGTAGTGGGGCTGTGTAGTGGTGTGTGTCAACTTGACACATATTGGTGGCAAATTTACTAATCCTATGATTTAGACAGTGGAAAGATGCATCCGATTTATTACAGTATTGCACACTGTTCTGCCCTGCTGAGTTAGAGAATCATTACAGATCACGTCTGCCTCAGTCTTTGTATTTCTCAAGTGTTTAATGTGGTTATAGCACCATCTAGCGGTATTAAGTTGCATTACACTTTGTTTTTCCTGTTACAAAGACTACTGCATTGTGGGTGGTGCACTGCATTGTGGGAGTTCAAAGCATCCTGGGAAAGAGAAGTCTCCAGTCTCCAGGACACATCAGCAGAGCTGTCCTTTTGCATATCTCCTTCTTAAACTTCACCATCCTTGTAAAAACACATCTGGTGAGAGCTCTATGTTTGTTTCAGGGATATTGTGTGTTGCAGAGCTGTTCAGCTAGTTGTAACTGTTACTCAGGGAATTGTTACTACTGTTAGATAGGCATGTAATCTCATGTATTACTCTCCATTTTACCATGTGTTTTCACTGTCAATGCAAATGTTATAATATATGTTATCTATGCTTAAAACTTATACATGTTATTTGTATTCTTATAGTTTTCCAAAAGAATCCTCGTTTACCAATTAACAAGTTAGACAACAAAGAACAGTCCTCTTATTTGGAAGACAGGAATGGTTTATGCTAAATGTCGGACTGCACACTGTGTGAACGGGTATGAAGACAGAACACACACAGATATGATAAATTTGCTGTACCTTACTAGAAGTTAGATACTTCACATGACCTAAAGGCGGACCTCATTTTTGTCAAAATTTTATGTCAAAATTTTTGTGTATGGTATATCATATTAAAACCCATTTCCCTGTAAGACACTCTTGTTGTCTGAGGCAAAAATAAAAAAAATGTCTACAACATATATTAAATGTGATACAAGGCACAAACAGCTGTGTTATATTGCAAATTGAGCCAGAATTGTTCTCTGGGTTGCATTTCTTGCTGCCCTGGGGGCATCGGAAACTGCCACCAAAATCAGCTATTCTGCATCATATGGGAACTGTCTGGTAGCAAGGTAGGCACACAGATTATCTCGTTCTTCATCCTCCCCCCTTTACATTTCTTCTAGTCTTGTTTAGGTCATTCCCATAGACACATAATGCCAAAAACAATTATATAATATGGCCATGCAACAAATAAAATACAAAATTTTGAAGTGGTCATTTGTAGAAAAAATGGGTCAGGCAATGGTGTGTCAGAATATGTGGGCATGTTTTTTGTTAGATACACGGATGTCAGAGATTAGATCTCATTGGCTGGTGCTGAAAGTGTAATTTTCTATATACAAGAAAGATCAATTGTACCTGACTCAACTTTAGAGTACACAATATAGAGGAGCACATATAAAGCAAAACAAGTAAATGTTAATAAAATACTATGTTAGATTTGATTTTTACTAGGGGTAAAAATATAATACATTCTCAACAGCACATCAATACGAAAATGAAAAGACTGAACAGCGGGTCAATAGTGCTCAGTATGCAGGATCAATTATTGTAATCTTACTGGCCTCACAAACAATTGGAACATCTTTGCTTATGGAACTCATCTGATACAGGGGGATATTAACAAGCAATGCCCTAGTGTTATCTTACAGCATAGTCTGTTTTGTTCTGATAGTTTCTATGATATTTTATTGCTACTGACAAATATCAGATATCTTCCTAAAATAAATGTAAAAGGAGGCTACGTGTCCCCTACTTATTATAGACTGCCTTAAATCATTAGTCATAATAAGCTGTAGCAGTGAGGACATAGCACTTGGCATGATTTGCAGTAATGTCAGTGAGCATCAGCAGGGGATCTAATATATATAGTTGTCTATACATAGGGAAAGAAGCAATTAAAATATCAAGTCAACAGCTTGTAATGTATTATTCCTATCACTTCTCTGGTAGTAAGATGTTACATTGCCATATGCTTGTTTAATTTAAGAGTCATTACTTTGAAAACAAATCAAGACAAAGATTAAAACATTAATAAAAAACCAAAAAATGTATATTATATCCACATTTTCTTTTGAAGTAAGTGCAACCCTCTGACTATTCCCAATTCCCTGTTGCAATTCATGTTTTAGTAGAATCTGAATGCACTGAGATATATACGGGTAATGGTACAAATGTTTAGTTTAAATAAAGGTAAATAAGAGATAATACAATTATATTATCCTCTAAATGCAAATTTACACTGTCCCAATGAGAATAGGATTGTTGGAAATTAAGTATTCCTTCCCAACATATGCCTGCTCATAAATGGAGGTAAAACACTGTATTCACATGCAGCGATCTCCTCCACAGAATAAGGACGAGCTAAGGCTACTGCCATCGCTCATCCTCATACAAATTCAATTTTGTTTTCAGGCTGTGTCCACACCTTAGATCATTTCACCCAATTAACAAACTTTTTACTCGTTCATCGGGTGATCTGCCGCACCGTTACACGGGTAGATTATCAGGAATGAACATTCATAAGAACATCTAAATGCAGCTTTTGTCTTCATGTAGCACACAGCTTGCAGAGATTTAAAGAACCACTGACATCTGACAAGCTGCTTAAAATAAGGGTATTTAACAGATACATATAACAGGTTGGAACAGCATGCCCTGAGCTGCTTCTGTACGGTGCCCAAATATGTGTTTTTTTGGGGGTCTGTATTCTGTAACCATAATGTAATCTTAGTGACCACCTATATGCCTTTTTATGGCGGTGATAAAGGGGTCTTAGGCTGGGCTGCTGCCTCTTCGCGGTCCGGTCTAAGTGCTGCGCGGGGGCCCTGTTCAGCAGAGAGCGGAGGCTCAGCTCTCACATGAGAGCCAGGCTCCTGTTCTAACAGCCCAGACCAGGAGTGCTAATCTAGGCTGTTTAGCCTTCCGAAAGGACTCCCTCTGTCTCTCATTGGTACCCCGCAAGTAAGATTGCGGGGTGCTGATGTGTGAATAGATTGGCTGGGAACTGGTGTAGGCCCCAAGCCTGCCTTGAGTGTTTCCCAATGATTGATGTTATAGTCCCCTTGTCGTACTATTAAGTGGTTAAAAAAAGTTAATTTTTTTTTTACCTTTTATTAAATAACTGGTCTTTGTGAAACAAGATTAACTGGATGGAGAGATGTCTTTTTTCAGCCTTACAAACTATGTTACTATGTAAAAAAATAAAATCCCCAAAAAAATACACTTTTTCTTTTGAAAATACACTTTTCAATGAAAAAAATGCAAAAATAAATTCTCCCCCACATGTTTGGTATCGCCATATCCGTAACGACCTGCCCTACACAAAAATCAGAATTGCTTATTTATTCTTAGTCGCCACCAAAAAAACTTAATAACAAGTGCTAAAAAAGTGTAATTTTCCCCAAAATGATACCAATCAAAACTACAAGTCATCTCGAAAAATCAAGAACCCACACAACTCCATATAAAGGCCATTACAGTTTATTGTCTGAAAAGCCAATGAGAGAGAAAAGACTATGGTGTTGAAGAGAATGGAGAAGGTAGAGCAACACATATTACTTAACTCTAGTGATGATCGAGCACCAAAGTATTCGGCAAGAACACATTGCTATATTCGTGTGCTCGACCGAGCACCTGAGTATAATGGAAGTTAATGGGTGACAAGTTGACAATTAGACACCCCCTGCTCGGAAGAGGGGAGGGTGCCTGGTCCATTGGAAAAGGTCTGAAAGTGACAAACACCACCCAAATGAATCAGGAACAGCAGGGGGATGATGTCTGAATGCATCTTGGACTCCCAGGTCGCTGCTGGGAACCATGTTGTCCGAGTTGTACCCCACTTTTACAGACTGACAAAAATACGCACAACCCCCCCCCAAAAAAACAAAAAAAACAAAACAAAATTTCACTGGAAAAATTGTTAGGAAACATTCTTTCTTTTATATTCAAATGCATATAAGGTGCAAGTGCTGCAAAAAAGAAAGTACAAGCAAGAGGCACTCCGAAACAGTCTGTATATCACATAGAGGAGGGCCTTATTCACATTGTGGTACAATTTTTCAGGTAGTGGGACTCCTACACTCATAAAGCCTATGCACTAAGTGAAAGGGCTGCCAAAAGTTACAAGGAACCGGCACTGCGATACACCATTTGTTACACATAAAGGAGGGCATCATACACACCCTTGAAAAATTACCCCTGTAAAATATTATACGTGAGGGCCTGCTGCTGAGCTGACCCTGTATAATAATGTAGTTGAGGGCCTGCAGGTGAGCCGACCCGCTAAAATATTGTAGGTAAAGGCCTGCAGGTGAGCTGACCCTCTAAAATATTGTAGGTGAGGGCCTGTAGATGATCTGACCCACTCAAATATTGTAGGTGAGGGCCTGCAAGTGAGCTGACCCTCCCCGAAGAGGGACATGAGGCGATCTTGTGCACTGATTTGCAAAATCTTCAGCATCCACAGTCAGAAGAAAATGACGGTGGGGAATGGCAATAAGTGTTTCATGAGGTGGATGATGCGGATGAGACACAGTTGTCAATAAGTGAGGGTCTTGTTAGGTCAACAACACAAGTCAGGAGGATGACCCGAGTGAGGAAGTGGAAGACATCACTGACCCAACCTGGGAAAGTGGCAATCCAAACGAGGACAGCAGTACAGAGGGGGAGGGATCCACAGCACTGCAACAGGCTAGAGGAGGCTGTGGGATGGCAAAAGGGAGAAGGTGAGCCACACCAAATAGGCCTGCCTACAGATTTGCAATACAGACTTTTTTTTTTGTGTAGTACAGTATTGGTTACAGAATACCACAGAATATGGACACTTCATTAGGCCCAGATTGTTGGAATTTGCAATACAGACACATTTTTCGGATGCAGAACATTATAAGTCACAGAAACCCACAGAATATGGACACTATATTAGGCCCAGATTATTGGAATTTGCAATACAGACATTTTTTTTGGGTGTAGTACAGTATTGGTTACAGAACACCACAGAATATAGACACTACATTATGCCCAGATTGTTGGAATTTGCAATACAGACACATTTTTCGGATGCAGGACAGTATATGTCACAGAAACCCACAGGATATGGACACTGTATTAGGCCCAGATTATTGGAATTTGCAATACAGACATTTTTTTTGGTGTAGTACAGTATTCGTTGCAGAACACCCCAGAATGTGGACACTATATTAGGCCGAGATTGTTGGAATTTGCAATACAGACACATTTTTCAGATGCAAGACAATATATCACAGAAACGCGCAGAATATGGACACTATATTAGGCTCAGATTATTGGAATTTTCTATACTGACACTGTTTTCTGTTGTAGTACAGTATTGGTTACAGAGCACCACAGATTATGGACACTGCCATATTCACCATGAGCTTGCCCAGATTATTGGAATTTGTAATACAGACACTGTTTGCAGATGTGGTTCAGTATTTTTTACACAAAGCCACACACTATGGACACTAGATGTGACCTAGATTATTAAAGACACGTGAGATTACAAACCAGATCTTCAAGCAAGATGGAGGCGGCCATCCCCTCACAAGCAAATGGAGGTGGTAAGTAATTTTTTTCTGTTAATTTTACATTGTTTTTACTCTCAGATGCTGCGATCGTGTATGAACGTGGCCTCTGAGGGGTGCAATGATTGGAAGCGGTGCTATCATAGATCCCTGTCATTGCACTCGCCACTTACAAAAAATATGCGAAGCAGCCGAATCAAAGTTTCCAAAACTTTGCTTATCTCTATCCAATATCTTTCCTGTGATGTAGTCAATCACTTCTCCATATACAAATGCTTCTCCCAAATCTCCGCTCTAAACTCTATAATAATCGTATGGAGATAGAACGCACAAATAGTGAAGCACTGCAGATGCAAATCATTATCCTGCAGATTTAATAATACTTACAAAATGATTGAAAGACACAAACATATCAGGAATAAAGACATCGGTATCCAGTCAATAGCCCAACCCGGGTTTCACAATTTGCTTCATCAGGGGTGTAAATCTGCAGGATAGCGATTCTACACAGGAGAAAGGCGATCCGGTCCACAAAAGGCAGAAAGCACATGGCCTGTATGCGTGTTCTGTGTATCCGCAATTTTTAGACCGTAAAAACGGATACTGTATTGAGAGTGAGCCCTTAGAGGTACTGTCACCTCTCCTGGCATGTCTGTTATAGTAAATCCTGGTATTCCACAAAAAAATCGCCTTGTAGCCAAACCTAATTGATAACTGTTTCAGACATTCACTATATTAGGCTCAGATTATTGGAATTTTCTATACTGACACTGTTTTCTGTTGTAGTACAGTATTGGTTACAGAGCACCACAGATTATGGACACTGCCATATTCACCATGAGCTTGCCCAGATTATTGGAATTTGTAATACAGACACTGTTTGCAGATGTGGTTCAGTATTTTTTACACAAAGCCACACACTATGGACACTAGATGTGACCTAGATTATTAAAGACACAGTCTGCGGATGATGTACAGTATAAGTCACTAATAGGTAAAAAATAAAAATATCCTGCTGCTGTCAAACACACACAGTAGTCCTTAAAAGGACTTTCGGGTCTTTGAAAAGCTTTTGGTAGTAAAAATGGCAAATTTCACTCCCTGCACTATCTGTCCCTTCCAAAGCACTGTCACTGAGACTGCAGGAGGTAAATAGATTGCTGCTCTAAAACACACACACAGTAGTCCTTAAAATGACTTTTTGGTCTTGGAAAAGCTTTCTCAGAATAAAAACTGTGAAATTCGTTCCCTACTCTGTCTTTCCCTTCCTACGCTCTGCTCTCTCTGTCTATGTCTGAGCTGAACATGCGTCACCGGGTGCTATATAGCACCCGATGACGTGTTCCGGCCAGCCAATCACTGTAATGTCAGCAGTCAACATGGCTACTGGCATTACAGTGAGGGCAGTACTTACCTGCACCTTTATTGGCTTCTTAAAACCCACGAAACGTGCGGGCGGAGCCTCGAGCATTGTTCTCGAGCACATGCGGTACTCGGTCGAGTACCGCCATGTGCCGAGCATAGCAATGCTCGAACCGAACAGATATTCGGCCGAGCATGCTCGCTCATCACTACTTAGTGACCTACTCCTTAGTGACCAACACTATAGTCTTTTCTCTTCTATTGGCTTTTCAGGCAATAAACTGTAATGACCGGATGTCTCTACCAGGAACATGGAATGCCGAAGAAATGATGAGAAATGTGGCCATCATAGCCAGTGTAATTCCCTGACCAAACATGCTTGTGTGAACCTGGCCGTATAAAGCTCATGGTGAATATGGCAGCTGTATCCATGGGCGTCCATTCACTTGAGGCTAAAGGAGTGTCCATTAGGCCTCCATTGGACAAGTATACATTTTCTGCTGCATGAAATAGGGCAATGTGTTATTCCTTACATAGGTATGCAGTAAAAGTCTATATCATTGCATCCATCTGAAGCATCCTATGAAGTTATATAGAGGTTGCCTACAGAGGCAGACCATGCAAATGCTATGAGACTCAGGGGGGTAAGGCCTGAACTCCTTCTTTTCCCTACATAAATCCACCCTATTTTCCTTCAGCCACCACTAGGGGAGTGCAAAAGAGAGTGTACAGATAATTTCACAGCATTGCATTGAATGGTGATTGTATAAATTCCTATGTACTGAGCCCTAGTTATGGCTGCAGACAGACAGTTTTATATTGTAGTGAGGAGAAGCAGAGGATTTAGAGCTATATGAGAGAGATTTATTAGTGTATTTATGCCAGTTGTCTGGTGCAAATACCCTGAGAAATATGGTGCTTATAATGTTCAAAAAGGGAAACCGTGCTGCTCCTGATTATTCTATGTCTTCACAGGGTGGATACCCCATATACTCCAAGATTAGAGTTGAACGAATCAAATCCAATGAAGTGGAATTCAATCCGAATTTCAGGATAAAGTCGATTCATCGCGAAGCCGAATTTTCTCGTACTTTGTGTGAGTTAATCGATTTAACGTGAAATAGTGTAAAAAAACAAAACAATCATACTTACTGTATCTCCTCCATTTGCTCGCGACGGGCCAGCGGGCCATCTTGATTGAACATCTCAGACTAAACGCCATGTGTGGTGATGTATAACATCCCCACGCCGGCCGGAGTGACAACGTAATTTCAGGCCACGTGAGATTACAAACCAGATCTTCAAGCAAGATGGAGGCGGCCATCCCCTCACAAGCAAATGGAGGTGGTAAGTAATTTTTTTCTGTTAATTTTACATTGTTTTTACTCTCAGATGCTGCGATCGTGTATGAACGTGGCCTCTGAGGGGTGCAATGATTGGAAGCGGTGCTATCATAGATCCCTGTCATTGCACTCGCCACTTACAAAAAATATGCGAAGCAGCCGAATCAAAGTTTCCAAAACTTTGCTTATCTCTATCCAATATCTTTCCTGTGATGTAGTCAATCACTTCTCCATATACAAATGCTTCTCCCAAATCTCCGCTCTAAACTCTATAATAATCGTATGGAGATAGAACGCACAAATAGTGAAGCACTGCAGATGCAAATCATTATCCTGCAGATTTAATAATACTTACAAAATGATTGAAAGACACAAACATATCAGGAATAAAGA
Organism: Bufotes viridis; assembly: GCA_033119425.1. Lineage (NCBI taxonomy): Eukaryota > Metazoa > Chordata > Amphibia > Anura > Bufonidae > Bufotes > Bufotes viridis. Next base: position 506,127,718 of record CM065589.1, on the reverse strand, counting down.
CATCGGTATCCAGTCAATAGCCCAACCCGGGTTTCACAATTTGCTTCATCAGGGGTGTAAATCTGCAGGATAGCGATTCTACACAGGAGAAAGGCGATCCGGTCCACAAAAGGCAGAAAGCACATGGCCTGTATGCGTGTTCTGTGTATCCGCAATTTTTAGACCGTAAAAACGGATACTGTATTGAGAGTGAGCCCTTAGAGGTACTGTCACCTCTCCTGGCATGTCTGTTATAGTAAATCCTGGTATTCCACAAAAAAATCGCCTTGTAGCCAAACCTAATTGATAACTGGGTGTTACAATTCCCCTTGCCAAGAAGATGTTTCCCTAAGGCCCCATGCACACACAAGCATAAGTGTTTTACAGTCCGCAAACTGACGATCTGCAAACCACAATGCAGACGAGAATAGGACATGTTCTATCTTTTTGCAGAGCCATAGAATGGACAAGGATTGGGTCTGTATCTGATCCGCAAAAAAAACGTGGATCGGATGTGGACAAAAAATACAGTTATGTGCATGAGGGCTTAGTATTCAGTATTTTAATAACAAGGGGAATATGTGGTATGTGCTGGTTGTCAGGGTTTGCCTGCAATTGAACATGTTGAGCTGACGAAAGTAAGGTCTATTCCCCACCCTTTTGGAGCCATCTATGTAATTTAGGTAATTATATGACTCATATACAGGATGATATTCAAATCTGTTACATTCCCTTTTTTATCCTGTAAGTTCATGTCTGAAACATTGCTACATGACTAGATATTTCATCCAAACCAGTGACATCCTTTAGTGGATGTAGCTGTTTCAGAGTTCTTTCTTTTTATCAGCACAGAGAAGGGCACAGAATTTCAGCCATTAAAGTGTAAAGGCCTGTTTTCCCTCCCTTGATGTGCAAGGCCCAGTTCACACTTGACACTTTCTGTGCTCTGCCGTTTTTGCAGCCTGCTGGTGGTTGGGACTGTGTCTCATCCTGCCTTAGTAACAGCGAGATAAGACAAATCCTTTAAGAGTGTAATCTGTGGTAAAATCCACCGACAGTTTGTAGCCAAATAGATCTGGATGTGAGTTTGACAATCTACAACATTGTGGGGAAAAATTCAGTAAAACCTGTGACTTTTACATTTATATCTCTGCTTTTTCTACCTCCTGTGACAAGCTATCGTACAGGAGGAGGAGCTATCAGTGACTGACAGCATTGTGTGTATAAGTGTGTGTAACAGACCGTTACGCACACAACTCCGTTTAGGCGATATTCCCTTTTCCGGATAGACCAGCAGCTACTGCAATCACCAACTTCCCGAACTGCAAACCACACGAATTCACCAACTTCCGAACAAGAGACACACGAACCCTGGAAGCAGCCGAACAGGAAAAGCAATATGAACAGCTTACACTCCTGGCAATCAGCATACCGTCAAATCCCCCCCAATAACGAGACGACACTTCGTTTTGAGGGTCAAGCAGGAACTCTAACTTTTATTGAGGGCTACCTGCCCGGTATTTATCCAGGTCTCCCACCTGGTGGACACTCCCTAGGGGACCAGAAGGAAGACTACGACACGGGATACAGCAGCCAATCACACACAATGGGACAATACAGACAACCACACCCAGCATATCCCTCCCTCTGCCTGTGATACAATCCCCTACATGGGTAATGTAATCATCACAGGCAGGCGAATACACAATGTCTTCTGTCCTGGAGACAATTGAGGAGTCATTCAATTATCTCTCAGGACAAAGGGAAATCGCCAATACACATGTGGGGACAATAGGACAGACATCACTATTCAATACACAATGTCCCACCCTTTACAGTACACAGACATGTAACATATCCCCAGATGGCTTGGATCTGAGCGCTCAATATATCCAGGGATAGAGGCAGACTCCATTGAGCACATGATTGCAAAAGGACATAAAATTACACTATGTTACAATTACTACATAAAACATATACATGCAACATATCCCCAGATAGCTTAGGTCTGAGCGCACATTATTGAATGGCGCTCAGACCACATGTCCAGTTCAATTGCCATGGAGCTAAAGTCTTTCCCATAGTCTTTCATTATACGAATGGGCTCCATAGCAGAGCTATCTGGGGCATCACCGCTCAAACAGGACAAGCATACATGGGGCCATAGTCGCAGGGCAGGAGGCGAGCAAGCAGTCCCTTCCAGGAAACTGGGGCAGACTCTGGTACAGGGTCCAGTTCGCTACATTTCTCCCCTTTACCAAAGAGACTAACAGGGTATCTGACCTCCTGCCGGTCAGTGCCCTGGTTAGTCCAGCAACCCACCCACGAAGCACAAACAGCAGTACAGCCCACCCACAATAAATGGTTACTACACCTGGATAAAGTAGCAACTTGTCCATGTCCAGGTGCCTCACTACGGCTGTGCGGGGGACTGGTAGACTGCCTAGGTGGGTTGCTGAGTGGGCAGAGACCGGCGGTACTCTGCCCTGGGGCCAGCGCTACCACGGAAGTAGCCTGGTGGGAGCCTGGTTGTGGGGGAGGAGACCGACTGTCTCCCCTCTGGATAAACCGCTCTGTGGCTGGTGGACAGGACCGACCATCCTTGCCCCTTGTGCTGCAAGTGCAGAGACCACGGTCCCATCTGCACCGTTGGGGGCGTAACATCTCCCCTTGGTGGGTTAGGCTGCCGCTGGAGAGAGGTGTAACAAGCCCTCTCTCTGAACTGTAGACTGCCGCTGGGAGAGCGGGTAGCAGGCTCCTCTCCTGACCCTCTCTCTGCTGGTGGAGGGGGACCAACTGTCTCCCCTTTCAATATCTTGTCCTGCTGCTGGGGTACACACTGCAGCTAGGGAGGAAGGATGACACCTTTAGCTCCCTGGGGTACACACTGTCGCTGGGGAGGAAGGGAAACACCTTCAGCTCCCGGGGTAGACACTGCCGCTGGGGAGGAAGGATGACACCTTCAGCTCCCGGGGTAGACACTGCCGCTGGGGAGGAAGGACGGCACCTTCAGCTCCCTGGGGTACACACAGCCGCTGGGGAGGGAGGACGGCACCTTCAGCTCCCTGGGATACACCCTGCCACTGGGGAGGAAGGACGACACCTTCAGCTCCCTGGGGTACACACTGCCGCGGGGGAGGAAGGACAGCACCTTCAGCTCCCTGGGGTACACACTGCCGCTGGGGAGGAAGGACGACACCTTCAGCTCCCTGGGGTACACACTGCCGCTGTGGAGGAAGGACGGCACCTTCAGCTCCCGGGGGTGCACACGGCCGCTGGGGAGGAAGGATGACACCTTCAGCTCCCTGGGGTACACACTGCCGCTGGGGAGGAAGGACGGCACCTTCAGCTCCCTGGGGTACACACAGGGTGGATACCCCATATACTCCAAGATTAGAGTTGAACGAATCAAATCCAATGAAGTGGTCCCATCTGCACCGTTGGGGGGCGTAACATCTCCCCTTGGTGGGTTAGGCTGCCGCTGGAGAGAGGGTGTAACAAGCCCCTCTCTCTGAACTGTAGACTGCCGCTGGGGAGAGCGGGTAGCAGGCTCCTCTCCCTGACCCTCTCTCTGCTGGTGGAGGGGGGGACCAACTGTCTCCCCTTTCAATATCTTGTCCTGCTGCTGGGGTACACACTGCAGCTAGGGAGGAAGGATGACACCTTTAGCTCCCTGGGGTACACACTGTCGCTGGGGAGGAAGGGAAACACCTTCAGCTCCCGGGGGTAGACACTGCCGCTGGGGAGGAAGGATGACACCTTCAGCTCCCGGGGTAGACACTGCCGCTGGGGAGGAAGGACGGCACCTTCAGCTCCCTGGGGTACACACAGCCGCTGGGGAGGGAGGACGGCACCTTCAGCTCCCTGGGATACACCTGCCACTGGGGAGGAAGGACGACACCTTCAGCTCCCTGGGGTACACACTGCCGCGGGGAGGAAGGACAGCACCTTCAGCTCCCTGGGGTACACACTGCCGCTGGGGAGGAAGGACGACACCTTCAGCTCCCTGGGGTACACACTGCCGCTGTGGAGGAAGGACGGCACCTTCAGCTCCCGGGGTGCACACGGCCGCTGGGGAGGAAGGATGACACCTTCAGCTCCCTGGGGTACACACTGCCGCTGGGGAGGAAGGACGGCACCTTCAGCTCCCTGGGGTACACACTGCCGCTGGGGAGGAAGGACGACACCTTCAGCTCCCTGGGGTACACACTGCCGCTGTGGAGGAAGGACGGCACCTTCAGCTCCCGGGGTACACACGGCTGCTGGGGAGGAAGGATGACACCTTCAGCTCCCTGGGGCACACACTGCCGCTGGGGAGGAAGGACGGCACCTTCAGCTCCCTGGGATACACACAGCTGCTGGGGAGGGAGGACGACACCTTCAGCTCCCTGGGGTACACACTGCCGCTGGGAGGAAGGCCGGCACCTTCAGCTCCCGGGGTACACACGGCCGCTGGGGAGGAAGGATGACACCTTCAGCTCCCTGGGGTACACACTGCCGCTGGGGAGGAAGGACGGCACCTTCAGCTCCCTGGGATACACACAGCCGCTGGGGAGGGAGGACGACACCTTCAGCTCCCTGGGGTACACACTGCCGCTGGGGAGGAAGGCCGGCACCTTCAGCTCCCTGGGGTACACACTGCCGCTGGGGAGGAAGGACGGCACCTTCAGCTCTCCGGAACGCACTCAGCCGCTGGGGAGGGCGGACGATACCATCTGCCATGAACTGCAGGTACTCTGCTGTTATCCTCCTCACGAACTGCACAGATTTCTCCGGGGTTGGGTCCGAAGAAAATCAGCCGTGATCTCAGCTCTCTGTCAAATTCCTCCTGCGTGTAGCTGGGTGCCATGCTTGTTCTCCTGAAGTTCTTTCTTTGTAGATAGGGCGCTGTACGGGTACTGGCGTTGCCCTCACTTTGTAATCCAAGGAATGGTGTTGCCCTGTAGATGTCCTTCTGGGCTGTGGAAATGATCCCGCTGTTTGCCACCAAATGTAACGGACCGTTACGCACACAACTCCGTTTAGGCGATATTCCCTTTTCCGGATAGACCAGCAGCTACTGCAATCACCAACTTCCCGAACTGCAAACCACACGACTCACCAACTTCCGAACAAGAGACACACGAACCCTGGAAGCAGCCGAACAGGAAAAGCAATATGAACAGCTTACACTCCTGGCAATCAGCATACAGTCAAATCCCCCAATAACGAGACGACACTTCGTTTTGAGGGTCAAGCAGGAACTCTAACTTTTATTGAGGGCTACCTGCCCGGTATTTATCCAGGTCTCCCACCTGGTGGACACTCCCTAGGGGACCAGAAGGAAGACTACGACACGGGATACAGCAGCCAATCACACACAATGGGACAATACAGACAACCACACCCAGCATATCCTCCCCTCTGCCTGTGATACAATCCCCTACATGGGTAATGTAATCATCACAGGCAGGCGAATACACATGTCTTCTGTCCTGAGACAATTGAGGAGTCATTCAATTATCTCTCAGGACAAAGGGAAATCGCCAATACACATGTGGGGACAATAGGACAGACATCACTATTCAATACACAATGTCCCACCCTTTACAGTACACAGACATGTAACATATCCCCAGATGGCTTGGATCTGAGCGCTCAATATATCCAGGGATAGAGGCAGACTCCATTGAGCACATGATTGCAAAAGGACATAAAATTACACTATGTTACAATTACTACATAAAACATATACATGCAACATATCCCCAGATAGCTTAGGTCTGAGCGCACATTATTGAATGGCGCTCAGACCACACATGTCCAGTTCAATTGCCATGGAGCTAAAGTCTTTCCCATAGTCTTTCATTATACGAATGGGCTCCATAGCAGAGCTATCTGGGGCATCACCGCTCAAACAGGACAAGCATACATGGGGCCATAGTCGCTGGGCAGGAGGCGAGCAAGCAGTCCCTTCCAGGAAACTGGGGCAGACTCTGGTACAGGGTCCAGTTCGCTACAGTGTGCATACAGAGATAGCTGTCAGTCACTGGCAAAACCTCCCTCCCGTACCGATGGTTATTCACAGGGCTGCAGATGTAAAAGTAAAAATTACATGTTTTACTGAATCTTTTCCGACAAAAATATATATCAATCTACTCAGCTCCACCAGCTCTATAACACAGTGCTTTCAGAGTGCATTGCATTTTTGGTGACAGGTTATCTATCTATCTATCTATCTATCTATCTATCTATCTATCTATCATCAGTTTTATATCCACCAAGTGTGAACACAATCTTTTTTTGTGTGTGTTGTTTGCATATACACATTTAGGAAATTGTAAGGTAGTGGCTTTAAAATAATGCAAATTATGGTATATGCCATGATATTTACACCATAATTTTTGACTTTTGACTTCTCTCACAAATTTTAAAATGTGACAAAAAGAGTGGGCAGGGCTTAGCTGGAGGGGTGTGATCATCATATTTACAATAATTTACACCAGAAACTGCAGTAAATACTGTATTTTCTGGCGTATAAGACTACTTTTTAACACATGAAAATCTTCTCAAAAGTCGGGGGTCGTCCTATGTAATAGGGGTACAGATGTGTGGGAGGATTAAAGAGGGGGGCGTCCGTTATTTGGGAAAGTGGTACGGTAAGGGAACATGTTATTTAACTGTTATTGTTGAATTGTTATAAAAATGTGAATTGTCATGTCTCTTGATCCCTGCAAGCCAGGAGGGGTGTAGTGAGAGAGTTGGCCACTAGAGGGACCCCTAGGATAAGAATAAAAGGCTTAGTGAGGGGAGGAGGAGTTCAGTTGTCAGTTGGCAGTTGGCAGTTGGCAGTGGAGTGAAAAATGTAGTTGCAGGACAGTTCAGGCCCCTGTGCCTGTTAAGGACAGGGGAACCTGAGCCTATGGCCTAAAAAGGGTGTGTAGTGTGAGAAAACAGCGGAAGGGTCTTGCCCGTAAGTGTGTGCCGGGGAAAGGAGTACGTCAGTGCCTAGGGCCAGGAGGTATATTACCATTAGGCCGGGCTGAGAGACTGAGAAACAGACCAGGGAAAGAGGGAATCACTGGATACCAGCCGGACGGGGCTGAGGATACAGAGAGAGAGAGAGCAGAGCCTTTGTGAGGAGAAACGCGGGAAGTGTGCAGGGATCAGGAGACATATTGTCCATGTGCTGCATTGAAGGCCCGTTGGTGTACTATGTACTGAAAAGGTCTGCTGTGATGAATAAAAGTGATTGTTCCCTGGTCAAGCGTGTGGCCGGCAGAGGAATCCGCTTGATGTTGAGAAATGTTTGCAACCCTGAAGTAAAAGACATTGACAATTCAACTGATCCGCCTGGTCTTCAATTATTCCCACTAGCAGGGGAGTTCTACAGCTGCTAAACACTGTGACACCATCTTTTACGGAGGACGGAAGGGATCCATAAGTATATTGAAAGCATACCTCTCAGGTGGGTGACGCACTGCACCACAACACCCAGCATGCCCTGGTCACCCCTGAACCCCGAGGTAGCTTACACCTATACGCCGGTATACTGCGTGCTGAAACTTAAGAGGAACTTTCACTGGTCCAACGATTGTTAGATAATGATATGTATGTGTAGAGCGGCGCCCAGGGATCTCCCTGCACTTACCCTCAGTTCACACTTGCGCGTTTTACAGCGCGTTCGAAAGCGCTGTAAAACGCTCAATAGGAGAAAACTCATGTTTCCCTATGGGCATGGTTCTTACCTGAGCGTTTTACAGTGCGTTTGAACGCACTGTAAAACGCCCTACGCTCAAAGAAGTTCTTGGGGCGTTTTGTCGCGCGTTTGCACCAATAGACTTTAATGGGAACGTGCGTAAAACGCGCGTTTAACACCCGTTAAAGTGTAGATATGCCTTTTTCAATTGGTCTCCAGACTCACGAACGCGCGTATGACACGCGTTTCCTATTTGTAAAAACGCGCTGTAATATGCGCAACAGAAACGCGCGTTTTACGCGCGCATCAGATACGCGCAAGTCTGAACCCAGCCTTACTATTATCTCTGGGCGCCGCTCTACACATACGGTATATATCATTATCTAACAATTGTTAGACCAGTGAAAGGTCCTCTTTACTTCCAAGCTGGACTGGAGAAGCTGTCCTTCTCCAGCTTCAGGGACAGGCGCCCTCTAGCTGAGCCACCGTGCGCTGCATCCCAGCCAGTCGCTCCTGATGCAGCCCCCTCTCCCTGCTCTCAGTGGTTTTCTCATGCTCGGATCGTGTGCGTTGGAAGAGGGGTAGTCTTATACAGCGAGTATAGCCCAAACCCCATATTTTAACATGAAAAGTAGGGGGTCGTTTTATATGCCCAGTCATCTTATATGCTGGAAAATACTGCAATTGTTCAAATCTACACTAGTTGATAGCTGCATGCCAATTTGCATTTTTTGGGATGCATGGCACTTATTAAGAGGCCTGGCATGTAACACAAGTCTCGGTGTATCTGCCTTATTGTGTATATGCTGACATCAACAAATTGGTGTTTTCTGCGCTTTAATACACATTCAAAACGTCAATTTTTGACGTCAATGTAAAAATCTTTACCACATGCATATATTAGAGGGGGTTTTTAAGCAGCTGATTTGAAAAAATGCTTGAGAAATAATTTAAAGGGGTTATCCAACCCCTAAAATACTCCCCATATGCACAGGCCCCTCACACACAATGTACTTAGCTTGTTCCCCAGCACCCGCATCGGTTATGAAGCCCGCATGGCCAGCGCATCATCTCCCCGTTGTGTGGATGAAAACAACTGGCTTTGAGGGCGGGGAGCTTCCAGCCTATGGTAGGCGGTGACGGGGAAGAGCCTCTCTAGCATCACGGGTAACCCCTTTAATAGTAGATTTCCATAGAAGTCAATTGAAAAGGGGTGAAATACAGTGATGAGTAGGATGTGTATACAGCCACCACCAAAAAAGGTATACTTTCATTGTATCCCTGTGGCTGATCTGCCATAAATTTTTCTGCTGCAGATTTTGCCATGTGAGATTAAATGTTTATGCTCATTTCCTTGCATGACTATCACATAAATGAAAACATCCTGTAATAATATCATTAGACACTAAGGCAAACTTCCCTAAAAACAGCTGTCCCCCCCCCCCCAAATGATGATAAAATTGCTTCCTCTCACACATACTGGTCATAAATAATGTAAAGGAACTCTGCATTGGAAGAAAACAGCACTGGATAAAGAAGTTCACCTGCCTCAACACTAATGTATAATGGATTAAATAAATTATAAAATAATAAAATATTAATCTGGAATTCATTTTTTTCAAATGCTACCTTTCAAGAAAATATTTTTCCCATTGACTTGGAGATGCTTTTCTCATTCTGTGACAAATCGCTGAAAGCTATGAATTAATCCTTCTTGTGTCACAGAGGCCAACAAATCATTGCCTCGCTTTTCGGGATGGGCTTTAATAATAAAAGTGAGTTGAATCTTTCTTATTTTCAAGCATTTTTACTGATTGCTTTTCTGCGTTTAGAGAAACATTGGAATGTAATGTGCCTGTAGCAATATGTTCCTACAAACCATGTCCTTTTAAATGTCATATAGATAGATAAATGGATAGATCAGATAGACAGATAATGGATAGATAGCTAGACCGATAGATAGATAAATAGATAGATAGATAGACAGATTAGATAGCTAATGGATATATAGATTAGATAGATAGGTTAATAGATTAAATAGATAGATAAACATATGGATAGATTAGATAGATTAATAGATTAGATAGATAGATAGATAGATAGATAAATAATCAGGCTGGAATGGTCCTTTAAGCTCTCTATTTGCTGAAAACACAATACACCTTTAAGGTCTCTGTGAAGCAAAGTCAATCTCTTGCATTTTTTATTCTTTTCCATACTTTCCATACTAAAAAAATAAGCAAAACACTATTACTATTTGTGTTTAATTCGTGCTTCATTTTCTATTGTAAAGTTCAATTTCATACATGAATATGGAAATCCAATTAAAAAGTTGATATTTCATTGACTTCAAAGAACCTAAACAGAAAATTAACGATCAAATGAATTTATTTTGTACTGAAATACCGCAGTATTACAATTAAACTATAATCTCAAACTAGGGCTTATTTTAGGTACAAATCTATAAACAACAAAATCCTGCAATTATGTCAGGAAAATAGCTTTCTGAGATTATTTTAAAAAAAATATTTAAGTCTATAATAAATCTGTACACATCAATTTCATATGACCATTGTCTCCATTAATACGTGTCTGCAGTGAAAAAATAAAATCTTCCTACTGCTCTTAGATCCTCATGCACACAACCTTTGTGAAGCTTTTACATTCAAAGATCGGTCTTCTGTGCGGCAGATCTCTCCTGATTCTCTAATAGGAAGTTATCGTTATGTTACAGAGAGATTACTCACTAGTCACTGTCTGTACAAGCCTGCTAGATCACATTACTTGTGTCACCCCTCTTCCTCCCACTCTGTTAGACAATTCCTTTGGCCATGCTCCTCTTACGGAGACAGCCTGTTTGAATCAGTGCAGATGCTGCTGTTATCCCAAGACTACATTATCAAGATTTCCCCACAGACAGGGAGATACAGTAGTTGCAATTCCCTATTTGAATAAGAGAAGTAGCATAGTTTGTAAGGGTGAAAGACATCTGTCTATCCAGTTCAGCCTGTTATCCTGCTAACACAGAGGAAGACAAAAAGCATCATGAGGTAGAAGCCAATTTTTCTCATTTTAAGGGCTCATGCACATGAACGCATTTTGTTTCTGTGTCTGTTCCATTTTTTTTGCGGACCCAATGCGGAGCTATTCATTTCAATGAGTCTGCAAAAAAAAACAACAGAATTTACTCTGTGTGCATTCCATTTCCGTATATCCGTAATTCCCTTCTGAAAAAAAAAATAGAACATATCCTATTATTGTCCGCATTACGGACAAGGATAGGACTGTTCTATTAGGGGCCAGCTTTCCCATTTTGCAAAATACATATTTATTTAATTCAATCCCGACTCCAGTCAGGCAATCAAAATAACTCAGTGGATCAAGAACCCCTCTCTGCTAACGATGACCTGTAATATTACTATACTCCAGAAATACATCCAGGCCCCTCTTGAACTTTTTTAGTGAACTCACCATCACCACCTCCTCAGGCAGATGGTTCCATAGTCTCATTGCTCTTACCGTAAAGAATCCTTTTCTATGCTTGTGTACAAACCTTCTTTCCTCCAGACGCAGAGGATTTCCCCTCCTCACAGTCACAGTCCTGGGGATAAATAGATGATGGGAGAGATCTCTGTACTGACCCCTGATATATTTATACATAGTAATTTGATCTCCCTTCAGTCTTTTTTTTCTAAACTGAATAACCCAAATTTTGATAATGTTTCTGGGTATTGTAGTCCACCCATTCCAGTTATTACTTTAGTTGCCCTCCTCTGAACCCTCTCCAGCTCTGCTATGTCTGCCTTGTTTACAGGAGCCCAGAACTGTACACAGTACTCACAGGTCTAGCTAGTGATTTATAAATGCCCTGTTTGATGCAACCCATTATCCTATTGGCCTTGCCAGCAGCTGCCTGACACTGGTTTCTACAGTTAAGTTTGTTGTCAACTAGAGCGAACACCTGTAAGTTCGGGTTTCAGCGGGTTTGGCCGAACTTCGCAAAGTTCGAGTTCGGCGCCCGAACGTGACCCAAACTTGACCCCGAACCTGAACTCCATTGAAGTCAATGGGGACCCGAACTTTGGGGCACTAAAATGGCTTTAAAAAACTCATGGAAAGGGCTAGAGGGCTGCAAAAGGCAGCAGAATGTGGGTAAGAGCGTGACAAGTGCCCTGCAAACATAATAAAAGAAAATAAATACAAATAAAAAAATTTTGAACTAGGAGGAGGTCCATATGGAGTAGGAGGTGGAGGAGGCGGTAGAGGTGGCAGTGTAGGTGGATGAGGCGGTGTAGGTGGAAGCGGCCGTGGAAGAGGAGGAGGTAGCCAACACTTTATATTTTTTTTAATTTGGGTAGACCACAAAACATTGTGGAATATATAAAATAAAACAAAGAGTAAGTGCACTTGAGTATAACAATGGCTGTGTGAGGCCGGTGTACATGTCTATTCTCCACAAGGTACGGACAAGTCCTGTGGGATCCATGCCTGGTTCATTTTAATGAACATGAGCTTGTCCACATTGGCTGTGGACAGGCGGCTGCGCTTGTCTGTGATAACGCCCCCTGCCGTGCAAAATACATGTTCAGACAATACACTGGCTGCAGGGCAGACCAGCACTTTCAAGGTGCAAAGGGCAAGCTCAGGTCATGTGCCCAATTTGGAGACCCAGAAGTTGAATGGGGTAGGCGTGTGCACACGTACTGTTCAACTATGTTGCTGAAATGCTGCCTCCTTATAAGTTCCGTATCAGCTGGTTGTGCTGGTTGTTGGCAAAGCTTTTCCACATTTCGGCCATGCTAAACCTCCCTTCTGAGGTGCTGGTGGTGCCCCAGCTGCGGTGGCGACTTCTTCCTCCTCCTCTACCTTCACTTTGTGCTTCCACTGAGCCCCCGGTGTCAGTTAGGAATACCATCAGCAGCGCGTCTACCAGCACCTCCAAGGCGTAAAGGGCAAGCTCAAGCCGCAAGCTCAAGCCATGTGCCCAATTTGGAGACTCAGAAGTTGAATGGGGCAGACCCATCAGTCAGTACATGTAGGCGTTTGCACACATACTGCTCCACCATGTTGCTGAAATTCTGCCTCCTGCTAAGACGTTCCATATCAGCTGGTGGTGCTGGTTGTTGTGGCATGGTGACAAAGCTTTTCCACATTTCGGCTTTGCTAACCCTGCCTTCTGAGGTGCTGGCGGTGCCCCAGCTGCATTGGCGACCTCTTTCTCCTCCTCTGCCTTCGCCTTGTGCATCCACTGAGCTCCCAGTGTCAGGTGGGAATGCCATCAGCAGAGCGTCTACCAGCATGCGCTTGTAGTCGCGCATCTTTCGATCACGCTCCAGTGAGGGAATTAAGGATGGCATGCTGTCTTGTAACGGGGATCCAGCAGGGTGGCCACAAGTTAGAATGTGGGCAACTTAGCAGTCATTGCGCAGGCACTGCAGCATGTAGTCGCTCATGTGTTCCAGGCTGCCCAGAGGCAAGGCCAAGCTGTCCTCTGTGGGGGGTGTATAGTCTGTGTCCTCTGTATCCCCCCAGCCACGCACAAGTGATGCCCATGAGCTGCTTTGGGTGCCACCCTTCTGTGAACGAAGTTAGTCCTCATCATCCTGCTCATCCTCCAGAACTGTGCCCTGGCTGGACAATTGTGTACCTGGCCTATGTTGGTGCAGGAACCCACCCTCTGAGCCACTTGCCAATTGACTGGCCTGATAACCGTGGAAATGATCCCTCTTCCTCCTCCTCTTCCTCCTGTGCCACGTCCTCTTCCATCATCGCCTGAAGTGCTCTTTCAAAGAGACATAGAAGTGGGATAGTAACAGTGCCACAAGGCACACAGGTCTCGCATGGAGGCCCACTCAGTGGTGGTGAAGTGGTGCTTTTCCGCAGAGCAACTCACCCATGCGTGATGCAGCTGAAACTCTACTATCACCTGTTGCTGCTCGCACAGTCTCTCCAGCATGTGCAAGGTGAAGTTTCACCTTGTGGGCACGTGGCATATGAGGCGGTAAGCGGGAAGACCGAAGTTATGCTGTAGCGCAGACAGGAGAGCAACAGCAGGGTGAGAACGCCGAAAGCGCGCACAGACGGCCCACACTTTCTGCAGCAGCTCTGACATATCGGAATAGTTTTTCAGGAATTTCTGAACCACCAAATTCAGCAGATGCGCCAGGCAAGGGATGTGTGTCAAACCGGCTAGGCCCAGAGCTGCTACGAGATTTTGCCCATTATCGCACACCACCAGGCCGGGCTTGAGGTTCAGTGGCACCAACCACTCATCGGTTTGTTGTTCCATGCCCGTCCACAGCATCTGCGTGGTGTGGGGTTTGTCCCCCAAACAGATGAGTTTCAAAACTGACTGCTGGGATTTTCCCCAGGCTGTGCTGAAGTTGGTGGTGAAGGTGTTACGCTGAGCGGATGAGGAGGTGTTAGAGGAGGAAGAGGAGTAGGAGGAGGAGGCAAGAGGAAGCAAAGAGAAATGCCCTGCATTCTTCGGCGGCCAAAGGATATGCGCCAAATAGCTATCTGCCTCAGGTCCAGCCACCACTGCATTTACCCAGTGTGCTGTTAGGGAGATATAACGTCCCTGCCCGTGCTTACTGGTCCGCGCATCGGTAGTTATGTGGACCTTGCCACAGATGGCGTTGTGCAGTGCACATCTGATTTTGTCCCCCACTTGTTTGTGCAGGTAAGAGATGGCTCGCATGGAAAAGTAGTTGCAGTTGTGAACGACGTACTGTGGGACAGCCAACGTCTCCACCAGACAGAATGACAGCATTTCAAAGGCCAGGAATTTTAAAATGCTGCCATTCAGGGCCAGGGATCGCCGGTGGGTAGGGAGGTACTTCCTCTTTCGCTCCAGTGTTTGGAAGATGGACAGCTGAATGCTGCCATGGGACATTGTGGTGCTGCTTGTTAAAGGTGATGGACGTAGTGGTGTTGCTGCCACATCCTCTGTTTGCGGGGAAGCCGGTGCCGCTGTCACTCCAGGGGTGGAGGAAGAGGCCAGGACTGCAGCAGAAGAGGGAGAAGGAGTAGCCTGAGACCTTTCTTGGTTTTGGAGGTGTTTACTCCACTGCAGCTCGTGCTTTGCACTTAGATGCATGGTCATGCAGGTTGTGCTCAGAAACATAGAAACATAGAAACATAGAATGTGTCGGCAGATAAGAACCATTTGGCCCATCTAGCCTGCCCAATATGCTGAATACTATGAATAGCCCCAGGCCCTATCTTATATGAAGGATGGCTTTATACCTATCCCATGCATGCTTAAACTCCTTCACTGTATTTGCAGCTACCACTTCTGCAGGAAGGCTATTCCATGCGTCCACTACTCTCTCAATTCTGCCTGATATTACTTTTAAACCTTTGCCCCTCTAATTTAAAACTATGTCCTCTTGTAGCAGTTTTTCTTCTTTTAAATATTCTCTCCTCTTTTACCGTGATGATTCCCTTTATGTATTTAAAAGTTTCTATCATATCCCCTCTGTCTCTTCTTACTTCCAAGCTATACATGTTAAGGTCCTTTAACCTTTCCTGGTAAGTTTTGTCCTGCAATCCATGTACTAGTTTAGTAGCTGTTCTCTGAACTCTCTCCAAAGTTTCAATATCCTTCTGCAGATATGGTCTCCAGTACTGCACACAATACTCCAAATGAGGTCTCACTAGTGCTCTGTAGAGCGGCACGAGCACCTCCCTCTTTCTACTGTTAATGCCTCTCCCTATACACCCAAGCATTCTGCTGGCATTACCTGCTGCTCTATGACATTGTCTGCCCACCTTTAGGTCGTCTGATATAATGACCCCTAAATCCCTTTCCTCAGAGGCGGTTTATAACATTTATGCCACGCTTCAGGATCTGATTGCACAGCGTGCAAACCACTTGTGTCTTGTTGTCTGCACATTGTCTGGAACTCCTTTGAGCTTGCTATGTTGTGCTTGATCCCTGGGTGCGGTGGGCAGTTGCAGGCGTACTGTCTAGGGGAAGGCCGCTCTGCTTTTGCACCCTGCTCCCTCTTTTGCTGTGCTGGTGGCTCTATGCGACCACCGCCTCTCCCTCTCCGAACTGCACAGGTCACTCGCATGACTTTGATTCCATGTGTGGTCAAGGACCTCATCGTCCTCCACATCATATTTCACCCAGTCTTCACCCCTGCCCTCCTTGTCGGTTTGCAGACTGCAGAAAGCCACAACAGTTGTTTCGTCATCAGAGACATTCTGCTGTGGTCTTCCCTTGTCCTCATTCTCAAACATAAGTGGTTGGGCATCGATGCACTCAATGTCTTCCACTTCTGGTGCAGGGCTAGGTGGATGGCCCTGAGAAACCCTGCTAGCAGAGTCCTCAATAAGCATAAGGGACTGCTGCATGACTTGGGGCTCAGGCTGCTTGGCTGATTTGCAAGGGGGTGAGGTGCTAGATAGATGCCCATGGACTGCAGGTGCCAACTCTGAGTTTTCAGGAGTGAACCGGGTGGGAGATAATGTGAAGGTACTGGAGGCACTGTCAGCCACCCAATCTACTAGCAACTGTACTTGTTCTGACCTCACTATTCATAAAGCGGCATTCGGGCCGACTAAATAACGCTGAAGGCTCTGTCATCTATGCGCACCTAAGGAAGGTGTGTCATTTGGGCTGGTAGCTGGCAAAGATCGACCACTGCCTCTTCCTGCAACAGGAGCTCCACCAAAACCAGCAGCACCACGACCAGGGCCACATCCCTTATTTGACGCTCTCCTGATTTTTTGCTGTCACCCACCGAAGTAACATACATTTTTACAATATTTAGTTCCCTGTCAGCAAAGCAGAGCAAGTTTTTTTTTCACCTGCAAAACTGGGTTAATGTCACCCACCAATGGAACAGACGATTTTTAGAGATTTAGGTCCCTGTCACCTATGCAGAGCAGGGGTTTATTCACGGCAAAGCTGGGTTAATGTTACCCAAGAATAGAACAGATGATTTTTAGAAATATAGGTCCCTGTCACCTATGCAGAGCAGGGGTTTGTATATGGCAAAAATGGTAAAATGTCACCCAAGAATGTAACAGACGATTTTTAGAAATTTAGGGCCCTGTCACCTATGCAGAACAGGGGTTTGTATACGGCAAAACTGGGTTAATGTCACCCAAGAATGTAACAGACGATTTTTGGTACTTTAGGTCCCTGTCACCTATGCAGAGTGGAGTTTTTTTCACGGCAAAACTTGGTTAATGTCACCCAAGAATGTAACAGACAATTTTTAGAAATTTAGGTCCCTGTCACCGATGCAGGGCAGGGGTTTATATACGGCAAAACTGGGTTAATGTCACCCACCAATGGAACAGATGATTTTTTAAAATTTAGGTTCCTGTCACCTATGCAGAGCAGGGTTTTTTTATATGGTGAAACTGGGTCAATGTCACCCATGTCACCCAAGAATGGAACAGACAATTTTTAGAAATTTAGGTCCCTGTTACCTATTCAGAGCAGGGGTTTGTATATGGCAAAATTGGGTTAATGTCACCCACCAATGGAACAGATGATTTTAAGAAATTTAGGTTCCTGTCACCTAAGCAGAGCAGGGTTTTTTTATACGGAAAAACTGGGTCAATGTCACCCATGTCACCCAAGAATGGAACAGACAATTTTTGGAATTTTAGGTCCCTGTCACCTATGCTGAGCAGGGGTTTGTGTACTGAAAAACTGGATTAATGTCACCCACCAATGGAACAGATGATTTTTTGTAATTTAGGTCCCTGTCACCTATGCAGAGCGGGGGCTTGTATACTGCAAAAATGGTTCAATGTCAACCACCAATTTAATAGACCAATTGTAGAAATTTATTTCCCTGTCACCTATGCAGAGCAGGGGTTGGTATACGGCAAACATTGTACAATGTCACCCAAGATTATAACAGATGATTTTTGAGAAATATAGGTCCCTGTCACCTATGCAGAGCAGGGGTTTGTATACGGCAAAAATGGTAAAATGTCCCCCAAGAATGTAACAGACGATTTTTAGAAATGTAGGTCCCTGTCACCTATGCAGAGCAGGGGTTTGTATACGGCAAAACTGGGTTAATGTCACCCAAAAATGTAACAGACGATTTTTAGAAATTTAGGTCCCTGTCACCTATGCAGAACAGAGGTTTATTCACAGCAAAACTTGGTTAATGTCACCCAAGAATGTAACAGACAATTTTTAGAAATTTAGGTCCCTGTCACCGATGCAGGGCAGGGGTTTATATACGGCAAAACTGGGTTAATTTCACCCACCAATGGAACAGATGATTTTTAGAAATTTAGGTTCCTGTCACCTAAGCAGAGCAGGGTTTTTTTATACGGCAAAACTGGGTCAATGTCACCCATGTCACCCAAGAATGGAACAGACAATTTTTTGAATTTTAGGTCCCTGTCACCTATGCAGAGCAGGGGTTTGTGTACTGAAAAAACTAGATTAATGTCACCCACCAATGGAACAGACGATTTTTAGAAATTTAGGTCCCTGTCACCTATGCAGAGCAAGGGTTTGTATGGGGCAAAACTGGGTTAATGTCACCCACCAATGGAACAGACAATTTTCAGAAATTTAGGTCCCTGTCATCTATGCAGAGCGGGGGTTGTATACTGCAAAAATGGTTCAATGTCAACCATCAATTTAATAGACCAATTGTAGAAATATATTTCCCTGTCACCTATGCAGAGCAAGGTTTTTCTGACGGCAAAAATGGGTTAATGTCACCCAACAATGTAACAGACAAATTTTTTGAAAATGATTGCCCTATTTGCTATGTAGAGCAGGGGTATAAAACAGCTAAAAATGGCTAATTTCACCCAACAATGGAACACACGAATTTTTGAAATTCATTACTATGTCTGCTATGTAGAGCAGGGGTATAAAACAGCAAAAAATGGGTTAATGTCACTCAACAATGGAACAGATGAATTTTCAAAAATTATTTCCTTGTCTGCTATGTAGAGCAGGGGTATAAAACAGTAATAAATGGGTTAATGTCACCCAACAATGGAACAGACAATTTTTGAAAATTATTGGCCTGTCTGCTTTGCAGTGTAGGCTGCAAAGGTACTTTATGGCCCAAAAAAGGTGTTTTTTTTCACACACAATGAAACAGATGGATTTAAGTTAATTTAATTCACTGTCAGAAATGCAGCGCAGGCTGCACATTTACTATCTACCACAAAAGTTATTTTTTTTCAAACAACAATATAACAGCAGTATTGAACGGTTTAATTGGACTGTCAGAAAGGCAGTGCGGGGCGCAAATGTACTATCTAGCGCAAAAAGTGTGCTTTTTTCAAACAACAATGTACCTGCAGTATTTAAAGTTTTTATTGGACTGTCAGAAATGCAGTGCAGGCTGCAAATGTACCATCTAGGACAAAAATAGGAATTTGTCAACCGACAATGTAACAGTAGTATTTACTGGTTTTCTGGTTTTATTTGTCCCCCTAGAATCTAACAGATGGATTTAATGAATAGATTTTTCCTGTCAGATATTCAGCACACGGGGAGTTTACAGAAAAAAGCGGGAATATGCCCATAAAGGATGGATCACATGCTGCACTTGGCCAATCATAGCCATGCCATTAGTAAGCATGGCTGTGATGGCTTTTAAGGGCACACTAGTTAAACTTGTTGATTGGCTGCCCTGCAGCCTTTCAACAAGCGCCAGTAAATTGCCGAACACCGATCTCGAACCTGAACTTTTACGGAAATGTTCAGGTCCGGGTCCAGATACCAAAAACCCTAAAGTTCGGTACGAACCCGAACTTTACAGTTCGGGTTCGCTCAACCCTACTGTCCACTAAAATTTCTCAGTCCTTTTCCATATCAGTGTTACCCAGTGTTTTAACATTAAGTATGTACGGTTGACATGTATTTTTCCTTCCCATGTGCACAACCTTAAATTTGTTAGTGTTAAACCTCATATGCCACTTTTCTGTCCAAGCCTCCAATATTTCCAGATCCATCTGTAGTATAGCCAATTTACCCATGACAGATGTTAGACCTACGGACCTATAGTTTCCAAGGTCTGTTTTTGACTCCTTTTTGAATATTGGCACCATTTTTGCTAAGCGCCAATCTTGTAGAACACTCTCTGTCATTATAGACTCCATAAATATCATAAATAAGGGTCTGGCTATAACATTACTAAATTCTCTTAGGATACAGGGGTGTATGCCATCTGGTGCCGGTAATTTGTCTATTTTGATCTTTTTATGATAGGCCACTATTAATGGGGAATTTACTTTTACATTCTGCATTTTATCTTTTTCCTTAGTGAATACAGTGGAGGAAAAATATTTAATAGATTAGTTTTCTACTCATTGCTCTCTACAACTCCATATTCAAGTTATCTCTGCATCATTAGCATCTGGCATGTTGGTTTAGTAACTATTAGTGTTGAGTGCGAATATTCGAATAGTGAAATTTTTTTGCGACTATCGGCAATTCGCTATTTATAATAAATATTGTGCTATAAATTCGCTATTTCCAATATTTTTTTTTTTTATTGTTATAATTTTTTCTTTCCCACTTCCCAAAAGTAGTTCTTACCTGTCCTGAGGATTCCTGGCTTCCTGGCTTCTCCAGTCAGTGCCCGTTGCCGCTTCTGCCGACTTCTGTGCTCATTTAGTGTCCCCACCACCATGGGAATGCCTCCATACTAGAATGTACTGTCGGATGTGAGAATTAAGTTGAAATCGCAATGTGATTAATATAACTTGAAGTAATCGCATTGCGATTTCAACTTAGAGCTGGGTTTCTAATGGGTCAGCTTGCTAGAATTAACAAAGTTAACAAATATGGAATATAGCATTGCTAAGTTGAAATCGCAATGCGATTACTTCAAGTTATACTTAGCACTGCTAAATTCCATATTCGTTAACTTTTTAATTCTAGCAAGCTGACCCATTAGAGACACAGCTCTAAGTTGAAATGGCAATGCGATTAATATAACATGAAGTCATCGCATTGCGATTTCAACTTAGACCTGGTTTACTATGGTCGGCTTGGTAGAATAAGCGAAGATGACGAATATGACGAATGTATTCGTCATATTCCTTAAAACGAAGATAACGAAATATTCTCCATCTTCGTTTTAGCTCCATATTCGTCAACTTCACGAATTCTAGCAATCAAATAGGAAAGTTGACTAAAGAGACAGCTATGTTTAATTCGCTAAGCGATTATATTACTTAGCTTTTTTTTTAATAAATAGAATAATTATAATAATTATCAAGAATTATAATTATTCTATTTATAAAAAAAAAAAAGCAAAGTAATATTATCGCATAGCGAATTAAAAACTTAGCTGTCTCTAGTCAACTTTACTATTTGATTGCTAGAATTAGCGAAGTTGAGAAATATGGAGCTAAAACGAAAATGGAGAATATTTCGTTATCTTCGTTTTGAGTAATATGATGAATACTTTCGTCATATTCGTCATCTTCGCTAATTCTAGATATCAAACCAATAGGAAAGTTACGTTAAGTTAAAATTGCCATACGCAATTTTTTTAATTGCATAATAATCGCGATAACTACAATAATGACGAATATTTGATTTTGACGAATATGAGACGACTATTCTAGCGAATATTCGCTAATTTCGTCGAAATCGAATATGGCACCTCCCGCTCATCACTAGTAACTATGTGCATTCCCATGTAATACCAATTCTGGAGAATATTTTCTTATTGCTCTATGTTTTATTCTCCTTTATTTTTCCTGTAAGAAGTAATAAATGAAGTCTACCAGCTGTCTGTTGAGATGTGTCTTTGCAAAGTCTGGCACTGGCAGCACTGATTAGATAGTGTCATATTGAACATGGATATCCTTCAATTGCTAACATCTATCTGGACCTTCACTGCAAATTGCTAGTAATTCATTCAGAACTTCTGGAAGGAATAGTAAAAGAAAGGTGCATCATAGAGACATAAGAAGAGATGAGCCAATCGAAGTTGACAAAGTGGAATTGGATCCAAATTTCAGGAAAAATTTGATTTGCACTGAATCTGAATTTCCTCAAGCTTTGTGGTAACAAATCCCATTTTTTCCTAAAATGGTTGCTGCAAGTGTAGACATAGAGCAAAGAATTCTGGGAACGAGGGATCACCCAAAATGCCATGCATGCAGCCAATCAGCAGCCAGCCCCTGTGATGCCACTGCCCTATAAATAGCTTCAGCCATTTTGAATTCTGCCATTTTCCAGTGTGATTAGTGCAGGGAGAGACGTCAGCAGGCGCTAGGGACAGTGCTAGGAAAGAATTTATTGAGCTGAAAAAATTATTTACAAGTTCAGGGAAAGATTAGTCAAGGTGTAGGGAAAGGATAGGGAGGCATCATCTACACAATAAAAAGAGAACAAGGTGCAATAGGAGAGTGTACAGCCTTGGTAATAGAAGCGATTCTATTACACCTTGCTGCACTAATTGGGATCCAAATTGGTGTTATACTGCTGCTTTTAGGTTGTTTGCACTATATCATATTAGCGATTGTTATATTTCTTTTTTTGGGGTGTAAAAATAGGAAAAAGAATACATCTTAATTACCGTTCTGCGGTGAAGTTACATTGTACTACAGCTATCAACAACCTCAGCCCCCCTAGCTTAAACACCCTTAATGACCAGGCCACTTTTTACAATTCTGCACTACACTACTTTCACCGTTTATTACTCGGCCATACAACTTACCACACAAATGAATTTTGCCTCCTTTTCTTCTCACTAATAGAGCTTTCATTTGGTGGTATTTCATTGCTGCTGACATTTTTACTTTTTTTGCTGTTAATAAAAATTTAACAACATTTTTGCAGAAAAAATGTCATTTTTCACTTTGTTGTAATTTTTTAAAAAAAACTACATTTCTATATAAATTTTTCGCAAAATGTATTGTTCCACATGTCTTTGATTTAAAAAAATGCAAGAAGTGTATATTTATTGGTTTGGGTCAAAGTTATAGCGTTACAAACTATGGTGCAAAAAAGCGAATTTCCATATTTTGAAGCAGCTCTGACTTTCTGAGCACCTGTCATGTTTCTTCAGGTGCTAGAATGCCAGGATAGTATAAATACCCCCCAAATGACACCATTTTAGAAAAAAGACACCCCAAAGTATTCGCGGAGGGGCATGGTGAGTTCATGTATCATTTCATTTTTTTTCACAAGTTAGCGGAAAATGACACTTTCTGAGGAAAAAAATAATAATAAAGTTTCCATTTCTGCTAACTTCTGGCAAAAAAAATAAAAAATCTCCCACGGACTCACTATGCCCCTCAGTGAATACCTTGGGGTGTCTACTTTCCGAAATGAGGTCATTTGTGGGGTGTGTTTACTGTTCTGGCATTTTGGGCGGGGCTAACTTGTGAGCAGCCCTGTAAAACCTAAAGGTACTCGTTGGAATTTGGGCCCCTTTGCGCACCCAGGCTGCAAAAAAATGTTACTCATGTGGTATCGCCGTACTCAGGAGAAGTAGGGCAATGTGTTTTGGCGTGTATTTTTACATATACCCATGTTGGGTGAGAGAAATATCTCTGTAAATGACAACTTTAAAAAAAATGTATACAAAGTTGTCAATTTACAGAGATATTTCTCTCATCCAGGATGGGTATATGTAAAAATACACCCCAAAACACATTGCCCTACTTCTCCTGAGTACGGCGATACCACATGTGTGACACTTTTTTGCAGCCTAGGTGCGAGATGATGCACGGATGCGTCCAGGAGGAACAAACCTGCCACCGCCTGGACGCATCAGTGCGTTAGGCGGTCGGGAGGTCGTTAATGGGTTGTATTGAAGGGACATAAACCTGCTTCCTATTATATGTTCTGTGGTGAATTGCGATTGTTTTTTATTTTTTTTTGGGGGGTGGGCTTTATTAATCAGAAAAAAATATATATTTCTTAATTGTCGCTCAGCAGTGAGGTAACATTGTACTACAGCCTTTTACTTGGTATATAAAAAGGAAATATACGTACGTCTCATTATACGTTCTGCGGTGCATTGTGATTGTTATATCTCTTTTTAGGGTGTAGAAATAGGAAAAAAAATACGTCTTAATTCCCGTTCTGCGGTGATGTTACATTGTACTACAGCCATTTACGGGTTGTATTGAAGGGAAATAAACCTACTTCCTATTCTCTGTTCTATGGTGAATTTTGATTGTTATTTTTTTTTTTTTGGGGTGTGGGAGAGTTTATTAATCAGCAAAAAGAAAAAAAACATGTCTTAATTGCCTTTTAGCAGTGAAGTTACATTGTACTACAGCCATTTACGGGGTGTATTAATAGGATAGATACGTACGTCCTATTAGCTGTCCTTCATTGATTTTACATTGTTTTACTTTTTTTTTTTGGGGGGGGTGTATTAATAGGAAAAAAAAAGTAAAAAATATATGTCATAATTGCCGTTCAGCGGTGAAGTTTCATTGTACTACAGCCATTTACGTGGTGCATTAAAAGGAAAAATATACGTACATCCCATTAGACGTTCTGCGGTGAATTGTGATTGTTATAGTTCTTTTTTTGGGATGTAGAAATAGGAAAAAGAATACCTCTTAAATACCGTTCTGCGGTGAAGTTACATTGTACTATAGCCATTTACGGGTTGTATTGAAGGGAAATAAACCTACTTTCTATTTTTTTTTTTGGGGGGGGGAGTTTATTAATCAGAAAAAAATAGATATGTCTTATTTGCCATTCAGCGGTGAAGTTACATTGTACTGCATAGGAAATATATGTATGTCTCATTAGCCGTTCTGCGGTGAATTGTAATTGTTATATTTCTTTTTTGGGGGTGTAGTCTTAATTGCCGTTCTGCGGTAAAATGTGATTATTATTATTAATATTTTTTTTGGGGGGGCGGGGGAGTTCATTAATCAGAAATGTTCAGCAGTGAGGTAACATTGTACTACAGCCATTTACTTGGTATGTAAAAAGGAAATATACGTACGTCCCATTATAAGTTCTGCGGTGAATTGTGATTGTTATATTTCTTTTTTTGGGATGTAATAATAGGAAATTAATTGACCTTCTGCTGTGGAAAAAAATACATCTTAATTGACATTCTGCTGTGAATTGTGATTGTAATTTTTTTTTGGGGGAATTAATTTATATGAAAAAAATATGTCTTAATTGCCGTTCATCAACAAAAATCACAGCAGAATAGGGAATCCTTGGAATACTTTTTATTTTGCAGATATGCAGTGACATGCAGCACTGGAATAGCATTTATCAGACACTGTGCCGCTGTCAGGACAGAAGAAGCAAAAGGAGATACACACCAATGGAGTTCGGTGCTCCTGGCACCAGCGGTTCTGTGTGTGATAATTGCTGTTCAGAAGTGAAGTAACGTTGTACTGCAGCCTTTTTTTGGGGGTATTATTTTAATTTTAATTTAATTCATTTATTATACAATATGTCAGACAGGTGACAGGCCCTTCAAAGGGAACGGGCAGTGGCCAAAATGTTTCTTTCGCAGACAGCAGAAGAACGTGGGGTGGCAGCAGGAGTCGCAGTGAGAGGCCTGAGCTCCCGGTGTGTTCTAGCGGTCGTGTCTTGACCAGCAACCCAGCAGTGCTTGAATGGTTGACTCGGTCTTCGACCTCGACACAAAGCTTAGTTGGCATGGCCTAGGAGCAGGCCCTGTGCCCCCAAATGTCCTGAACCTTCCTCTATCATTTTCACTTCCCTCAGCAAGAGAAGTATTATATGCCGTAGGCTCGGCTTCACTTTTCAGCAAAAACGAGCTACTAGAGGCCAGTCAGCAGCTACTGCCCATCCAAGATCTGGAGGAGACATCCACCGCTTCCTCTGGTAGGTGGGCAAGTAGTGATGATGAGAGTTGCGTGGGACCAGGTGTTGCAAGACGTCAGGCTCCTGGCCCTGAGCCCGTTGAGGGGGACATCAGTGACGTTCAGACAGTAGAGGATGATGATGTAGCCAATCGTACTTTGGAGCTGGGAGAAGAAGGGGCTTTATCATCATCATCAGAAGAAGAGGGAGGCAGCTTGCGTGTGAGGCAGCCTCTGACCAAACACGGTGGTAGCGTGACTGTGAGTCAGCAGGGTGGCAGTAGTGGGAGTTCGGGAGCCAAACATGCCTGGGGTAGACCACCCGCTTCGCAGGAGCCTACCGGCCTGGAAAGTATCAGTGCAGGGGTTCAGTGTGGAGTGTTGGGGGGAAAATGACATACTCATCAATGTGGCAATTTGTTGTTAGGCCGCCGGAGGAGGTGAACACGGCCATTTGCAGAATTTGTGGGCAGAAGGTGAAGTGTGGCCAGGGTTGGCACCACGGCCCTGCGTCAACAAATGCAGCATCACTATAAAGTGACCTGGGAGAACCGGGGGGGGGGGGGGACCTCTGTACTCACCTTCCACTGCCATGGCTTCTGGAGGGTGGGTGGGTGTGTGGCAGGAGCAGTACCAGCTCTGCCAGCAGCAACTTAAGTCTAGAGTCGCTGATGAGCAGTTTTCTTCACCCGCCTACTGAAGAAATTACTCACCAGCAGCAGCAGTTACACATAGAGCAGAACCCGAACCAGCACGTTGTGGCATACTTGGAGTTCACCCTGCCACCCCACATCGAAGATCCCCTGGACTACTGGGCAGCCAAACTCGATTTGTGGCCCAACTGGCCGAGTTTGCCCTGGACAAGCTTTTCTCCCCGGCCAGCAGTGTGGCATCAGAGAGGGTGTTTAGTGCATTGGGGGCCACAGTTACCTCAAGGAGAACTCAGATGTCCACCCAAAATGTGGAGAAACTGACCTTTGTGAAGATGAATCAGGCGTGGATCAGCCAGGATTTTCAAACATCAGTGCCTAATGCATCAGACTAGATCAGGGTGCCACACCTACACTTTGATAAAAGAGACCCGTTTCTTCTGGCTACCTGCTTTAGCTACTATTCTGATGCTGTCACCCGCCTAAAGCCACACATGCTGCCAGGTGCTCCATCTTCAGCTGGTACTGGTATTTCCCCCCACCTCCACACTCTGTCACTGGGCCACTCTGTGGTCTCCTCATGCTGCTGCCACCTCACCACTATGTTAATGGGCCGCTCTGTGGTCTCTTCATGCTGCTGACAACTCACCACTATGTCACTGGGCCACTTTGTGGTCTTCTCATGCTGCTGCAACTTCACCACTCTGTGGTCACCTCATGTTGCGGCCACATCACTACTCTGTGGTCTCCTCTTGCTGCTGACATCTCACCACTATGTCACTGGGCCACTCTTGAATTCGTTGTGCTGCTGCCACCTCACCATGATTAGGTATACCTAATTTCCTTACTCACCCTATAGGATAGTGGTACTAATGTCAGGACTGAGACAACCTGTTCCTCCAAAAAGGAAGGACAAACAGGATTCTCCCTCAGGCCTTAATACAAATGTCAGGGAAATACAACACACAGAACTCAAACAAAATACAAAAAGGGAAAGGAAAGACTTAACTTTGAAGGAGGAATGGAAGCACCTGGAACTCTGCCAAGATCCACGCACCAGCGATCCAGAACTGAAATTGAAGGTATAAGCTGCACAGCATAGTGGGAGAAGCAACTATAAATAAAGAAGGTTAAATGATTACATTAGCAACACCTGAGGCAAGGGGTGTCGCCATTACCAGAAACAACACAGACGCCTATTGATCCACAAGGAAACCTATCAGATCAAACCACGTGTTGCCAGTCTCATCGATCTCCTTCCACCTGTCATGGCAACGTCCGTGACAGCCACTCTGTGGTCTCCTCGTGCTGCTGCCACCTCCCCACTATGTCACTGGGCCACTCTGTGGTCTCCTTATGCTGCTGTCATTTCAACACTCTGTGGTCTCCTCATGCTGCTGCCACATCACTACTCTGTGGTCTCCTCATGCTGCTGCCACCTCCCCACTCTGTCATTGGGCCACTCTGTGGTCTCCTCATGCTTCTGCCACCTCAACACTATGTCACTCGGCTCCTTTGTGGAGTCCTCATGCTGCTGCCACCTCCACACTATGTCACTGGGCCACTCTGTGGTCTCCTCATGCTGCTGCCACTTCACCACTCTGTCATTGGGCCACTCTGTGGACTTCTCATGCTGTTTCTATCCTCCCCACTCCATGACTGGGCCACTATTTTGCATTTTTGACCTGGTTGATATCATCCTTTATTTGACCCTTCTTCTGATCTATCAGAAGGATGGAAAAATGAGACACACAATGGATCCTATCTGTGTAGCAGCTGTAAGGCCTGCATGGTCCCATCAGAATTGGCTTATGATTTGGTAGCCAAAAGTAGGAGTGAGTACAAAACACAGAAGACATGCAAATATTCCATTCACGTGTCATCTCTATATTGGATCTACTCCAGTTTTTTTTTGGGCTTTAGCAATACTGATGGATTACTGACTATATGCTGACCGAGTGAAGGCGGATGCTCATACAGACAGGATCCGTTTTTTGGGGGGTTATTGTTCTGAAAGATCAGAGGAAGGGCAAAATAATCAGTGACGTCAACACAAACTTACTGCTGACACCCTCTCCACTCTGTCAGGGGGGCTCTACTTGTATAAGCGTTTAATAGAACAGGTTCTGTAGACACCTATGTGAAATCAGCTGATGACAGTGTAAAAGGAGTGGGCTCTTTCATGCTTCAGTAGGATCTTGGGCCTCTGCACAGTTCTTTATACCTGGCGCTAACATCGACCTGTAAGGCTGAGTTCATACTTGAGTTATTTGGTCAGTTTTGAACCCGTAACTGCCCAAATAAGTAAAGTGTGTAGTGATTCTAGGAGAGACGCCTGTCATCTGCATGTCATACAGACTCACAGTATTGTTTCACTACCATAGCAGACTCCCTATGCGTGTTACTGCAAGGCAAAGTGTTCTACACCACTATACAGGCTCTCTGCAGCCAGGAAATAGCTGTTTTTTAACACGAATCCCCACGAATAAATTCAGATTAAATCAAATCCCCCAAATACCCTGATCTCATCCTTAGCTTCTACCCAAAACCCTACTCCCCTATCATTAGTGGATCATGTTGACATTAGCACCTGCAGTATTTATTAAACAGAAAAGGGATTCATTTGTTTTATGAAATGAATAAGGACTGAGTACATTGTACCATTTTTGACTTTTTAAAAAATACTTAAAAAAAAATCATAGTTTTATTCAAGACCAGAATGCTGTACCCACTACTTTGTTTCTACAGTGGATTTGCTTCTCCTAAGGATGAATGCACCAAAGAGTGACAAAGGTGGTAAGCTGATTTCATTTATTTCTTTGTATTTTACAGGATACCTCCATACAGTTTAAGTGTTTTTTTGTTTTGAAAAAAATATCAATATACTTGTACAACACATGTTTTAAAATCCAGAGGGTGGCGTTTTAAATCTCTAACTGAAAACACTGGAAATAATAGTCCAAAATCTGGGACTGGGCATCTCCAGACAGTTCAGAACATATTCTATATGTTCTTCATACAAGCTTGGTATCATCAGTCTTGTATGTTTCATTGATACCGTCCGGCTTGGGCGTCTGACGTCAGTGCACGTGGCAATTGTAACTGTGATATAAGACCATGTATCACATTTCTGTAGTAGGCTGGACTGGTCTAAAAAGCGTCCACTTTACAGATGTATATCTGCTGAAATAAATAAGCATATGAACTGTAAACATTCAGCTCGTGACGGGATTTCATTACAGAACCTTCAAAAGAACTGCCAGGGCTATATCTGCTTCAGGAACTGACACTGTTGATGCATTAGGCTAAAAATGTGCCAGAGCTCGGCTGACTGTAGCTCTTCGTGATTACCTCCCATCTAGCAGTTTTTCTCCAAGCTGCCAGAAGACAGAAGCATTGACTCGTGCAAGCTCTGCAAGACTAAAACAAGCAGTGGGCAGTAAAACACAAACTTAGACACCACAGCTCTATTTAAGCACTTGAAGCGGCATCCCCTAATCTCGTGGGAAAACAGAGGTGCAGCCAGATACCACAGAAGATTTTCCTCCTTCACCCAGTCACCCTTTTGGCAGCTAGGCCACATCCACGGGCAGAACAGTATTTCACATCATCGTCATTACTTTCTGCCTTTTACGCACAGATTCCTCCTCCTCCACTCCATTATCAGCCATCGATACACTTCCAGCAATCCACTGGTGCACACGCTTTATTCCCACCTGGCCAAGTTGCTGGCAGTGCAGTAGCTGCATTACCATTTATTAAAGTCTAATGGGTGAGAGTAACCATACAGGCATGCAGTTGCTAAAGTACATCAAGTAGCAAACATGCCGTTGACTGTTACCCTATCAACTTCAACAGGGCAAGGTGGTCTTGGACATTGGCCGCAGCATTTTGTCCACCTTGAACCTGGGGTAAATAGCACATGCTTTCTGCATGGCACACATCTTTAACCTAGTCATGCAGGGCCTCTTTAAAAAGTACACTGGCTTGCGCAAGTTGCTGGCAATGTCCAGAAAACTGTCCTCGCAGTTTAGCCATTCTAAATAGTCATAATTTTTTATCATGGGTACACTTCAATTGTGAGAGACAGAACTTTTTAAATAATTAATTTGCACTTTATTGCATGAAAAAGGTATTTTATCACCTACCAACCAGCCAGAACTCTGGCTCTCACAGATTTGTTAGATTTTCTTTAAGAAGCTCTCCTTATCTGCACTCATTACCTGTATTAATTGTACCTGTTTGAACTTGTTACCTGTATAAAAGACACCTCTCGCCACACCCAATCACACTCCAACCTCAACACCATGACCAAGATCAAATAGCTGTGCATATATATATATATATATATATATAATTTTTATGACTAATTTTTAGCTCTACCATTTGTTCATATAAATTTTTGCAATCCATGATTTTTTACATATTGGTCCAGCTAACGTAAATGGAGGTTTGCAACGTTTGTGTTCTGGTTTCTACACTTAAAAGTCAGCACAGTCATTGTGGGTGGGTGGAGACTTTTCAGCCTAAAGCAACAAAGGTCAGGAAAAAAAAATCTGCAGGGCCCTAGTGCTAGGTATTGTGTTTGTCTTAGGCTATTTTCACACTAGCGGCAGAGGAGTCCATCAGGCTGTTCTGGCAGGTGAACAGCTTGTCGGATCGGTCCTGCCGCTAGTTTACGTGTGCCCCCGGACTGCCACTCTGTCTCTATTGACTATAAAGGGGATGGGGGTGGAGTTCCGGCGGCAGCGCGGAAGCGCATGGCGATAGGCCGCTGGACTTAAAGTACTGCATGCCGACGGGCTCCCCTGCCACTAATGCGAAAGAACCCTTAAAAACATAAATTTTATTTATTTGTCGCCATGACTTTCTGTTTTTTAACTGTAAAGTAAACCTGTCATCAGGTTTATGCTTCCTGAACCACAGGCAGCATTGCAACAAGATCCCTCATGCTTTACTCACCACGGTGTTGCCGAGAAAACGAAGTTTAAAAAATGAACCAGTAGTAGGGATAATCATTCACTGTCTTAGGGTACTTTCACACTAGCGTTTTGGATTCCGTTTGTGAGATCCGTTTCAGGGCTCTCACAAACGGTCCAAAACGGATCAGTTAAGCCCCAATGCATTCTGAATGGATAAGGATCCGTTCAGAATGCATCAGTTAGGCTCCGTTCCACCTCTATTCCATTTTGGAGGCGGACACCAAAACGCAGCATGCAGCATGTGTCCGTTATTTACAATGTAAGTCAATGGGGACGGATCCGTTGTCAGTGACACAATATGGTGCAGTTGAAAACGGATCCGTTCCCCATTGACTTTCAATGTAATTCAAAACGGATCCGTTTTGGACTTTGTCATTTTTCTTTAAAGCTAATGCAAACGGATCCGTTCTGAACGGATACAAACGTTTGCATTAGAGGTGCGGATCTGTCTGTGCAAATAAACAGACGGATCCGCACCAACGCTAGTGTGAAAGTACCCTTATTGAGCTGGATGCAATGTCAGAGGATATAGTAAGTCTGTCGCCACCCATGGGGACTCGTGTATTTGCTAAGCCTTTACTGAGGCTATAGTAACTATTAAGTGAGTTTCCTCTTGTGAGACTTGTGTAATCACCAAGCTTATTGCCCTATGTGAGTTTAGTCAAAATGTTGTTCCAAGTTACAGCTGTGTCTGTTTTATTCATCCTAACCCACATACATCACTCACTGGCCAAAAAGATCCTTAATATGGTCTGACCTCTTACATAAGCCCCATTCCTTACACTCTGACTCTTCTTCCTGTGGCAGACTTATTTTATGAAATGCCCACAATATAGGCAAAAACATTGCTTGGATTTCATGTTGCTCTGATGACAGGTTTTCATTAAAGGGATTTTCCCACTAACCAATATTTAGCGAAGGTTGACAGCCATTTTGTAGGATGAAAAAAATAAAATAAGATGACTGCCTTCTAACATGTCTAGTGGATCAATAGTCACCATTTTTGATTGTTCTATGGACTAAGTTTATAAAACCTCACATTATTTTTAATTTGATATATTTAATCTGCTATTATCATTTTTATATTTGTTACTTAGTTGCTCCAAGAACTCAATAAAATATTTTGCCTGGCAGCTGTTCTCTGTGAGTAGAGATGCATAGTCTCCTGAGATGAACTGTCCTTTAGTATAGTATATTAGATTATGAGTTTGATGAAATAACAGTGGAGAAAATAACAAATGGAAGAAGATTGACTGCATTTCAAAATATGATATTTATAGCAACAATGGAAGATAAAAACGATATAGTATCTTTCTTCATTCCTAGGACTTACATAAAATACATAAATATTATTTAACTAAAAGTAAGATGCCTCTTGCATTTTACTATTTTGGTAGGCGCAAACCTTAACAAAAACGCACACAAATATCTACCAATAAAGTCTAGTTGTCATTGATCTGTTTCTAGTGTTTCACTATATATTTACCTATGTTGTACGGACTATAAAGGATCAGAGTGCTTTATTTCAGTCTAACAAATATTTCTCAGTACTTTCCAGACTCTTTTGTGATGGTTTAAATACAGTTTTTGCAGGACTTCTGTGAGGTATATAAAGCACTGCTGGGAGCATAAGAATATCAATAAATAATTTCCTCTTTTTTTTTCCTCTTTTGCTTACTTCCTAAGGCTACTTTCACACTAGCGTTTTCGTTTTTCGGTATCAAGATTCATCATCGGGGCTCAATACCGGAAAAAAAACACTTCAGTTTTGTCCCTATTCATTGTCAATAGGGACAAAACTGAACTGAACAGAACTGAATGCTCCAAAATGCTTTCTGTTCCGTTTAGTTGTGTTCCCATACAGGAGAGAAAACCGCAACATGTTTGCTTTCTGTCCTGGGATGCGGAGCAAGACGGATCCGTCATGACCCCCAATGCAAGCCATTGGGATACTTTTTCTCTGCCACAATCTGCCACAATAGAAAACAGATCCATCCTCCATTGACTTTCAATTGAGTTCATGATGGATCCGTCTTGGCTATGTTAACCTCTTAGTGACCAGCCTGTTTTGGGCCTTACTGACCAAGCATTTTTCTTCCTTTTTCATCGTTGCTTTCCAAGGGCTATAACTTTTTTATTTTTCTGTCTATATAGCTTTATAAGGGCTTGTTTTTTGTGGGACAAGTTGTAGTTTTTAACGGCACCATTTTGAGGTACACATAATTTTCTGATTAACTTTTATTAACTCTTTCTAGGAGGGATATGGGAAAAACAGCTATACTGCGACTGCGTTTTTACGTTATAAATTTTACAGCATTCATTTTTCGGTATAAATAACATAATATCTTTATTCTCTGGGTCAGTATGATTACATTGATACCAAATACATATAGTTTACTTTCAAGTTTGACTACTTTTGCAATAAACTTTTTTTATAAGAAAAAAATGTTTTTGCATTGCCGCTTTCCAAGACCCATAACTTTTTTCTTTTTCTTTCTATGGAGTTGTATAAGGGCTTGATTTTTACAGGACGACTTTTATTTTTCAGTGGTATTATTTTGGAGTAAATGGCGCTTTTTGATCACTTGTTATTACGTTTTTTCGGTGACAACTAAGAACCAATTAGCAATTCTGTCTTTTTTTATTATTTTTTTGCGGTGTTCACCCTAGGGGATAATTTACATGATATTTATTTAGTCTGGGTCGTTATGCACGCGGCCTTACCAAAAATATGGGGAAGATTTTTTTGGCGCCTTTTTTTCATTGAAAAGCATTTTTTCAATGATTTAAAGCGAAATTTATTTATCAGATTTTTTTATTGAATAAATTAGTTTTTTTTTATTTATTTTTTACCACTTAATATTCCCACAAGGGGACTATAACAGACAGTTTATTGATTGCTTGTGAAATGCAGTGCACTATCCCTATAGTGCATTGAATATTAATGGCAATGCTATTCTAACATTGACCAGCAGGCTGTGCCAGAGAGGTGCAGTCTGCTCAAAATTACTGAAAGCTGGTCTGGGGCCTACATCAGGCCCCAGGGAGCCTTGACACACAAATTGGCACCCCGCAATCGCATTTGCGGGGTGCCGATGGGAGACAGAGGGAGACCGCTCCCTCTGTCAGCACTTTACATGTGGCAGACGCAATTGCCCGCGGCATGTAAAGTGTTAAACAGCCAGGATCGTCACTCCTGTGAGAGCTGGGTCCCCGCAGCACGGGAGACCCATACAGTGCTTAGACTGGGCCGCCGTAAAAAAGCAGCAGCCCAGCCTATGGCCCCTTAGTGACCACCGTAAAAACACGTATGGGTGGTCACTAAGGGGGTTAAAGATAATACAACCAGATACGTTTATAACGAATGCAAATGATTATATTATCAGTAACCCTGCCAGATCCAGCAAAAATATTAGTGTGAAAGTAGCCTTACTCCAAGTTTAAGAGGGGAAGCAGGCATACAGTGGTGAGTGACATCACCAGCCAGACTCGGGCCTGCTCCATTCACTTACACAGGCAAGAGAGCCAATGCACAGAGAAAATAAGTGATAGAGCAATGGGATTTTTAAATAAAATATTAATGGAATTTACAGTCATTGTGCATGTCCTGATTGTGCAACTTTCAGTCATGATTAAGCTAGATGTACATCTATCAACGCATTATTATCTCTGGGATTTTCAACAACTGTATATTCATGAATGATCTCTGCTGTACAGGCTGGCACCCTTCACACTCAACTTCATCTCTATTAGTTATCCACCTCAGCACTCTTGATGACAAATATCCAGTTCTTGCAGAGTTATCAAATCTGGTTAGCTCAACATTTACCTTAGTGTGAAGCTGAGAGAAAGTCAACAGGATGTGATGGAGCTCTCAGGTAGATGCTCTAAAGAAACAACCAATTATATTTCTGTATCTGATCAGAGGGCAGGTCCAGATGCACCAAGCCATGTGTGGACCACAATTTTTCATATTGAGTAGAGATGAGCGAAGTATCGAAAAATTTCAATGTGATTAGCCAGTTTACTTTGGCTAAACATTCACTTACAGTAGGGGGAACTCCTCTTGCCATATTTAGTATAGCATATGTGCAATTGTCAATTCAGTCACTGTCAAATTCTCAACATATCCTAACACACATTTTAACTGAGCAAAATCAATAGTCACCTGGTGTGTGGAGTCAATAAGATCTAATAGTTATCCCTACCTGTGAAGGCTGACCGCCGGCACGCCAGCTCTGTAAAAACTACAAATCCCAAGATGTACACTTGCTTGGCTGTTCTCAGAACTCCATAGAAATGAACGGAGTGCCAGAGGTTAGCATCACTGCTGTCTACCCTATGGATAGGGGATCATTTGAAATAACCAGAATGCCCCCTTAAAGAACCACTTCAGCCCTCACATATAATTAGTCGTCAATCACATGTTAATATTTAATCCCTGTTCTTATTTACTGTAAAGTAAAATCCACTTTATGTACTTATAGTATTCCCATGATTTCTTACAACAGCAGCCATGTTGTGTCACTACTCACTAGCTTTTATAGCTCAGCTCCTGCTTCTTGTTCTTAGTACTTTGCTGCGTTCAGTTCTGTGCAAATAAATTATTGCTCATTTAGCTAATTTCATTGCTTTATTTTTAAAAGTCTAAAATGTAAATTTTAGTACATGGTAATAATGCATATATTAATGATTTTTTGCCTTACATTCTTTATATTCTATAGACATGTCACAATCATTAATAAAGTGTACACATATTAAAACTGTATTTCTCTGCATTACAGGATGCTTCATTTGCCGGCCAGCTGCACTATAATTAAGCATCAATGCCAGCATTGCATGTTCAGAATATAATGCTGGATAAACAGTATTCAGCAAGTACAATGAAAAATAATATATCAGGGCTTTTCATTTCAGTACTGTGGGTTATGCCTCTGCTAGTTGCTTTGTCACAAAAATTATAAGCAACAAAGGATATGGCAATTATTCATGGCTGGCCATTATCATACGAGATAAAATAAGCATAAAGACACAAAAGACAATCTACAGTACTTTTTATATTTAGAACTGGAGCATTCATAAAGCTGTCATACACTGTTATATTTTGAACGTGAATTAATAGCAGAACAATTTAGACAATTTCAAGTTGGAACTTTTTTATAGACTAAACATTACTGTCTGAGCTTGTTGGATTTGTAGATGTGTTAATTCTCATCTTTCTGAAAATTTTGTTGAGGATTTTTCTTAATTTCTCATGATACAAGTATCGATAAATATATATATATATATTTTTTTCAAAGCTAGCTAGTCCTGTCATGCCCCACATCTGAGGATATAAAGAGCCAATAATAAAGGCAAGGAAGGACACATTTGTAATTCTGTACATTGTTTATAGCCGTTTGGCATATATCAACATTTTTCCATTGGGTTAATCTAGTCTAAAGCAGAAAATGTGTTCCTGAGCTATTGAGCAGAAAATAGCTGCCATGATGTCTTTATAAACAGGATATGGAGAAATCAGAACATTTTGCTCCCTAAATCTCTTTCACTCAGATGTATTGATGTGAATCAAGAACTTAAGGTGAGATATAATAATACTGTTATGTAATAACATCTCTGCTCCTTTCTCAGACTTCTATGGGTAGTTGTAATCTGATCCCTTAGAAGCTCCTAAAAGAGAATTCACACAGGTTATTAGTGGGGAGTAGTAGCTGATAAGGGAAGAAAGACATTTTTATTTGATAAGAAATATTACAAAGTTTCCTGTAGTTCCCCATACAATTTTCTATGCAACGTTCATTGAAAAGTTAGCGATCATGCAAGGACCAGAAAAACTTTACAAACATCATACACATCATAGGCATTGCCATGCACCAAAATGCCCAAAGTATTAAAATATAAACATATTTATACAGCATGGTGAACCCCAAAATGGACAATTTGCCATTTTTTTCATTACTTCACCTCCCCAAAAATTGAATAAAAAGCGATCAAAAAGTCATACACACTGAAATATATTCAAAATTGCTTCTAACATCAGCTGCCATCATTAAAAAATATTTATTATCATTTTTGTCAGAAAAACAAATTTGAATATTTTCCCCAAAAGACGCAACATTTATCTTTTATGACAAAAAAGATAAAATAATCATTTTTGATGCCAGCTGATGTTAGACATACTATATATTTTTCCCAGAATCTAAGACGAGCATTGCCTTAATATAGCCTAAAATATTTATAAGTGGTCTCCATCATAGAAGTAGTACCCACCCAGAGGTTCACCAAGTCCAATTCTGTCTGCTTTGTTTTAATAAAGGGTTTTTGTTCGGAAAGAGCTGTTATGCTAGTAAGCCAGAAAAAAAAATAACTGAAGTGTATGTTTTTAATGTGTGGCTCTCTCTCATGATTTGTCTGAAATGAATTGTAAAATATTTGGGTTTGTTAAAATCTAGACTTTTTTGAAAAATTCTGAATGAATTCCAAACTGATGGAATTGATTTGCTCATCTCTAGTATGTATATTTATATATACCTCCTTGTACTTTATAGATCAATGTTCCCTATTTTTTCCAGTAGGTTTTTGATGTAAGCTTCAAACTGTTCACTGCTTTTTCATTATCAGATTTTCATCTTGTGGTAACCGCAAACTGTTCAATCAGCATTTTTTCATAATAAGATTTTCCCCTGATAGTAGCCTCAAACTGTACAATCAGTGCTTTTTTATAGTAAGGTTTTTTGTTTATTGCTATGCTTCTATCCACAAATAATGCTCATCTGGAAAAGAGACATACAAGCTAGCCAGCCGACTCTTTATGGATATGTACTCTTTAGAGAAAATTTGCTTCGCTGCCTGAGAGGCCTTGGTTGGGGTACAATTTCTTCTTATGGAGGGTGGCAAGTATGTATAAGGGGTATTGTAAGCCAGTCAAGGCTCCCCTGGATTTCTTGGAAAAATATAAGAAAATTAGCCCATCTTACATCTGCTGCCATCATATAGGCTTAGGAAAGCAAAATTAATTATCTTTCTCAAAAACACAGAGGGGCATTGCCTGGTCTACAATACTCCAAACATGTACTTTGCATTCAAGCGCTCTCCATAATGTGAAAGATTACCCCTGCCAAACAATCCATATATACTGTCCAGAAACTCAAAGTAGCATACTAGTCTTTTTCTCTCATTTACCTGAATCCTAAAAAAAATGGTGTTTATTACAAACTGAAATCTTTAGGAAATTTGGCACGAATTACGCACAGGTAGAATCAATTCGTTCCTTCTTGATCGGCATTTTTTTAAAATTTTTCACTAATTTTTTTTTTTTACTTTTCTGAGTTGGATGAAGATGTTGAAGATTAAAAGTCTGCACATGTACAGAACTGATTTTATGTATAATTCTGTTACTCTGCCATTTTCCTTGTTAAGGTACTTTCACACTAGCGATGTTTGGATCTGGCAGGCAGCAACGGAACTGCCTGCCGGATCCGGCAAGCCATATGCAAATAGAAAGCTGTTTTTGCCGGATTCGGTAGACTTATTCATTGAAATGCCGGATCCGTCTTTCGGTATCATCCGGAATAACGGATCCGGTATTTAATTTTTTCAAAGCTAGAACGAACTGCTCATTCAATGGAAATTAATGTCGGATCCGGCAAGTGCGGTAGTGTTCTGGAATTTTGGCAGGAAGAAATACCGCAGCAAACTGCGGTATTTTGTCTGGTCAAATACCATACAAGGGATGGATCAGAATACATCCTTATGCATACTGACCAGAATGCCGGACTGAATGGGAATTTTGCAATTATATCCTTTGTAACTTTTAATAAGTTCAGCTGAAGTCCATTATTATTATAATCTATTGGCTTCTGGTTTCTACCGTATGAGTCAATGTCACCTTGTGGATTCAGAAGGGAACTAGGCAAAATTTAATACATGTCTTTTAATTTAAGACAGATCATTTAATATCTTTCACAAAGTAAAGTGCCTATAAGGTATTCAATAAGCAAGGGTACAGGGTGATGTCTCTTTTTTATAATGTAATATGACATTAAAATTCATCCACAAGCGTGGTTTGATAATTTGCCCTTTACATAGAATACAGAATGCCAGGAGCTTCAGGAATTCAGGGGTAAAAGCAATTCTTTACATGTCATATAGTTTAGTAAATCTAAGTTGAAATTATGACTCAAATGTTTTATTCATCAGGATTATATAAGGTTAAAGGGGTATTCTAGTAATTTCAAGTTATCCTAATCCACAGTATAGGGGATAAATTGGGAAGGGACCCCATACTCTGGAAGGCCCCCTGAAATGAACAAAGTGGCAGGTTGAGCATGCACCTGGCTGCCCCATTAATCTCTATTGGACCTGCTGGAAATAATCAAACAATGTACTCGGCTATCTCCAGCAGTCCCCTAGAGATAAAAGGAGCAGCATAAAAAGAGCTACGCCTGTCCTTTGGATAGGGGATAATGGGAAATTACCGGAATTCCCTATTAACTTTATATAATACTTTTAGTACTACACACTGATCTAATAACAATCCCTTACACTGTGGGCAGGTAATACCTTGAAATTACTGGTATACCTCTTTAACCCTTTAGTGACCACCAATACAAATTTCTACTGTAGTCACAAAGGGGCCTTAGGCTTGGGCTTGGTCCCGATGCAGCAGAAAGCAGGGGGCTTGGCTCTACAGAGTGTCACACTCCTGCTCTAACAGCCCATCTCTGTAGGAGTGCCGATCTAGGTTGTTTAAACCATTACATGACATTTATTAAATAAAACAATTCCATTGAAAATAAGCTTTTCAATTTAAAAAAAATTGCAAAAATACCCACCCCCCCCCACACATTTTTGGTATTATCTCATCCGTAACGACCCAAACACTAAAAAAACTATTATCCCCATCTAAAAATTATCCCCTAGTGTGAATGCTGTAATAACAAAACAACAAAAAAATGCCAGAATTGCTCATATATTCTTAGTCACCACCAAAAAATACTTAATAGCAAGCGATCAAAAAGAGTTATTTAAGAGTTATTATACCAATAAAACTACAAGTTGTCCTGCAAAAATAAAGCCCTCACACAACTCCATAGAAATAAAATTAAAAAAGTTATGGGTCTTGGGATGGGATGATGCAAAAAGATTTTGTTTTTTAAACAATGGGCTTTATTGCACAAAAGTAGTAAAATGTGAAAAAATAAATATGTATTTAGCATCACTGTTATTGTACTGACCCAGAGAATAAAGATATTATGTTATTTATGCCAAAAAAGGAACGCCGCAAAATTTATAACGTAAAAATGAAGAAATTTTTGTGTACCCCAGAATGGCACTGTTCTGCCCAGCAGGGTTAGAAAATCATTATAGATCACATCTGCCTCAGTTATTGTATCTTAGTAGTGTTTAGTGTGGTTATAAAACCATCTAGTGGTGTTAAGTTGTTACACTTTGTTTGCTTGTTACAAGGACTACTGCATTGTGGGTGGTGCACTGCATTATGGGAGTTCAAAGCATCCTGGGAAAGAGAAGTCTCCAGGACACATCATTAGTACTGTCCTATGCATGTCGGTTCAGCAAGTGGCATTTATCATGTAGAGAGAGTTAATACAAGGCACTTACTAATGTATTGATATTACCCATATTGCTACCTTTGCTGGCTGGATTCATTTTTCCATCACATTATACACTGCTCATTTCCATGGTTACAACTAGAGTTGAGCGAATTATTGAAAAATTCGATTTGCTGTTTGGCCAAATTTTTCGGGAAAAATTTAGTTTGATCCAAAATATATTCGCGCCAAATTACGTTAACAAACGTCTATTTCCTGACTGCTGAGAGGCGTTATAGTGGTGTAGAACATTGTGCCTTGCAGTAACACACATAGGGAGTCTGCTTTGGTAGTGAAATAATACTGTGAGTCCGTATGACATGCAGATGACAGGCGTCACTCTTAGAATCACCGCACACTTCACTTTTTTGGGCAGTCACGGTACCAAAACTGATCAAATAACTCAAGTATGAACTCAGCCTTATAGGTCCATGTTAGTGTCAAGAAGAAGCGCACTCCATATACACAGTCGTAAGCTGATTCCACATAGATGTCTACAGAACCTGTTCTGTTAAATGCTTATACAATTAGAGCCCCCCTGACAGAGTGGAGTGGGTGTCAGCAGTAAGTTTGTGTCGACGTCACTGATTATTTTGCCCTTCCTCTGATCCATCAGAACAATAACTCCCAAAAAACTAATCCTGTTTGCGGAGCATCCGCCTTCACTCGGTCAGCATTTGGTCAGTAAGTGTTGAGTGAGCATGCTCAGCCAAACACCAGCTCTGCTTGAGCATCGCTCGAGTCAGTGTATTTAAATCTAGTTTAGCCTCTATTTCTATGCAGAAGATCACTGTTTAGTGAGAGAATTCCACAGTGTGAGTCCATGGTTTAGGAGCTCCTGCTCTGACTTCATATATAGCTATGTCCATATATGAAGTCAGTGCTTTGGGACACCCAGTGTATGTATATCTAATTTAGCCTGTATTTCAGAAAAGATTCTGCTGGGATTCAAACTCATGACCTTCTGCACTAGAGGCAAGGCACTTAACCACTCAGCTATAACAGCTACATAGCCAGTTACAGGAAGCCACAGAGTGGCAAGGTGACATAGTGTTGAGGTGGCAGCAGCATGAGGAGACCACAGAGTGGCAAGATGACATAGTGTGGAGGTGGCAGCAGCATGAAGAAGTCACAGAGTGGCACGACGAAGAGGGATTGCGGAGGTGACAGCAGCATGAAGAGGGCACAGAGTGGCACGACGACAAGAGATTACGGAGGTGGCAGCAGCATGAGGAGGCCACAGAGTGACACGATGACGAGAGATTGCGGAGCTGGCAGTAGCATGAGGAGGCCACAGAATGGCCACTTCATGTATTTATTTATAGGGAATATGGGACAGAACAGAAGGTTAAAATTTCTCAACTTTATAAAGTGTTGCTTAAAACACTATTTAATAATTCACGTTCTCCGGCACAAAAGGCTTGGCAAATTGATTGTCCAGGAATTTTCCTTGAAGATTGGAATAATAAATTGGTGAATTTAAGTTTACTGTCTTATAATTTTAATCAAGTTTTGGTTCAATGTAATATTAAATATTTCATAAATTTAATTTAAAAAAATTAAGACAGGAGAGAATCGGCCAGTCTTCAGTTTATTCTACGATGTTGTTACGATGGAGAAAGCTTTCCAAAAAACTATTTCTCTCCACCTGGAGACAAATCCTGTCAAGATTGATGCAAGTGCTGTATCGGCTGCTCATCAAGCAGATACTTCTGTACTTCTGGGGGAACCTGCCTGGCATAAACAAGCCTCTAGTAGCTACAGACAATGGGAAGACAAACCTTCAAGATTGCTTGGAGCCCAGAAGAGTCGCGAAGTTCATCAAGATCCAGACCATAACTAACAGCCCCTGTCCTTCCCAGTCATCATGGATGGGAAGGAGGACATCCTGTGGTGCACAGAGATGGAGAGGGTCTCAAAAATAAACCGCTGCTCCCCAGAGCAGCTCCTGGAAAGGTCATAGAGCGTCCCGGTCATCCGGGATCTATTCACCCTGCTAAAGGATTATTTTTAAAGTGTGTAGAAGCCACAATGGGCCCCCACACTGCAGATTTATCATGGAGACATTCGATGTTATAATATTAGATTATTATTTAAAGAAAAGAAAAAAAAAAGCCCCTTTGTCACCCGGCTCCCAAGTGCGATCAGCTACATCATCGACTACTGTTTGCACGTCACTGATGTTCTCCTCAACGGTCTCTGGGTCAGGGGCCTGACCGCTCGCAACACCATCTCCGACGCCACTCTCCTCATCACTACTTGCCCGCCCAGTAGAGGAAAGGACAGGGGCAGGTTGAGGACAGGTGAGGGCACAGGGCCTTCTCCCGGGTCATGCCAATTAAGGGTTGTGTCTGACGAAACCACTCTTGGCTGGGGGTGTCTGATGTCACTTGCGATGAAGTCGAAAATTGAGTCAACCATTCAAGAACTGCTGGGTTGCTGGTCACGACATGACCACTAGCTGACACTGGGAGCTCAGGCCTCTCAAAGTGACCCCTGCTGCCATGGTCCCTTACTCTGCTGCAACCTCTGCCTGCGCCAGAAACATTTACTCCTCTACCACTCCCCTATGCAGGGCCTTGTACTTCTCTGTTTGACATACTGTTAGATCAAATAATCAAAAGTTAAATCAAATATTTTTTATTTTGCCACTAATACACGGCAAACTGGGCTTTAGAATATATCACTGCACTACAGAACGGCAATTAGGCCCTAATTTTTTCAACTTTTACACAAAAGGCTTTTCAACAGATAAGTGCAACGATGAATGGCGAATATATTTTTATTTCGCCACTATAACATGGCAAAAAGGGCTTCAGAATATATTACTGAACCTCAGAACGCCAATTAGGCCCTTATTTTTTTCAACTTTTACACAAAAGGCTTTTCAACAGATAAGTGCAACGATGAACGGCGAATATATTTTTATGTCACCACTAATACACGGCAAACAGGGCTTTAGAATAGATCACTGAACCTCAGAATGGCAATTAGGCTCTTTTTTTTTTACTTTTACACAAAAGGCTTTTTAACAGATAACTGCAACGATGAATGGCAAATATATTTTTATGTCACCA
The DNA here is from genome assembly GCA_033119425.1 of Bufotes viridis. Taxonomy (NCBI): domain Eukaryota; kingdom Metazoa; phylum Chordata; class Amphibia; order Anura; family Bufonidae; genus Bufotes; species Bufotes viridis. The sequence continues at coordinate 506,083,960 of CM065589.1, read as the reverse complement.
CTAATACATGGCAAACAGGGCTTCAGAATATATCACTGCACCGCAGAACGGCAATTAGTCCCTAATTTTTTTCAACTTTCACAAAAGGCTTTTCAACAGATAAGTGAAACGCTGAATGGAGAATATATTTTTATTTCGCCACTAAGACACGGCAAACAGGGCTTCAGAATAGATCACTGAACTGTAGAACGGCAGTTAGGCCCTCATTTTTTTTAAACTTTTACACAAAGGCTTTTCAGCAGATAAGTGCAACAATGAATGGAGAATATATTTTTATTTCGCCACTAAGGCCTCATGCACACGAACGTATTTTCTTTCCGTGTCCATTCCGTTTTTTTTGCGGACCATATGCGGAACCATTCATTTCAATGGGTCCGCAAAAAAAACGGATGGTACTCCGTGTGCATTCCGTTTCCGTGTGTCCGTTTTTCCGTTCCGCAAAAAAATAGAGCATGTCCTATTTTTTCTAGTTTGCGGACAAGGATAGGCATTATTACAATGGATCCGCAAAAATAACGGATCCGCAAAAAAAATGGATGCCATACGAAACGTCATCCTTTTTTTTGCGGATCCGCAATTTGTGGACCGCAAAACACATACGGTCGTGTGCATGAGGCCTTATACACGACAAACAGGGCTTCAGAATAGATCACTGCACCGCAGAACGGCAATTAGGCCCTTATTTTTTTCAACTTCAGAGATATATGCCAACCACCCGGATGTATTTAGTCAATGGGCAGACAGCAACTGACAAAGACCTGTCACTTCTCCTGACATGTCAGTTTTAACATTTAATAACAGTTCTGGGACATCTATTCTTATGATTCTTATGTTGTTCTTCTATTATTCCTACTAGAATCAATGCATTATCAACAGTCTGCAATATAAGTCCACCTGGGTATTACTAGCAGAAGGTGTGTCAATGCACAGTCTAACTCATATTTAATCTATGTATTTATTTTTGTTTTAGTTTGAAAAACTGTATACATTAGTGATTGAGAACGTAATATTAGGGCTAAACTCGTTCCTTATCTACCCAAACACAGTTCCAATTACTTTTTTAAGAGGGGGGGGGGGGTTATTAAATGTAATTAAACCAGCATATAGGTGACCATTACACCAATACATAGGGTAGGGCAACAATTTACCTTTGAGTAATAATATGAAAATAAGCATCAGGCCTAAATAGTCAGTTTCTGTTTATTCTATATCCACACGGTTGGAATTTTATTTTTTGGGGGATTGTTCAATTTAATTAAACCAGCATATAGGTGATCAGTAGATCAAAACACAGGGAAGGGTAACAATTTACCTGTGAGTGATAATGCAAAATTGAGCGCCAGGCCTGGCCCTGGCAGTAGGGGCAGTGACAGTGGCAGTTGGGGAAAATGCAGAGCAGGGGAGGGGGGCCCAGGAGGCCACCATGATTTCTCACAGTCTGATAAAAGTGACAGGGAGGGTGAGGACTTCAATTACAATTGTGTGCTGGACAGGACCTGGGAGCCAGATCAGGGTGCTGAGGGGGAGGCAACATCAGTGTATAAGGGCATTGGTGTCAGCAATAAAGAGCAGAGGCGACATACCTCCCAAAGACCAACCATGGTTACGTCTGCCTCAGAATCTGGTGATAGCTAGTGATGGACAAACATCGGCCAGGACGTTTCGCTAACGCGCGTTCGTGATCAAATTTTCGCAAACCATGCGTTCGAGGCCGGCCCCGTTGACTTTAATGGCAGGCGAACCTAAAAAACCTTCCGGTCATATTTGCAGCCACCAGATGGGTAAGGATGCCAGTGGTCAGGCTCATGGAAAATCTGTCACCACATACCTCCATAGTAATCCAAGTCAAGTGTCACATGTGCTCTGGTCCCATGGTTTCAACGCTTTTTCCCCTATCCTGATCGGTGCTGGCAATCCTGAGAAGTCATTGATTTTCTGGTATGCAAATAAGCTGTTTGGTGCAACAAGGGCGTCAGTATTACACCAAAATGCCCACCCTATCGGTGGGGAAGGGAGATGTGTTCTGGAATTGGCGCATGAACAGTACAGCCATGATGCTTGCCCTGGCGGGACCTGTCAGTTGGGAGGCAGCGCTGGACACAATAAGGAGCAGAGGCTTTGGTAACACAGTGACAGCCTAATTGCACCAAACAGCTTATTTGCATATGATACAAATCATGGATTTCCCAGGAATACAGCTGAAACCGACAGGCACAAGCAGCACATTTCTTCTGTTCCCTATTCATAGCAAAGAGTGATTACGTGATACCCTCCAATGGTAGTCACTCTTTGCAGTACCTCTCCACTCTGACTTTGAATAATGACATGGCACAGGGGACAGTCCTGCATACAAATACATAGGGTGTGACTAGTTCTACAAGTACCTAGCGTTTCTTAATTTGAAGGGTCCCTTTAAGAGAGGGCAACCTAGCAATATATAGAATGGGGAGCTTTCCCTTTAAATGCAGCAAAGCTATAAGGCTACTTTCACACTAGCATTTTTGCTGGATCCGGCAGGGCTCAGTAAAAATACTTCTGTTACTGATAATACAACCATCTGCATCCGTTATGAACTGATCCGGTTGTATTATCTTTAACATTGCCAAGACTGATCCGTCATGAACTCTATTGAAAGTCAAAGGCGGACGGATCCGTTTTCTATTGTGTCAGAGTTAATGGGGACCATTGACTTGCATTGTGGGTCATGAGGGATCCGTCTTGCTCCGCATCCCATGATGGAAAGAAAACCGCAGCTTGCTGCAGTTTGCTCTCCGGTATGGGAACACAAACAAATGGAACAGAATGCATTTTGGAGCATTCCATTCTGTTCAGTTATGTTTTGTCCCCATTAACAATGAATGGGGACAAAACTGAAGCGTTTTACTCCAGTATTGAGATCTTATGACGGATCTCAATACCGGAAAAGAGAAATGCTAGTGTGAAAGTGTGAAAGAGAGGCTCATAATGCACCATCCCTCATATCACAGCGTACAGTATCATACATGCTGATTAGAACACATCACCTCACCCGTACCCGCTTTTCCTCTCTGATAACTTCCGCTTTCTGCACAGCAGCCAATCACAGAGCGCTCCGTCCCTCCAGTCACGTGATACCACTTCTCTTTTTCCCAGCTCGGTAAAATGCGCTTCTGCCAAGTGGAACTCAAAATCCTACTGTGCTTGTGCAACCTTGTTACCATCTGCAGCATCCCGGACCCCATAGTCTGTATTGGGATTTGATTGCTTTGCAGCTTATGCTGAATCCCGAGAACTGGCTGTTCTCACCGTGGGCATAATGGAGACACATGGTGGAAGGGGCGATGTTGGGGGCAGCGAGGAGATGCGAGGTGGCAGGGGCGATGTTGGGGGCAGCGAGGAGACATAAGGTGGCAGGGGCGATGTTAGGAGCAGGGAGGGGATACGAAGTGGCAGGGCGGATGTTGGGGGCAGCGAGGAGATACGAGGTGGCAGGGGCGATGTTGGGGGCAGCGAGGAGACATGTCCCTCTCCTCCACAGGACTTCTTGCAGATTGTGTGCCCCCTTCCCATCTTGTGTGGGTGTGCCCCCTGTACAGAACAATAGTATCAACCTCAGAAACAATCCCAGGACGTAAGAGTTAAGAGTGAAACTTACAGACCGGAGTCACAATCATAAATCACAAGAGATGTTGCAGTGTTCACTAGTGATGAGCGGCAGGTGCCATATTCGATTTTGACGAAATTCGCGAATATTCGAATGAATATTCGTTTCATATTCGTCGAAATCGAATATTCGTCATTTTTTCTAGTTATCGCGATTAACATGCGATTTAAATAATCGCATATTGCGATTTGTACTTAAGGCTACTTTCCTATTGGTTTCATATCTAGAATTAGCGAGGATGACGAATATGACGAATGTATTCGTCTATTCCTCAAAACGAAGATAACGAAGTATTCTACATCTTCGTTTTAGCTACCTGATTCGTCAACTCGCTAATTCTAGCAATCAAATAGGAAGGTTGACTATAGAGACAGCTGTGTTTAATTCGCTATGCGATTTATTTTTTTTAATAAATAGAATACTTATAATAATTTTATCAAGTAATATAATTATTGTATTAAAAAAAAATCGCATAGCGAATTTAACACAGCTGTCTCTATAGTCAGTCAACCTTCCTATTTGATTGCTAGAATTAGCGAAGTTGACTGAATAGGTAGCTAAAACGAAGATGTAGAATACTAGTTATCTTCGTTTTGAGGAATATGACGAATACATTCGTCATATTCGCTATTCGCTAATTCTACCAAGCCAACCATAACTTCTGTGCTCATGGAGCGTCCCCATCACCATGGGAACGTCTCCATATACTAAAATGTACTGTCGGATTTGAGGAATTACGTTGAAATCGCAATGCGATTAATTCAAGTTATATTAATCGCATTGCGATTTCAACTTAGAGCTGGGTTTATAATGAGTCAGCTTGCTAGAATTAACGAAGTTAACGAATATGGAATATAGCAGCAGTGCTAAGTTGAAATCGCAATGCGATTAATTTAACTTAAAGTATTCGCATTGCGATTTCAACTTAGCACTGCTAGTGCATAGCTAATCTATATTCCATATTCGTTAATTCTAGCCTATGTAAGATAGCAGTGCAAGTTGTAATCACAATGCGATTAATATAACTTGAATTAATCGCATTGCGATTTCAACGTAATTCCTCAAATCCGACAGTACATTTTAGTATATGGAGATTCTCCCATGGATGGGGACGCTCCACATGAGCACGGAAGTCGGCAGAAGCGGCAACGGGCACTGACTAGAGCAGCCAGGAAGCCAGGAATCCTCAGGACAGGTAAGAACTACTTTTGGGAAGTAGGAAAGAAAAAAATATAACTAAAAAAAAAAAAAAACGAATATTCGAAATAGCGAATTTATAGCTCTATATTCGAAATATTCGCGAATTAGCGAAGTGCCGATATTCGCTAAAAAAATTCGCTTTTCGAATATTCGCGCTCAACACTAGTGTTCACTTTCAAGTTAAAGAATTCCCCGCTGCAGTCAAGGGCTTCACCTTCTCCTTACTCGCACATCAAGGAAGAAAAGAACGCAGCACTGATACTGTCATAGGTGCCTGACGAGGTGCCTGCTTAGTGGCACTTGGACCTGACAGGCGCTACCTGCCTGCAGAGTTCACCCATGCTGCAGGACTGCCAAAAACACATCTAAGAAATGTTCACCCATCCCCACAGATGCAGCTCAGGACGTGCTGACTTCTCAATAGCTCTGAGTAGGGGCGGCACTGACAGGTCCTGAGCTGGTCTTACGCAGTGACACAGTGAGTTCAGAGTATAAGTACTGCGCTGTTGTCACTGTTGATCCTAGAGTAATTCATACATCCAGAACTACTGCTCTTCAGTAGCACAGTGAGGGGAAGGTCCTAATCTCATCTTCCTACCGAACACAGCGCAGAGAGTACTGTACTAATCGGTACTCTATGCACTGTGGCTATGTAAAGGATCCCTGGGGCCCACCAAGGATTTCCCCGTCTCCCCGGTGGGCCAGTCCGAGCCTGGTTTCCAATATTAAAGACCTAACCTTTGGGTAGATCGTCAATATATTGGCAGGGTCAGACTCCCGGCAACCTGCCAGTTCCAGTGCTGCTTTCTCTTCACTGTTTACCCACTCTCCTTTGACATCACAGCAGCGAGCAGTACAATTACATCTCCTCTGTCACCATTTACTTCAATGTGAAGGGGCAAATGGTGTTTAACTGCTTCTTTCCATTGAAGTGAATGCGGAGGAGCTGGGATTAAACCTGCTCGCCGCTGTAATGTCGATGGTGAACAGTGAAGAGAAGGCAGCGCTCATAGAAAAGTTCTTCAAACAGCTGATCAGCGGAGGTGCTGGGAGTCGTGCTCCTGCTGATCTGATATCAATATAGGAAACTGGCTAACCTCTTTAGGCCTCTCTCACACGACTGTATGGTTTTTTCAGTGTTTTGCGGGCCGTTTTTATCCGATCAGTTTTTCAGTTTTTTGTTTCTGTTGTGTTTCCGTTTCGGTTCTGTTTTTCTGTTCCGTTTTCCCTTATGATATATACAGTATACATTAATTACATAGAAAAAATTGGGCAGGGCTTAACATTTTCAATAGATGGTTCCGCAAAAAATGGAACAAATACAGAAGACATACAGATGCATTTCCGTATGCGTTCCGTTTTTTTGGAATAATAGGACATGTTCTCTTTCCAAAGAACAGAAAAACGGATATACGGAAACGGAATGCACACAGAGACACTTCCGTTTTTTTTTGCGGAACCATTGAAATGAATGGTCCCGTATACGGACCGTATACGGAACGCAAAAAAACGGTCTGTACACTCGCAAAAAAAACTTTTGTGTGAAAGAGGCCTTAAGGACATCACTGGCTCAGCCCTTTACTGTTTAAAATTAACATAAAGGACATAAGACGATACATTTCTAGTAAACAGCATATTTATCTCATCGTAAAGAGATTCACAGGCTTAGTAGAAAATTCCATACACATTATTCTAGATAATCAAAACCAATGTGGTCTCAAACTTTGTAAGATTAAGGCTACATTCACACGACCGTATGGGTTTTGCGGTCCCGCAAAATACAGATACCGGCCGTGTGAATGTAGCCGGCCCTATGATAGAAATGCCTATACCGCGATCGCGGACAAGTATAGGACATGCTCTATCTTTTTTGCGGGGCCGCGGATCGGATCTACGGATGCGGACAGCACACTGTGTGCTGTCCGCATCTTTTTCGGCCCCAGTGAAATGAATGGGTCCGCACCCGTTCCGCAAAATTGCGGAACGGATGCAGAGCCATTCATACGGTCGTGTGAATGTGGCCTTAATCATTTTTTTTTCTGCCATTTATTAGCCATCATTTTTACATTACAGATATGTATAGTATTGTGTGTTGTTTTCTTTAAAAAGAAAATAGAGAATTTAGAATTTATTGGAGCTTTCTATAACTTTTAGAATTGCATGGTGAGTGATATTGTCTTACCTGGAACCCTTTCTCTTCACAAAAGTAGCATTGATCATGTTTTAGCTTATTTCCTTTACAGCAGAGCTGGGATATTTGAGTATACTTAACCCCTTGTACCCCAGGCCAGTTTTAACCTTCCTGCCCAAGCCATTTTTTGCAAATCTGACATGTGTCACTTTATGTGGTAATAGTTTTGGAACATTTTTACTTATCCAGGCCATTCTGAGATTGTTTTCTCGTGACACATTGTACCTCATGATAGTAATAAATTTGAGTCAATATATTTCACCTTTATTTATGAAAAAATCCATAATTTACCAAAAATTCTGAAAAATTCTCAAATTTTCTAATTTCAATTTCTCTACTCTACTTTTATAATAGATAGTGATACCTTATATAATAGTTATTGCTTTACTTTTCCCATATGTCTACTTCATGTTCATTTCATTCAAATTTTATTTTCAGAAAGTTTCCAAAACCCACTTTTTAAGGACCAGTTCAGGTCTGAAGTCACTGTCTGTGGCTTACATAATAAAAAGCAGCCATAAATGGCCCCATTTTAGAAAAAAACACCCTTCAAGGTATTTAAAACTGATTTTACAAACTTTGTTAACCCTTTAGGTGTTCCACAAGAATTTATGGAAAATGGGGATGAAATTTCAGAATTTCACTTTTTTTTACAGAGACACCCCACATGTGATAATAAACTGCTGTATGGCCACACGGCAGGGCGCAGAAGGAAAGGAACGGCATATGGTTTTTGGAAGGCAGATTTAGCTGAACTGGTTTTTAGATGCCATGTCCCATTTGAAGACCCCCTCATGCACCCCTACAGTAGAAACTCAAAAAAGTGACCACATTTTGGAAAGTAAGGGATAAGGTGCCAGTTTTATTGGTACTATTTAGGGGTACACATGATTTTTAATTGCTCTATATTACTGTTTTGGCACCATTTTTATTTTTTATTTTTTACAACATTCATCTGAAAGGGTAGATCATGTGCTATTTTTATAGAACAGGTTCTTACGGATACAATGATATAAAATATGTCTACTTTCTATGTTTGTTTCAGTTTTACACAATAAAGCATTATTGAAAAAAAAATATATTTTTTGTGTCTCCATTTTCTGAACGCCCTATTTTTTTTTATCTTTCTGACGATCGTCTAGTGCAGGGGCTCATTTTTTGCAGGAAGAGTTAACATTTTTATTGGTACCATTTTTTGGTACATATGATTTTTTTGATCATTCATTATTACACTTTATGGGACAAGGTGAACAGAAATTTTTTTTTTTGGGCGCAGTTTTTATTTATTTATTTTTCCAGTGTTCACCTGAGGGGTTAAGTCATGTGATATTTTTATAGAGTAGATCATTACGGATGTGGCAATACCTAATACATCTAATTTTCTTATTTATTTAAGTTTTACACAATAATAGCGTTTTTTAAACCGAAATAATGATGTTCCAGTGTCTCCATAGTCTGAGAGCTTTTTTATTTTTTGACCAATTGTTTTAGGTAAGGTCTCTTTTTGTGGGATGAGGTGACGGTTTATTGGTACTATTTTGGGGGGTATATGCCTTTTTGGTCGCTTGGTGTTGAAATTTTTCTGATGTAAGTTGTATGTATTTTTTTTTTAAAGTGTTCACCTGAGGGGTTAGGTTATGTGATATTTTTATAGAGCTGGTTGTGACGAACGCGACGATATCTAATATGTCTACTTTCTTTATGTATTTCACTTTAACACAATAATAGCAGTTTTAAAGCAAAAAAAAAAACCAACATATTTTAGTGTCTCCATTGTCTGAGAGTGATAGCTTTTTTATTTTTTGACCGATTGTCTTAGTTAGGGTCACATTTTTTGTGAGATGAGGTGACGGTTTGATTGGTACTATTTTGGGGGCATATGCTTTTTTGATCACTTACTGTTGCAATTCTTGTGATGTAAGGTGATAAAAATAGCTTTTTTTTTTACACAGTTTTTATTTTTTTACAGTGTTCACCTGAGGGGTTAGGTCATATGATATTTTTATAGAGCTGGTTGTTACGGACATGACGATACCTAATATGTGTATTTTTTTTTTATGTATTATACTTAGCACAATAATAGCAGTTTTGAAACAAAAAAATTATGTTTTAGTGTTTCCATGTTCTGAGAGCTATAGTTTTTTTATTTTTTGGGCGAATGTCTTAGGTAGGGGCTCATAATTTGAGGGATGTGGTGACGGTTTTATTAATACCATTTTGTCAGGCATACGCCTTTTAAATCTCTTGGTGTTGTAATTTTTGTCATGTAAGGTGACAAAAATGGCTTTTTTTACACCGTTTTTATTTTAATTTTTTTATGGTGTTTATCGGACAGGGTGGATCATGTGTTATATTTATAGAGTTGGTCATTATGGACACGGCAATACCCAACATGTGTTTTTTTTTTGTATTTTATTGTAAAATAAGGGGAACGGGGCGTTTATTTTTATTTTTTTACTTAAAAACTTTATTAATTTTATTAAAAACTGTTTTTTAACTTTTTTTTTCTTTACTTTATTTTTTAGTTTCACTTTTGGGGGTCTGATCCCGTCTGCAATAGTTTACATAACTTCTGTATTGTAAATCATTGCCTGTTAGTGTACTACACTGAGCAGTACACTAACAGGTTGCCTAGGAGACCCAGCCTGAGGCTGGATCTCCTGGGCACCTGTAAGAGGCAGGTTCCGATGCCGTGCAAGGCATTGGGCAGCATCTGCACAGCATCCGGCTGCCTTCTCACACATCGGGTCCCCGTCACAGCAGCACGGGGACCTGATGCGCTCCCTTCACCGGACACAAACCCCTTCTATATTGCGGTCATAGACAGCGATGCCGGCAGATACAGCAAGGGCCCGACTACCAGGGACTGCCGGAGCCCTGCAATGATCGGGAGCGCACCGCTTCCGTGCCCGCCCGATCACCATGACGTACTATTGTGTCTAAGAACGGGAAGGCAGTGGCTTCCATGACGTAATAGTACGTCATGTGTTGGGAAGGGGTTAAAATACAGTGCCTACAGTACATGTAGTGTGAGGTTGTCTGTGACACCCCCCCTTTCTCATCATTGGTTCAGGCTGTTGCTCTCTCCCTCTCAATGCTTATATGCCTATTCAGATGTAGTATAAACACAAGCCTATTCCTGGTTTATTTGGAATCTCAGGGCATGGAGAGCTGATTTCTATTATTGCAAGAGCAGAATGGTTATGTAGAACAGATTGCTATTCCACCAGTGAAAAATGAAGATCATGAGTAGCGATAAGCTAAGTTGACAAAGTGGAATTTGATCTAAATTTCAGGAAAAATTTGATTAGTCCCGAAATCGAATTTCCTCGTTCTTTGTCTAAAATGACTGCTGCACATGTTGCAATGTGAAAGTAAGAAGCCCGGGAACGAGTAAGCACCGACAATGCCATGCAGATAGTCAATCAGCAGATAGCTAACCCCTGTGATGTCACAGCCCTATAAAAAGCCTCCTCATGCCTGGCCTCCGCCATTTTACAGTGAACTTTATAGACTTTATAAAAACAGGTGCTGCGCGATATATCCAGTTTTGGTGTGTGTTTATTTCATATATAAAAGTACTTCCATTCCTCCTTGCTTCTGGGGTGAAATTGTAGTCTGATAGTTTTGTTTTTTTCCCCTTGCAAGGCTCAGGAAATAACAGTTTTTTTTGTGCAATTCATTACGAATAAATTTGGATCGAATCAAATCTTTTTGGGAAATTCGGCGAACCGTCTGAATCAAATTTTTGAGAAGTTTGCTCATCTCTAATCATGAGGCTGTAACTGCCAAACATGTACACTGAAAGACATTAGCCTTACTAAGGGAGAGCCTAGATAATCTCTGATTATATATGTCTGACATTTGTTAATAGAAACAGTAATAAAATGAAAATATAAATATATTAATGAGATTTTAATTCTGTATTTATAATAGTTGCTTTCAGATTCATTTTGTTAACATATTAGTTTTTGACCTTTTATAAAAATGTGCCCTGGAATTGTAAAAAAAAAGGCAAAAGAACCACAAGCATTTATTAAAACCATAAAACCTGTCAGTCAATGCCATATTAGCCCCTATGGGATTTAATATTCTCTGGATCACAGTACTCTTTCAAGTCTGTATGTATCGTTTCTCCCTGCATTTTTGGCAAGCAATCCCTATGGCATAACCCATCATGATCCCTTCTGTACAGAAACTGGTAGAATTTATATCTCTAGCTGATCTCTTAAGAACTCATAGCCGTGGGTTGTCTAATAGTAAGAATATACAATAAAATGTTCTTTCAATCATATAAATCTTGCATAGTGTTTTCTTTTTTACTAAACCAAAGTGTGTATCAATATGTACTCTTCATTCATGTAGATACAGAGTTCTAAACCACCAATGCAAATGTCTAACACAACTCATAAACTGTTAGATATCTACAAAGCACATAAATAATATACGTGTCCATTGAAAGCTTACTGAATAATATATAGGTAGTGATTGATAGCTCCCCTGTGACTTAACTAGCAGCTAGGCTTGCTAAGTTGTTCACTGATGACATCATTGATGGAAGATTTCTCCGAATTCAGGGAATTCAGAAGTCAATGGCGTGTGCAACTTATGTTCAAGAGTGCTTATCTCATCGTAACAACCAATTTTCATATGCCCTTAATAAGGGGTGGGGGGTCAGAAATATGATCTGGGCTACCCCTCCTTTTAGTCAGTGTGGAGAACTTCTAACAAAAACTTACTCTTCTTTTGGATAGTCCTAGTCCATTTATTTATTACATGAACAGCCACCTAGTCCACAGCTAGTCATTGCTATGTTCTAGACCAGTGTTTCCCAACCAGTGTGCCTTTGGCTGTGCAGGCATGCTGGGAGTTGTAGTTTTGCAACAGCTGGAGGCACACTGGTTGGGAAACACTGTTCTAGACTGACCAGGCAGGTTTCAATTTCAAGAGTTTCCTGTTTTATATTAATATATGAAGTCATAAACCTCTCTACTTTTACTACATAATTATCACAATTCACCACACAAGTAGAGCTAGTTAAAGGGGTTATGCAATGATTAGTAAAGAAAAAAAAAAGGGCTCATGCACACAACCAATGTAGTTTTGCTAGTCCGATTTTCACGAATCCGTTGTTCCGCATCTAAGTTTTTTTTTCTCTGATTTAAGTCCTCTTTCATTCCACTATTCCACAAAACATATCCGTATGGTTTCCGTATGAGATCGTTTTTTGTGGATCAGAAACGGAAACAGTAACTTATTAATCACCAAACACATAAGCAATATGGGCTGGGCATAGCATTTCTACAGTATGGATCCGCAAAATACGGATGAAATACTGATGACATACGGATGTATAACGTGTGTGTTCTGTATTTTTTTGCGGACCCATTGACTTGAATAGGGCCTTGGACAATGATTTGTGGACAATAATAGGACATGCACTTCTTTTTTGCAGAACGGCAATGCAGACAAACGTAAACGGAATGCCCATGGAGTAACTTCCGGATTTTCTACAGCTCCATTGAAGTGAATGGTTCCGCATACGTGCCGCAGAAAAAACGGCTACGTGCCGCAGAAAAAACGGCCAAACTGGCTTAATTTAGTTAATGACAATTTCTTTCTAACATCCTTGTACCTCACATGGATCCAGAGATCGCCCAATTTATCGCTCCAATTTCTCTGCTAGATTGCCTACATGCTAGCCGCTTAGGGGGCATGTCCTTTCTCAGGAGCCTTGTCCTTTCTGCTGCAGCTCCCTCCCTGTAACTGCTTGTAACAGTAGGAGGCAGTTAAAAGATGGTACTGTGCATGTGCGACCCTAATAGGTGGACATGCACGCTACTATACAAACTAAACACCATGGGGTATCATTATAAAGTATATACTGTATGTTGAATATGCCATAAATACAGTATTTCAGTTGGTAATACCCCTTTAAGTTATATTTTCGGCCCTTGGAATTGGTTCAGGCTGACAATGTGGCCCCCAACCAGAAAAGGTTGTGCACCCCTGGCATAGATGAATAAAATGCCATGTTTTTTTTAGTCAGGTTTGGACAACCTAAAATTATTTGCGAGGCTGACGCCTGACTTAGGTCAGTAGTCAGATATCATCTTCACACATGACTTGAATTTGGTTCAAATCTAGGGCTTAATAAAATGTAAAATTTTTTAAAGGCTAAAAAGGGTCTTGAACCCAGGCCCACTGGACTCAAGACAAGTGCACTATCACTGAGCTATAAGCTGGTTAGAGTTAGCCTGGAATTTTATTCATCTATGTGATTCAATATATGAAAAGTAGAATGAACCTAAAATTAGGAGCGAGGCTGACGCCTGACTTAGGTCAGTAGTCAGACATCAGCGTCACACATGACTTGAATTTGCCTGAGATGCCTCGGCCCTGAGATGCTGGATGTCAATCAAGGCAGCAGGAGGCGGGGAGAGCAGGACTGAAGATGCCTAAGCCGCTGCCCCCTTGACTTCAAGCCTGACTTGAAGCACGGGGCAGCGGCTGAATAAATCATCGATTTCTCTATGAGCCTAAATGCTGAAAAAGTAAGAAAAAGCGCTTTAGAAAACTACTATGGGGCACTATAAGGTAATATGAACAGCTTTATAAGCGTTTTTTAGGTGACAGGTTTCCTTTAATAAAATGTTAAATTTTTTAAAGGCTGAAAGGGGTCTTGAACCCAGGCCCACTGGACTCAAAACACATAAACTATCACTGAACTATAAACTTAGTTAGTGCTAACATGGCATTTTATTCGTCTATGCCATTCAGTATATGAAAAGTAGAATGAAACTAAAATTTGGAGCGAGGCTGACGCCTGACTTGGGTCAGTAGTCAGACATCAGCGTCACACATGACTTGAATTTGCCTCATACCTGTATCTAGGACTTAATAAAATGTTAAATTTTTTTTAAGGCTGAATATGGTCTTGAACCCAGGCCCACTGGACTCAAGACAAGTACACTATCACTGAGCTATAAGCTTGGGTAGGGTAAATATGGCATTTTATTCATCTATGCCATTCAGTATATGAAAAGTAGAATGAACCTAAAATTAGGAGTGAGGCTGACGCCTGACTTAGGTCAGTAGTCAGACATCAGCGTCACACATGACTTGAATTTGCCTCATATCTAGGGCTTAATAAAATGTAAAAATTTTAAAAGGCTGAACATGGTCTTGAACCCAAGCCCACTGGACTTGAGACAAGTGCACTACCACTGGGCTATATGCTTAGTTATTGTTAACATTGTATTTTATTCATCTATGCCATTCAGGATATGAAAAGTAGTATTCAAACTCAGTTAACAGGGTCAGGTGTCAGAGTCAGGTGTCAGAGTCAGGTGTCAGAGTCAGGGTCAGGTGTCACAATGGCATTATTTTGATACTTGACTATGATATCTGACCATGTCCTAAAATGAACACTGTACCACAGAGGACTTATTGTCGTTGCCTCTGGGCAGCCTGGCAATGATGAGCAACTACATGCTGCAGTGCCTGCGCAATAACTGCCGAGTTGCCCACATTGTAACTTGTGCAGATTACTGGGTGGCCACCCTGCTGGATTCCCGTTACAAGGAGAACGTGCCGTCCTTAATTCCATCACTGAAGCATGATCGGAAAAAGCCACCGTTGGTAGATGTGCTGTTGATGGCATTCACATCTGACACCGGGGGCTCAGTGGAAGCACAAGACTAAAGCAGAGAAGGAAGAGGAAGAAGTCGCCAATGTTGGTGCGTCACCTAACGCACCTCAGAAGGCAGGGTTAGCATGGCCGAAATGTGGAAAAGCTTTGACACCACGCCACAACAACCAGCACCACTAGCAGATATGGAACGTCTTAGCAAGAGGCAGAATTTCCACAAAATGGTGGAATAGTATCTGTGCACACGCCTACACGTACTGACTGATGGGCCTGCCCAGGGTCGTAGCTACAGGGGAAGCAGGGAAAGCGGCTTCTTTGGGGCCCTGACCAAGAAGGGGCCAATCCAAGAGGAGGAGCACTAAAAGACTTTGTCAGGGCCCCCTCAACAGTATAGACAGTGTTGAAAACGGATGGAACAGCTGCCTGGTCTGAGAGAGCGATCTTTAGTAGCCACAGGAATGGAGCCAGCATTAAAGGAAGGGGTAGCGAAAAAATTACTGGGGGAGGGGGGCCCCATTCAAAAATTTGCTGTTGGGCCCAGTCATTTCTAGCTACGCCACTGGATCAGCCGCATTCAACTTCTGGGTCTCCAAATTGGGGACATGGCCTCAGCTTCACCTTTACGCCTTGGAGGTGCTGGCCTGCCCTGCAGCCAGTGTATTGTCTAAACGTGGTCATTCAAAGAAAATTTCCAGCTCACCCATATGTCGATTTCAGCGTGCACGGTCGTTCAGAGAAGCATCTGAAAAGTAGTTTCAAGAAAAAAGGGATGTCCGGCACTGCTTGATTGCCTGGTGCAATTTCTTCCTTTTATTAACGTGGCAACAAGGATTGTACACACACACTGTACAGCGGTAAAATTTTATTAACGTGGCAACAAGGATTGTACACACACACTGTACAGCGGTAAAATTATTTTTACCGCTGTACAGTGTGTGTGTACAATCCTTGTTGCCACGTTAAAAAAAGGAAGAAATTGCACCAGACAATCCAGCAGTGCCGGACATCCCTTTTTTTATTGTCTAAACGTGTATGTAGCATGGCTGAGGGGGTTATCACAGACAAACGCAGCCGCCTGTCCACAGCCAACTTGGACAATCTCACGTTCATTAAAAAGAACCAGGCATGGATCCCACAGGACTTGTTCGTACCTTATGCAAAATATACATGTATACCGGCCTCACCCAACCATTGTTATACTACAGCGCACTTACTCTTTGTTTTCTTTTTTATAATTCCCAATGTTTTGGGGTGTACCGCAATTTATTAAAAAACAAAACAAAAAAAAAAACATTGTTGTTGGCGACTACCTTTGGCTTCACAGCCAAAAAAGGCAAAATGTCACCCACCAATGTAACAGATAATTTGTTTTAAATTTACCGCCCTGTCACTTATGCAGACCAGGGGTTTGGATATGGCAAAAATTGGCAAAATGTCACCCACCAATGTAACAGAGGATTTTTTGAAATTTACCTCCCTGTCACTTATGCAGAGCAGGGGTTTGTATACAGCAAAACTGGCAAAATGTCACCCACCAATGTAATAGAAGATTTTTTGAAATTGACTTCCCTGTCACCTATGCAGAGCAGGGGTTTGTATATGGCAAAACTGGCAAAAAAAACAGTTTTTTCAGCGTTGTATGCAAAAGTGCTCTGTGGCACAACAGTATGGGTTTGTTAACCCAACTACAGAAATGCAGTATTTGACCCCAAAAATTATAAAACAGGTTTTTCAACGTTGTATGCAAATGTGCTCTGTGGCACAACAGTAAGGGTTTATTAACCCAACTACAGAAATGCAGTTTTTCACAGCAAAATTTTAAAATAGTTTTTTCAGCAGTGTATGCAAACTTGCTCTGTTGTACGACAGTACGGTTTTATTACAGTAACCAAAGAAATGCACTATGTCACCGCACAATTTTAAAATAGGTTTTTCAGCAGTGTATGCAAACGTGCTCTGTGGTACGACAGTACGGTTTTATTACAGCAACTACAGAAATGCACTATGTCACCGCACAATTTTAAAATAGGTTTTTCAGTGGTGTATGCAAATGTGATCTTTGGTATGACAGTACAGGTTTATTCCACCAACTAGAGAAATGCAGTTTTTCACAGCAAAATTATAAAATAGGTAATGTAGGGGGACTTGACCTGCAAAAAAAAAGGAAATTGTCCTCCACTGAGCTACCAGAAAATAACTAGACTAATGTCCCTGGCACACATGCAGGTCACATGCAGTTCCAAGGACACTGCAGTTCCTAAAATTGCCGCCGACCCCCACTTCAGTAACAGATGAATTATTCAGATTAAAAATTATTTTGCAGATGACACTAAACTGTGTAAAGTAATTAACACTGAAGAGGACAGTTTTCTGCTACAGAGGGATCTGGATAGATTGGAGGCTTGGGCAGAAAAATGGCAGATGAGATTTAACACTGACAAATGTAAAGTTATGCACATGGGAAGGAATAATGCAAGTCACCCGTACATATTAAATGGTAAAACACTCGGTAACACTGACATGGAAAAGGATCTAGGAATTTTAATAAACAGCAAATTAAGCTGCAAAAACCAGTGTCAGGCAGCTGCTGCCAAGGCCAATAAGATAATGGGTTGCATCAAAAGAGGCATAGACGCCCGTGATGAGAACATAGTCCTACCACTTTACAAATCACTAGTCAGACCACACATGGAGTACAGTGTACAGTTCTGGGCACCTGTGCACATGACAGACATAGCAGAGCTGGAGAGGGTTCAGAGGAGGGCAACTAAAATAATAACTGGAATGAGGGATCTACAGTACCCTGAAAGGTTATCAAAATTAGGGTTATTCACTTTAGAAAAAAGACGACTGAGGGGAGATCTAATAACTATGTATAAATATATCAGGGGTCAGTACAGAGATCTGTCCCATCATCTATTTATCCCTAGAGATGGCCCGAACTATTCGTCGGCGAACATAGCTTGTTCGCGTCCGCCGCGGCGGGCTAACATATTCGATGTTCGCGTTCGCCCCTATACTTTATTATTGAGCAAACTTTGACCCTGTACCTCACAGTCAGCAGACACATTCCAGCCAATCAGCATACCCTCCCTCCCAGACCCTCCCACCTCCTATCTAAACGCAAGGATAGGATCCATCTTACATTCATTCTGACGCTGCAGTGTTAGTAATTGTAAATCGCAATGCGATTAATATAACCTGTATTATTCGCATTGCGATTACAAATTAGATCTGAGTTCCAAATGGTTGTATTGCTAGAATATATTAACGAAGAAAAGGAATATAGCACTATATTCTCAGTCTTCATTATATTCTAGCAATAAAACCATTAGGAACTCAGATCTAAGTTGAATTTGCAATGCGATTAATATAACCTGAATTAATCACATTGCAAATTCAACTTAGAGCTGATTTCCTAATGGTTGTTGTATTGCTAGAATATACGTTATATTCTAGCAATACAACCATTAGGAACTCAGCTCTAAGTTGTAATCGCAATACGAATAATACTTACAATTATTAATCGCTTTGCGAATCCATTTGATGGCTCTGTTTGATTGTATATGACGGTTGACTATGACTACCACCAACGTTCTGCTGCCTCCAAAGCAAGATATCTGAACCCCCCAGGGGCCATTTGGGCATTTTTAATAGAAAACGCATAAAAAACGCATACATGCGTTTTTATAATTTTTCATTTTTAGTTTATTTTTTTGTGTATTTTGCCACATTTGGTTGCATATTTACATTTGGTATACGCAAATATGGTAGTCTAGATCATGTGTCTATACCAAAACCTAGGATCATTCTTTGACAGCATATTTTCTAAGCCATGTAGCTGAATATAGATTTGGGCAGAGTAATGATCTAGACTACCATATTTGCCTATACCAAATGTAAATATGCAACCAAATGTGGCAAAATACACAAAAATTAAACTAAAAATGAAAAATTATAAAACGCAAATGCGTTTTTGATGCGTTTTCATCAAAAACGCCCAAATGGCCCCTGGGGGGTTCAGATATCTTGCTTTGGAGGCAGCAGAACGTTGGTGGTAGTCATAGTCAACCGTCATATACAATCAAATAGAGGCATTAAATGGATTTGCAAAGCGATTAATAATTGTAAGTATTATTCGCATTGCGATAACAACGTAGAGCTGAGTTCCTAATGGTTGTATTGCTAGAATATAACGTATATTCTAGCAATAGAACAACCATTAGGAACTCAGCTCTAAGTTGAATTCGCAATGCGATTAATGCAGGTTATATTAATCGCATTGCAAATTCAACTTAGATCTGGGTTTCCTAATGGTTGTATTGCTAGAATTATATAACGAAGATTGAGAATATAGAGCTAAATTCCCAATCTTCGTTATATTCTAGCAATACAACCATTAGGAACCCATCTCTAAGTTAAATTCGCAAATACGATGTCCCAACTCCCAAATTATTCACCGGCGAGTAGTTCCCGGCGAACATAGCTTGTGCGCATTCGTCGCGGCGGGCGAACATATGCGATGTTAGGTCCACCCCCTATCATTGAGTAAACTTTGACCCTGTACCTCACAGTCAGCAGACACATTCCAGCCAATTAGCATACCCTCCCTTCCAGACCCTCCCATATCCTGGACACAGCATCCATTTTAGATTCATTCGGAAGCTGCAGTCTTAGTGAGAGGAGGGACAGTGTAACTGCTGCTGAGATTTAATAGGGAAATCGATAGCTAGGCTAGTGTATTCAGTGTCCACTCCAGTCCTGAAAGACTCATCAGATCTCTGCTGTAAGGACTGCGTCCTGAGAGCACTCCCAAAAAGCCCTTTTAGGGCTAGTACATCAGTCTCCCTCCCAGACCCTCCCACCTCCCATCAAAAGCAAGGATGGCATCCATCTTAGTAGTTGCAATCGCAATGCGATTAATACAGGTTATATTAATCGCATTGCGAATTCAACTTAGAGCTGGGTTCCTATTCTCAATCTTCGTTATATTCTAGCAATACAACCATTAGGAACTCAGATCTAAGTTGTAATCGCAATGCGATTAATACAGGTTATATTAATCGCATTGCGAATTCAACTTAGAGCTGGGTTCCTATTCTCAATCTTTGTTATATTCTAGCAATACAACCATTAGGAACTCAGATCTAAGTTGTAATCGCAATGCGATTAATATAACCTGTATTAATCGCATTGCGATTACAACTTACCACACTCTGCGTCAACTAGATATTTTTCCATGGGAGTTTTGCCATGGATCCCCCTCCGGCATGCCACAGTCCAGGTGTTAGTCCCCTTGAAACAACTTTTCCATCACTATTGTGGCCAGAAGGAGTCCTTTTTTTTTATAAAATTCGCCTGTCTATTGAAGTCTATGGCGGTTCGCACTGTTCGCATGTTCGCGAACATTTGCGGAAGTTCGCGTTCGCCGTTCGCGAACGGAAAATTTTATGTTCGCGACATCACTATTTATTCCCAGGACTGTGACTGTGACAAGGGGACATCCTCTGCGTCTGGAGGAAAGAAGGTTTGTACACAAACATAGAAAAGGATTCTTCACTGTAAGAGCAGTGAGACTATGGAACTCTCTGCCTGAGGAGGTGGTGATGGTGAGTACAATAAAGGAATTCAAGAGGGGCCTGGATGTATTTCTGGAGTGTAATAATATTACAGGCTACAGCTACTAGAGATAGGTCGTTGATCCAGGGAGTTATTCTGATTGCCTGATTGGAGTAGCCTCACAGGGGATTTTTGCCTTCCTCTGGATCAACTTGTAGGAAACAGGCCGAACTCGATGGACGGATGTCTTTTTTCGGTCTTATGTACTATGTTACTATGTTATCACTGGGCTCAGGGCTGGGTACAAATATGTAGCACAGCACCCTCAATAATTGCTGTAGTTTGAAGAGTTAACACCACCAAGTTCAACAGATTTCTTCCCTAATCTGTTTGTCACAGAAGTGGCAGCATCCTATCCCTACACTGAGAAGAGCAGAGTGATGTGCGGTGCTATGTCACTCAAGCTTAAATAGAGGCTAGGTCACATGCTGCACTTAGCCAATCACAGCCATGCCAATAGTAGACATGGCTGTGATGGCTTCTTAGGGAAAAGTAGTGAAACGCTTGTTGATTGGCTGCCCTGCAGCCTTTCAAAAAGCAGGAAGAAATCGCCAAACAACGAACCCAAACCCGAACTTTTATGGAAATGTTCGGGTTCGGGTGCGAAAAACCATAATGTTTGGTACGAACCCAAACTTCACAGTTCGGGTTCGCTCAACCCTATTTGTAACAGAAAGTAAATTAAAAAGTAAGTAGTTTTCCATGTGGAATTATTTTAAAATAAAATAATAAGGAGATGTGCTTCCATTTAATGTTAAGATTATATTAAAGGCTACGAACAACTTCAGGGATAATTTTATTGTTACTGCATTCTAATTATTTTGGGCTACAAATCATTTGGTCTTTATTAGAAATGTTCAGCCACTTTCCCAGTATTACAGTGTAATCTGTAAATTTTCAGAGCAGCAGGTTCTGTATTTACACTGAATCCCATCATCTAATGGCTCATGTGAATCCCTTATCTGTGATCTCCTGAAGCTCATAAACACTTATTTAAGCCATATTTTTATTAGTGTGACAAAGAACTGAGCTGTAATGATTATTTATGAGCTGTCAAGAGGTCAAATAACAGGGCTACAGACTGAGCAGGCAGCTCTGCTAGATCACGGGACTTGGGACTTAAGGTAAGTAGAAACTGAAAGTCTGCCGATCCATTCTCAATTAAACCCTGCAGTACAAGAACTGCTGAAAAATTATTTTTAGCCCAAAATGAGTAGAATGCAGTAATAAAAAAATGACCAAAAGGTATCCATAACCTTTAAGCACTACAGTATAAAGGGGATGGCTACTTTCTGGTCATATTATATGCCACAAATGTTGGTGTTCTGTGCCACAAACAGCCCAAGCTCTTCATTTCAAGGTCCCCTGCTGTCCATGGATAGGACATGTATTCAATGCAGTGCTCTCCATGTCCCTTTAATCTCTGATGAATATTCCCTTCCTTGTAGAACATAATGTAAAAAATAAAATTCTGCACTTTTTTAAACTTATTTTTATTCATGTATTTTTATTTTTTTAGGAAAAATGAAAAAAGAAAAGAAATCTGAAAAGTGAAAATCATTATCCTCTGTGGAAAAAGAGTACAGAAGAAAAGAGCGAATGCTTTTGTTTATGGAGAGTGAATTCCTAGCACAGAGCATGCACCGAGCACACCAGCGGAATAACAATGAGGACTATTGCTTCAACTGCCTGTACACAAATCACTTAGTTGACATGATGGAGTCATACATGTAATTACATTAGCATTTACCAGCAGTAGGGCAGGGCTATCCTACTACAAATGTGTTGCATTCATACGAAGGTCAAACCTAATCAACCAACATTTTGACCTAAGACATTCTTTTTTTAAGCTGAGCAAGAAAGGATCACATTTAGGGGAGATAGGTCATTAAATCCTGCCTTCATCAGGACTGTATACAGTACATACATATTGAACGTTTCACAAACAAAATATATTGACTCACAATCCATAACCCTAAATGTTCTGGTCTGAAGTAGTAAATTCTATTCTCATGTCCTGGTATATTTGTCCAAAGAATCTACAGTATGTCACCGACCATTACTCAGGTCTGGTTCTGAGCAGTGTAGAGAACGAGCCAGAGTGCTAATTTCCCTCCTGTGCTTCCGATAAAAGATCTGTCAATAAGACATATATATTCTCAGCACATTTGTCTCAGCACTTCACATCCATGACACTATACATCTGCACGAAGAACCTGATCAATTGGTTATAAAGAGAATAAACTGCTGTGACCCGACCAGTAACTAAATAATTTAGATAAAAAATTCCTACAACACCTTGAGCACTCATTAAAATCACAATTGAAAGCGCAGGGGATGTGATGCCTGACATGTCTAAACCTTTCCTCTTAATTAACCATTTTATAATGAAGGGTTACATAATAAAATATGGTAGAAGATGATTTTTTTTGTTATGGGAGAGGATGTTTCTTCATCTAGAAACGACAAGTCCTGTAGCTTCTAACTGATCTGCTGTTAATTAAATTTAATATTACACTTCTATTGTCATAAGATATCACATATTTGTGGTTGGAGTACAAACAATAAATTCTTCTCCTTTTCTATCAAAATAATGTTTGAATCAGTGTATAATTGCATTGTGCCATTAGGATATACACAGTTGAGTTACATTCTTATGACCACCATCTAATATCCAGAGTAACCGCAGTGTGCAGCCGGGACAGCAGCTAGAAAGGCTGGGATTTACTCAATAAGGTTCTGATATGTTGTCACAGGTAAACGAATAGACCGGCACTCCGTAATCTTTATGTAGAAAATGTCTTTATTCGTCACCCATATGTGACGCGCGTTTCAGCACAAGCATGTGCCTTTGTCAAACAATGAGTGATAGTTGCTCCAAGCAAGTGGATTAACTATCACTCATTGTTTGACAAAGGCAAATGCTTGTGCCGAAACGTGCGTCACATATGGGTGACGAATAAAGAAATTTTCTACAAAAAGATTACGGAGTGCCGGTCTATTTGTTTACATTCATATGGGGTCCCGACCTGCTGACCGTGCACCCGGACTTCGATAACGCACAGTGCCGTCCATTTATTTCAAATTAATCTTGTCACAGGTGTCTAGAGTTATGCTGACTGCAGTGCATCCTACAGCTGCTGGAGGGTACCGGGGTAGGAACCATTGAGAGAAAACGAAGATCAAAGTGGTTTCACAGATACTCGATTGGGTTCAAGTCTGGGGAATTGGAGGGCCAGATAGGTCATTGGAAATCTTTATCATGCTCTTTTAACCAATATCAGACATTTCTAGCTATCTGACATGTTGGATTATCTTGCTGGAGCATCCCATCTGCCCCAGAAAAGACAATCAGCATGTATGGGTGTACGTGATCTGCAAGGATAGATTCATAACCAAATCAGTTGAGAGTTCCTTCCACATAGATGAGTGGGCCGAGAGAATGCCAGAAAAATGTTCCCCAGACCATAACGTGTCACCACAAGCCTGTGTTCTTCCAGAAATGCTTGTAGGCTGTTTGTCGTCGGATGTTTCTCACATGAAACACCAATGTTGATCCCTTCAATCAAGCAGAAAATGTGACTCATCGAAAGAAGATAACCCTTTGCCAGAAGTCTAATTCCGATATTGCTGTGAAAATTGAAGCCTTTTCTGCAAATGCACCTTTGTTATCAGAGATGCAGTGACCATCCATCTGCTTTGGAGACCCATATGCAGTAGGATTAGCTGAACTGTTGTTTTAGATACTCACCTTATCCATTTGCTTGCAGAGAGGCTGTTGTTCTTGATTGAAGAATCCGCGTCATCATCTCATCATGCTGGCCAGGTGTAATTACAGTAATGTCATTGCTGATGATGTCAACTCGCTCGGCCAGCACGGTGACGTAATGATGTCGCACATCACCCCGCACGAGATTTCGCATGGTTTCTTTAACCAAGATGGCTCTAATGGCCTCTCTGTGAGAAAATGGAGGGGGTGAGTATGTATATTTATTTTTTTGTTGCCATTTTGGGAAAAATAGATTAATTACCATGTAGCTCGAGGAAATGATGCTTTGCAGCAAATTGAAATATTCAATTTGGATTAAAGTCAATTCATTTTGCTTCGATACATTCAACATTAGTACAAAACATTTCATACTACTGTAGTTATACTCTCTGTAAAGATTAATGCTGCTCATAGACATAAACTGGTTCTCCTGCCTTTCCTGACTCTATCATTTGAATGCACATGTTATTTGTCTGGAGGGAAAGAGATAAATGTCTGTCAAGCGCTGGAAGAAACAAGGTATCAGACAGGTGAAAATCGAAACTGTCAGAAGTTTGTTTCCACCAATTAAAGATACCAAAGACTAGTTGGACTTTCATCACAAACATAGCAGGATCTGCTAATTATAGCCTTGTGTCACTGGTAAGCTATAAGCAAGGTCTTTATGATTCTCCTATGTATACAAACGTATTGGGGGTCATTTATTAAACAGAAATATGCGTATGCGCCAGGTCTCAAACAGGGGGCCTCGCATGGGTTTCTATGCCTGGTTAAGGCCTCATGCACACAACCGTATGTATTTTTCAGTATTATGGGGTCTGCAAAAAACGGATCCACAAAAAATACGGATGACGTCCGTGTGCATACCGTATTTTGTGGAACGGAACAGCTGGCCCCTGATAGAACAGTACTATCCTTGTCCGTTATGTGGACAATAATAGGACATGTTCTATCTTTGAATGGAACGGAAATACTGAAACAGAAGGCATATGGAGTATGTATGTACGCCAAAATTATACCAATAAAATGTATGTCATCTCTCAAAAATCAAGCCCTCACACATCTCAATAAAACAAACAAAACAAAAAGGAGTAAAACATAAAAAAATATATATATTTGGTAAAGCTGTAATTGTACTGACTCCCTTTGTGGGACTAGTAAATTGTTTAAAAAAAAGTCTAAAAAAGTTTCAAAAATAAAATCTCCTCCACATATTCATATATTTGGTATCACCACATCTGTAACGACCCATGCTACACAATTAGGCCTCATGCACACGACCGTTGTTTTGGTCCGTGTCTGAATCGAATATTTTGTGGCTCGGGCACGGACCCATTCAATTCAATGGGGCCACAAAAGATGCGGACAGCACTCCGTGTTCTGTCCGCATCCGTTGCTCTGTTCTGTGGCCCCGCAAAAAAAATAGAGCATGTCCTATTCTTGTCCTTTTTCGGACAAGAATAGGCTTTTCTACAATGGGCTGCGTTCCGTTCCACAAATTACGGAACGTGGAGCAGCTTCCATGTTTTGCGGATACGCGGTTTGCGGACCGCAAAACACATACGGTCGTGTGCATGAGGCCTTAGGCTACATGCACACAACAGTTGTTTTTTACTGTCCGAAAATCGGGATCCGCAAAAAAACATGATGGTCCATCAGTTTTTTTTGGACGATTACTTTGTTTTCACAGATTCCTTGTAATAAATGCCTGTCCTCGACCACAAATGAGAAAAAAGTAGGACATGCACTACTTTTTTTGTTGAAGAGAAACATGGACAATGAACGCTAAACACAAACGGATGAACTGTCAGCATTTTTTTGCTGACCCATTGAAATGAATGGGCTCCTGTCCTATCTGCAATAAAAAACTGAAATGGAAGCATGTTATGTGCATGTAGTCTTATTCTGTAATTTTTCCTGGTGAACTTGATAAAAAGAAAAAAATCCAGAATTGCTGTTTTTTGCTTATTTGCCGCACAAAAAGGAAATCAAAAGCGATCAAAAAGTGTTATGTACCCCAAAATGATACCAATAAAATGTATGTCATCTCTCAAAAATCAAGTCCTCACACATCTCAATAAAACAGACAAAAAAAAAAGGAATAAATAACTATATATTTGGTAACGCTGTAATTGTACTGACTCAAAGAAAAAAGTAAAGTTATATAATTTACATATGCTTCAAATAAATAACAAAAGTAAAGCATAATTGTTATTGCCGCACCCGAAAATCACAATAGTGTAATATAAAAGTTGATATATTGCACAATGATACATATTTTGGCTACCTTGCTCACATAAAAAAGTTGAATAAAATGTCATTAAAGAGTCACATGTATCCCAAACTGGTACCAATAAAAACTACAGGTCAATTTCCAAAAACCCTCCAGTTTTGTAGATAGAAATATAAAAAGTTATGAGTGTCAGAATATGGTGATGCAAAAAAAAAAAAAAATCAATTAAAAAAAATGTTTTATAGTAAAACATACTGTATAAATAGAATATATATATATATATTTATATTTGCTATTGCTACAATCATACTGACCTGCAAAATAAGGTCTTCCTGGCATTTTATTATACCATAAAAACAATCATTTTCTATTAGTTTTTATGGTTTGTGGTGGCACCAGCACTAGTGTTGATCGAGCACCAAAGTGCTCATGTGCTCGAGTAGGACACTTTGTGATGCTCAGGTGCTCTACCAAGCACAATGGAAGTCCCCGATCATTAAACCAGGCACCCCCTGCTCTCAGGAGGGGAGGCTTTCGGGACACTAGTTTGCCTTAGGAGTCCCTGCTATGACTCCATATATAGCTATGTCCATATATGGAGTCAGTGCTTGGGGACACCCAGTGTATTTAAATCTACTTTAGCCTGTATTCCAGAAAAGTTTCTGCTGGGATTCGAACTCATAACCTTTGGCATTAGAGGCAAGGCAAGGCAAGGCAAGGGGGAGACTGGCTATGCAGCTATATAGTGTAGTGGTTAAAGTTTTGGGCTGTTCAAATCCTGTCACAAACTTTTTCAGAGATGGAGGCTAAAATTAATAAAGAAAAAAAAAGTAATTACAAATTTATTTTGTGCCATACATTTTTTATAATTAATTTTGTGCCATACATTTTTTATAATTACTAGAAAAAATATAAAATGTATAAATCTAATTTAACCTCTATTTCTGAAAAAGTTTGTGACTGGATTTGGACTCACAGCTTCTGCATCACAGCCCAGAATTTTAACTTTACACTATATAGCTGCATAGCTAGCTAGTTAAAAAAATATATATATAAGACTTCTACTGCAGAGGATTACTTATTCCTATAAGTCTCATATTTTTTGAATACAGCTGCCTATGCAGTTCTGGGCTGTGATGCAGAAGCTGTGAGTTCAAATTCCGTCCCAAGCTTTTTCAGAAATAGAGGTTAAATTAGATTTATATATTTTACATTTTTTAAGTAATTGTAGAAAATGTATGGCACAAAATAAATGTGTAATTACAAAAAAATTACAAAATTTCAAATAAATATATATATATATTATTTTTTTAATTATTAAGTAAGTGGCTATGCAGTTATTATAGCTGAGTGGTTACGTGACTTGCCTCTAATGCAGAAGGTCAAGAGTTTGAATCCCAGTAGAAACTTTTCTGAAATATAGGCTAAATTAGATTTAAGTACACTGGGTGTCTCCAAGCATTGACTCCATATATGGACATAGCAATATATGGAGTAAGACCAGGGACTTGTTCTAAGCCGCGGACTCAAACTGAGGGATTCCATCATTGTACAGTGATCTGCATCTAATTATAGGCCATTTAAAGCCGAGCTCAACAACCTAGCAATATTCCTCCAAGGTATGAGATGAAAAACCCCTTTAAAAAATACACATATTCAATGTACATTATGTTTTTTTAGACTTCTATACTTTGTAGTTCAGGTCCTCACTATTTTCAAGATATCTGCTTGATGCCAATATTTGTAACCATTCTACATACAGTGCTTTGAAAAAGTATTCATACCCCTTGTACTTTTCCACATTTTTTCACCTGATTAGTAAAGAGTCCACTTTTGTATAATTTATTCTCAGTAGAACTACAGCTGTTTCAGATGTTTGTTAGATAACATTAGTGATCAAACAGCATCATGAATACCAAGAAACACCCCAGACAGGACACGGAGAAAGTTGTGGAGAAATGTAAAGCAGGGTTAGGTTCTAAAAAATATCCCAAGCTCTGAACATCTCATGGAGCACTTTTCAATTTATATCTGAAAATGGAAAGCCGTCCACCTAAACTAAGAGCCCAGGCACAGAGAGCACTAATTAGAGAAGCAGCCAAGAGTCTCATGGTCACTCTAGAGGAGCTACAGAGATCCACAACTCAGGTGGGAGAATCTGTCCACAGGACAACTATTAGTTCTGTACTCTACAAATCTGGCCTTTATGGAAGAGTGGCAAGAAGAAAGCCATTTTTGAAAGCAAGCCACAAGAAGTCCTGCTTACAGTTTGCCACAAGCCATGTAGGGGACACAGCAAACATGTGGAAGAAGGTACTCTGGTCAGATGAGACTAAAGTTAAACTTTTTGGCCTAAATGCAAATCGCTATGTGTGGCAGAAATCTAACACTGCACATCACCCTAAACATACTCTCTCTAACGTGAAACATGGTGGTGGCAGCATCATGCTGTGGGGATGCTTGTCTTCAGCAGGGAAAGGGAAGCTGGTCAGAGTTGATGGGAAAATGGATGGAGCAAAATACACGGCAATCCTGGGGGAAAACCCAGCAGGACAATGACCCTAAACATACAGCCAGAGCTACAATGGAATGGTTTAGATCAAAGCATATTCATGTATTAGAATAACCTAGTAGTGATGAGCGGCAGGGACAATATTCGAATTCCCAATATTTCGCGAATATTTTGGCGAATATTCGTCATATATTATTTGATTGTGAAAATCGGTAATGTAATATGTGCGTATTGCACGCGCAATACAGGCGTGGGTCACTATTGCAAAATTTTTCAACCTGCTAGAAGTTTCCTGAGACTGGAGAAAATGGTTGGCACGGCAGAACATTACAATAGCTTTATATGCAGATATGCAGATAGAGTGCTCCGATATATTCGCGATTGCGCGATTACGTACAACTTCACATTTTAGCAGGTCGGACTACATATTAGTGATTGGTCCACTAAGTATTGTTGTGAACTTGTAACATCACACTACTATGTCTATAGCATTTATGTATGGACAGCACTACCTAACACCATGCACTGGAACAGCTACACTATATTACAATCTAACCTACACTGACTATCTCCCACTAACTATCTGTATTATACATATATAAGCTAACTAACTAACTATCTAATGTTTTGTGACAACAAAGCACAGAGCACAGCAATAACACTGCTGTCTCTCTCAGAACTGCAAAAAACTGCAGAAAATGGCTGCTTTGATTGTTCTTATATAGTAAAGGGGTAGGCCACTCTCCTATTGGTTGCTAGGGATGTTGCTAAGCTCAGACAAAGATATTGCAGCCTTCTCATTGGGCCATAAGCAAGAAGCAGGGAGGGATCAAGGGTTCAGAGGAAAAAAAAATCTAGAATATTCACGAATACGAATATATAGCACTATACTCTAAATCTTAATGAATTCTCGAAGTGGCGGTATTCCCTATTAAAATTTGTGTTTCGAATAGTCGCGCCCAACACTATAGCCCAGTTAAAGTCCAGACCTAAATTCCATTGTGAATTTGGGAAAATTGCTGTTCACTGACACTCTCCATCCAATCTGACTGATCTTGAGCTATTTTGCAAGGAAGAATGGGCAAAAAATTTCAGCTTGTAGATGTGCAAAGCTGGTAAAGACCTACCCCAAAAGATTTGCAGCTGTAATTGCAGTGAAAGGTGGTCCTACAAAGTATTGACTTAGGGGGGCTAAATACAAATGCATGCCACACTTTCCAGATATTTTTTTTTTCTAACAAATTTTGAAAACCGTATATTGTTTTCTTTTCACTTTACACATACTGTACTTGCTACTCTGTTTTGGTCTGTCACATAAAATCCCAATAAAAAATCCCAATAAAATACATTTAAGTTTGTGGGTAGTACATGAAAAAATGTGGGGTATGAATATGCTTGCAAGGCACTGTGTATAATATATATATACAGTATATATATTTAGAGTATATATATATTGTATATATAGAAATGGCATACATACTGTACACAACACATATATCATGGTTTTATAGCAAGGTCATTATAACACATGAATAGGTATATGGGCACCGTTACCCTATCCTTGCTGAAATTAAAAATGGGCTGTCATAAAAATAAATGAGAAATACTGGCCAATGTCTTGGCTAATGCAGATAGAGATAATGCACTGTGACATCAATGCTGTTTCCATGGTAGCAGAGTAATTTCTCTGAGGAGAAAGTTGAAAAAAATGCAGTTAAAAATCTGCTCTATTTCTTGCAGCTGCAGTGCAATACTAATTCAGTTCTGCTCTCAGTAAAGGAAGTACATCATCATTAGTTGTTCCCTATATTTAAAGGGGTTTTTCCACTTCAGCAAATAGCATTTATTATGCAGAGAAAGTTTCCATGGTCATGACCACCCTGCAGTCCAGCACCATGGCTGTGCTTGAACACTATAGAAATAAGTACCAGCTTACGTGAGCTCCCACAGTCGCCGCCACCAGAGATGGTGGCATTTTTTCTTATAGTGTGCAAGTACAACCACCACTGCTGGATTGTAGAGTGGTTGTAATGTAACCATAGAAACGAGCAGCGTATAATGTGATGAAAAAATGAATCCAGTCAGTAATAGAAGTGGCTTGTAGTAAATTTCTCTACATGATAAATGCCCCTTGCTGAAGTGAGACAGCCCTTTAAGACTGCCCCCGGTCAACTATCAGTGAGTGAGAGCTAGGTACATATGTATACACACTTAGGCCTCATGCACACAAACGTATTTTCGATTTGCACTTTTCACAGATCAAATGCAGACCCATTCATTCCTATGGGGCCGCAAAAAAATGTAGATAGCACACAAATGTTATATGTGTGCTGTCCGCATCCATTTATCGTGTAGAGAAATTTAAAGGGGTTGTCTGGACGCGGACATACCCATAATTTCACCCAGGCAGCCCCCCTGATGTTAGCATTGGAGCAGCTCATGCTTCGATGCACTCCCTTGTCCTGTGCTAGATCGCGCAGGGCAAGGGCTTTTTTGTTTACAATAACACACTGCATGGCAGACGCTTCCGTCCGACACTGTGTTCGGGGACGTCACTGGCTCTGATGGGCGTGCTTTAAAACGGCTAGAGCAGTGCTAAAGCCCACCCATCAGTGCTTGTGACATCACCAAGCTTCCTGTCAACCCCATGGAGAGCCCGGTTCGTCACCGGAACTCTGGAAAATGCCAAATGCGGAAAATGGGGGGCTGCCTGGGTAAAAATGGAGGTATGTCCGGGTTCAGCTCTGAACCTGGACAACCCCTTTAATACAAGCCCGGATGCAGAGCTAAGCAGAAACAGCATAGCTGAGTTCCAGCAGCCACAGCTGAGTATAGCATTATAAAGCACCACAGAGGCACCCAAACTGCACTGGAGCACACCCCTCTCCATTCACTCACCCCCAAGAAGACACCGGAGATGTTGAGGACGAAAAAAACCTCGGTTCCCACACAAAACTTACCTCTGTCTTCACAGCAGCACCGATCCATGTCTGTGCTGCAAGGGGCAGCACAGACACTAATGAACTCCAGCAACAAGCACACCACGAGGAAGCAGGTCAATGAGGAGCTGATAGGACATATTTACCCTGTAAGTAAAACTAGTCATGTGAGTGGGGGGTCTGCCCAAAGATCTCCAGCAGGGGCAAAGTCTGACTCTAACATGAGCCCTAATACAAGCTGTTAACATGATAGGATCACCCTGTCTGCTATGCAAGATTTAAAGCCAGACCTGAAAAGTTCTATACACTCAGATATTCAGTCAGCCTTAAAGGGAACCTGTCACCTCCAAAACATATATTAAACCGACATCATTACCTTACAGTAGCCCCCAGTGCGTTCCTAATCATGTGTTTCATTCCTCCATTGGTTGATGCATACTTTATAAAAACATTGTTTTAATCTCCGTTTTTGCTATCCTCAAAGTCACGCTAAGCCCGCTCTTACCCATCCTCTCTTCACTTTGAGTGACATTCTGCCTTGAGGCTGGGATCGCTGAAGTCTGGCGCATGTGCGGTGCGCTCCTTGTGACTGCGCGATCCCGTCCCCTGCTCCTGCAGTCAGCAGGCTGCTATTGTGTTACTGCGCATGTGGCGGCCATTTCCATCGTGCGTGGGCCAGGCGATTCTGGTCCTCAGCATCAGCGTGAACACTAAGCCACTCTTGACCCATCTATATATCTCGAAACACACAAATGTTATAGTCCTTGACTTTCTCATTTACTTCGGAGACTTCCCCATGTACGAGCAGTTGGTTGCCTGTTGGGACATCCAATAGGTCAAGTCTTGGCGGTGGCTGTTGGACGTCAGCTGTTAGATAAAATTCCGATTTTTTTCGCCACATACTATCATTTTTTTTTAGTTTTTGCTATTTTTGTTCTTCTTTTTCTCAGCTGATGTAGTTGTTTTTTTACATTGCGAACTGGATCTCCCCCTCTCTCTCCAACCCTACACATGGCAATTGCGACAGGGTCTATTAGAGACTGTATGGTTTCTTACAAGTTTTACTTTCCTTGTTGTTTATTCAGTTTTTTTTTAGGGTGACATGTCATTACCCGCTTCTGATTTACTGAAGCATCCTTGATACTCCTTGCTTTATGCTGGGACAAAGTCCTCAAAAATAAAAATACAACCATAAAATGGGAGATTTTTAAAAGCATCGTAACATCTAATTGTGAGAGGTACATACCTTATAGGAATAAAAGGCTAAGGAACAATAAGAAACCAATGTGGATAAATGGAACCGTAAAGAAGGCAATAAATGACAAAAAGAAAGCATATAAATCGCTAAAACAGGAGGGGAGTCAGGAAGTACTGATAAACTATAAGGAAAAAAATAGAATATGTAAAAAACTAATAAAATTTGCCAAACTAGAGACCGAGAGATTAATTGCCAAAGAGAGTAAAACTAACCCTAAAATGTTCTTCAATTATATAAATAGTAAAAATATAAATCTGAAGGAGTCGGCCCTCTACATAGCAATGAGGGGGTGTTGCAGAGAGCGACGAGGATAAAGCAAAACTATTAAATATTTTTTCTCCACTATATTCACTGAGGAAAATAAACTGTCAGATGAAATGCAGAATGTAAAAGTAAACCCCCATTAAAAGTGCCCTGTCTGACCCAGGAA
Organism: Bufotes viridis; assembly: GCA_033119425.1. Classification (NCBI taxonomy): domain Eukaryota; kingdom Metazoa; phylum Chordata; class Amphibia; order Anura; family Bufonidae; genus Bufotes; species Bufotes viridis. Next base: position 506,050,515 of record CM065589.1, on the reverse strand, counting down.
GAAGTACAACAGCGACTTAAAAGATTAAAATAGACAAATCGCCAGGACCGGGTGGCATACACCCCGTATCCTAAGGGAATTAAGTGATGTCATAGCCAGACCATTATTTCTGATATTTACGGACTCTATAATAACAGGGAATGTTCCACAGGATTGGCGCATAGCAAATGTGGTGCCAATATACAAAAAGGGTCCAAAAACAGAGCCTGGAAATTATAGGCCGGTAAGTTTAACATCTATTGTTGGTAAACTGTTTGAAGGGTTTCTAAGAGATGCTATTTTGGAGTATCTCAATGAAAATAAGCAAATAACGCCATATCAGCATGGCTTCATGAGGGATCGGTCATGCCAAACAAATTTAATCAGCTTCTATGAGGAGGTTAGTTCTAGACTTGACAGCGGTGAATCAATGGATGTCGTATATCTGGACTTCTCCAAAGCATTTGACACTGTACCTCATAAAAGGTTAGTATATAAAATGAGGATGCTCGGACTGGGAGAAAATGTCTGTATGTGGGTAAGTAACTGGCTGAGAGATAGAATGTGGTTATTAACGGTAGATACTCAGATTGGGTCACTGTAACTAGTGGGGTACCTCAGGGGTCAGTATTGGGCCTTATTCTCTTCAATATATTTATTAATGATCTTGTAGAAGGCTTGCACAGTAAAATATCTATTTTTGCAGATGACACTAAACTGTGTAAAGTAATTAACACTGAAGAGGACAGTTTTCTGCTACAGAGGGATCTGGATAGATTGGAGGCTTGGGCAGAAAAATGGCAGATGAGATTTAACACTGACAAATGTAAAGTTATGTACATGGGAAGGAATAATGCAAGTCACCCGTACATATTAAATGGTAAAACACTCGGTAACACTGACATGGAAAAGGATCTAGGAATTTTATTAAACAGCAAATTAAGCTGCAAAAACCAGTGTCAGGCAGCTACTGCCAAGGCCAATAAGATAATGGGTTGCATCAAAAGGGGCATAGATGCCCGTGATGAGAACATAGTCCTACCACTTTACAAATCACTAGTCAGACCACACATGGAGTACAGTGTACAGTTCTGGGCTCCTGTGAACAAGACAGACATAGCAGAGCTGGAGAGGGTTCAGAGGAGGGCAACTAAAGTAATAACTGGAATGAGGGATCTACAGTACCCTGAAAGGTTATCAAAATTAGGGTTATTCACTTTAGAAAAAAGACGACTGAGGGGAGATCTAATAACTATGTATAAATATATCAGGGGTCAGTACAGAGATCTGTCCCATCATCTATTTATCCCCAGGACTGTGACTGTCATGAGGGGACATCCTCTGCGTCTGGAGGAAAGAAGGTTTGTACACAAACATAGAAAAGGATTCTTCACTGTAAGAGCAGTGAGACTATGGAACTCTCTGCCTGAGGAGGTGGTGATGGAAAGTACAATAAAGGAATTCAAGAGGGGACTGGATTTATTTCTGGAGTGTAATAATATTACAGGCTACAGCTACTAGAGAGGGGTCGTTGATCCAGGGAGTTATTCTGATTGCCTGATTGGAGTCGGGAAGGAATTTTTTTCCCCTTAAGTGAGGGAAATTGGCTTCTGCCTCACAGGGGTTTTTTGCCTTCCTCTGGATCAACTTGTAGGAAACAGGCCGAACTGGATGGACAAATGTCTTTTTTCGGTCTTATATACTATGTTACTATGTTACTATGCTGCGGTAACCCCACTTCCTTCCCTGCCCCTTCGCTGTGACTGACAGCGCTTATGCCCGTCAGCCGGCTGGCTTTACCGAACAGCCGGCTGTCAGTGACAACAAAGGGGCAGGGAAGGGGGCGGGGTTACCGCTGCTTGAAGCAAGGGGTCCTATCTATACTTATAAAATTACATACTTTATTTCTTCCATTAAAACATAAATCTATACTAATGGCAATAAATTGGGATTAGCAATGTCACTATATAGATTGTGGGACTTGACTCACAACCTACTTATAAGATTTATGGCAAGAGAGGGTAGTGTTGTTGATAGTGTTGTTAGTAGCCCGCTAAGTGCATATCGTGCTATAAGCGGCTTCCAGATGATTCCCATGAAAGGCTATGTAACAACTGCATTTCAAGTGTTATACGTGAAGAACAACCTTCATTAATTGAGGAATTTAGATCCATGATTCACTAGGAAGTCAAATCCTCTCTATCTCAGTTACCTCCTTACCGAGGGATCCGGCTCCACCTAAAAGGCAGAGAATAGCGTCCCCCTCTTCCTCAGATTCAGAAGAAATAGCTGAAGACGCTTCGTCCTCTAGACCTTGGGATGACGAGGAGGCTTCCTCTGGTGCAGAATTCTCTGAATCCGACAGAAGATTTTGTTTCTCCTCTGAATACATGCCAGACTTACTAAAGGACATCAGAGCTACCATGGGGGTGGAGGAAGCCGAAAAGTCTCATTCCGTACAGGATGAAATGTTCGGGGGACTTCGAGTTAAAAAAACTTGCGTCTTCCCTATCAACTGAGAATATACGGGAAATGGTTTTCGACGAGTGGTCTAATCCTGAAAGACGTGTCTAAGTCCTTTAAGAATCGCCTTCTATTTGATCCTAACGAGTGCAAAATATTTAATGAGATGCCTAAGATTGATGTACAGGTGGCAAAAGTAAATAAAAAACTGCCTTACCCTTCGAGGACGCTTCCCAGTTATGCGACCCCATGGACAGGAAGGCGGATAGTTTATTGAAAAAATCCTGGGAGGCCGCAATGTATAACCTGAAGTACAATATTGCTGCTACCTCTGTGGCGAGATCCATGGGATTGTGGTTAAATGAATTGGAGGCTCATATCCGAGACAAGACCCCTAGGGAGGAAATCTTAAATTCTCTTCCTCTGCTAAAATCTGATCGGATTTATGGCGGATGCTTCGGCAGAATCCGTAAGATTCGCCGGCAAGGATGTTGGCCTCCAATACGGCCTGTCGGGCCTTGTGGATGAAGTGCTGGTCAGGGGATAAGACCTCAAAGATGAAGTTGTGCTCCATCCCCTTCTCGGGGGAGTACGTCTTTGGCCCTGTATTAGACCGCATTTTAGAAAAGGCGGCAGACAAGAAAAAAGGTTTTCCCGAAGAACGACCCTATAAAAGGAATTTTCCTTTTGTGCCTTCGTTAGTCAGGGTAGACCCTACAGAGATAAAGGGAAATTGGGTCCCTGGAGCTACCCCAAAGGCGGCAAGGGAAGGGGTACTCTCCCCTCCTCCCATAGTAATTCCAGGGACAGACAATGACGCCAGAGTCGGAGGGAGATTGAAGAATTTTCTAACTCCGTGGGAATCCATCACCCCGAACTCCTGGGCTCGGGAGATTATAAGGTCTGGCTACCAAATAGAGTTTTCTTCATCTCCCCCAAACCGATTCATTGTCACCAGTCCCAGTTCATCCACTGTACAGAAGAGAATCCTGCAAGGAGTCCAGAGCCTTCTAGAGATGGGCGTAGTAACCCAGGTCCCGCTGACACAGCTAGGGCAGGGGTTTTATTCAACTCTCTACTTAGTCCAAAAGAAAGGAGGCTCATTTTGCACCATCATAAACCTAAAGACCCTGAACAAATTCATAGTCTATCGGAAATTCAGGATGGAATCCCTGAAATCCCTGATACCACTAATAAAAAGAAATGCTCTGATGTGTACAGTAGACCTAAGGGATGCTTACTATCGCGTCCCGATCCATCCAAATTCCCAGAGGTTTCTGAGATTCGCCATTCGAGATCACAAGGGCTCAGTCCTTCACTTTCAATTTACGGCTCTTCCCATTGGAATATCATCTGCTACCAGAGTCTTCACGAAGCTCGTAGTCGAGATGGTGGCTTCCCTGAGGCAAAGAGGCCTAGTGATAGTATCGTATTTGGACGACTTCCTCCTGATTGGAGACTCTGAAAGCCAGCTCAGAGCAGACCTAGACAACTTCCTGTCATTCATACAGAATCTAGGTTGGTTAATAAACCTGCAGAAATCAAATCTACCCCCATCCAGTACAATCCAGTTTCTGGGGCTTGGTCTAGATTCCCAGGTTCAACGTACATTGCTCCCATTGGACAAAATCAAGAACCTTCAATTGAAGATCCAACGGTTTCAGAACAGAAGGTCCTGCCCCAGCAGAGAAGCCATGAACCTTCTAGGACTTCTCTCATCATGCATACGCTCTGTCCCCTGGAGCCAGTCGCACTTCCGAACCCTCCAGGCCTGAATTCTCAGAGTCTGGAACAGACAGCAGAGCTCCTTGAATCACAGAGTGTCCATCCCTTCATCAGTAAAGTCCTCCCTAAACTGGTGGGCGAGCGCAAACAACCTCTCCTTGGGAGTTCCCTGGGAGAAAGCTCCTTACATCTAGATCCTAACAGACGCAAGCGAAAGAGGATGGGGAGCGAAAGTGGGGGATCGTTACTTTCAGGGTACCTGGCTGCCAATAACTCGTTCTCAATCCTTCAACTTCAGAGATCTGAAATCGGTATGGGAGTCGTTAAAGGCATCGGAAGATCTCCTCCAATCCCTTTGCTACGAGATACAGGGCCTTCCCTGCCCCTCCAATCTGAGAGCCCACTCGACTAAAGCCATGTCCTCTTTCCAGGCTGAAAGGGCCAGAGCTTCTCTAGAGGACATCGGCAAAGCTGCTACATGGTCTAGCATACATACCTTTATAAGACACTATAGACTAGACCTTTCCAGTAGTTCAGACTTGTCTTTCGAACCTAAGGTCCTTCAGGCAGTCGTCCCCCTTAATTTCTAATTTTGTATATCTCCTTGTGGGCCGTCGTGGTGATGAGTTGGAAAGCCAGAATAAGACTTACCGATAATTCAGTTTCCACTAAATCACCACAACGGCACATATATTCCCTACCCCAATTTTTTGCCTTTTTGGAGGTTATGAATTAATATCCTCTTGAATTGTTTGTTTATCCACCACTTTTCTTATGTCTCTGTAATTTTGGACACACTGGTGTTGGTGGTGGGAGAGGGTGGGAGAGGGGGATATAAACCCTCTCTCTGTTCCTGCCCCTACAGAGGTCAGGGGTCAATCTCCTTGTGGGCCGTCGTGGTGATTTTGTGAAACCTTAATTACCGGTAAGTCTAATTCCGGCTTTTGGACAGCAGTGGCTTCCTCTGTGGTATCCTCTCATTAAATCCATTCTTGTTTAGTGTTTTACGTATCGTAGATTCGCTAACAGAGATGTTAGCATATGCCAGAGACTTTTGTCTAGGATTGTTCTTCACCTCATTGAGCAGTCTGTGCTGTTCTCTTGCAGTCATCTTTACAGGACGGCCACTCCTAGGGAGAGTAGCAGCAGTGCTGAACTTTCTCCATTTATAGACAATTTGTCTTACTGTGGACTGATGAACAGCAAGGCTTTTGGAGATACTTTTATAACCCTTTCCAGCTTTATGCAAGTCATCAATTCTTAATCGTAGGTCTTCTGAGAGCTCTTTTGTGCGAGGCATCATTCACATCAGGCAATGCTTCTTGGAAAAAGCAAACCCAGAACTGGTGTGAGTTTTTTATAGGGCAGGGCAGCTGGAACCAACACCTACAGTCTCATCTCATTGATTTTACTCCAGTTGGCTGACATCTCACTCCAATTAGCTCTTGGAGATGTCATTAGTCTAGGTGTTCACATACTTTTTCCACCTGCACTGTGAATGTTTACATGGTTTGTTCAATAAAAACATGGTCACATTTAATTCTTTGTGTGTTATTAATTTAAGCAGAATGTGATCGGGAGGGAGGGTGGGCAGGGCGAGTAGTGAGTGATGCGTCACCTGCCCTCCCACCCTCCCGGCCTGCCTCCTGCCTGTCTCCTCCCTCCACTCTGCTACGGAACTTTAGTTGTAAGTAATACAGCTGGATTACACATTATTAATATATCTTAACAATACCTACAGGTTAGATAAGATTATACAACAATGAGCGGGGCCTTTGCAATAGAATACAGGGACTGCACCGGTGTCCGCTATCATTCCTAATCCAGATGCCGGCTCCCAGCCCCTCCTCCCTCTCAGTTGATACACCCGCTGATTGCGCTGTGCGGTATCGTGGCAGCCATGTATCATTGGAAATTGCAGCATTTGCCCCATAAGATGCACTGCTATTTTCCCCCCACTTTTGGAGGGGGGGGGGAAGGGTTTCGTCTTTAAGGGTGAAAAATACTGTATCTAACTTACATCGTGACATTATAGGCGCCCAGGAAACTCATTTATTGCCCAAAGATAGTTTCAGGATTCAAAATAGACGCTTTCCTCATATTTTTCACTCCCAACCTGAAAATTAAAAAGCAGGGGTGATGCTAGCCATTAAAGATATGGTCTTTTTTAAACTTATATCTACTACTACAGACAGCCAAGGCCACTACATTATCATTGTCTGTTTAATAAATAATCAGCTTTACACTGTAGCATCCATATATGCACCTATTAATAAATCACAGCTTCACTTCCTTCACCACTTCTTCAACAAACTGACACCAGTAAGACAGGTTTTTTTAATACTCTGCGGTGACTATAATAAAGTTATTGACCCTACGATTGACAAGACACCCGTGGACAGTGAGGACACTTCTCATTAAGAGAGTTATTGCACAAAGAGGAGATTTTTGACCCATGGAGCATACAAAAAAAAATAAAAATGCAACAGCACTCTGCAACCAGAACTCTGCCCAAGATAGAAGCTGTAAGAGGACATTAGTGTACGTTTTGATCAAAAGGTAATAAGCCACTCGCCACGCCAAGGCTGTCCCGTGAGTGGTCCTAACGCTAAATCTGACCTGTTATGGGCCATGACAGCCACATAAAATCCTCCTAACGCTGAATCTTACCTGTTATGGGCCATGACAGCCACATAAAATCCAGGGAGGGTGGGCCCAGCATGCATGCTGGGATAAACCATACTTATTAACCCTTTCTGGTGCTGTAACAGCCTCCATTAGATCCAGGGATGCAGGTACCAACATGCATACTGAGCCCACTGTGCACTCCTCCTGGAGCCAGATGGCTACTAGCAGGTACTGTGAATGCACAGTCAGCTTTATACTTACTCTGATTAAAACCAGCCTCTAGGGCAGACAAACTAGTCAGGTGTGCACGACTGAAAAGGAGGTTGCCACACCTCCAACACATACACATAAATGTCCTCTTACAGCTTCTATGTTGGGCAGAGTTCTGGTTGCAGAGTGCTGTTGCATTTTTTTTGTTTGTATGTATAATTGCCATAGCTACGTGCACCTGCATACAGGGACGTGCTGACTGACCCCCTCCCCCCCTTGTGTTTCTGTTTAGTATGTGTTGGAGGTGTGGCAACCTCCTTTTCAGTCGTGCACACCTGACTAGTTTGTCTGCCCTAGAGGCTGGTTTTAATCAGAGTAAGTATAAAGCTGACTGTGCATTCACAGTACCTGCTAGTAGCCATCTGGCTCCAGGAGGAGTGCACAGTGGGCTCAGCATGCATGTTGGTACCTGCATCCCTGGATCTAATGGAGGCTGTTACAGCACCAGAAAGGGTTAATAAGTATGGTTTATCCCAGCATGCATGCTGGGTCCACCCTCCCTGGATTTTATGTGGCTGTCATGGCCCATAACAGGTAAGATTCAGCGTTAGGAGGATTTTATGTGGCTGTCATGGCCCATAACAGGTCAGATTTAGCGTTAGGACCACTCACGGGACAGCCTTGGCGTGGCGAGTGGCTTATTACCTTTTGATCAAAACGTACACTAATGTCCTCTTACAGCTTCTATCTTGGGCAGAGTTCTGGTTGCAGAGTGCTGTTGCATTTTTTTTGTTTGTATGTATAATTGCCATAGCTACGTGCACCTGCATACAGGGACGTGCTGACTGACCCCCCCTTGTGTTTCTGTTTAATACTCCCGCATAGATATGGTATTAGTTGATAAAAGACAACTACAAAATATAATTTAATCAGATATCGGTACCATAACTTGGTCCGAGCATGCCCCTACCTCTAAACTTTTTAAGCTACAATACTCTCCCTCGCGAGCCCCGTGGAGATTGAATAATTCCATTTTGAATAACCCTTAATACTTACCTCTATTCCGCACCACTCTGCAGCAATATTTTACTCATAATAACTCTTCTGAGGTCTCTTGTCCACGATCTGGTGCGCTCACAAAGCGGTCATGAGGGGTATCTGTCTAAAATACTCTGCTTTGGAACGTGACAACCAAAAATCTTCCAAAATTACCTTTGCAACCCAATTAACAAATTTAAGATATGAGCTACATGCTTTAATGCAATCCAGATTTGAGTTATACCTCCGCAAATTCAAATCCATGTATTACTGATGCGGAAACAGAGCTAATAAATCTTTAGCAAACAGGCTTAAGGCTAAAACTGCCAAATCTAGGATCCCGTTTTCATATGGCCGAGCAGGTAAGAAAACTATGAATCCACAATAAATAGCTGATGAATTCGCCTCATTCTCTATATAGTGCCAGCAATGTGCGGTCCGCAAAATGCGGAATGCACATTGCAGCCATCCGTGTTTTGCGGATCCGTGTTTCCATGTTTCCGCAAAACACACTACGGACGTGTGAATTAGGCCTAAATTGTATAATTTCGCCCTTGATGCTGATACACCTCAACCTACTGAAGAAATAATTAACACCTTCCTGAATAAAATCTCTCTTCCCCAAATATCGTCAGAACAATTAGATATAATAAACACAGATATCCATATTGATGAAATTACTCACATGTTAACCTCTCTCAAACTAAACAAATCATCAGGGCAAGACGGGTTAACCCAGTGTTTCCCAGCCAGTGTGCCTCCAGCTGTTGCAAAACTACAACTCCTAGCATGCCTGAACAGCCAAAGGCAGTCCGGTTATGCTGGGAGTTGTAGTTTTGCAACATCTGGAGGCACACTGGTTGGGAAACACTGGCTTAACCAATGAGTACTATAAGACATTTTCCCCAATCCTCTCTCCATACCTGAAGGGATGTTTCCAGAAATTCTTTGGAGGCAATCCCATTCCCAAGGAAATGCTCTCAGCCCTAATAGTCAGACTTCCCAAAGCAAGCAAACCCCCTGACATTCCAGCAAATTTCCACTCCATATCATTACTCAATTTCAATCTCAAGATCTTTTCTAAATTATTGTCCAAATGATTGGTAGACATTTTGCCTACTTTAGTAAATAATGACCAGGTTGGATTTGTGAAAAATAGACAGACATCTGACGGTACCAGAAGATTTATAGACCTCCTGGATTTAATCTAGAGACGTGGAATGCCTTCTCTGCTCCTATCTTTGGATGCATTCATTGGGTTCATTGGGGCTTTCTGAGAGATACCTTATTAAAATTTGGATTTCAAGGAAGCTTCTTTGTAGCCATCCTAGCTCTTTATTCTTTCCCCAATGTGATAGTGTATACTGCTGGCTTTCTATCCTCTAGGTTTGACATTACGAATGGAACCCGACAAGGGTGTCCCATGTCTCCTCTCATTTTCTCTTTGATCATGGAACCCCCGGAAAGCATTCGAAGCTTACCTGAGATAACTGTAATTAATTCCCGAGACGTTACTAAAACAAATTGGTCTATTTGCAGATGACACTATTTTAGTTTTATCCAATCCCTCCCAATCCTTGATTGCAACCAGCTGTATTATTATTCGCTTTAGCAAAGCCTCCTATTACAAAATTAATGTGGACAAATCACAAATATTACAGATGAAAATAGACCATAAAGTACTCTGAAATTTGAAAAAAAAAATTCAATTTTAATCGGTCAAAACCAACTTGCAATATTTGGGAATAGTGCTCTCTTATCCACCATCCACACTATTCCAAACTAACTATCTTGCATTATTAGAGGAGGTTAAGAATAAAAATCCTTCTTGAGAATGTTTGGCATCTCATAGTTGGGGAGGATTGCTGTGGCCAAGATGGTACTTCTACAGAAGATCCTATATATTTTTAGAAATGTATCAATATTTTCTCAATCTTCTATATCCAAACCTTGCAAAACTTGCTTATGCAGTTTGTGAGGGGTGGGAAGAGACCGCGGGTCAAGGCGGACATCCTGTTTTCCCATATTCATCACGGTGGGGAAAACTGCCCATCTCTGTCTTTATACTATAAATCTGTGGTACTGGCCCAACTGAAACAATTGTGGATTGGAAATGTCTCTAAAAATGGTTATCAGATTGAGCTTGGCTTATTAAGGGGACACAGCATTCACACTTTCTTATGTTCCCTTTTATATTTTGGGTTCCACAACAATTTTCCATACTTAACATCCCCGATCTTAGCTGTGATACGGCTGTGGACTAACCCATCCTTCCATAGATATTTTGACACCATAGAATTATCCCTATATCTATTGTTGAATTGTTTGTTCCTAACTTCTCAGCATCACCCTGGTCCGAGAAAGGCCTCCATTTCTTGAAAGATCTGGGTGTTCCTACTCTACATCAATTCCACATTTTAGCTGCAAAACATAACCTGTCATGCTCAGAGTACTTCCGGTGCATGCGACTTAGACATATACTTAGCTATGGGTTGATTCCCATTGCTCAATTCTCTAATTTTACCTTATTAAGGCTATGGATCTCCAATCCTAACTCCAATTGCCACAGCATATACTTTTGCTACAGAAATTTGCTAATGGAGAAGCGGGACAAATTGGGGAAAATTAAAGACTACTGGCACCATGATTTAAATCAAAGCTTTACTGATGATCAATAGTGTTGGGCTTGAATATTCGAATATTGGCACTTTGAGAATTCACGAATATTTAGAATATAGTGCTATATATTCGTATTTTTGAATATTCGTCATTTTTTTCCTCTGAACCCATGATCCCTCCCTGCTTCTTGCTTGTGGGCCAATGAGAAAGCTTAGCAACATTCCTAGCAACCAATAGAAAAGTTGCCTACCCCTTACTATATAAGAACCTCCCCAGCAGGCATTTTTTGCATTTTTGCAGTGTCATTTCTGTGCTCTGTGTTTTGCTGTCACATTACAATAAATAGTTATGTAGTTAGTTAGTTAGCATATATATCTATATATATATATACCAAGTCAAATACGAGGCAGCACTCCGATGCATAAGGTGGTGACCCAAAATTTATTCCAACGCTACGTTTCTGCCTTCTCAATGAGGCCTTTGTCAAGCTTGACAAAGGCCTCATTTAGAAGGCAGAAACGTAGCGTTGGAATAAATTTTGGGTCACCACCTTATGCATCGGAGTGCTGCCTCGTATTTGACTTGGTATATTTGGGGAAGATTGTCCGTTTTCCCGAGGAGTTGCACCTGCCAAGACCTCAACAGTGCTGCTATTTTCTGGAGTATTTATATATATATATATAAATATATATATATATATATATATATATATTACAGATAGTTAGTGGGAGATAGTCAGTGTCGGTTAGATACTGATATAGTGTAGCTGATAGGTTCCAGTGCAGGGTGTTAGGTATTGTGATAGGTTCTGCTGTCCATAGATACATGCTACAGTGTTGTAATGTCACAAGTTCACAACAATACTTAGTGCACCAATAAGTAATATGTAGTCAGACCTGCTAAAGTGTGAAGTTGCCTGTCTTGTGCAAAAATATGCGCATCAATTGACGATTTGGGCAATCGTGAATATATTGGAGCTTTTGTAATGTTCTGCTGTGCCAACCATTTTCTCCAGTCTCAGGAAACTTCTAGCAGCTTTAAAAATGTAGCAAAAGTGACTCACGCCTGTATTGCTTGCGCAATAAGCGAATACTACACTGCCGATTTTCGCAATCAAGAAAATAATCGCGAATTCTCAAATTTGCAAATATATGATGAATATTCACCCAAATATTTTGCGAAATATTGCAAATTCGAATATTGCCCTGCAATTTTCTAAGTGTGTATCCAACTTGGAAACTCATTGAAAAGTATTCTATAGATGGTACCTCAGACCGTGCCACTTGTCACGTATTTTCCCCAACACATCAGATGTGTGTTGGAGATGTGACAGTGGAATTGGTTCATATATTCATGTGTTTTGGGAATGTGGATTAATAAAGAAAGTTTGGCACCAGATTTTTTCTATATTATCCAATATATGCAAATTTTTAATTGTTCCAGACCCGGCTTGGTATAGAACAGTTCTACATTCTACTATAGTTTCCCATGCATGCATAGCTATGCGAAAAAAAAATTGCGGCCAATTGGAAAACAAGAACGCCCATACATGTCTCAAACATTCTACAGTCCATTAATGAACAACGCTGGTACGAAAGGATGTCCGCCTCGGCTTTCAAAGTGTCATGTCAATCTAGATGGGAAGTTTGGATCACTTCTATTTTTCATAAACCCCTTTGATTTATTGCTCTATCTCTTAATAAGATGCACAGTATTGTCTGAGAAATGCCATATTAGCCACCCAGCCACGTACAGCACCAAGGGTCCCCGAAAGGTGAATTGAATAGATTTTTCGAACGGGGAGATGGATAAAAAAAAACGCTGGCTCCCTCCCCTTTGTTTTAATCCACAGTCACTGCGCCTGCGCCGTGCAATTTACTGTCACACCCAATATGAGTGGTATTTTCTGTAGTATTATTCTCATTAGTTTAATCCCTGTTACGTCCCCAATCTGGGGTCCATTTATTGAATTGATTTTTCGAACGGGGAGATGGTTAAAAAAACGCTGGCTCCCTCCCCTTTGTTTTAATCCACCGTCACAGCGTCTGCGCCGTGCAATTTACTCTCACACCCGATATGAGTGGTGTCTTAACTAGTACTATTCAGTTTAATCCCTGTTACGTCCCATATCAGGGATTGTCTTTTGTGAAAAAATTTTTGGGCCGGGTACCTTCGACTGCCTTCACAGTGACAGAACAAACTCTCATACACCAAACTGAATTGATTTTAGGAACCGGGAGATGGAAAAAGCAGCTTGGTCGGTCCTCTTACTCGCAAATTGGGGCACTGTGCGTGCACAGAGCAATGTGCTGTCACACTCTATATGAGTGGTGTCTTAACTAGTACTATTCCTATCAGTTTAATTCCTGTTACGTCCCATATCAGGGATTGCCTTTTGTGGAAAAAAATTTAGGCCGGGTACCTTCGACTGCCTTCACAGTGACTGACAGACCAAACTCTCATACACCAAACTGAATTGATTTTAGGAACCGGGAGATGGAAAAAGCAGCTTGGTCGGTCCTCTTACTCCCGAATTGGGGCACTGCGCGTGCACAGAGCAATGTGCTTTAACACCCTATATGAGTGGTGTCTTAACTAGTACTATTCCTATCAGTTTAATCCCTGTTACGTACCCTATCCAGGGACGTGTGTCGAATTGATTAACCATTGTCGCATTAACGAACCATTACGACTTCATGAAATAATTTAGTTCTGAGCTCTGTACTTACTTTGTATTGGAATTGATGGGGATTTTTTGAATTGTCTTCATTATTTCTAATAAACTATTAAGAGACTTTATTATGATTTTTTATTTTATGTATTAAAAACCCATTCAACTTAAAAAAAAAGAAAAAAAGGTAAATTAATGTTTTTTCTATTAAATATTATCCAGCCGTCCGATCGCTTTTGGTCTGACCATAATGAAGCAACGGCCTTATCATCTGGGGTGTGGCAACATTGCCAACACACTCATAGAGGTGATGATTGCTTCATTGTGATACACAAGCCCCTTCACCACAACAAGGTAACGATCACGAAGGGGAATTGACACTTGTATGTGCCTTTTTTTTTTGCAGCCACAGTACTGCACCATAGGACAGAAAAATTAGGCATGTACACATGCCTGAAAAATAATGGCATTGTTGCAGCCGCTATTGTAGCAGCGGCCAGAAAAATTGATGTTTTCCAGGCAGAAAAGTGACTAAAACATTGCAGCTTGAACCCTAGTTGGTGGCAGAGAATTCACGAAAGTCATCCGGTATGCAGACATTAAATACAGCAGCGTGGGGACAATTTTGAGGCCAAGGCATGTCATCAGGCCTTTTGTTAGTCAAACGTATCCCCCACTGTCAGTCCCTTCGGGATCCATGCCTCATTCATCTTTATGAAGGTAAGGTAATCAACACTTTTTTGACCGAGGCGACTTCTCTTGTCAGTGATAATGCCTCCTGCTGCACTGAAGGTCCTTTCTGACAGGACACTTGAAGCAGGGCAGGCCAGAAGTTCTATCGCAAACTGGGATAGCTCAGGCCACAGGTCAAGCCTGCACACCCAGTAGTCAAGGGGTTCCTCGCTCCTCAGAGTGTCAATATCTGCTGTTAAGGCGAGGTAGTCTGCTACCTGTCGGTCGAGTCGTTCTCTAAGGCTGGATCGCGAAGGGCTGTGGCGATGTGTAGGACTGAAAAAGCTCTGCATGTCCTCCATCAATAACACATCTGTAAATCGTCCAGTCTGTGCCGCCGTGGTAGGAGGAGGATTACATTCACCTCTTCCCCTGTTAGATTCCCGTTGTGCTGTCACATCGCCTTTATAAGCTGTGTAAAGCATATTTTTTAGTTTGGTTTTGAACTGCTGCATCCTTTCCGACTTTCAGTAATTTGGTAACATTTCTGCCACTTTCTGCTTATACCGGGGGTCTAGTAGCGTGGCCACCCAGTACAGGTCGTTCTCCTTCATCCTTTTTATACGAGGGTCCCTCAACAGACATGACTGCATGAAAGACCCTATTTGCACAAGGTTGGATGCAGAGCTACTCATTTCCCGTTCCTCGTCCTCACTGATGTCATTGACGGTCTGTTCTTCCCCCCAGCCACGTACAACACCATGGGTCCCTGATGGGTGACAACAACGAGCACCCTGGGGTGCCTGCTGTGGTTGGTCTTCCTCCTCCTCAAAGACGCCACATTCCTCCTCTGACTCCTCTTCCTCATAGTCCTCTTCCAGCGTTGCCGCAGGTCCAGCAAGCGATGATGACAAGGCTGTTTCTAGTGGTGATGGTGACCTCAACTCTTCCTCTTCATGCTCATCTACAGCCTGATCCAGCACTCTTCGCAGGGCACGCTCCAGGAAGAAAACAAATGGGATGAGGTCGCTGATGGTGCCTTCAGTGCGACTGACTAGGTTTGTCACCTCCTCAAAAGGACGCATGAGCCTACAGGCATTGCGCATGAGCGTCCAGTAACGTGGCAAAAAAATTCCCAGCTCCGCAGAGGCTGTCCTAGCACCCCAGTCATACAAATACTCGTTGACGGCTTTTTCTTGTTGGAGCAGGCGGTTGAACATTAGGAGTGTTGAATTCCAACGTGTCGGGCTGTCGCAAATCAAGCGCCTCACTGGCATGTTGTTTCGCCGCTGAATATCGGAAAAGTGCGCCATGGCCGTGTAGGAACGCCTGAAATGGCCACACACCTTCCTGGCCTGCTTCAGGACGTCCTGTAAGCCTGGGTACTTAGACACAAAGCATTGTACAATGAGATTCAACACATGTGCCATGCAAGGCACATGTGACAACTTGCCCAAATTCAATGCCAACAACAAATTTGCTCCATTGTCACACACCACTTTGCCGATCTCCAGTTGGTGCGGGGTCAGCCACTGATCCACCTGTGCGTTCAGGGCGGACAGGAGTGCTGGTCCTGTGTGACTCTCTGCTTTCAGGCAAGTCAACCCCAAGACAGCATGACACTGTCGTATCCGGGATGTGGAATAGCCCCTGGGGAGCTGGGGGGGATTCAGTTGATGTGCAGCCAGATGCTGCAGCAGAGGAGGACTCAGTCGAGGAGGATATCGAAGAGGATGGAGTAGGAGGAGTAGAGGAGATGGCAGTAGGCCTGCCTGCAAGTCGTGGCGGTGTCACCAACTCCGCTGCGGAGCCACGCATTCCATGCTTGTCAGCCGTCAGCAGGTTGACCCAATGAGCAGTGTATGTGATATACCTGCCCTGACCGTGCTTTGTAGACCAGGTATCAGTGGTCAGATGGACCCTTGCCCCAACACTGTATGCCAGAGATGCCATGACTTCCTTTTCAATAACATAGTAGAGTTTTGGGATTGCCTTTTTTGAATTTTTTTTTTCGTCTGGGTACCTTCCACTGTGGTGTCCCAATAGTGACAAATTTTTTGAAGGCCTCAGACTCCACCAGCTGGTATGGTAAAAGCTGGCGGGCTAAGAGTTCCGTCAAGCCAGCTGTCAGTCGCCGGGCAAGGGGGTGACTCTGTGACATTGGCTTACGCTCAAACATTTCCTTAACAGACACCTGACTGTGGGCAGATGAGCAGGAACTGCTGAAGGTGAGAGGCGGAGTGGCGGTTGGTTGAGAGGGGGCAGGGAAGACAGCAGTGGTTGACGTGGCTGAAGATGCTGGACCAGGAGGAGCATGGTGGCTTTGAGTTTGTGTGCTGCTTGTACTTATGTGTTGATCCCATAGGCGTTTGTGATGTGAGATCATGTGCCTTCGCAAAGCAGTTGTACTGAGGTGGGTGTTCCCACGACTCAGTTTCTTTTGGCACAGGTTGCAAATGGCATTGCTGTTATCAGAGGCAGACATAAAAAAAAATGCCACACTGCTGAGCTTTGCAATGACGGAATTCTGGTGGTGGCAACAGCATGTGTTGACTGGCGTGCTGTCTGGCTGACCCTGGGTGCCAATACATGCTGTCTGACTGTGCCACGAACTCCTTGCGATGACCTCCCCCTGCTTCCAACTCCTCTCCT
The DNA here is from genome assembly GCA_033119425.1 of Bufotes viridis. Lineage (NCBI taxonomy): Eukaryota > Metazoa > Chordata > Amphibia > Anura > Bufonidae > Bufotes > Bufotes viridis. Next base: position 506,033,858 of record CM065589.1, on the reverse strand, counting down.
CCTTCTCTCTGTCTCCCCTTCTGAACTTTCCCCCTCTTCTTCTCTTCGAGCAGGCACCCACGTGGCATCCGTGGACACATCGTCATCATCAACCGCTTCACTTGTATCTGACACCTCAGCAAAGGAAGCAGCAGCGGGTACAACATCATCATCATCATCATCACACTGTACGTCCATGTGTGTAATCCTGCCTGACTGAGACATATCCCTGTAATCTACATCATCTGGCAATAATGGTTGCGCATCACTAATTGCATCCAACTGATGTGTAAATAACTCCTCTGACGGATCAAGTGAAGCGGCTGTGGTGGCTGTGGTGGTAGTGGTAATGGTGGCGGCGGGCGGGATCGTGGTAACTTGAGAGCAGGTGACCGAAGCTGAGCTGGAGGAGGATGGTATGTCAAGGTTCTTAGCGGAAGCTGTTGAAGATTGGGTGTCCTGTCTAAGCCAGTCAACTATGTCCTCAGAATTTTTCGGGTTCAGGGTACGTGGCCTCTGTACACTAGGCATTATTCCAGGGACAGTGGAAATCACAGCACCATGACCACAACGGCCCCTGCGGGGTGGCCTGCCTCTGCCTGTCATTTTTTTTTAGATAAGTGGTACTACGCGTGCTAGGTACTGTGCCACCCGGTATCAGTGGTGGGCACTGGTAGCGGGCACACTACAGTCTGTGGAAGTGGGCCTGACACACACTGGCAGCAGGCAAGCAACTGAAATTAGACTACTGTCTAAAAATTAAATGCCTTATTTATCGGCAAGCTACTGTGCCACCCGGTATCAGTGGTGGGCACTGGCAGTGGGCACACTACAGTCAGTGGAAGTGGGCCTGACACACACTGGCAGCAGGCAAGCAACTGAAATTAGACTACTGTGTAAAAATTAAATGCCTTATTTATCGGCAAGCTGCTGTGCCACCCGGTATCAGTGGTTGGCACTGGCAGTGGGCACACTACAGTCTGTGGAAGTGGGCCTGACACACACTGGCAGCAGGCAAGCAACTGAAATTTGACTTATGTGTAAAAATGAAATGCCTTATTTGACGGCAAACTACTGTGCCACCCCGTATCAGTGGTTGGCAACTTGGCACTGGCAGTGGGCACACTAAAGTCAGTGGAAGTCGGTCTGACACACACTAGCAGGCAAGAAACTGAAATTACACTAAAGTGTTAAAATGAAATGCCTTTTTTTGATGCAAAGTCCTGTGCCACACGGGATGACAGTGGTGGGCACTGGCAGTGGGCACACTACAGTCAGTGGAAGTCAGCCTGACACACACTAGCAGGCAAGCAACTGAAATTACACTATAGTGTAAAAATTAAATGCTTGTTTTGACTACAGTCAGTGGAAGTCGGCCTGACACACACTAGCAGGCAAGCAACTGAAATTACACTAAAGTGTAAAAATTAAATGCCTTTTTTGATGCAAAGTCCAGTGCCACACGGGATGACAGTGGTGGGCACTGGCAGTGGGCACACTACAGTCAGTGGAAGTCAGCCTGACAAACACTAGCAGGCAAGCAACTGAAATTACACTAAAGTGTAAAAATTAAATGCCTGTTTTGATGCAAAGTCCTGTGCCACACGGGATGACAGTGGTGGGCACTGGCAGTGGGCACACTACAGTCAGGGGAAGTCGGCCTGACACACACTAGCAGGCAAGCAACTGAAATTACACTAAAGTGTAAAAATTAAATGCCTTTTTTGATGCAAAGTCCTGTGCCACACGGGATGACAGTGGTAGGCACTGGCAGTGGGCACACTACAGTCAGTGGAAGTCGGCCTGACACACACTAGCAGGCAAGCAACTGAAATTACACTAAAGTGTTAAAATTAAATGCCTTTTTTGATGCAAAGTCCTGTGCCACAGGGGATGACAGTGGTGGGCACTGGCAGTGGGCACACTACAGTCAGTGGAAGTCGGCTTGACACACACTAGCAGGTAAGCAACTGAAATTACACTAAAGTGTAAAAATTAAATGCCTGTTTTGATGCAAAGTCCTGTGCCACACGCGATGACAGTGGTGGGCACTGGCAGTGGGCACACTATAGTCAGTGGAAGTCGGCCTTACACACACTAGCAGGCAAGCAACTGAAATTACACTAAAGTGTAAAAATTAAATGACTTTTTTTGATGCAAAGTCCTGTGCCACACAGGATGACAGTGGTGGGCACTGGCAGTGGGCACACTACAGTCAGTGGGCCTGCAGCTCTTCACACACGGGCAGGCCAGGCAACTGCAATATATATATATTTAGAAAAAAAGAAAAAAGCAGACTAATGTAGCAGCCCTAAAAAGGGCTTTTTGGGGTGCTGTCAGGACGCTGTCCTTACAGCAGAGATCAGATGAGTCTTTCAGGACTGGAGTGGACACTGAATACACTAGCCTAGCTATCGATTTCCCAATTAAATCAGCAGCAGCTGGGGCGTGGCCTGGCCGGCAATGTAGGAAGCCGCGCTTCTCTGAGCTCCGGACGGCACCCGGCTTAATCCTCCTCCATCCTGCGGCTGTCTGGCCCTACAACCTCCTGCGCTACTTCGGGCACGTCAGCGTCTCCCACCCGATCCGAGGAGACCACTTCTGACATGACCCACTCGGGTAAGAAAGAGCGGGAGGCGCCGGGGCACACACCGGCCAAACAGCATGGCGCCGCAGCGCTTGTAAAGGCCGCCGACATCGCGGCTCGCCTGGAGCAATATGCTCGGAATGCCCCCTCTCCTCCTACCTCGGCTGCCGATCCTGGGCCCGATCCCACCGCCCAGGCCCCCGCTCTATCTGAATTCCCTGAAGCTGGGGACGGATCTCCTGAGGAGCAACATGGCGGCCTTATAAAAGGGGGCCCTGCTATGCCCCAGGCTTCCTGCTGTTACAGACTTAGCCAATAGTCCACGCTGAATTGACATCTCCTGCCCAGAAGAGGATGAGCCCACCAGTAAAGATATATATGCTGTAGTATTAAACAGTGCAGCACCACTCTGTTGGCGCTAAACGACCTGTGGGATCTCTGCAAGAGAACATGACCTTCCTGGGCGACAAGATATGCGCAAGGTGGTTGAACGGGTTACAAGGAAATCGTTTATCCAGTTTGGAAGATAGTCTCCCAAAAAGGGATTTGGCGAAGGTCATTCACAACACACGTTGATCAACAAACGGACGACCTGGAGAATAGGTCCCCGCAACAATCTCCGGCTGATAGCGCCCTCGAACGGCTGAAGGATTCCAGCGCAGTTCGCTTTTTGAAGATTGGTTCAAAGAAAAAGTTGCAAAGGACTCCTTGTCTCCCCTTTTTGCTATAGAAAGGGCACACAGGGTGCCCTCCCGCTCCGCCTCCAGGGGACCCCAGACCGTTACTGTGAAGCTTCGATTTCGGGCGACAGGGATCTTATTCTACGTTAAAGGCCAGAGACTCTGGATCTTTCCATCGATCAGTCTGTCGATCTTCTTTCCGACTTCTCGAAGTGAATTGCAACGACGCAGATCCTGGCTTGATGTGAAGCTGCCTCTACGCTCTCGTGGGAATACACATTCTATGTTATACCCCTACAGTTTCGGACAGAACCCATTTTTGATTCAACGGAAGAGCCTTCCTGGGATTGAATGAGTTCAGTTTGCTTATCAATGTGCCCAGGGATCACTCTCCACTTCGGCAGACCTGGAATGCTGCTCCTTTTGGCGGTGGTGGACTTTCCTCTGTTTGTCTTTTACATATGGACAGATGAGTATTTGCATTACATGTCCTAACCCGGGCTTCTTTCCTTTAGGTCATCGTTCAGTGATGGACTAAATGTTGACATTACATTTTGTATGGAGGGGACAGGGGAGCCATCTCCCAATTTCCTCCTTCTCTCTCTCTGTGGGCTTTCTATCTAAGGCTAGTTTGTTAAGCTGCGCTTGATTTGTTGCTACCATGCAGGACCAAACAGTTGATGCCCTGTGGATCCAGACGTGAGCTGGATGTCTGTTCTCGACTTTGCAATCTTTATGTATACTATTGCTTTATGTTTCTGCTTTTTCTTTTCTTCCTATGTTGTAGGTTACAGGAACTTATTGGTTGCCTCCAGCTCTGTGACGTATTGCACGGGGTATTACCTTTCTTGTTGTCACATAGAGGTTTTTTATGGGTTTTTTCAGGACAGAGAGACAGCGAATCTTTTTCAGGTTCTATCGGGTATTGGTCTTTTGAAATCTACATGGTATCCAGCTTTTTCTTTATATATGTACTTTGATTATGGCGGGTAAGATTGAAGTTCTGGCATGGAATGTCAGAGGCCTGGGTAATCCGACTAAACGTCAAGCTGCATTTGCGGCACTCCAGCAATATCAACCTGCAATTTTATGCCTTACTGAGACCCATCTGTCACGTGCGTCACGTCGGCTTCTTAGTAAGCCGTGGATTGCGCAGGCCTTTCATTCCACGTTCTCCTCTCAGGCGAGGGGGGTTAGTATCCTCATTCACAGGGCCGTTCCGTTTATCTGCCATTCCAGTAAGGTGGATTCAGAGGGGCGGTATGTGTGTCTCCATTGCTCTATATTTAGAGTACAGCTCCTACTAGTGGCTGTATATGTTCCTCCCCCTTACTCGGTGGTACCCCTTAGAGAGATCCTAGCTTGGGCCTCCCATATGCACCAACTTCCAATATTGATAGTGGGTGACTTCAATAACTGTATTGACTCTGCCATGGACAGGTTTTCACCGTCTCAGACCCAGGTTGTGGGTGGGGTTACCTCCTTGGCAAAAAGGGAAGTGGGTCTCTATGACCTCTGGAGGTTACGTTATCCTCTGCATAGACAATGTTCGTGTTTTTCAGCCTCACATTCCTCTCTTTCCAGGATAGACCTACCTATTGGCTGTCTAGAAATCTCCTCCTGTGTGTCATCGGTGGAGTATCTACCACGTGGTCTCTCTGATCACTCCCCGATTCACCTTGTTTTACAACTTGGCGACTCTGGGACTAACCGACGGCGGGCTCCTTGGAGACTCAATCCTTTCTGGCTGCAACTGCTGGATGAGGATGAGCCCCTGACGAGACTCATTGTCGATTATTTTGATAGCAACCTTGGTACCGCGTCGTCGAATGTGGTATGGGATGCCATGAAGGCTTATGTCCGGGGATTGTATATTCAGAGGATCCAGAGGCGTAAGTCCAAAACTAGGGCACTTACTGAAGCTATACAGCTTGAAGTACGAACATGGGAAGTTAGGTACGTTAATGACCCGTCTCCACAGGTTGAGGCCCAATGGAAAGAGGCGCAGTCCAAACTTGCTGATCACTTATTGCACATCGCAGACAATAAACGCTTCTTTCTGCATCAAAAATACTTTGAGGCGGGTGAGAATACTGGCACCCTCCTTGCTAGAGTGATCCGCTCTCAGGACGGTCCGTGCAGATTAGCGGCTATAAAGACCCCATCGGGTGATCTCTCTGCTGATGATCCCGTTATATTGAATGTATTTCATGATTTCTATAAGGACCTGTACTCCTCTAAGGTGGCCACTACTAGAGGTGAGACCTGCCAATTTCTTACACGCCTATCATTACCTCATTTATCTCCAGAGTCTGCTGTCTCTTTAGATGAGCCTCTGACCCTAGAGGAATTAGAACGGGCTCTTAGCTCTTTTTCTAATGAGAAATCCCCGGGATCCGACGGGCTCCCTGTGGAATTCTTCAAGCGCTATAGAGACATTCTCCTTCCTCATCTTCTAGATACTTTTAATGAAGCTTTACGTACTGGGACCCTACCTGCCTCCATGCGTGAAGCCATAGTGGTGGTTATTCCAAAGCCGGGCAAGGACGCCACTCTCCCTGATTCTTACCGACCTATCTCCCTTTTACAAAATGACGTTAAAATATTGGCTAAAGTTTTGGCTAACAGGCTCAGCAAGGTCATTTCTCCACTGATCCATAAAGATCAGTCTGGATTCATGCCCGACAGGAGCACAGCTGTTAATCTTCGACGGCTCTTTCTTAATTTGCAGAGTTCGAATTATGCTGGGACCTGCCGGGCAGTGATATCCCTAGACGCCGCTAAGACGTTTGATAGTGTAGAATGGGGTTACCTATGGGAAGTCTTGGCGGCCATGGGTTTTGGTACCCAATTTATCTCCTGGGTGCGGTTATTATATCATTCCCCGGTGGCAAGAATCAGGGCGAATGGGATGCTATCAGACTACTTTCCTCTACACCGGGGTACTAGACAGGGCTGCCCTCTGTCACCCCTCCTCTTTGCGTTAGCAATCGAGCCTCTGGCTTGCCTGCTACGTGCTTCCCCTCGCTGGCGGGGTTTTCCTGTAGGAGGTCTGGAGGAAAAAGTCTCACTTTACGCAGATGATATGTTATTATATGTGAGTGATCTGTGCACAGCTATCGACCCCATTATGCAAGAAATTGTTGACTTTGGGAAATATTCGGGCCTCACTATCAACTGGACTAAGTCCTCTATAATGCCGCTAGATCCAATCCCGACCATGTTTGATGTCACTCGCTTACCGCTCCAGCTGACTGATAATTTTAAATGTTTGGGAGTTAATGTGACACCGTCCCTAACTGATTATGTCAGGGTGAATGTGGACCCTTTATTAACTAAATTTGTTTCCAAAATCAATGCTTGGTGCAAGTTGCCCCTATCGGTGATTGGTCGTGCTAATTTGATCAAGATGGTGCTTATGCCTCAACTGTTGTACTTTCTTCATAACTCACCGGTGTGGATACCACATCGAGTATTCTTTAAAGTTCAGGGACTATTTAGATCCCTTGTTTGGAAGAAACGACAGCCGAGGATAAGCATTGAAACGTTGCAGAGGAGTAAAGATAGTGGCGGTTTGTCCTTACCGAACCCCTGGTTTTATTTTATTGCGGCCCAACTGCAACACTTTAGAGGCTGGCAGAATACTGCAGGACTAGACTCATCTGCTGCCATAACTGCGCATACTGCACGGCAAAAGGCCCCTATAGCTGCGGTGGAGTTAGGGAATTCCCGGGCGATCTCCGGAGGGCTCCCTACCTTGTCACTTATGTCCAAGATTTGGACTAAATTTAAAGATGTAGCATATATGGTTGAGTTTTGTGAAGTCACGCCTTTGTGGCGTAATCCCCTTTTACCAGAAATTTTTAGGCTAGAGGGCTTTTCTCCATGGGAAGAAAAAGGAATATTGTTCCTGGAGCAAGTTCAGTCGGGAGGTGTTTTTAAGTCTTTTGCTCAACTACAGGAGGAGTTCAGTCTGCCTCACACCTCGTTTTTTCAGTTTCTACAACTGAGGCATGCATTCCAGACACAATTTCCTAAAGGTGTGCAGATCTCTGATTCTCCGCTTGTGCATCTGTTGGGGAGCTCCTCGTCCAGGGGTTTGATTTCTGTACTCTACAAATATCCTATGGATAACGCCTTCTCGTCAAATGTCATTGGAGCGAGAAGTCGGTGGGACAGAGATGTAGGTACCCTGTCCCAGGAACAATGGTCGGATATTCTGGCCCTCACTCCCTCGCTGACTCTTAGTGAGTCACAACGGTTATCACAGTTGTTTCTTATACATAGGGTATATCGGACCCCCATGTTCCTTTATAAAATTGGTATCCGTTCGAACTCCAAGTGCCCCAGGTGTGGTATGACGGAAGCAACTCTCCTCCATATGGTTTGGGGCTGTGCCAGATTGCGCCCATATTGGAATGATGTCAGAGCTATTATAGCTACTGTAACTAGTGTACGACTGGCTGATGACCCCAGAGTTTGTATCCTAGGTCTGCTTGAAAATTCAGGTTCCGGGGACAATGTCTCTTTATGTATACAGCGTCTCCTATTTCAGGCCAGAGTTCTGATTGCCAAACATTGGATTCGGGAGACCTCCCCCTCGAAACAGGAGTACGTTAATAGAATGAATATGGTTCTTGGGCTTGAAAGAGGGGTTTATGTCAAGAGGAGATGTCCTGCTAAGTTTATGTCTATTTGGCAAGGATGGGTGGAGTCTGCGCACTTAGCTTCGCAAGCATTGGTCCGGGATTGTCTAAGAGGACAACTGGCTGTGCTTCAGTCGTTGGCTAGGGTGCCTTTATAGGTTCAAGTCTGACGGTTTGCCGTGACCGTCTATGGTATTTTACCTGCTTATATTCTGTCCCTCACCTGATTGCCTGTATCTGCCTGTTCTTAGTCGCTGTCTGTCTGCCCGGGGTGGGAGGGGGGTAGGGGTGTTATAGTGTTTGAAAAATTGGTTGACATTGTTTAATTGACTTCTTGGACGTGCTTGTATCCTGTCGAGGGGCATCTTCCGTACGTTCTAGACTTTTTTTGCAGTGTGTTAGGTGTCTGCGTACACCGTTATTGTGCCTTTTGACTTGATTGCATTAGTGATATGTCTCACTGTACACGCAAAAAAAAGAAACAACGTCCTCTCGGTTGTAATTTTTATAATGTGTTTTATTTCAATAAAAAGAAACCTGATTGAAAAATAAATCAGCAGCAGCTATACTGTCCCTCCTCTCACTAAGACTGCAGCTTCCGAATGAATCTAAAATGGATGCTGTTCAGGAGATGGGAGGGTCTGGGAGGGAGGGTATGCTGCTGATTGGCTGGAATGTGTCTGCTGACTGTGAGGTACAGGGTCAAAGTTTGCTCAATGATGATGTATAGGGGGCGGACCGAACATCGCATGTGTTCGCCCGCCATGGCGAACGCAAACAAGCTATGTTCGCCGGGAACTGTTCGCCGGCGGATAGTTCGGGCCATCTCTAGTCGTGACTATGCACACTTTCTCTGCATAATAAATGCTATTTGCTGAGGTGGAAAAACCCCTTTGAAGGTACATGTTAGGATACATTCACACATGTGTTTACAAATCTGGTTTACCAGGTGCCACCTAGCCAGATAACGATGTGCACAGCTGGACAATATTGACTGTAATGGGATCTGGTGGGGATCCGTCTGGTTTTCCGGCATGAGTGCTTAGTTTTGGCTGGACAAAAACTGGTGCACGCAGAGTTTTTTGTCTGGTCGAAACCTCCCACTCATGCCGGAAACTGTCCGGATCCCCATTGAAGTCTATTATTGTCAATGGGGTTGGGCAGTAAATGACAGTATCCAGCTATGCTGGATACAGTGACAATCCAGTAGTCTGTTCCTCTGCCGAAACAGACTGCTGGTAGAGCAGATGTGACCGTAGCATAAGTGAAGGTAGCATTACGTTAAGTGTAATTCTATGGGAAAGGTGCTTTAGAGCACCACCATGTGGGACTGCAAACATGATTAGCAGCTGCTATTAAAGTGATTTGTTATGAGGGTTCTAAAAAAATGTGAAATTGCTCTCCTGTGTCATTGCCCACCTGATAAATTGTTCGCCACACCAGCACCAACAGTCTGGTGCACCATGCCTATCTTTGTTGACTTGCTGCAGTGATGACATGACATAATATTAAATTATGTGATCAATGCAGCGAATCACTGGCCTCATAGGTTTTATGCTTTACCCTGAGGCCACTGATTGGCTGCATTGATCACATAGTGGCTATAAAGTAAACAAAGACCAGTGGAGACCACCAGAGTATCCGCATTGGAGCAACAGGGTGTGTAATAGGTGTTTTATTATTATTATTATTATTTTGTTACATTAAGTGCTGTTAGTAATTTTTATTCAGCTCAAAAGGACATGTCACCAAAAAATGAAGTGCAATCTGAAAGCACCATGCTATAGAGGAGGAGAAGTTGAGTGGATTGATATGTATTTTAATGGGAAAAAATGTAATAAAACTTGTAATTTTTACTTTTACATCTGCAGCCCTGTGAAGTGCTATCGGTACAGGGAGGAGGTGTAACCAGTGCCTGACAGCTATCTCTTTTGCACACTTAAGCTACATACACACGACCGTATGTGTTTTGCGGTCCGCAAATTGCGGATATGCAAAAAAAGGATGACATTCCGTATGGCGTCCATTTTTTTGCAGATCCGTTGTTTTTGCAGATCCATTGTAATAATGCCTATACTTGTCCGCAAAACGGGCAAGAATAGGACATGCTCTATTTATTTTGAGGGGCTACGGAATGGACATACTGACGGGGATAGTACACAGTGTGCTGTCAGAATTTTTTGCAGACCCACTGTAATGAATGGGTCCGCATCCTATCTGCAAAAAAACGAAATGGACACGGAAACAAAATACGTTCGGGTGCATGAGGCCTTATACATACAATGCTGTCTGTCACCGATAACCCCTCCCTCCTGTACCGATAGCTGTTTATAGGAGGTAGAAAAAGAAGAGATATAAATGTATGAATTATAGGTTTTACTGAATCTTTTCCGACAAAAACATATATCAAACTGCTCGGCTTCCCTTGCTCTATTACATGGTGCTGTCAGATTGCATTGCATTTTAAAGGGGTTATTGAGGATAGGTCATCATTATCAGATCTCCGGGGGTGCGACACCCTGGACCCCTGCCGATCAGCTGTTAGAAGACGCCCTGAGCACTGTGGTTGTGAGGGATGAGAATCCATTTTGTATAAATATGTCTTCCATCTTGTGCATAATGTATGTGGAAAATTACTGAAACAGTTGCGAAGGATGGGGGGGTGTCTCTGTGTACCCTAGATTTAAGGCCAGGGTAAGGGAGCTCCCTCGCTCCCCTTATCAGTACCTTTTATGAATAAGCAATCAAATCTTTAGTTTCTATGTTCACCCCCTTGGCGGTGTGCTAGATTTGTCTATGATTATCTGAATATAGATATATGCTTTTATGGAATAAAGTAGGAGAGTGTATCTGATTCAGCTATGCACCTATGTTAGCTCTCCTATGTTCTCATGAGAACATTTCAATTTAGATCCTGACAATTATAGGGTTGGAGGTTTTGCCCCAACAATACTTGACGCCTCAAAGAAGGGCTCAACTAAAGGACACTTCATTGATCTCCCGACAACTTGGATGATCCAGACCGGGATGGAAAGATAAAAAGACAGCAATGCAAGGTAACAGACTTTATCTTACATTGTATCTGTGCCTCTCTGACCTGTTGTCTGGCTCGAGGGATTGTTGAAGGAATGTACGTAAAAAGTCCTTTTACAGTCGAGTCCATATTGATAAAGAATCTTAAAAGTTTAAACTACCTATAACTGTTGGGTTTAGTTTCTGATCATGAGCAACTTTGATTGGGATGTTTTTGGTCTGGCTTTCGAAGTCACGGTACTGTATATATTTTGTTTGTTCTTTACTGTGTTTGGAAAATTTCAGAACATTATAGAAAGGGAAATCAAAGTCCTTGGACTCCGGTGTCCGGTTTGTAGACTTGATTTGTATAATAAATCTCAGTACAGAGTACACAAGGTAAATATAGTGAGGAAGTTCTGGGGAAAACTGAGGAAAAACAGAATTTTGTTATGTTCTATAGTTGTTCTGGTACAGTTGGAGAGCAATAGAGAATAATTTTAGTATACCCGAAGGTTATAAGATAGCCAAAACATTGGTGAAGGACAGAGCAGGTAAAGAGGGTCTGAAGAATGCGTACAGAGTGTTGGAGAAGGCAGGGATGAAGTATGGGAATCTTAACCTAAAAGTCTGGGAAAGATTCAGGAGGACACATTGTGGTTGGATAGAAGATCATGGATGTGAAGAAGTGGTTGATATATGGATAAAAGTAGCTCATGAGGGTGAAACTGAGGGATGGAGAGGAGAAGCCTGGTGTGCAGGCTCGGGGGAGGCAGCTCACACTACAGCCTCATCAGTTAACCCCTTGTTATGTACCAGCTTTGGGAGAAACAGTTTTTATCTGTGAATCTGAACCAGTTAAACTAAAGATAAAAGACAGTACAGTTGTTACCCAATTGTTAGTTAAAGAAAACCTGCCAATGGCACTACCCGTGTAGATTTTGGGGCCCCAGAGGAAGTATCAGAACCATCAGAATTAACCCTGGTAGACCAGGCTGTTCTTGAGGTGGTACCAAAGGATTCATGGGCAATATCAAAAACAGACATAGGGAATATCCCCATGTCTCCGGTCACTGTGCATCTTAAGCCAGGATGCCAGCCCCCTCAAGTGAAGCAGTACCCCCTCAGTCATGCCCAGGAGACAGCAGTGGCCAGTCAAATTGATGATTTCCTCCAAGCCTTTGTATTGATAAAAACAGTATCTCCCGCTAATATCTCGTTGTTCCCAATAAAGAGGAAACCAGTTAAGGGACAGCCTGTCAGTTACAGGATGATTCATGATCTTGGAGAAGTTAACAAGGTGACAGTTTTACAGACTCCAGTAGTACCAAACCCACATACCTTACTGTCACACATTCCATCCACTGTTTCACAGTGATAGATCTGGCAAATGCTTTCTTTAGTGTCTAGTTGCACAAAGAATTGCAGTATCTGTTTGCCTTCACATTTAAGGGTAACTAGTTTACTTGGACCGTCCTGCCTCAGGGAGCTCAGAACTCACCGACCATGTATACACAGGCTCTGCAATCTGTCCTTACAAACTGGGTACTGCCCATCTCAGTAGTCTTGTTACAATACATGGATGATTTGCTCCTGTGTGCTGAATACAATGAGATTTGCTGTGAAGCAACTATATCTCTTTTAATTTTCCTACATCAGAACAGGTTAAAAGCCTCAAAACAGAAGCTGCAGTTTTGTAAAAACAAGGTTGTGTTTCTAGAACACTGTCTCTTTCACAGAACTCGCCACCTAACCCCAGAAAGGAGGCTGCTGAAAGAATACAATTGTCCAAAGGAGCACAAAGCCTGGAAGCAGGTTCATGGGAGAGGACGGCCGGTTCCACACTGGATATGCAGTGGTCACACAGCCGGAGGTAGGGATAGCTGAACCACTGCCACCTCACATGTCAGTGCAGGAGGCAGAACTGAAGGCACTCATGGAGGCATGTAAATTGGCCAAGGGGAAGAACATGAACATCTACACGGACTCAAGGTATGCTTTTGGTATTGCACATGACTATCGCCGCATATGGCGGGATGAAGACTTTCTAACATCAGCAGGCCAGGCAACTAAAAATAAAGACTCTGCACTTGAAATTATGAATAGAGATGGCTTTGCAGTTCGCCCAGCGGTCGGTTCACGGCAAACTTTGCTTGTTCGCGATTCAGCAAGCATGCGAACATATGGCGACATTCGCGCCCGCCATATTCTTTTACATTGTGAAGAACTTTGACCCATGACACATCCATCAGGTGGTACAGGACAGCCAATTGAAAAGTTTCAGCACATGGACATACCCCCTACCTTATAAATAAACCTGATCAGGCTGCCATTTTACATGCTGTCTTTTGTCAGTGTAGGGAGAGGTTGCTGTGTGTAGCAGGGACAGACTGTTAGGGACAGTTCTTTTAAGGACTGGTATAGGTGTACTATTGATAGGTGTGCAGTACATAGGGGTGTAATACACTTATAATATACTTTCTAACATAGAAAGCATATTATAGTGGATTTGTATTGCGCTGCATTGTGACTGGTGAGCGGTTCTGCAGCGATACTACAACTACAAAGAGTGACAAATGCAATTAGAAAAAATAATTATAACTGGTGTGATATACCAGTCACCCCCCAAAATGACAGATTGAAGTGGGGTGTTATATATAAATATACTTTCATAATTGTGTATTTGAGTACTGCAGCATTTTTTTGATGTTTTGCTGCGTTGCCTGTGCTACACACAGTGACAAACGATACTGGAAAAAATTATTATAACTGGTGTGATATACCAGTCAGCCCCCAAAACGACAGATTGAAGCGGGGTGCTATATACCAAAATACTTTCTCTATAGTGTACTTGGGTACTGCAGCATTTGTTCGCTGTTTTGCTGCGTTCCCTCTGCTACACACAGTGACAAACAATACTGGAAAAACATATTAAAACTGGTGTGATATACTAGTCACCCACCAAAACGACAGATTGAAGCAGGGTGCTATATTTAAATATACTTTCATAATAGTGTATTTGGGTACTGCAGCATTTGTTTGCTGTTTTGCTGTGTTCCCTCTGCTACACACAGTGACAAACGGTACTGGAAAAAAATTATTATAACTGGTGTGATATACCAGTCGCCCCCCAAAATTACAGATTGAAGCGGGATGTTATATACCTTCTTCTACAAACACTGCGCTTCTCTAGAGACTTTTGTCACAGGGTAATTTAAAAAATGACAGGCCGAGGAAGAAGCAGACCCTTCCGCCGAGGTGCAGGAGCACCAGGCCGGAGCCTAAGTAGGAATGTGCAGAAGGTGCGTGCAATTACATCAAAGGATGCACCAGACTTGGTTGAGTGGCTCACTCAGCCTTCCCCTTCTGCACCCTCCTCATCCTCTCTATCTCCACCCTCTTCACTCTCTGCTGTGTGCACCCCCAAAGACACCACCACCAACACCACCATATACCCTCCGCTTGAGTCACAGGAATTATTTTCCGATCCATTACAAGACATTTCCGATGCGCAGCCATTCTTGGCATCAGGTCAGGAAGAGGAGGTAGCAACTGCTGCCATTCTGCAGTCTGACAACAGTACCCAGATTACCCCAAGGAGGTTGGTCCATGCTGTTTCTGCCTACTCCGAGATCTCTAATGTTAGTGGTGAGGAAGGTGACGTGGATAATGACGTGTCTATGGACATCACGTGGGTGCCCACAAGAGAGGAAGAGGAGGGGAGTTCAGGGAGACATGGACCAGCAGATAGGGAGGAGAAGCAGGCAGAACTTACATTGCACATCTGGTGCTCCCAGAACGCCGGCACATGGCTCCACAGTGTGGGCTTTTTTAACGTGTCCGCTGCTGACAATAGTGTTGCCATTTGCAGCCTTTGCTGTCAAAGCATAAGTCGCGGTAAGCCAAACACTCACCTAGGGACGACTGCCTTAAGAAGGCACCTGGCCTCCCATCACCGAGCCCAGTGGGAGCAACGCCGTCAGAACCCATGAAGCCATATTCCATGCGCTTACAGTCCAGCCTCTTTTCCTTCTCCTCTCTCCTTCCAGTTATCCTCCACTCCACCTTCCATTGTGACATCCTCACGATTATCTGGAAAAAGGTAGGCTTCCGTGGCCCAAATGTCCGAGCGTAAAAAGATGATGACGCCGGATAACCCTCTTGCCCAACGGTTGACTGCTGGTTTGTCAGAACTGCTAGCCCGCCAACTACTGCCATATAAATTGGTGGACTCAGAGGCCTTTAGAAAATTTGTGGCCATTGGAACACAGCAATAGAAGGTCCCAGGAAGGAAATATTTCTCCCAGAAGGGCATCCCAGAGCTATATGGCCACGTTCAGCAGCAAATGAATGTATCTCTGACACACAGTGTTGGTGCCAAGATACATCTGACCACAAACACTTGGTTTAGCAAACACGGGCAGGGAAAGTACATAACTTTTACTGCCTACTTGGTGAACCTTCTGATGGCCATCAAGCATTCAACCCGTAGCACCCGTGTTGCTTGGTGTTACCACCACGGATTCCATGCAGGCCTGCCACTTCTTCTCCTCCTACTCCATCCTCCTTCTTCTCCTCAGCTGACTCCTCCTTTTCCGCTGCTACCGTATCTTCCACTGCGCCCCCCCAATGTCCCCAGAACCTATTCGACATGCCAGGTGAGACATTGCCATGCTGTGCTGCGTCTGTCGTGCCTGGAATCCAAGAGCCACACCGGTCCTGCACTGCTTTCAGCTCTGTGGTCACAGGCCGATCAGTTGGTAACCCCGCTTAATTTGACAGTGGTAAAGCGGTGTGCGACAACGGTGCCAATCTCTCTGAGAGCACTGAAACAGGGCAAAATGACACACGTGCCGTGCATGGTACACATCCTGAACTTAGTCCTGCAGCAATTCGTTGCCAAATACCTCGGGGTTCAGGACGTCTTGCAGCAGGCCAGGAAAATCTCTGGCCATTTCAGAAGATCTTACACGGCCATGGCTCGCCTTGTATAAAAAGCATAAAGGGCAAGGACCAGTACTGGGTGGCAACGTACTTAGACCCACGGTACAAACAAAAAATGGCGGAAATGTTACCACCATCACAGAGGGCTGTCAGAATGCAGTACTTCTAGGCCTTGCTTTGTGTCCGACTACATTGGGTTAACGGCCGATGTGGATGCTCTGAGAAGGCGTTGAACTTGTGGACTACTGGGTGGGCAGGCTTGACCTCTGGCCAGAGCTGGCACAATTTGCCATGGAACTGTTGGCTTGCCCCTCATCCAGTGTCCTGTCCGAAAGGACGTTCAGCGCAGCAAGGGGGATCGTTACCGATAAGTGCACTCGCCTAGCTCACGACAGTGTGGACTACCTCACATTTCTAAAAGTGAATGAGGCATGGATCTCGAAGAAATTCAACACATGTGACCAGTAGACCATATTTGAATCAAATTCCTCATGACAGCCCACAAATATCTGCCACCACCCAGAACAATTCATGGTCCCTGTCTTAGGTAAATACAGCGGCATAAAAGGCCTTTTATGTCCGTTGAATGCCTAATTTTTTGGGCCTGTACTAGTGGCCGACACTTATTTATCCTGTGAATGCCTAATGTACCTCCAGCCACAGAATGCAAAGTTCTTTGTTGTCAGTTGAACGCCTGTTGGCTAATTTTTAGGGCCTGTACTGGCTAACACTTACTTATCCTGTGAATGCCTAATTTTGCTGACTGGAATTGAAAATCAATAAGTCTGTAAACGTTCTGCTAAGTTGCGGAACGGATGCGGACCCATTTTACAGAAGTGTGAATGGACCCTATATGTATTTGACATGTATTTACCGGCTGCTGTCAGTTCTGCCTGATTTAGGCCGAGCTAATACTCTAAAACAGAGCAATATTACAAAAACCATAATACACGTTATAACTGTATAAACGATTTATATAACTTATTAGAACAAAAAAAAACATTTTTAAGGCAACTTTTCCAATAGCAGGAGCATCTCCTGCACCCCTTCATGGCCTGGCGGTGCCTCTCCTCCATGGCCTTCATCTGCTCCTGAATGGCCCACATATCCTGGCGGTGCTCCTTCTGCATTTTTTTGCTTTCTTTGGCCTTCAATGTCTTCAGCACTGTTGGAAAAAAAAATGAACATTATTTGCAATTCTTATTAAACCTTTAAACCTTTATTTTGTGGTGCATATGACTTTTTGATCGCTTGCTATTACATCTTTTTGTGATAATAGTTGTCCAAAAAATGCCTTTTTGGAGAGATTTTATTTCTAGTTTTGAAAGGTTTCTACCTGAGGGGTTACTTTGTATGATCTTTTTATACAGCTGGTTGTTACAGAAGCGGCAAGACCTAATATGTTTCCTTATTTTTTTGTTATTTCTGTCTTACACAATAAAAGTTGTTGAACCAAAAACAATTCATGTTTTAATGTCTCCATAGTTTGAGAGTCATATTATTATTTCTATTCGGCGATTCTCTAATGGTAGGGTCTCATTTTTGGCCGAATGAAATGACAGATTGGTACTATTTTGGGGGGCATATGCCTTTTTTGATAGCTTGGTGTTGCACTTTTAGGGATGTTAGGTGACAAAATGATAATTTTTTTTATTTGTTTCAATTTTTTTTTTTTTACAGTGCTCACCTGAGGGGTTAGGTCATAGGATATTTTTATAGAGATGGTCGATATGTACACGGCGGTACAAAATATGTCTGTTTGTCTATTTTTTACCTTTTTTTTATTTAAAGTCTTTATACACATTGACGTTATTAATTTCAATATGTTAGTTAGTGATATTTATGATGATTATATAGTGTATTAGTTTGTGATATTTCAGTAGAGTATAAGTTTATTTTGTTTGTTAGTTAGTGATAGTTCAATAGAGTTTAATATTATTTATTTGTTAAGTTAATGGTTTTAATGTAGATTAAAGAGTTATTGTCCAGTGTTCTTGTTTTGTATTACTATAGTGTATGTTGTCCCCTCATTGTTGGCCCTTTTAATGTTTATGTACTTGTTATTGATACATAATCATATTGCTATGTGCACATATTTACCCTCCTGGTGGGGGTGGTGATCGCCTCCTTTTCCTCCGAGTCCTGAGATGGGGCGGTTCTCGAGTGTCCAGCACTTTCCACCTCCACCTCTTTCACTTCTCCCACATCTGGTGGGAGTGGCCCAATAGACTGGGAGGGTCCGGCCTCCTCCTCCTCTTCCTCCTCAACCTCCACCACCTCCACGGCCTCCGCCGATCGCCTTCTCCGAATGGAGGGAATAGGAACTTCTGTAATAACAGAA
Source organism: Bufotes viridis (assembly GCA_033119425.1). Taxonomy (NCBI): domain Eukaryota; kingdom Metazoa; phylum Chordata; class Amphibia; order Anura; family Bufonidae; genus Bufotes; species Bufotes viridis. Next base: position 506,015,669 of record CM065589.1, on the reverse strand, counting down.
TGTTCAGATTTTAGAGAAACAACTCCGAAATCTTAACAACATTAGATATAAAGAAATATGGAGGGATCTAGATATAATTACAGTGGCTGCCAGCTTTATGCCGCATAACTCAATCAAAAATGAACAGCATGCAAACAGACATCCCCTCCACAGTGTCTTGATGAAACAATAGGGAGAGAGGAGACCCATGGGATGGGATTATCTCCTGAGTGTATCATAGGATGATCTACTTCTCTACACCAGAGTTGGCTACTTTTTAATCCCATCACTAACACAATAACAAGGGGACAAATAAATTAACACATTCATTGGGAGTCTCAGAGCAGAGTTAACCCTTATTGCGTTTATGTATTCACACCATGCAACTTTAATGGGGAATAGGAAAGATGTGGCCTATAAACTCAACCAATAAATCAAGGTTTATAGTTCACTCTAACCCAAATAGGTCAGAGTGTGGGTCTCCATAGTCTTGGGTCCATGGCCTGTAGGAAGGAGGCTAGCCCTCAGGCTTCTACTGCAGACCCAGTGATGGTTGAGTCCGCCACTTGTACGAAATCAGCTGGTTACATCCAAAATCTCTATCACGCTGTGTGGCCCGTAGGAAGGAGGCTAGCTCTCAGGCTTCTACTGCAGACCCAGTGATGGTTGAGTCTGTCACTTGTACGAAATCAGCTGGTTACATCCAAAATCTCTATCGCGCTGTGTGTTTAAATATATATAATACAACCACAGCTAGGTTGAGATGTTGGATGTAATTTAGTTTATTTTGGGCGTGTCCCACCAGGTACTAATCAGTTGTAAAGGGATGAAATACTTGACTTTTTGCTTATTTTGGTACATTACAGCCTTCTGTTGAAGGTTTTGGTTATCTGAATTTTATGTGATGGATTAGAACATAATAGTCTAAGTCAGTGAAGTGAAATGAGAAAAATATCTAAATAAAATTGTTGTTTAGAAATAGAAAACCAAATATTGCCATGTGCTTATGTATTCAACTCCTTTGGAAGCCCATAAAAAGCTGTGGTGCTACCTATTACTTTCAGAAGTCACATAATTATTAAAATGATGTCCACCTGTGTGCAATCTAAGTGTGACATGATCTGTCATTATATATACGGTGCCCTAAAGGCTGCAACACGTAAGCAAGAGGCATCACTAACTAAACACTGCCATGAAGACCAGGGAACTCTCCAAACAAGTAAGGGACAATGTTGTTGAGAAGTTCAAGTCAGGGTTAGGTTATAAAAAATACCCAAATCTTTGATGATCCCCAGGAGCACCATCAAATCTATTATAACCAAATGGAAAGAACATGGCACAACTGCAAACCTGCCAAGTGACGGCCGCCCGCCAAAACAGGGCAAGGAGGGGATTAATCAGAGAGGCGGCACAGAGACCAAAGGTAACCCTGGAGGAGGTGCAGAGTTCCACAGCAGAGACTGGAGTATCTGTACATAGGATGACTATAAACCGTACGCTCCATAGAGTTGGGCTTTATGGCAGAGTAGCCAGAAGATAGCCACTACTTTCAGCTAAAAACAAAAAGGCACATTGTGAGTTTGCGAAAGGCATGGGAGAGACTCCCAAAATGTATGGAGGAAGCTGCTCTGGTCTGATGAGACTAAAATTGTACTTTTCTACACTCAAAGTAAACCCTATGTCTAGCACAAAGCCAACACATCACGCAAAGAACACCATCCCCACAATGAAACATGGAGGTGGCAACATCATGCTGTGAGATGTTTTTCAGCAGCCGGGACTGGGAAACTGGTCAGAGTTGAGGGAAAGATGGACAGGGATATTCTTGAGCAAAACCTGTACCACTCTGTGCGTGATTTGAGGCTAGGATGGAGGTTCACCTTCCAGCAGGACAATGCCCCCAAACACACTGCTAAAGCAACACTTGAGTAGTTTAAGGGGAAACATGTAAATGTGTTGGAATGGCCTAGTCAAAGCCCAGATCTTAATCCAATAAAAAATCTGTGGTCAGACTTAGGCCTCATGCACACGACCATTGTTTGATTCCGTGTCCTTTGCTCTGTTTTTCGTGATTTTCTGCGGAGCCATTGGTTTTCAATGGGTCCGTGGAAAACTCGGAAAATGCACCATTTGTCCTCCGCGTCCGTGGTCCGTGATTCCAGTCCGTCAAAAAAATATAACCTGTCCTATTCTTGTCTGTGAAAAACGGTTCACGGACCCATTCAAGTCAATGGGACCGTGAAAAAATGCGGATGGCCATCCGTGTGTCATGGGTGTTCTGCGTCCGTTTTTTTTGCGGATCCCTTGGCAGGCACTTGGCAAAAATTGTCAGCCTGTCTTTTGGTAAAATCTTTTGGGTCATGTCCGCTAAAAAAAATGGAAGACACACGGAAACACAACGGAAGGCAAAAACGGACACGGATCACTGAACAACGGAACCCCTTTTTGCGGACAGCATAAAAAAACGGTCGTGTGCATGAGACCTTAAAGATTGCTGTTCACAAGTGCAAAACATCCAACTTGAAGGAGCTGGATCAAAGACTTATCCAAAGCGACTTGGAGCTGTGATTGCTGCAAAAGGTGGCTCTACAAAGTATTGACTTTAGGGGGGTGAATAGCCATGCACATTCACCTTTTCTGTTATTTTGTCCTATTTGTTGTTTGCTTTACAATTAACCAATTTAAAAAAAGGTCTAAGTTTTGGGCATGTTATACAAATTAAATGATGCAAATCCTTAAACAATCCATGTTAATTCCAGGATGTGAGACAACAAAAAAATAAGGAAGTCCAGGGGTGTAAATACCTTTGCTTAGCACTGTATACATAACTGAGTGTTGGAAAAACATACAAAAATTATTTATGCATCTACCTGGGCATTTTTCGTCCCAGATTCTTTTTATAAACCAAGAGTGTCGGCGCTTTATGTCTGACCATTTTTTAATAATGGCCAGATGTCAGTGTTTGAGACCCATTTTGCACCAAATCTCAAATGCCAGCTGCCGCACAATCCACTGCTTCTTGGCGTGGGACCGGGTGCGGTCGTATCCCCGCCCCAACATCCGCTGAAAGATAAAAATGCAAGTATATAATCCCAATTTTTAACAATAATAGTATTGAAAATAATTTACTCAAGTAAACTGCAAAAAGTATGTAAGTCTTTGAAGTGGAAATATTAGATTTAGGCTGCCTGAACACGGGCATGTTTTTTCACAACTACAGACCGTATAAAACATGGTCTGCCATCCTGCAGAGTGGACAAGCGCACGGCGTCATTGGTTGCTATGACGCCGTGCACTTCCGGCCACCACCCTGTACTGTGATACACTTATATGATCTATACAAGTATATTATTGTACAGCAGTGGCGGGAAGAAGCACACAGCATCATAGCTACCAATGACTCAGTGCGCTCGTCCACTCAGCAGCCCAGGACAGCAGCCCGGGTTTTTACGGTCCTTAGTTGCTCAAATTGAAAATTCAAAAAGCCATGCAGGAAACTGCAGTCTTGGCCAGAGTGTTTGCCTGTGTTTGAAAGACAGGATTATCCCCATTTGAGATTCTGTTTGGAAGCGCCTGCAGATTAGATTTCCACAACAGTTGCAAGTGAACAATGATTGCCTAACAAGCTACATGAGGGCCCTCACAAAGAGGCTTGAGCACACCCATAAACAAGTGTTTGCTTCTCTTCCACATTCAGTAGAAGAAACACACAGTCTGCAACCAGGAGACTGGGTGGTGATAAAAAGACATGTGAGGAAAGGCCTGGACCCCAGATTTGATGGTCCTTTCCAAGTCCTGTTGACTACTTATACAGCAGTAAAGGTTGAAGGAAAGCCTAACTGGATACACGCTTCTCACTGCAAGAAAGTTCTGACGCCCAAGGATGAGGATTGTTGGCAGTTTGTGTCACAAAGAAGACCAGGGCATGATGATCAAAAGTATAACTCCACTGCAGTCCCTCTCCCCATAGCAAGGTGGGTAGAGGCCGTAACAACCTGCTCTATAGAAATAACACTCGATCTAACCTGTCAGATCAACTATGCAAATAACAAAAAATAAAAACAGTCCCAAAACAGCAGTTTTTTTTGCAAATTTTCCATTTTAATCCATTTTTCCAGTAACAAAGCAAGGGTTACCAGCCAAACAAAACTCTGATTCTGTAGTTTGCAGAAATACCCCATATGTGGTTGTAAACTGCTGTATGGCCAAATGGCAGGGCATAGAAGGGAGGGAACGCCATATGGTTTTTGGAAGGCAGATTTTGCTGGACTGGTTTTTTGACACTATGTCCCATTTGAAGCCCCCCTGATGCACCCCTACAGTAGAAACTCCAAAAAAGTGACCCCATTTTGGGAATTACGGGATAAGGTGGCAGTTTTGTTTGTACTATTTTAGGGTAAATATGATTTTGGGTTGCTTTATATTACACTTTTTTTGAGGCAAGGTAACAAAAAATAGAAATTCTGAAATTTCATCTCCAGTTGCCAATAACTCTTGTGGAACACCTAAAGGGTTAACAAAGTTTATAAAATTGAGGGATGTAGTTCCTTAGATGGAGTCATTTTTATTGAGTTTATACTCTAGGGGTGCATCGGGGGGCTTCAAATGGGACATGGTGTCAAAAAACCAGTCCAGCAAAATCTGCCTTCCAAAAACCATATGGCGTTACCTTCATTCTGTGCCCTGCCGTTTGGCCATACAGAAGTTTACGACCACATATGGGGTGTTTCTGCAAACTACAGAATCAGGGCAAAAAATATTGAGTTTTGTTTGGCTGTTAACCCTTGCTTTGTTACTGGAAAAAATGGATTAAAATAGAAAATTTTCCAAAAAATCGAAATTCTGAAATTTTATATCCATTTGCCATTAACTCTTGTGGAAAAACTAAAGGGTTAACAACGTTTGTAAAATCAGTTTTGAATACCTTGAGGGGTGTAGTTTCTAGAATAGGTGGTTTCTATTATGTAAGCCTCACAAAATGATTTCAGACCTGAACTGGTCCCTAAAAAGTGGGCTTTTGAAAATTTCTTAAAAATTTCAAGATTTGTTTCTAAACTTCTAAGCCTTGTAACGTCCCCAAAAAATGAATTGGCATTCCCAAAATGATCAATTCATGAAGTAGACATATGGGTAATGTAAATCAATAACTTTTTTTGGTGGTATTACTATGTATTATAGAAGTAGAGAAATTGAAACTTGGAAAATTGCTAATTTTTCTAAATTATTGGTAAATTTGGGTCAGTGTCCCATGTAAATCGAAGAAGAAGACCGGCACTCGCTGATATCAATGCAATCTTTTTTATTTTCACTCAGAGGACAAATTAAAATGACGCGTTTCGACTCGACCTGAGTCTTTGTCAAACCATTTTGACAAAGACTCAGGTCGAGTCGAAACGCATCACTTTAAAATGGAAAATCTGCAAAAAAAGTGACATTTTAAAATCTCACCTCTATTTTGCTTTAATTCCTGTGGAATATCTGAAGTATTAACAACATTTCTAAAATTAGTTTTGAATAGCTTGAGGGGTGTCGTTTCTAAAATGGGGTAATTTATGGTTGGTTCTTTTATACAAGCCTCACAAAGTGATTTCAGAACTAAACTGATACTTAAAAAAGTTGACTTTGGAAATTTTCTTAAAAATTTCAAAAATTGCTTCTAAAATTCTAAATCTTCTAACGCCCTAAAAAAATAAAATTACATTACTAAAATGATGCCAACATAAAGTAGACATATGGGTAATGTTAATTAATTAATATTTTGAGAGGCATCACTATCTGTCTTAAAAGCAGAGACATTCAAATTTAGAAAATAAATTTTCGGTAACTTGGATTTTTTTTTATAAATAAAGGTAAAACATATTGACTCAAATTTACCATAAACATGAAGTACAATGTGTCACGAGAAAACAATCTCTGAATGGCTTGGATAAGTAAAAGTTATTACCACATAAAGTGACACATGTCAGATTCGCAAAATTTGGCCTGGTCAGGAAGGGGGTAAATGGCCCGGTCTGGAAGTGGTTCACATTAATGTTCTTATCCTATGATATGGTTGGACAGCTTCTTCTGTATGTATCATTCTTGATTCTGACAAAGGAATGTAACTGCAATGCTTGCTTTGAAGCCTCTTTTTGTTATCTCAATTAGCACATTGCAAATTAAAAAGTCAATGTATACCTTTTGCATTGTATCACCTACTGTGATTGCCTTCTATTATAGTTACAGGTCAGTGCTTTCCAAAAAAGTTGAATTACTTACTTATTAGTTTACTTTCCGAACCATTAAGATATAATTAACATTCAATTAATTAAGTGGACTTAATTAACACTCATTTAAAAAAAGCATAAAAAGATAAGAAACCATCAAGCTTAAGGCATTATAGTCTTAACTGAAATACTTTACGAAATAAATTAGACTTGTGTAAGTACTTTGATAAAAAATATAAAGCATAATAAATAGACACATTTCTGTAACCTATTGCCCCGCTCATGACCTTTATAGAAACTCGTACATAATGTTAACCTCAAATAATCAGTTCAAATGGGCCCATGCTTATGTTTGTGCTGATAATACATATCAATACAGTATTTGTGCATATTTTTATCTTTTTACAAATCACAGTGATAAATATTTTATCCTGATTCACGGTCCTAAGTTACAGATCTCCTGTAGTGGAGCCTTATTCACATGTCATTGGATAAACGAAGTGTGATGTCCATGTTCTCTACAGGCAGCTCACTTACCCATTGATTTTAATCTGTTTCTTTACACATCCTTGGTCAGTTGAAAAACAAAGGATACATGCACTACTTCCTAGGACTGTATACAACACTTTCAAACTCTTTCAAGCCAAGACAGCATGTGTTTTTAGTTAAACACAGTCCAAAAAATATCCCTTTTTGGTAAAAGATGCCTCGTTCTCTATCTTGTGAACTGTAAGATAGCATTTTGTGTGATTTGTGCATGATGAATCCCAAAAAAATGTATCACTTGGAAACAAAGATCTTTGGGAAATTCATGACAAATTAATCAATACACCCATCTCTATGCACCACTATTTCCACACCCCTGGGGAACTCAGCTTTACTGGTGAGTTGATCCTTGATATTATTGGATTGCTACTGTCTCCTCTATTTGAAGTTAATTACTTTTTTTAATCCTAGTGTGTGTACTGCACTTTAAGGGAACCTACCATCATATTGAACATGGTATCTGAGCTGAGCTTGTGACAAAGCAGTAGGAGCTGAGCATATTGATATATAATTTTATGGGTAAATATTCAGTATAACTTCATCTTTTATTCATTTATATCCATGCTCATTTTGGGCTTTGAATTCAAGGAGGTGGGCCTATTCAGGGACTGATAGTCTTCCCTCTATGAATGTGCATACAGAGATGTTAAATTGGCTGCCTGTGGCCACCAGTACACTGCTACTTTGGGCAGACATGGGTGCCACTCCACTCACCCTTTGTCTTTAGCAAGCCCGGTGCTCCAGCAGTGGGCACAGATGCTGGTGTACTGTGTGTCTATTGGGGTTATTCTTCATTGGACCTCACTTCATTCTGCAGTATTGCAAGGGTAAATCCTCATTCACTTCTGTGTGCAGCTGCTAGGCTGTTTCTAATGCGTTAACTAGCATCTGCTATATATACCATAAGGTTTGTTTCATTCTCTGCCTGACCAATAGGTTGATCTAGCTTGCTAGTCCCTGCATAAGGTGTGCTGTTCCATTTGTCTGCCTGTTTACTGCCCAGTTCCTGATTTAGACCCTCCACTGCCTGGCCTAACAAGTGCCTGATAATTGACCTTTTGCTGCTTGTCCTGACCTTGAAGTTGTTTCACAGATTCACACATACTCTGCCTGGCCTGACCTCAGCCTGTTACTGACTACAAGTTTTGCCTGATGCCTTCGTGCCCCACACTGGTGTCTCTAACTTCGGTGGATCACCTATCAACCATGCTGGGACTAATATAGGAAGTAGCAGCCTGGTCGCTTCCCTGTAGCAAAGTTCAGATCTCTGAATAGGAGTTAAAGGGTGAAAGCCAGGGGACTTCAAGGATAATGCATTTAGGTTTATCTCCTTGACATCAATGCCCAAAATCTACAGGAATTGAAATGAATGAAATACAAGTTATACTGAATCTCTTCCCACAAAACTATACATGAAACTGCTCAGCTTATCCTGCTCTATAACATGCTGGTTGCAGATTACTTTACATTTCCATGGTGGCAGGTTCCCTTTAAGAGGTAGTGTTTCTATGGAACTATTTATGTTTCTATCTTTAACATATACTGCCTACAAATAATTACGCTGGAGTTTATGTATTAACTTCTAATTGAGAAATAGCACTCTCGGTTATTTGTGGAATGTATGTTGACCACAATTGCCATCATGCATTAGGTAAACATCCAAGACTGAGCTGCTAGATGAGGTGTTCTTCCAGAAGGACTGTAAAGAGAAACATGCCTTTGGGAAAACCAAGCTTTGCCTGTAGAAATTACGGATATGTCTACCCTTATCTTTGTTCGAATTTGGTTAAGCACTCTAATTTCTCATGATACAAATTCAGCACAATATTGCAACTTGGTAGTAAAAGCCTTCACTTGGCTTTTGCTACCAGCAGTGCCTGCATAGACACATTTCTGAAATTGCAGCCAGGTTTCTGCCCTTGCTCTTCGCTCCCTCCGTTTCTTACTAATTGACTAGATGTGCTACACTCTCACTGTATTTAGTTCATTGTTTAGCTAGCAACAAACAGAGGGAGAGAAGAGCTATAGAGGCAAGCACTTATGCTGGGACTAGTTTCTACAGGAGCGCTATACGGTAATGAATAGATAGCTGTGTTTATTGTGAGGTAGCTACTATATTCTAGCTATATGAACACACAAACATAGTGGGATAGTGTTATATAGTACTGTGGAAAAGCAGTGCATATAATAAGCCACACAGGTAGGCTGTCCTGTGTTATAGAAAGATATGTCAATATAAACTTGCACATAGTATACAATAAGGAAAATTACAATGAGGGACTGTGTTTAAATTTTTTTTTAATGAACTAATTTTGTTTGTCTTAAGGGAGCTAGTAAAATTTATGATGTGCACAATAGCGAAGAGTGAGAATTAGGCCCCATTCAGATGACCGTATCTATCGCGATGTAGAAGCATGGATTGGAAGCTCATGAAAACACACAAAAGCTCTTTCGTGGTCTTCCAGGCATCCCATCCGTAAAGGCATCCCATCTTCCAATTGGTAGGAGGCCCCAACGTGGGTATGAAAAACTTAACAATAGCAAAGACAGGTGCACTCTGCGGTAATACTAAACCCTGACACTGATGTAAAAATTGAGAGGTTAGTTCGACATATCCTACAAGGAGGACATGTCTTAAGCTCAGTCACCACGCCAAGGCCTCTCAAGTAGCCCGAGGCCCTACCACTCACCTACCTGTGCCGTATTGACGATACCAGGGGCCAGTGGGCAAATTACGGGAGGATAAGGCCTTACTCACAAACAGCTTCCCAATAACCTCCAGCATGTAGCCATGCTTGCAATGGGAGGTGGGAGGTGCCTGTGAGCCACACCCGAGACTGGCTGATATGGCCCAGGGCCTAACAGGTGCACCTAAATGTAGCCTGTAGATGAAAAGCAGGCACATTTAAGATGGAGTTTATACACCTCCAAACATAAGAATATACAAACCATTAGAAAACGTGGTGTTAAACAGGCAGGTTATGCTCAAATCCATATGCAGTTGTGCATGTATATAGGGGAGCATATCCTGCACTTGTAGTCCATTGCTGATGGCAATAAACAGCAAAAAAATGCATACAATGGAAGATGCCAGCAACGGACTACAAGTACCAAAATAACCATCCTACATAAGGTAACGATTATGTGGATGTGGAGAACAATCAAAAACTTAACAATAGCAAAGACAGGTGCACTCTGCGGTAATACTAAACCCTCACACTGATGTTAAAATTGAGAGGTTAGTTCGACATATCCTACTAGGAGGACATGTCTTAGTTCGGCCACCGCGCCAAGGTCTCTCAAGTAGCCCGAGGCCCTACCACTCACCTACCTGTGCTGTATGGGCGATACCAGGGGCCAATGGGCGAATTACGGGAGGATAAGGACTGACTCACAAGCAGCTTCCCAGTAACCTCCAGCATGTAGCCATGCTTGCAATGGGAGGCCCCACCCGAGACTGGCTGATATGGCCAAGGGCCTAACAGGTGCACCTAAATGTAGCCTGTAGATGAAAAGCAGGCACATTTAAATTGGCGTTTATACACCTCCAAACATAAGAATATGCAAACCATTAGAAAACGGGCTACTTGAGAGACCTTAGCGGGTGCCCAAGCTTAAGAAATGTCCGCCTAGTAGGATATGTCGAACTAACCTCTCAATTTTAACATCAGTGTGAGGGTTTAGTATTACCGCAGAGTGCACCTGTCTTTGTTATTGTTAAGTTTTTGATTGTTCTCCACATCCACATAATCGTTTCCTTATGTAGGATGGTTATTGTGGTACTTTAGTCCGTTGCTGGCATCTTCCATTGTATGCGGACTACAAGTGCAGGATATGCTCCCCTATATACATGCACAACTACATATGGGTTTGAGCATATCCTGCCTGTTTAACACCACGTTTTCTAATGGTTTGTTTCCCAACGTGGGTATGCCCCAGGGTTGAAATATTCCTAGCAAGGGAGATGGACATAGCCACCGTGAGCATCAGGACTACTACCACTCTCATTACCACTACAGTACCTTGCCCAGTCTCTTTCCTGTCGTGCCCCCCTCCAAGCATTTTCTTAAGTAAATCATGCTTATTAATGGAAATTACACTTAGCAAAACATTAGCAAAGCAAGAGTTATAATGAAATTATAGAAATATTTTTATTTCTTTAGTGGTAACACCTGCCAAACAAATAGCCATGGATTGCTGCCCCATTGACATATTGTGATGTGCCTACAAAATGTATGAAGTGTTCTGTCCATACACAGAATCAGAATGGCTGTGTTTCTGCACAGTGTGGTGCTCCGACTATTAGCACATACTATAACCTCAATTGGGATATATAAGACACAGTTTTGGGCATCTTTTCAGGCCACAGTCTGTCTCCAGATGATGCCATCCTAGCAACAACTAACAAAGGTATTTCATTTATACCTCTGCTCTTAGCCTCATGGAAGTCACCATATCCGGCCTAGCTGGATGCTGCTGTTCACTGCCAGACTCCATTGACTATGGTGGGATCTGACGCGCACCTGGCCACTTTCTGGCATGATTGGCAAGTTTTGGACAGACAAAAACTGCTGTTCTGTTCTTATGCCGGAATAGCCTGTCAGATAGCTTTAGCTAATGTGTGAAAGTAGCCTTACTCTTCCTTTTAATCCCACCCTCTTCTTCCTCATAAAATGTCATGCTCATTAAGGAATAAAGCTGCTTCCATATACTTTATTTTTCAAGTAAGATCTATGAAATTAGATGATTGGAGAATATCTTTATATAATTGACTAGAAAAAGCTATAACCACTTTAACATGAGTGGTACAATCTTTGATTAAAAAAATAATAATTTATTTATTTGTTGGAACAAGTGATTTCATTTGCATGCTGTACTGTTAGTTTGGCAAATGAAGACATGCTTGAGATAACTCGTACAGAAGTGCAATCTATTTTGACTATGAAATTATTGTCATTACTATTCTATTTATGTTTTCTGCATTTTAAACATTATATCGGATCAGTCACTGAGGAATGGAGTCTCTAAGACCTAGGACCATAGTCAAAGTGATATTAATGAAAAAATATATAACCTGGACATTTAGAAAATTGACTGTATCAGGGGCATCATTTATCGAAACTTTTTATCAGAAAAACTTGTCTTGTTGAACATGTAACGGGCACCTCACCCCAGGGCCTCTATATCACGTTCCAAGTGTAGTAGGAATGCCGAGTGTTGTAGTGCGGCCTAAATGTCTCTTTATGTGTCACAGTGCTCCTACATGGATACTGCTGGACCCCAGGCTTTGGCTCCGAAGCAAATAATAGGGGGAATAATTGAGGGATTGGAAAGAATAACTTGAGTCCAGACCTTGAGATGAAGTTCAATGGCAGCTTTACTTTGAATAAACATTTATTCATACAGTTTACAGGCTTTGTCTTAGTTCCAGCAGGCTTAAGCATTAAACTGGCAGGCAAACTTAACTCTGCTATATCTTTCTCTCACTCTGCTGTACTGGCAAGCTGGCTGAAAAACTTGGCTTCTTCTTTGTGCGCCACTTCACTTTTTGGTCAGACTTATCTTCAGCCAAGAAATAGGTTAGAATACTGGCAGCTCCAACATGGAGTCTCAACCAGCACAAAGCAGAACTGCCCCACCTCCTTCTGGTAGCAAGCAGGACTGGCCCACTTCTGCCCAAAAGGGGGAGGATGGAATGATGACTTCTATTCTGTCTAAGGATAGCTCTGTTGTGTTTGCTGCCACCTGCTGGTAAACCAGGTAAATTACATTTATAACAATTACATACAGTAGAAATATTATCTTTGCACCATATAAAGGACCTGGATAGAAATACACAAATGTCATTCAGGTTAGCCCAATAAAGACAGTAACAGGGTGCAGGCATGGTAAAAGCACTTTTGGGTGTTACATATATAACAACTAGTGATGAGCGAAGTTATGAAAAATTTGATTCGACTGCTTTGTCACAAATCACATTCCTTTGTAAGAAGCAGATGCAATGATGGTGAACGGCTACGGCGCTGATCTCCCTCATTAAACCCCTCAGATGCCACTTTCAACGCTGATGAGGGGTTAATCAGGGTTTAAAAAAAACCATCACCTTATCCATTTGCTCTTGGAGAGGCCTTTGCGGCCATCTTGATTGAATAAAACCACACAAAATTTTGCATGGTGACATGATGGTGATATGATGACATCATCACTTCATCTTGCTGGGCGGGCACGACGATGTCATCACTCATGCACTGTTTCATCAATCAAGATGGCTGCGATGGCCTCTCTGTGAGCAATTGGATGAGGTTAGTAGAGATAAGTGAATCGAAGCTGATGAGGTGGAATTTGATCAGAATTTCAGGAAAAATTTGATTTGCACCGAATCAGACATTCCTCACGCTTCCTGGTAATGAATCACAATTGCTTCCTGGTAACGAATCACATTTTTTTCGTAGTAATGAATCACATGTTTTCATAAAATGGCTGCTGCACGTGTGAGGACATGGGGCAAGAAACTCTGGGAAGGCGGGATCACCCATACAGACATGCATGCAGCCAATCAGCAGCCAGTCAGCCCTGTAATATCAGGGCACCAATAAATAGTGGCATCCATCTTAGATTCTTCCATTCACCAGCGTACTTAGTGCAGGGAAAGATGTGTCTGCAGGCACTAGGGACAGTGATAGGAAAGTCTTGATTGTGGTGGGAAAAAAAAAACGATTTACAAGTGCAGGGAAAGATTATTCAAGTTGTAGGGAAAGGATAGCGAGGAAACATTCCACCAGCATTTCTGTTGAACAGGGAGGTGACAGCCTGGGTAATAGAAACAATCCGATTACACCTTGCTGCACTGACTGGGGATCCAAATTGCCATTATACAGATCTGTAATTCCAGCAAACCATTCTTATTCAGGGTGCAAGTGCTGTTTGATACAGGCATTAAGAAGTTTTATTACAAGGAAATATTTCAATGTTTAATTTGCCTTTGTGCGGTATGTTCTAAAGCATTTTTTGGCTTGTATTAGTGGGAAAAAAGGGCTTATTAGCCGTTGTGTGGTGAAGTGCTAAAATTGCAGCCCTTTTTGTTGTGTATTAGTGACAAAAGTAAATGCAGTTATCTGTTTTAAAACCCTTTTTTGCGTGTATTGGTGGAAAAAGCAAAAAAAATTTTGCCGATCAGCGGTGCAGTTATATGTTCTAAAGCCCTTTTTTCCGTGTATTAGTGGAAAAAGAAAAAATATCTTTGCCGCTCAGCAGTGTAGTTATCTATTTTAAAGCCCTTTTTAGCGTGTATTAGTGGAAAAAGAAAAAATATATTCGCTGCTTAGCGATGCAGTTATCTGCTCTAAAGCCTTTTGTGGCCTGTATTAGTGGAAAAAGGAAAAATATATTTGCCGCTCAGCAGTGCAGTTTTATGTTTTAAATCCCCTTTTCGCGTGTATTAGTGGAAAAAGGAAAACTATCTTTGTCGCTCAGCGATGCAGTTATCTATTTTAAAGCCCTTTTTAGCGTGTATTAGTGGAAAAAGAAAAAATATAGATGCCGCTCAACAGTGCAGTAATATTTTCAAAAGCCCTGTTTGCCATGTATTAGTGGCGAAATAAAAAGATATTCACCGTTTATCGTTGCACTTATCTGTTCAAAAGCCTTTTGTGTAAAAGTTGAAAAAAATGAGGGCTTAATTGCCGTTCTGAGGTTCAGTGATGTATTCTAAAGCCCAGTTTGCCGTGTATTAATGGCGAAATTAAAATATATTCTCTGTTCAGTGTTGCACTTATCTGTTGAAAAGCCTTTTGTGTAAAAGTTGAAAAAATTAGGGCCCAATTACTGTTCTGCGATATAGTGATATATTCTAAAGCGCAGTTTGCCATGTATTAGTGGCGATAATAAAAAATATTTGATCTAACGTTTGATTATTGATCTAACAGTATGTCAGACAGAAAAGTGCCAGGGCTTATGATGGATGTTGTTCTGGATGTCTCCACTTACAAAGAGTTGAAATATAACCCAGTCTCTAATTTCGTAGTGAAATATCATGCACTTTTGAATAAGGGCAGGGATCTGGGTTTCCCTAATCAAAAATCTTTTTGGAAGTGGATTCCCCCATTACACCCATCATTCATGCCCTACTAACAATTCATAAAGGTCTGGACCCACCACCCCTGCGACCCATTGACTCAGGGATTGGCTCTTTGAATGAGAAACTGGGTGAATGGTTGGATGTTGTACTACAGTCCCTAGTGAAACGAGCGCCAGGGTACATTAGGGACACTGGGGATGTCCTCAGAAATTTTTACAACAAAAAATGGTCCCCCAATTTCACATGGCTAACCTGTGACGTGTCCGCTTTGTACCCTTCCATTCCTCATGATGTGGCCCTACTTGCGTTGGAATTTCACCTTCACAGGTATAGGTGCCATGGAGACATGTTTGTTGATTATATTTTAGAAGTCGCTGATTTTTTGTTAAAACACAATTATTTCTCTTTTGATGATCATTATTATCTGCAAATACGAGGGGTTTCTATGGGGGCTAAATTTTCCCCGTCCCTGGCAAATATAACAATGTCATATTGGGAGGAGAGGTATTTTTACTCGGTTAAGAATCCGTTTATGGGGTCATTGGAGTGGTATGGCAGGTACATTGATGATTTGCTCCTAATCTGGTAGCGGCGATGTGCATGCCATACCATCCTTTGTGCATTATCTCAATGACAATCCTTACAACTTAAAATTTACCTATTCACAGGACTCGTCCACCATCAATTTTTTGGATTTAACCCTTACTGGCACTTCCAACCAGATCATACATACATCTACTTATCACAAGCCCATTTCAGGCAATGCGGTTTTACGGGCAGACAGTCATCACCCTATTCACACTATTAAATCCATACCCATTGGTGAAATGGTGCGTGCTAGAAGGGACTGCAGTGATGATGCGACCTTCATGACAGAGTGTCGCATTGTCGCTGCACCATTACAGGCGAGAAACTATCCAAAATGGATGATTCAAAGAGCAGAAAAAATAGCTCTAATGAAGGACCGCAGTTGGCTATTATTTGGTAACAAAAACAAAAACATCAATAAGAATGTAAATAAGAATAATGTTAGTTATCCAAACAAGGAGTGAGCACTTTTCAATCAACCAACCTTAGTCCTTACGTATAGCTATTAGTAATCAATTCCAACAAGTCAAGCAGGTGATTAGGGAATGTATATCTATCTTGTATGAGGATGATATCCTTTGTGAGGTGTTGTCGAAAGGATTTAGGGTATCAGCTAGATGCTCCCCCACATTGGCCACGTCTCTGTCACCCTCACTGTTCACCTCTACTCCCACCAACATTGAAAACAGGACTTGGCTCAAATATAAGGGGTCTCACGATGTAGAAGCCATCCCTGCAAAACATGTGGATTTGTCACACAAACTAAAGTGTTCCAGGATTCTGATAGTTCCTCCCACTTTTCTATACAGTCATACATCAATTGTAACACTACAAGAGATATTTATATTATAAAATGCACATTATGTGATTTATCTTATGTTGGTAGCACGACCAGAAAACTGAAAAACAGGATCCTTGAGCACTTGAATTATGTGTCAAATCCATCTTGTGTTATTATTTTGAGTGCAGTCAGGCACTTCATTTCAATGCATGACAGGAATTTGCGATCTTTTACTGCCTTTGCTATAGAAAAAGTTTCTTTGCTAATACAAGGGGGCAACCTCCATAAACGTATATTGCAGAGAGAGGCCTTTTGGATATTTCGTCTGAATACCAGACATCCAGCTGGTCTCAATATCAAAAAGGAAATTATGTATATATATTAGGATCCTGTGTTTTGCTTTAATTTTTTTCATCTTTTTCTTTATTTTGCTTACCCTTTGCATTTACCATTATGTATTTATTCTACTATGTCAGTCTTGCCATATTTTGTTTGTCCTGTTGTTTTAACATCCTAGGTGCTTGTTCAGACCATGTGCGTTTTTTCTTGCGGACTACTTTCTTCCTTTATCTCAACAAAATAATTTTTTCTTGATTAGGATGGTCCATTTTGTGAAATCTCTTTTGGGATTTAAGTGAAAGGTCTGAACAATCACACATTTTAACCCCTTTAGGACACATGACGTACCTGTACAGCATGTTTCCCGAGTCCTTAAGGACACATGACGTACCGGTACGTCATGTGAAAAAAATGCGAGTGCGGCGCTGAAGGGGTTAAAAGAAACATCATCAGAAATCATTCAGCGGGCATCCTGTCACAACGCCGAGGGGGGTCATGTGACCCCCCCGTATCGGCGATCGCAGAAAACCGCAGGTCAATTCAGACCTGCGGTTTGCTGCGTTTCCGGTCCATTCGGGTCTCCGGTGACCTGATGAACCGGAAAAGAACGGTGATCGGTGGTGTGATATCACACCACCAATCACCGTTCTTGAATTGGGGGCAGTGGTGGCGGTGCTGCGATCTGATTGGTCCGGGGAGAGAGGCGGGGGATTCAAACTTCCGGCGCTCCTCTCTCCCCTCCTCTTCCTGCTGCTGCCCCCGAGTGAGGATCGTGCCGCACCGCTCCTGTGACCCCCCCCTTCAGCTTCCATCACCCTCCTGTACCCATCAGGTAGGTTAGGGTCAGTGAGGGAGAGGTATTTTAGGCAGGGATAGGAGGGACAGTTAGGTGTTAGGGGAAAAAAAAAAACTTTCATTTCAGTGCTGCCTGTGGTGGTTGGGGTCCACAGCACTTAGCTGTGAGACCCTAAACCCACCCAGGGGTGCTGATCCCCCCCCCCTCCCCCGCCACCCTGGGGTGCTGATCCGCAAGTTTGAACTTGTCCCATTTATTTTCTTCTTTTATTAGTACGCGAACACCCGCCCCCACACACACGCACATACAATAAAGTTTTACACGCACGCACACACACTTGCACAACACACACTCCCATGGCCCGCAGGATGTTCTCGGCGGAGGAGGCATATGCCCAGATGCTCTCCGACACCGAGAGCGCCAGTGAGGATGAGGATGACCCCACCTTCCTCCTGTCATCTGCATCCTCCTCATCATCATCTGATGATGATGAGCCCCCAAGGCGGCAGAGACGCCGCCAAGCGGAGCCAGAGGAGCCCCATGCTAAGGACCCTGTGGCCAGCACTAGTACGAGCAGCCCTGGGGCTCATACTAGTTTTCCGGCCCACCAGAGAAGTCCACCTGAGCCCCCTACAGGTGATCGAGTCTGGTGTACCCCAGGGGAATACGAGCCTGTGATTCCTGAATTTGTTGGCAATCCAGGAATCCAGATTCCCACAGTGGGATTTACTGAAATTTACTTTTTTAGTTTTTTTTTCAGTGACCCACTGGTGAATCTGATGGTGGAGCAGACGAATCTGTACGCCCAACAGTTCGTCACTCAGCACCCAGGCTCCTTTTTGGCTACACCCGGTGGCTGGACCCCGGTCAGTGCAGCCGAGATGAGGACGTTTTGGGGCCTCGTGCTGCATATGGGTCTAGTGCAAAACCGAGCGGCCAGGCAATACTGTAGTGGGGACATCCTCTACCAGACCCCACTGTACAGTATGGCCATGACTCGCTCACGGTTTGAGGCCATCCGGAAATGCCTGCATTATGCAGATAATGCAGCATGTCCCCCCCGAGGTGATCCTGCCTATGACCGGCTGTACAAGATACGGCCGGTCATAGATCATTTCGGGGCCAAGTTTGCACAGGCCTACGTACCTGGAAGGGAGGTCGCGGTTGATGAGTCTCTCGTTGCTTTCAAGGGGAGACTCAGTTTCCGCCAATACATTCCCACTAAGCGGGTGAGGTATGGCGTCAAAATGTACAAAATTTGTGAGAGTACCGCAGGGTACACTTACAAATTGTGTGTGTACGAGGGGCGAGTTTCCCGTCTTGAACCCCCAGAATGTCCGTGGATAACTTTTATACCAGTATTCCCTTGTATCAGGCCCTCTACGCCAGATCCACGTTCGCTTGTGCGACCGTGCGGAAAAATCAGCGCGGCCTCCCTGCCCACCCCCTCCAGGTACCTATCCCCAGGGGTGAGACCCGTGCCCTTACTTGTGGAAACCTGCTTTTGGTCAGGTATAAGGACAAGAGGGATGTCCTTATGCTGACCACAATCCATGGTAACAACACCACCCCAGTCTCTGTGCGAGGTACCACGGCAATGGTCCTCAAGCCCGATTGTATCGTCGACTACAATCGGTATATGGGTGGAATTGATCTATCTGATCAAGTTCTCCAACCATATAATGCCATGCGGAAAACCCGGGCATGGTACAAAAAAAAGTTGTGGTCTACATGGTGCAGGTTGCCATGTACAACGCTTTTGTACTATCCTGAAGCGCTGGCAGCACAGAGTCGTTCCTCCAGTTCTATGAGGCAGTCCTCAAGGACCTGATCTTTTCAGACCGGGAAAGAACAGGTTGGAGTACCTCGGGAATTGGAGGCGCCCGGGTCGTCCGTGGCCAACATTTTCCAGGTGTGGTCCCCCATACTGGAAAAAAGGGACGAACCCAAAAAAGATGCAGAGTGTGTCACAAGAGGGGGATACGGAAGGACACCACCACTCAATGTGACACATGCCCCGATCATCCGGACCTCTGCGTTATCAATTGCTTCAGGGAGTATCACACTTCCATGGAGTACTAAATTTTTATAATTCCCGGCAGTCCCCTAGAGAACATAAAAAACTATGGCTTTCAGACTTTGGAGGCACAGAAACATTTTTTTTCCAAAAATGATACTAGTTTTAGTGCAGGCATCCTCAAAATGCGGCCTTCCAGATGTTGTCAAACTACAACTCCCAGCATGCCCAGCTACAGCTATCAGCAGGGCATAGTGGGAATTGCAGTTTTACAACATCTGGAGGGCCGCAGTTTGAGGATGCCTGTTTTAGTGTCTCCTAAGTCTGAGAGCCATACATATTGGGCATCGCGCGTCCGTAAAAATCTGCTCTATAAAAATAAAATTTGACCCAACCCCAATTTGACCCAAAACGACTTTAAAAAAATAAAATAAAAACTATGTCCAAAAAGCCATTTTTATTGTCACCTAACATCAAAAAAAGTGTAATAGCGAGTGATCACAAAGTCGTATGCACCCCCAAATAGTGCCAATAAAACCGCCATCTCATCCCACAAAAAATTAGCCCCTACATTATATAGTCCCTCCCCCCAAAAAAAAACTGCAGCTGCCAGGCTATGGAGATAGTAAAATTATCAATTTTTTGTTCCTAAAATGATAATATAGTGTAAAATCTGAATAAATAAAAAAAAGTAGACATATTATGTATCGTCGCGTCCATAATAATCTGACCTATAAAAATAACATTAGAACTAACCCCTCGGATGAACGGCGTTAAAAATAAAAACCGTGTAAAAAAAAGCCATTTATGTCATCTAACACTACAAAAAGTGTAATAGCGAGCGATCAAAAAGTCGTATGCACCCCCAAATAGTGCCAATAAAACCGCCATCTCATCCCGCAAAAATTGAGCCCCCACATTATATAGTCCCTCCCCCCAAAAAAAAACTGCAGCTGCCAGGCTATGGAGATAGTAAAATTATCAATTTTTTGTTCCTAAAATGATAATATAGTGTAAAATCTGAATAAATTAAAAAAAGTAAACATATTATGTATCGGCGCGTCCGTAATAATCTGCCCTATAAAAATAACATTAGACCCAACCCCTCGAATGAACGGTGTTAAAAAAATAAAATAAAAACGGTGCCAAAACACCCATTTTTTGGCAAAATTTCCATTTTAATCCATATTTTCCGGTAATAAAGCAAGGGTTAACAGTCAAACAAAACTAAATATTTATTGCCCTGATTCTGTAGTTTGCAGAAACACCCCATATGTGGTCGTAAATGGCTATATAGCCACAAGGCAGGGCATAGAACGAAGGAAACGCCATATGGTTTCTGGAAGGCAGATTTTGATGGACTGGTTTATTTACACCATGGCCCATTAGAAGCCCCCCTGATGTAGCCTAGACTAGAAACTCCAAAAAGTGACCCCATCTAAAAACTACACCCCTCAAGGTATTCAAAAATTACTTTACAAACTTTGTTAACCCTTTAGGTGTTCCACAAAACTTAATGGCGAATGTAGAAACAATTTTAGAATTTCCATTTTTTGTTATATTGCCTCAAAAAAGTGTAATATAGAGCAACCAAAAATCAAATTTACCCTACAATAAACCCAAAACAACAACGACCAAATCCTGTAGTTTCCTAGATGGGGTCACTTTTATGGAGTTTCTACTCTAGGGGTGCAGCAGGGGGCTTGAAAGGGTACATGGTGTAAATAATCCAGTCCAGCAAAATCTGCCTTCCAAAAACCATATGGCGTTCCCCTTCTTCAATGTCCTGCCGTTTAGCCATATAGTAGTTTAGAACCACATATGGGGTGTTTCTGCAAACTACAGAATCAGGGCAACTCATATTGAGTTTTGTTTGGCTGTTAACCCATTTTTCCCAGTAATAAAGTAAGGGTTAAAATGGAATATTTTCCAAAAAATCTAAATTCCAAAATTGTTTCTCCATTTTCCATGAACTGTTGTGGAACACCTAAAGGGTTAACAACGTTTGTAAACCCAGCTTTGAATACCTTGAGGGGTGTACTTTCTTAGATGGAGTCACTTTTTTGGAATTTATATGCTAGGGTGCATCAGGGGGGCTTGCAATAGGACATGGTGTTAAAAAAAAACAGTCCCGCAAAATCTGCCATTCAAAACCCATACGGCGTTCTCCTCCTTCAATGTCCTCCCGTTTGGCCAAACAGTAGTTTAGGACCACATATGGGGTGTTTCTGTAAACTAGAGAATCAGGGCAACCCACATTGAGTTTTGTTTGGCAGTTAACCCTTACTTTATTACTGAAAAAAATTGATTATAATGGAAAATTTTCCAAAAATTCTAAATTACAAAATTGTTTCTCCATCTTCCATGAACTGTTGTGGAACACCTAAAGGGTTAACAACATTTGTAAACCTAGCTTTGAATACCTTGAGGGGTGTACTTTCTTAGATGGAGTCACTTTTTTGGAATTTCTATGCTAGGGTGCATCAGGGGGGCTTGCAATAGGACATGGTGTTAAAAAAGCCAGTCCCGTAAAATCTGCCATTCAAAACCTATATGGTGTTCCCCTCTTTCAATGTCCTCCCGTTTGGCCAAACGGTTGTTTAGGACCACATATGGGGTGTTTCTGTAAACTAGAGAATCAGGGCAACCCACATTGAGTTTTGTTTGACAGTTAACCCTTACTTTATTACTGGAAAAAATGGATTATAATGGAAAATTTTCCAAAAAATTGAAATTCTGAAATTTTATCTACATTTTCCATGAACTGTTGTGGGTTAACAACGTTTGTACAATCAGTTTTGAATACCTTGAGGGGTGTACTTTCTAAAATGGGGTCATTTTTGGGTGGTTTCTATTATGTAAGCCTCACAAAGTGACCAGACCTGAACTGGTCCATAAAAAGTGGGATTTGGAAAATTTCTGAAAAATTTCAAAATTTGCTTCTAAACTTTTAAGCTATGTAACATCCCCAAAAAATAAAATGGCATTCCGCAAATGCTCCAAACATGAAGGAGAAATATGGGGAATGTAAAGTCATCCCTTTTTTGGGGGGTATTACTATGTATTATAGAAGTAGAAAAGCTGAAACTTTAAAATTTGCAAAATTTGCAAAATTTTTTGTAAAATTTGTATTTTTTAATGCAAAAAAATTAACTTTTTTGACCCAATTTTAGTAGTGTCGTGAAGTACAATATGTGACGAAAAAAAAATCTCAGAACGGCCTGGGTAAGTAAAAGCGTTTTAAAGTTATTCACACTTAAAGTGACAGTGGTCAGATTTTGAAAAAATGGCCTGGTCCTTAAGGTGAAATAGGGTCATGTCCTTAAGGGGTTAAATTGTATCCATACGGTCACTTTATTTTTTATATGTTTGTTAAACAACCAATGTTATCTCTAGACCTTCCCTAATTTGAGTATCTGTTTGCTGTATTCCACCAATCTACCTTCATCATCTAATACCTATGGGAGGAGTCATGGTGGTTCACATCTATAAAGCTGTTCTTTGGGAATCTCTAGACAGTCATGAATAAGAACATGTTTGTTCGAAACGCGTAGACATCTGGAACACTGAGGTTATGCTGTCGCTGTATAGATCTTTTTATCTACACTTAAGGAACACACGATTCAATCGAAGTTGCGGTGCTGGATTCATCTTTACTCCTTCATGTTCTCGTGGTCTTACCTAAGTTTCCGTGCGCCAGGAAGTTAACAAATGGGATAGAGACAGCAGATGAGCTGGTTTTTGCATGTGATATCATTAGAGAAGTGCCAGGTCCTGCACAGGGGAGTGGCAGAGGTGTAAATGTTTTTGGAGCAGACAGAGATAGCAGAAGAGTAAGGGGGCGTGGCAGCAGGGGTCGCAGCGAGAGGCCTGAGCTTCCAGTGTCATCAAGCAGTCGTGTCTTGACAGGCAACCAAGCGGTTCTAGAATGGTTGACTCGGTCATCCACTTTGTCCCAAGTGACATCAGACACCCCCAGCCAAGAGTCGGTGGGTTCCTCTGACACAGCGCTTAGTTAGCCTGGCCCAGGAGCAGGCCCTGTGCCTTTACCTGTCCTCAACCTGCCTCTGTCCTTTTTCTGTTCTCACAGCCGGAGAAGTAGTATATGCTGTGGGCTCAACTCCACTTTTTAGCTTGGATTAGCTACTAGAGGACAGTCAGCAGCTACTGCCCAGCCAAGATGTGGAAGAGACATCCGCCACTTCCTCCACTAGGAGGGCCAGAGTGGTGTGGGAGCTGGTGTTGTGAGCCGTCAGGCTCCTGACCCAGAGACTGTTGAGGAGGACATCAGTAAAATGCAGACAGTACTCGATGATGATTATGTAGCTGACCCTACTTGGGAGCGGGTGATGAAGGGGCTTCATCATCATTGGGAGAAGAGGGTAGCAGCTTGCCCGTGATCCAGCAGCGGAGCCAGAAAGTCTCTAGCATGGCCAGGAGTCAGCAGGGTGGCAGCAGTGGGAGGTTGGCGGTGACACGTGCCCGGGGTGGACCACCCGCTTTGCAGGAGCCTACCTGCCCAGGAAGTAGCGGCGCACGGGTTAACAGAAGCATCAGCGGTAACAGTCAGTCAGTGCGTAGTGTTGGTGGTAAAATTACTTACTCTGGGGTGTGGCAGTTTTTTTCTTTTAAGTAGCCGGAGGAGGTGAACATGGCCATATGTAGAATCTGAGTGCAGAATTTGAAGCGTGACTAGGGAGCCAATGTTGGCACCATGACCCTGCATCAATATATGCAGCATCACCATAAAGTGGCCTGGGACAACCGTGGCTTCGATGTGGTGGTCCAGCCTGCTGCAGCAACCGCTGCATCGCCCAGTGGCATGCACCCGGTTTTAGGCAGTCAAGGATCCACCACCTCAGCCAAAGCGAGCTGTCTGTCCTTACCATCATCTGCTGGTCCTGATGCTCCTGCTCCCCCTCCTCCTACTCCTCGTACATCATTCCATCAGCAATCGGTCACCAAAGCGATTGCCAAGAGACAACAGTATGCGTGCACACATCCAACGGCACAGAAGCTAAATGTGCTCCTGTTCAATTTGATGGTGCTGCTGCAGTCCCTACCTTTTCAAATGGTGGACTCTGCACCTTTCAGAAAACTAATGGCTTGTGCCGAGCCGAGGTGCAGAGTCCCAAGCCATAATTTCTTTGCCAAAAGCCAGGAGGAAGCTGCTAGAAGTTTGGCTTTAATTAATCGGCACATCTGTTTTAGTAAATATTTGCATACATTGTAGTATTTTATCAAGTGGATGTATATCTGATTTGCACTTCCCCTGAAGAACCATTTTTTTTTTTTTACTGGGGAGGGAACTCTTTGAATAATGACAGGCACCAATGCTTTATGGCAGTGCTTTCAACTGACATTTTTTTAGCAGGATAATGCTGGTCCACACACAGCAAGGGTTTCTCAGGAATGTCTCAGCCAGATTGTACTTCCTTGGGCTGCTCAGTCACCTAATGTATTACTAATCATGCATTTATGGAACTTGCTGGGATAAAAGCCTTGGCAACCTACAAGTGTGCAGAATCCACAGGCCCATCTACAACATCTGTGGGCAAATGTAATGCAGGATAAAGGAATGAGTAAATTTCTTTAAATTCATTTTGTGTCCGATTCGCTGAATTTGTCAAAAATTTGATTCAGGTCTGAATTGATTTTACCCAAATCAAATATGCTCCAATTGCCATGAAAATTGATATACAACAGACAATGCTGCTTTGCATTCCAGGGAAAAGTATATGCAAACTAACTTAATAATATCTTATTTGTGCTGGCATCAGATAGGCTTAATGTTCCTTTTCTTTTTGGAGGGAAATTAAATTTGCATACCTTTGGATTGGGTTTTTCTTTGGAAGGAGTACTGAGTTGCATGCTTCTTTTCCAGTGTATTACACATCGGTCTCTATCTATGCTCTTCTAGGATTCACATTTTTTCTCAGTTTTTATTTTTAGAGAAAGCACATTTTAGAATGTTATATAAAATTTATGAGGGCAATTTTACAATATTTGATTGAGGTAGAATACAATCAAATCAGAATGTAATTTTTTGAAAAATTTGGTGAATTGACCACAAAACTAATTTCAAGATTCAGTACCCCTCCAAAAGTATACGAATACTGTGTGTCCCCCTATTATGCTTCTTTAAATGAGACATGCAAGTCAATACCCCTTCTGAAAGGAAAAGAATACTGAGCATCCTTGTATTTCCCTTCTCTGAATGAGACAAGCAAGTCAGTATCCTTTCCAAAAAGAAGAGAATACTGCAAATCTCCATATTACATTTCTCCTTCCAAAATGAGAAGGGGAAAGAAAAAAAAAAAACTGTATGTCCTAATAAAGACTGCCTTAGTTAGCTGAGAAGCCTTTGTCGGGATCTTGGAGGTGCTCTTTCTCATTACGCAGACCACCTAGTATGCACGAGTATTGTAGTCCAGCCAATGCTGCTACTCTACGTTAATGGGAAAAATATATGCAAATTAGCATATCTTACTTCTGTTGGAATTATAAAGACTTAGTATTCCTTTTCTTTTTTGGAAGGAAAGCTAATTTGAATATTTTTCCCAGAAACCCAAACGTATGCAAGTTAGCTTTCCTTCCCAATTAAGAAATTAAAGGGGTTGTCTGGTTTCCGATATTGATAACATATTCTCCGGATAGGTCATCAGTATCAGGTTGATGGGGTCTGACCCCTAGCACCCACACTGATCAGCTGTTTGAAGAGAAAAGCTAATTTGAATATTTTTCCCAGAAAACCAAAAGTATGCAAGTTAGCTTTCCTTCCAAACTAAGAAATTAAAGGGTTTGTCCGGTTTCCAATATTGATAAATGTTTTATTTTACTTGCATTTTTCAAGTTTGTGTTCATTGTTTGGGTATTTGTATAATTTCTTTATGGATTCAGTGATCACGGAATATAACGGAAGCTTTTAAGAGGCATTCCATTTTGCATTCCATCATAATAGAAGTTAATGGGCAGCATAACAGAAACCGTCCAGATCTGTTATGCTGCCCATTGACTTCTATTACATAGAACGCCAAACCCCACAAATGCAAGTTCGCTCATCCCTATTGATGACCTATTCTCTAAATAAGTCACCAATGTCAGGTCCTGTGAGCTCTGCATTCTTCTCACTGCTTAAGCTACTTTCACGCTAGCGTTTTTTGCGGATCTGTCATGGATCTTCAAAAACGCTTCCGTTACAATAATACAACCACATGCATCCATCATGAATGGATCCGGTTGTATTATGTCTTCTATAGCCATGACGGATCCGTCTTAAACACCATTGAAAGTCAATGGGGGACGGATCCGTTTTGTACTGTGCCAGATTGTGTCAGAGAAAATGGATCCGTCCCCATTGACTTACATTGTGTGCCAGGACAGATCCATTTGGCTTCGCTTCGTCAGGCGGACAGCAAAATGCTGCAGGCAGTGTTTTCATGTACGCCTCCAGAGCAGAATGGTGACTGAACGGAGGCAAACTGATGCATTCTGAGCAGATCCTTTTCCATTCAGAATGCATTAAGGCAAAATTGATCCATTTTGGACCCCTTTTGAGAGCCCTGAAAGGATCTCACAAACATAAAGCCAAAACGCTACTGTGAAAGTAGCCTTACCTGCTTGCCATCAGCATTGTAGTTGTGAGCAGATGTATTTACAGCTCCTCTATTTCATTCACTTGTATTGGAAGAAGCAGTTGTAATTAAACTGCCATAAATTATCCTGAAACAGCTGATCGGCGCAGGTGTCGGGAGTCGAACTACACCAATCAGATATTGATGACCTATCCTGAGAATAGGTCATCAATACCAGAAACTGGACAACCCCTTTAATCAGTACAGAACTTGAACCTAAAAAGGTGGACATTCATTTAAAGGTCTCATGCACATGACTGCAGTTTTGGTCGGCAAATTATCCGCATTTTTTGTGGATTGTAAGTTGAACTATTTATTTCTATTGGTCAGCAAAAAACACACACAGATCTCATATTTTTGCTGTCTGCATCCGTATCGCCATTTTGAAAATTATAAAACATGTCTTTTTCTTGTCATCTTGTCAGTTTTACGGTTTTATCAGCAGTGCTCCAGACTAAAAAAAAATAACCAGGAGCCATTGGCTCCTAAACTAAAAAATTTAGGAGCCAAATTAAATTTTTTAGTCGGCAAATTTAAAATGCATATAATTAAAAAAAGGACTTGAGAAGATGAGACGCAGGTCACAGTAATGAGCCAGGAAAACATATAGGAGAATACAGAACCACATACCTCTCACATCCAGTGACATCTTCTGGAGGACACGGTCACTAAAAATGTCGAATTGCGCGGTTTTAATTTTTTTTTCTGTTATGGCCTTCACCAGAGCAGAAATTGTTTTTTATATTTTAATAGCTCACACTTTTTCGGAAGTGGCGATATGTAATGTGTTTTTTTTTTATTGTTTGTAAATTTTATGTAAAATTGGGAAAGGAGGCGATTTAAACTTTTAGTATTTTGGTGTTTTTTAAACTTTTTTTTAAACTTTTTATTTAATAACCATTTCCCCCCTTAGCGGCTAGATCCCTTTTGATCCCTTGTCCTATTCACCCTAATAGAGCTTAGCGGTGATTAGTGTGAACTCTCCCTGCTGCCCTGTGCATAGTGCACATGGCAGCAGGGAGCGGACCATGGCAGCCAGGGCTTCAGTAGCGAAAAGGAAATCCAGTTGGCACTCTACTATCGTCCACGTTGCGCGGGAAGGAAACGTGGAATTATTATTCAAATAATTAAAGAAGTCAACCAGGGTTTCATGTGACCCCGCCCACACGCTAAAAATGTCTTCAATGAATCTTTTCCATATTAGGATCTTTGAGAAACTCTCAGTATTGTAAACAACCCTGGCTGACTTCTTTAATTATTTGAATTCTGCTTGTGAGGGCCAAAAATTCACAATGTCCTGTAGTAAGGACAGTGTGAATTTTTTGGATACTGTAGTGATTAAAGATGAGGAGGGTTATCTATCTATTGATTTATATCGTAAAGAGACTGATAGAAACAGCACTCTCTTTTTCACTAGTGCTCATCCTGCGTCCTTAAAGAAGGTGATACCTAAATCTCAGTTTCAACGGGTACACCGTATTGTCACTGATACAACCAAACTAACCTTCAGACAGCACGAGATGACTACTAGATTTCGTGAGAGGGGCTATCCGGAATCAATATTGAATGATGTGAAATCTGAGCTGAGTATCCATCCACACCCTCAGTCTACCATGCAAAGGAATATCCAAAGGATAGCGTTTATCCACAAGTTCCACCCATATAATACCGGCTTTGACAATATAGTCCGGAGACATTGGCATCTTTTGAAAAAGGCGTACCCCTCTGTTGAGGAATTCAAACACCCACCCACCATATGTTATAAGAGGAATCCCAGTTACAGGGACCAACTAGTGTGTGCGTATCTGGGCAGTGAAAAAACACTGCTCAGACAAACACTGTTATCTAGTCAAAGAATGGGCACATTCCCATGCCTACATTGTTTACAATGCTCGCACATTATTAAGGGCTCACAGGTGTTCCATCCATACACAGGTAAAGCTTTTAACATAACCGTTTTTTTCAACTGTGAGTTGACCAATGTAATATATCTGATAAAATGCCTGTGTGGCTTGTTATATATTGGTGAGACTATACAAATGATCAGAGATAGAGTGTGTAAACACAAGTCTACCATAAGAACCAAAAACCTATTATTGCCACTTCCTTATCATTTTGACAAATGTAAACACAATATCGCACAGTTGAGATTTCAAGTCCTGGAACAGGTTAAACTACCTAGGAGGGGTGGTGACATTAAAAGGCTTCTACTATGTAGAGAAGCCTTTTGGATACATACATTGGATACTCTACAACCGCGTGGTTTGAACCGTGAATATGAAATAGCACGTCTATAAAGTGTTATTTGTTGATATTCCGCTCTAATATTTAGATTTTTGTTTTATTTTAGACATTTTCTGCAAACTGAGAACTACAATGGTAACGTGCACTGTTTATCTGTATACTGATTGGTTGTTAGTATTTGCTGACGTTGCTCGGCGTCTGACGTCAGTTATGTGTTTGTCTATTTAAAGCGTGTACATATTGATGTCCGATGACCTGTTGATGAAGGCTTTGTGCCGAAACACGTCAAATGTATTTTTGATATAGTACATTAAAGAAGCAAGAGAAAAACTACACGTTTGCTGGGATATCTTTTTCAGGGCTTCAGTAGCGTCCTGGCTGCCATGGCAACCGATCAGAGGGGAGGGGACCCTGAGGCCACCATATAACAATAAGGGGGGGCCTGTGGCCTTTCATGGGTCCAAAAAATATGAACTAAGTAGCAGGCTACATAGAGCGGCGCCCAGGGATCTAAGTGCACTGTTCGTCCGCTGTGACCCCTGGTATTTTTAACATTCAGAGCAAAGAGGAGGAGACGCCATTGTTTCTTCCTCTCCCTGACAGCAGCGCTGCCCAATCGCAGCTCAGAGCCAGGGAGAAAAAAAAAACGCTGCTGTGAGGGAGAAGGAGAGAAACTGGCGTCTCCTCTTACTTGCTCTGAATGTTGAAAATCCCGAGGGCCACAGCGGGTGAACGGAGCGGCGCCCAGGAATAATAATAAGTGCACTTAGATCCCTGAGCTTCACTCTATGTAGCCTGCTACTTGGTTCATATGTTTTGGACCCATGAAAGGTCCTCTTTAACTCATTTATACAAGTGTCGGCAGTGGTATCATAGACCCGGCACCTGTCCTCAATAACAGGGCATGCGATCTGCAGCAATTAATCCCTCAGATGTGGCACCTGAGGGGTTAATTGCTGCGGATCGCATGCCCTGTTATTGAGGACGTGTGCCGGGTCTGTGATACCGCTGCCGACACTTGTATTAATATGTTTTACATTAATTGGCGGCGCAGTGGCCATAGTTCCTCCCCTCCTCCTCCCTGCTATCTCCCCATTGGTGGCAGTGGCGGCCGGTGAAAGTAAAAGTGGGGAGGGAGGGACTCCCCCCTTCTCCACTGTGCTAGTGAAGAGAACACGGCGCGCGCTGAGAGAGCGCATGCCATTTAAGGCTGCGCAACAGCGCGGCAGTCCAGTCGCAAATGGCAACAAGACTGAAAAGTCTTGTCGCCATCTGCAAATTTTAAGGCGCATTGGCGACCGTTTTGGTTGCTATCTGGAGCCCTGTTTGTTACTGTACCTATTTTGCAGATCTGTGGTTTACGCACCTTAAAATGAATACAGTGGTTTGCATGAAGCCTATAAAATTACATTTTCTCTTACTAGGCTCTCAGGTTATTATTATAGATCCCAGAAAAAAGTGGATACTCAAAAAAACGTAATCTCTGAATTTATGTTTCCTCAT
The DNA here is from genome assembly GCA_033119425.1 of Bufotes viridis. Classification (NCBI taxonomy): domain Eukaryota; kingdom Metazoa; phylum Chordata; class Amphibia; order Anura; family Bufonidae; genus Bufotes; species Bufotes viridis. The sequence continues at coordinate 505,984,959 of CM065589.1, read as the reverse complement.
TTTATGATCACTTTATCTTATTAGCATAACATCTGCATATTAACTGAAATTAAAAAAAAGCAATGTGCACATGGTCTCAAGGTATTCTGTTATTGCCACCACAATGATGATGAAATGTTAACATATGACTGTAGTGCGCTCCAGCCCACCATCTCGTCTATGCAACTGACAAGGTTCCAAGCTTATACAGATTAATATAAATGAGGATATCATCCACAGCTGCTAATAGCTGTTTTGTAGTATATTTGCAAGATAAATTAGTATGTTTTTCTATGAATAACAATAGCAGATAAAAAATCATAATTTTAAAATGGAATTAAATAATGTGTGTTTTTCAAGCAGAACATGCAAAATATCATATATGCACAATAAAATTTATAGCTTAATTAATGATTAAACAGCTCTACATTTTAGTGCAGCTACAGTAAATATATGTGCATTCATAGACTTTCTAATTGATACACAAAAATTTACTAATTTAGGGAAATTCATTTTCTATCTTATGAGTTCTAAATGTGACTTCTGGTTATCATTACAATAATTAGTTTTTAAAGGGTATTCTTATCTTAAGGGCTATATACACTTTGGGGGCAAATTATTTTTATTATAGCATTGTACTTATTTTGAGCTAAAAATATTTTTTTATTTGGTCTTTTTTTTTTTTTATAATATTTTTATTGAGCTTGCATTAATCAGAGTACATCATATATCGACATTGTACAATAATTCATTGATACATTGTTTACACAATTATATACGCTAGACTGACAGTGCAAAGCATATTTTCCAAAACTTAAACCCAAACCTTTCCCTCCTTCCCCCCACCCCCTTGGTGCTCCCCATCCGCAAGCCCGGGTTTATCTCCCAGATGCTAGTCTATCAACAACCTACCCAATGACCCAGCAATTTTCCTTCTAAGATACCACTCTGTGTTCTGAAATGGGGCCATAAGTAATTTCAATTCCCTATCAGAGAAAACTGTTGTAATAAAATTTTCCCACTTTTTAAAGAATGGTTTTGTATGTGATCCTTTATTTTGCTCAGCCTCTAGTCTTTCCATATCAAAGCACCTCTTGACCTGTAATAATATCTCCGACGCCAAGGGAATGTGCGACTGGAGCCAATTATTGAGAAGACAGCGTTTGGCTGCCAGTAATATCACATGTGTCACTAGGGGGAAATGTTTATTCTCAGGAGAGTCGTGGAATAGGATCAGGTCTGGTGTCAGTGGTATGAATAATTTCAAATAAGTTTTTTGCTGGTACTTCACCATTTTCCAATACTTGACTGAGTCCGGGCAGGACCACAGTCCATGGAGCATGTCCGACCCCACTAGATGACATTTAGGGCACACCAATATTCTTGAAGGATCTGTGGCATGACCAGAATATTGAAAGCCATAAATAGTCTTATGTATTATCCTAAAATGAGTTTCTCTCCAATTCTTGTTTGCCACCGCCTTCCTGACCCTTTTACACCCTGCCAGAATCGACTCCGGAATTTTAACCTGGGGGAAATCCTTACCCCAATGCGAGAACATCTTATCCATTACAGGCTTAAGTTTAGTTTCCCGAAGATCATGATAAATGCTCGAGAGAATTTTCCTGTTGCCCCTCTGCCCCATCATTCTATCTAGCTCATTAGGCAACATAACTCCTGCTGGCGCTTGGAGTCTGTTCCCAATAAACCCTTTAAGCTGCATGTACGCATATAAGTGATGTACATGCGTGAGATGATGCTTTTCCTTTAATTCAGCGTAAGAGTAAAAGCGGCCTTCCGTCATGTTCCAAACATCTTTAGTTGTTACTAAACCTTTTTCTTTCCATTCATTAAAGAATTTTGAGGGAATTCTGGGTGGCCCCATAGGGACATGAATTTGGTGAATAGAAAGGGGTGTTTGAGAATTTTGCAAACCTCCTTCCACGTTACCATTGTGTCTCTTACCACTAAGCTCGTTTTTATCGCGGGTGGTACCTTTGCCATCTGTGTGTGGAGTATTGCCCCCAAAGACCAGGGGCGTATCAGTTGGAATTCCAATGACCTATTAGTATAAAAACTAGAGTTATTCACCCAGTCCACACAGCGTCTGAATATGCTAGCCAGGTTGTACAGACACAGGTGCGGTAACCCCAACCCACCCCTGTGTTTGGGCACTTGTAATTTGGACGCCGCTATCCTAGATTTTTTCCTGGCCCATATAAACGCCCTGAACGCAGAATTTAAACTATTCACATCTGCATGTTTGAGGAGAAGTGGTATGGTTTGCAAGGGGTACAATATCTTTGGGATACATATCATTTTGAGGAGTTGGGTATGATCTCCTAAAGAGAGTGGGAGATTTTTCCATCTGTTCAGATCAGAGAACATCTGCTTAACCTCTTGCCGCCAAGCTAACGCCGATGGGCGTCAGCACGGCAGCTCTCTCAGGTCTCACTGCCGCCTATCGGCGTCATCTCGTGAGACCTGAGATTTCACATGAACGCGCACGCAACGCGCGTTCATGTGATCGTACTTGGGACAACTGAAACTACAGCCTGCCAGCACTGATCATGCGCTGGCAGGCTGATGCGAGTAAAAACGCATTTAAAACGTATATCAGATGCTGTTTTGTAAACAGCGTCTGATATGCCTGCTGTTTGCTCCTCTGGTGGTCCATTTGTCTGGGACCACCAGGGCAAACATAAGTAAAGTGCACCAATCACTAAACCCCCCCCTCACCCCCCCCATCACTGATCAACCCCTGATCACCCATGTCACCCCCCGATCACCCCCTGTCACCCCCCCTGTCACTAATCACCCCCCTGTAAGGCTCATTCAGACGTTCGTATGTGTTTTGCGGATCCATGGATCTGCGGATCCGCAAAATACGAACACCGGCAATGTGCTTTCCGCATTTTGTGGATCCGCACATTGCCAGAACTATATAGAAAATGCCTTTTCTTGTCCGCAATTGCGGACAAGAATAGGACATGTTCTATATTTTTGCGGATCCGGAAGGGCAGATCCGCAATTCCGGATCCGAGCAGGACAAAGTCTGTCCCCATAGAATTGAATGTATCTACAATTCCGTTCCGCAAAATTTTGCGGAACAGAATTGCGGACGTGTGAATGAGGCCTAAGGGTCCCTTAGCGATCGCAGCTTTACAGCTTTCCCCTCTTTTTTTTTTTTTGCACATTTTTTTGAGATTTTTTCATCCACATTGATCAATGTGAATGAAGAAATCTGTGCCGTTCATCTTTTTCTTTCAGCCCAGCGGCTGAACGGAAAAAAAAATATCATTACCCGTATGGTCAATATAAGGAGAATAGCAGAAACTCCTAATTCTGGCCATACGGGTAATGATTGCGGAGACCCTCAAATGCCAGGGCAGTGGAAAAACCTCAGAAGTGACCCCATTTTAGAAAGTAGACACCCCAAGGTATTCGCTAAGGGGCATAGTGAGTTCATGGAAGTTTTTATTTTTTGACACAAGTTAGCGGAAAATGAAATTTTTTGAAAAAAAAAATAAAAAATTCCATTTCCGCTAACTTGTGACAAAAAATAAAAAATTCTATGAACTCACTATGCCCCTTAGCGAATACCTTAGGGTGTCTATTTCCGAAATGGGGTCATTTATGGGGTGTTTCTACTGTCTGGGCATTGTAGTGCGTCAGGAAACAGGTCAGGTGCTCAGAAAATCAAAGTGCGGAAACTCACTTTTTTGCACCGTAGTTTGTAAACTTTTGCCCAAACCAATAAATATACACTTACCCTAGGTACACACCTAAGCATTTTTCAGCGCATTCAAACGCGCTGTAAAACGCACAACATGTGGAAAGCTATGCTTCGCTATGGGCATGGTTCACATTTGGGCGTTTTACAGCGCGTTTGAACGTGCTGAAAAACGCCAAACGCTGTCGCTTCAGCATGAGCTTCTTTTGGGCGTTTTAACGCGCCTATGGACCATGCTGAAATAGGGGAGAATCACTAAATCGCGCGTATGATGCGCGTTTCTTAGTTACGAAAACTCGCATCCAAAAACGCGCGTAAAACGCCCGTCATACGCACGATTCAGAAACGCTTAGGTGTGTTCCCAGCCTTCGTGCATTTTTTTGAAATCAAAGACATGTAGAACAATAAATTTAGAGAAAAATTTAAATTGAAATGTAGTGTTATTTGAAAATTTTTACAACAGAAAGCGAAAAATGTCATTTTTTTGCAAAAATTTCGTCAAAAAAAGTAAAATATCAAAAAAAGTTAAAATGTCAGCAAGAATGAAATACCACCAAATGAAAGCTCTATTAGTGAGAAGAAAAGGAGGTAAAATTCATTTGGGTGGTAAGTTGCATGACGGAGCAATAAACGGTGAAAATAGTGTAGTGCGGATTTGTTAAAAAGGGCCTGGTCACTAGGGGGGTATAAACCTGTGGTCTTCAAGTGGTTAAACAATGGAGGGTAATTAAACAAATACACCGACTCAGGTCTCCTACCTATATGTATACCCAGATATTTAATGGAGGTGTGAGTAATTTTGATAGGAACGTCTAACTGGGAAGGATGTTGACCTCGCTTTAAAAGGAGAAGTGCCGATTTGCACGGGTTGACCTTGTATCCTGACACTGTACCAAAATCCTCCAATAGTCGGAAGACCCGGCCCAAGTCTCTTTTACGGTTTTCTAGAAATAAAAGAAGGTCATCTGCGAAAAGCGCATGCTTCACTCGTGTATTCCCTACCTGAATCCCCTCTATGTACCAATCACTTGCCAATTTTCGGGATAAAGGTTCAATCGCCAAATTAAAAAGTAAGGGCGAGAGTGGGCACCCCTGCCTAGTGCCCTTAAACAAAGAAAAGGGAGCGGATAAAAATCCGGGACATGTATTCTGGCTTGGCGGGCTGAGTAAAGGGTTATCACATATTGTCTGAAGGGACCCGTGATCCCTATATGGTCCAATACTTTGCCCATCCATCCCCAGTCAACGTTGTCGAACGCTTTTTCTGCACCTATGGCTAATATTGCTGGGGATGGATGGGCTGTCAGCCGCATCTTTACCTCATCTAACACTGTCAGGACTTTACGGACATTTGTGACTGCTGCCCTACCCTGTACAAACCCCACCTGATCTTGGGATATCAATTTTGGTAAAACAACTGCTAACCTATCTGCCAGAATTTTGGAGGCTATTTTAAGGTCTACGTTGGTTAGAGATATTGGTCGGTACGAGGTGGCTTAGGTGGGATCTTTTCCTGGCTTCGGGAGTACCTTAATATGCGCTGTATTGATTAGCTGCGGCATGTCTGAACCTTCCATGTAACTTGTATATATTTGGGACAGTATAGGAGCTATGTCTGGGGCCAAAATGCGGAAGAATTCTCCTGTAAATCCGTCAGGACCTTTACCTAAAGATAGGTGATTTATAGTTCGAAGGACCTCATCCTCAGTGATTGGGGAGTTAAGCATAGATTTGGCTGAGTCAGAGAGCTTCATCAGCTTGGCATCTCCCAGCCATTCCTGAACATTGGTCTGCATACACCCTGATGGCTTATATAGGTAAGAGTAAAACTCTTTTAAAATGTCTGTAATTTCTTTTGGGTGCGATCGTTTCACACCTCTACTATCAACAAGGGTAGGGATATTCGTTTGCGATTTTTGTCCATTGGCAAGTCGGGCCAAGAGCCTACCAGCCTTATTCCCAAATTTAAACAGATGGGCATCCCTTTTAGATAATGCCAACTGCTCACAATTGAGGAGGCACGTGTCATAATCCGATTTGGCCTGTCTCCACTGGCCTGTCTCCACTGTTCCGAAGGGTTATTAAGGAAGGCCTTGTAAGCCGCCGTTAGGCAATTACTCCTCTGATGCAACATCTGTTTAGTCCTGCGTTTCCTGTCATATACATAAGCCATGATTTTCCCTTTAAGGACAGCCCTCCCAGCATCCCACAGCAATTGCAGACTAATAGAGCCAATGTTGTCCGATTTGTATTCCAGCCACCAACCATGAAGCATGTCACAGAAGTTCTTATCTTTCAGCAGGTTCGATGGGAACCACCACAAAAAATCCGTCCCCTTAGGTATTTGCTCCCGAAACAAAATTGAGACTGGGGCGTGATCAGAAATTACCAGGTCCTCAATTTTTGGTTCTGTGAAATGCCCCATGCCTGACCTGTTCACTAGTATATAGTCAATGCGTGACCATGAACTGTGTGCTGTCGAGAAGAATGTGAAGTCCCTGCCATCCAGGTTGGTTTCCCTCCATACATCCATGAGGTCAGCAACTTTCATGAAATCAACTAATCTCGAGTCACGGTGTCCCTGTGAGTCCCGCACTTTCCTGTCTGCCCTCCTATCCTCCGTCCTATCTACTACCGCGTTCATGTCTCCCCCCACAACTCTTGCATCCAGGGGGTCACTAGCTATACGCCTTCCCAAGGCCTCAAAGAATGTCCCATCTATCTCATTTGGTCCATATACGTTATATGCACTTAAGTCTCCTCTTGGAGACCTTTCTTTATCAAGGTGATCACTCCAGCTTTTTCCCCCCTATAGATTCTGACCCAAACACCTCTCCCACCCAAAGCCGTTTCATGCGATTAAAATCCTGAAACGTTAGGTACGTCTCCTGCAATAGGGCAATGTTAGCGCCCAGCCTCTGAAGATGTTTTAAAATTGAAATGCGTTTGCACGGAGATCGCAACCCCTTCACGTTCCAGGATACAATCTTTAGTGAACTAGCCATTAGGAAGTCTACATCTGAGCATACTCCAATATCGAACCTTGCCAAGGGGAGCACCAAGTCCCTGAATCCCACCCACCTCCCAACCAAATTCCCTTTCAACAGAATACACGCAATAACAGCTGTATGAAACTTTAGAAAACATTCTAGTGATTCGGACTTCACTTTTTTCCGACATACCAGTAAGCTGGGAAATGTACATCAGAAAAACTCTCATATCATAAATTTTTAGAGCTCAAAACACCATATTGCGAACCGATGGTTGAATTTTGCCAACCTGGTTGCTATCAAATCTACATAACAACAATCCTCATTATGGGGGAACCCAGAAAAAGTAAATAAACGGAGCAAGCACGACCTCAACTGTGAACATACATATCTTCTAAAACCCCATTAGTTCAGCAAGCCCTCCCGACCTGGGGGATAACAAAATAGAGCTTAAGATACAGTTTATAACCATGCAACATCCCAAGTTGAATGTCCGCAATCTCAACGGATATGTTTCACGCTAATAAGAGGCATAAAGGTTTGTAGGTGCCTACGACCCTTGCAGCCTTGTAACTGGCCACGTAAAGCCAAGTGGGAACGAGCACTTACAGTTCTGGCGAACAAAGCTGGAATGACTCACCACCATTATCTCTCCTTGTCAGGAGAGCTGTCAGGTGAGTCCTCGGTCCTCGAAGGAAATGTTCACCGGGTCGAGTGCAGGATCTAATTAGGTGGTGAAACCCCTCAGTGGGGATGTATATGGAAGGGCTTGCTGATCTCGGGGCACACTTATCAAGGAGTAGTTCATGTAACGTCCCATGGAGGGCTCAGGTAGGTCCACTCATCTCCGTCGAAGGGACCGTAATGGCGTCGTTCCCCCTCCATGTCAGTGCCGGTACCTCCCGTCTTGACGCTTGCCGTGATTGCCTTTGCGGCCGTGGAGTGGGAAGGTCCCCTTGAAGATCAGGCGCAGGATCCTGCCCGTTGTCTCGGAGAAGTCCACCGAGGTATTGTCTCGCCTTCCCCGGATTGGTGAAGGATTCAGATGCCCCATCAGGTAAAGTGACTCTAAGAGTCGCAGGATAAATGAGGGCAAAGCGGACTTGCTTCTTAAACAAAGTCGAGCATATGGGGGCAAATGCTCTCCTTCTCCTTGTTACTTCTGCTGAGAAGTCGCCAAATATGAGAATCCGATGGCCCCTCAATGTCACCCCGTTCTGGTGCTATTTGTAAGCTGTCAGCACCGCGACTTTGTCGGTGTAGTCCAGATACTTGACAATAACCTGTCTCGGTCTTGTATTGCGTTCTTGCTGAGGCTGTAGTTTTTCCCGCCTTCCTGTAGAAGCCTGTGGGGATCCCGGTCCCACTCTATGGGCCCTTTCCACTTTGCATCTAGATGGCAGTCCCAAGGCCTTGGGTAGTTCAGTCTCGCAGACACTGAGTAGCTCCTTGGCTGGAATCTGCTCAGGTAGGCCTACAATTCGGAGGTTGCTTCTTCTTGAGCGATTCTCCAGATAATCAATTTTAGCCCATAATTTAGCATTTTCCTCCACAGCAAGAGAAGATGATTTTTTATCACCTCATTATCTGTTTCCACTGCCACCAGGCGGGATTCTAGCTCCTCTAGTTTAGTGGAGTGCTGTTTGACCTCTGCCTGCAGTGCTGCAAATGATTGGGCAATGGTGGATAACAAAGCCTCCTGAAGATCAGGTAGGATCCGTGTCGCCACTTCCAGGGCAAGATGTTTGTAATCCACTGCTGGCTTCTCCTCATCCCGTAGAGAATCAAGGGTCTCCCCATTCGTGCATCACGATCCCGCGTGCTCCCCTGCACTCTCCGCCATCTTTCCTTCCACAGGTGGTTTGGTAGCTTTAGCCAGGTTGCGTTTCGCTTTACCCCCCATAGGAGTCACAAAGCAATCCATGCACTAGATCAGTGCTTTCCAGTCGGTTATGTCCCGCTGCCTGAGCGAAAGTGGCAGCCGGATAACTGCGGGGAGTGAGATTTATGGCGTTTTAGGCTCAGAGACGACTTTACGCGCTCCTGCACATGTCGGCGCCGGAACCGGAAGTCCTTTATTTGGTCTTTATTAACAATATGGAATTCTTGTTTGTGTACAGAGCTGAAATGCCGCCTGTGGATTTTCTGTCTTTTCCTTCAGACCAGGAGCTGATAGGTTCTCTACTTCTCTCTGACATTATAAACACTCATCAAAGCTCAATCCTTATCTTACTGATAAGAATGTGGCTTAAATAAGTGTCTATGACCTCTTAGTAGTTTAGAAATGAGGATTATTAGATGACCAGCACAAAGTGAAAGTGAGAGTACCAGTCACACAGTTAGAAAAACAGTTAACCCTTTGTGACAGAATAGCTCAAAAGTTTTAATAAAGGCCAATTGAAAATATGATGTTTAGCCAAAAATTTGTAACATGCAATAATAAAAAAATGGCCTCCAATGGTGTACATATCCTTTAAAGAGGACCTTTCACCTGTCCAAAGTTTGTTAGTCAATGGTATGTACATGCAGAGCGGCACCCAGGGATGGCCTTGCACTTACTTGTATCCCTGGGTGCCGCTCCGTTCGCCTGCTGTAGCCCCCGGTACCGGCGCACGTGCTGCTGATAATTTTGCCTTGGGCGGAGACATCCTTTTTTGCCCTGGGCATCTCCGTCTCCCATGCTGGAGCGCTGGCCAATCGCAGCGCTCAGCTCATATCCTGGTAGGTTGCAGGATATGAGTTGAGCACTGCTATTTGCCAGCGCTCCAGCCTGGGAGAAGGAGACGCCCAGGGAAAAAGAGGATGTCTCTGCCCAAGGAAAAATTATCAGCAGCAAGTGCGCCGGTATCGGGGGCTACAGCAGGCGAATGGAGCGGCACCCAGGGATACAAATAACTGTAGGGACATCCCTGGGTGCCGCTCTGCATGTACATACCATTGACTAACAAACTTTGGACAGGTGAAAGGTCCTCTTTAAGGCATGTCCTGTAGATATGTCATAAATGTCTAAGATGGGTACAGCCCTTTAAATGAAGGAAAATTGCACCTTAAACCCGGCCTACTCTATAACATACTATTATATCATGTCACCATGTCATTTCTTGTGGATGTCACAGACTGAATACATGTATTGCTGAAAGGGGGAATAAAAAAAAATCACTGAACGAAAAAATGTCCATTGCCCCTTAAAATATAACTTTCATTTTATCATTAAAAACTATGTAAATAAACCCCCAAAAGAAAAGTGTAGAATAATTAGATAAACCACACAAATTATCTGGTGTCCACAAGAAACTGTATGACAACGATGTAAGTGTAACAATAAAGACAATAATAGGGATACCTGCACATCGTTATTAACTCACGGTTGCTTGATACCCAGTTGAGTCCAAAGAGAATGCCAAAACAATAGGTGGAGTCGAGAGATGATTGAATTCCTACAATAGCCCTGTGTCTACCCCTGCCTAAAAGAGGAGCACCCGCCCCGAAAGAAGCAACCCCACTTATCGGTAGCTAAACCTAAGATGACACCTAAATGACCAAAGAAGTATCTTCAAAATTGGCACACACAGGCCAGTTCCGACGCATTTCCCTAGTTGGCGGTGATAAAGTGGTTCATCAGGGGACTCTAAATTATAAAGTAATAAACGATAAATAAAGAAAAAGGAAAGATAATGGCAACTTAGATAAAATGGGCGCACCCAAAACCTGAAAGGTGCCCCCATATATAGCACATGGTCTGCATATCTAAAACGCACATAGATGGACTTCCGGGGGGATCCATCATAAAACCGGTACTATGGAACGCACAAGGAAGTGTGCCGTATAGTGAGGTCCATCGTACCGGAAGTGTATTTATCATGCCAGTCTCAGAGCGCAAACCCAGCAGAAGGGATGCACTCCAGGCTGGAACACATGCTAATTAGAGGCAGACCTAAAGTAGGCTAATGTGGTGCCAGGGAAAAACGAGAGAAAAAAGAAACTCAAAACGATAAGAGCACCTAGGGGATCCCTACAAGGTATCTGTGTATATGTATACAATGGTAAGGATACCACAATAATAGAAGACAACATAGTGGTTGGTTGAGCGAAGCTACAGGAAACATGAAAAAGAGATATGTTCATTGTGGCCCAGCAGACATACGTTTTTTAAGCGGTGAATCCACTGGGCCTCCTTCCAAAGAATTCTCCTGTCACAATCTCCCCCTCGTTGGGATTTCTGTACTACCTCTATCACCTGGAACCTTAGCACTTTGTAGTCCCCATCATGATAATCAAGAACATGTCGCGCAATTGGTTTCTCCCTTTGATTATTTATATCACCAACGTGATAGCCTACTCTCCGTCTTAGCTCACGTTTTGTCTTACCCACATAATTCAACAGGCATTGGCACTATGCCAATGCCCAGGGAACTCCCTGGGTTCTGCAGTTCGCAAAATCCCTCAACTTTTACCTGTGGAAACATTGGAGAAGGTGGTAGATTTCTGATATACAGTAATTTTCACATTTAAAAGTACCACATGGTCTACTGCTAAGCCATGTAACTTCATTTGAAGGTGCTTGGTAATGGCTGTGTAGGAATCTGTACCTTTCCTGTACGTGATGAGTGGTTTGGGGGGGATACACTCCCTCAAATATTGTTTAGTTGTTGAACAAAGGTCTTAAATAGTGTTGAGCGAGCCCGAACTTAAAATTTCGGTTCCGTACCGAACTTTACGATTTTTGGTACCCGGACCCGAACCTTGCCGGAAAAGTTCGGGTTCGACCATTTAACAAAGCTTGTTTAAAGGCTCCAGGGCAGCCAATCAACAAGCTTTTAAGCTGGGGGCACTAAGTTAGAAGCCATCACATCCATGCCTACTAATGGCATGGCTGGGATTAGCCGGTGCATCATGTGACCAAGCCTCTATATAAGCTGGATCACGTGTAACACTGCCCATCATGTCTGAGTAGTGCAGGGACAGGAAGCAGGCAGCTGAAGTGAGGGAGAGTGTTAGAAATCTCATCTGGCTGTTAATTCTGTGGGTGAAAATCACTGAAATAAGGTGGCCTGAATGGGAGGAACTGCTCAAAAACCCCAAACACTGTAGCGTGTTTCTAACCGGGGGAGCAGTTCCTCCACATGTGGTCCATTGCTAATGGCAATATCCAGCAAAAATGCATACAATGGAGGATGTCGGCGTGGACCACATGCACTACAAAAAAATCCTACACAAGATGGAATAATGTGTGGATAGAAATATAAAAATACATAAATCACTTAAAGAGGCACCACAATGATAAGCAACTAACAATGCTGGCTTATCCGTCAAGCTGATGTTAAAAGCCGAGACTTTCGCCAACATATTCCAGCCAGGAACATATTGGAGCCCTTTTGCACCACTGTCAAGGTGTCTCAGTGTGGCAATGGGTCCTACCACTAGACTACCTAACCACCTAGGGTGTGTGAACATGGTCTGATAGGTGCTCAGATCCAACTCACAGCCAGGCTCCCACATACCTCCATAGTAGGGTCACTAATGAAATGTGAGGTAGAATGAGCCTGCAAGCCTCACCTATAACAGACCATGAGACACAGGCTACCAGGTGCAGCAGAATGTTACCAGCAAGACGCAATGGCACATTTAATACATATATAGAAACAAATCACTGAAATAAAGTGGCCTGAATGGGAGGAACTGCTCAAAAACCCCAAACACTGTAGCGTGTTTCTAACCAGAGGAGCCATTCCTCCGCATGTGGTTCGCTGCTAACAGCAGTCCCCAGCAAAAATGCATACAATGGAGGATGTCGGCACGGACCACAAGTACCACAAAAACCTCCTACACAAGATGGAATAATGTGTGGATGGAAATATAAAAATTCATAAATCACTGAAAAAGGTGCACCACAATGATAAGCAACTAACAATGCTGGCTAATCCCTCAAGCTGATGTTAAAAGCTGTGGGTGACCTACAGCGATTTTTTTGTGGGTGCAATGCAACATCTTTGTACCCCGACACACAAATATAATAGTTAATCCGTCTGTAAGTTCGGTGGGTGACATACACATATTTTTTCGTGAAGTACACCTGCACTTTATACATAACAGGGAAATAAATAGAGTTAATCCGTCTGTTAGTTAGGTGGGCGACATATACCCATTTTATGTGTGAAGTACAACTGCACTGCATACATGACAATGAAATAAATATAGTTAATCCATTTGTTAGTTAGGTGGGCAACATATACCCATTTATTGTGTGAGGTACACCGGCACTGCATATGGACAGGGAAATAAATATAGTTAATTTGTCTTTTAGTTAGGTGGATGACATATACCCATTTATTGTGTGAAGTACACCTGCACTGCATATGTGACAGGGAAAATAATATAGTTAATCCATCTGTTAGTTCAGTGGGCAGTTCAGTGGGTGACCTCAAAGAATGAGGAGAGCATTAAATAAGGGATGTGGCCCTGGTCGTGGTGCTGCTGCTGTTGGTGGAGCTCCTGTTCAAGGCAGAGGACGTGGTTGATCTGTGCCAGCTACACGCCTAAATGAAACACATTCCTCAGGTGCACATAGAACATTCAGCGTTATTTTGTAGGCCCGAATACTGGTGTATGAATGGTGAGGCCAGAACAAGTAGAGGCGGTAGCAGATTGGGTGGCTGACAGTGCCTGCAGTTCCTTCACATTGTCTCCCACGCGCTCCCCGCAGAGTTGGCACCTGCAGCCCATGGGGATCTGTCTGTCACCTCACCCACTTGCAAATCAGCCAAGCAGTCTGAACCCCAAGTCATGAAGCAGTCTCTTATGCTTTTTTATGACTCTGCTAGCAGGGTTTCCGTGGGCCATCCACATAGTCCTGGAAAAGATTGAGTGCACCGATGTTTCAGGATGTGGACCTGGGAAGACCACCGCAGTACATCTCTCATGATGACGAAATACAGGTGCCAACTGCTGCGGCTTTCTGCAGTGTGCAGACCGAGTGGGTGGAAGATGATGTGGAGGATAATGAGGTCATAGACCCCACATGAAATCAAGGTCATGCGAGTGAGGTGTGCAGTTTAGAGGAAGGGGTGGGGGTCGCACGCCTGCTACTGCCCACCACACCCAGGGACTGAGCACACCAAAGCCAGCTCCAAGGAGTTCCCTGACATGGCAGTTCTTCAGACAATGTGCTGACGACAAGATGCGAGTGATTTTCAAACTTTGTAATTAGAGCCTGAGGCGAGGCATAAATGTTCCTGAGCACCACCTGCATGACCAGGCATCTAAATGCAAAGCGCAAGCTGCAGTGGATTAAACACCTCAAATACCACAAAATATCTCAGGCTTCTCCTGCTCCCTCTTTTGCTGCAGTCTCGACCTCTTCCTCCCCCTCTAGAGTGACAGTGGCACCTGCGACACTGCAAACAGTGGATGTGGCAGCAACGCCACCACGTCCGTCACCAAACATCTCCACAATATCCCATGGAAGCATTCAGCTGTTCATCTACCAAACACTGGAGAAAAAGAGGAAGTACCCCCCTACCCACATGTGATCCCTGGCCCTGAATGCCAGTATTTTAAAAGTCCTGGCTTTTGAAATGCTGTCATTCCGTCTGGTGGAGACAGAGACTTTTAAAAACCTTATGGCAGTGGCTGTCCCACAGTACATGGTTCCCAGCCACTACTACTTTTCGATTGGGTGGCCGACAGTGGATCCAGCATGTTCACAACATTATCTCCCACCCAGTCTTCTGCAGAAAGCGCAAAGGTGGCGCCTGAAAACCAAGCCCATCAGTCTGTCACATCACCCCCATGCATATCAGGGAACCTGTCTAAGCCTCAAGTTATGCAGCAGTCTCTTATGCTGTTTCAAGAATCTGCTTGCAGGGTTTCCCAATGGAATCCACCTAGCCCTTCCCCAGCAGTCGAAGACATAGAATGCACTGACGCACATAAACGTATGTTTCCTGATGAGGACATGGGAATACCACCTCAGCAGAGTCAGCATGTCTCTGATGATGACGAAACACAGGTGCCAACTGCTGTGTCTTTCTGCAGTGTGCAGACTGAACAGGAGGTCAGGGAGGAAGACTGTGTGGAAGATGATGCAGGGGACAATGAGGTCCTAGACCCCACATGGAATGAAGGTCATCACACTGACTTTCATAGTTCAGAGTAGTGTTGATCACGAATTTTCGAATTGCGAATTTTAATCGCGAATATCAGCACTTCGAGAATTTGCGAATATTTAGAATATCGCAAAATATATTCGCAATTGCGAATATTCGTTTTATGCTAATTTTTTATATGCAAATTTTCGCAAGCAAGAAAATAGACATTATTTTCTGATTGTGAAAATCCGCATAAAAATTCGCATAAACTGGTATTTATCTTTTAAATGCCAATTTATGCTAATTTTATGCAAATTATGTGCAAATATTTATGCAAATGTATGCTAATTTTTATGCGAATTTTCACAATCAGAAAATAATGACTGGAGATTACGAATTTGCAAATTTTCTAATATATGGCGAATATTTGCCAAAATATTCGCGAAATAACACGAATTCGATGTTTGCCCCTGCCGCTCATCACTAGTTCAGAGGAAGAGGCAGTGGTCTGACCGAGCCAACAGCGTAGCAAGAGAGGGAGCAGGGTGCAAAAGCAGAACAGCCGTCACCAAGAGAGTTAGCCTGCTACTGGCCAACGCCACCAGGGACCGAGCACACCAAAGGCAGCTTCAAGGAGTTCCCTGGCATGGCACTTCTTTACACAATGTGCTGACGACAAGACCCGAGTGGTTTGCACGCTGTGGTATCAGAGCCTGAAGCAAGGCATTAACGTTCTGAACCTTAGCACAACCTGCATGACCAGGCATCTACATGCAAAGCATGAACTGCAGTGGAGTAAACACCTTAAAAACAAAAAACTCACTCAGGCTCCCCTGCTCCCTCTTCTGGTGGTGTGCGATAATGGGCGAAATCTCGTTGCAGCTCTGGGACAAGCCGGTTTGACGCACATCCTTTGCCTGGCGCATGTGCTGAATTTGGTGTTGCAGAAATTCATTCACAAATACCCCGACATGTCAAAGCGGGCCGTCTGTGCGCGCTTCCGGCGTTCTCATCCTGCCGCTGCTCGCCTGTCTACGCTACAGCATAACTTCGGTCTTCCCGCTCACCGCCTCATATGCAACGTGCCCACCAGGTGGAACTCCGCCTTGCACATGCTGGAGAGACTGTGCGAGCAGCAGTAGGCCATAGTGGAGTTTCAGCAGCAGCACGCATGGATGAGCCCCACTGCGGAACGGCACCACTTCACCACCAATGACTGGGCCTCCATGCAAGACCTGTGTGCCCTGTTGCGCTGTTTCGAGTACTCCACCAACATGGCCAGTGGCGATGACGCCGTTACCAGCGTTACACTACAACTTCTATGTCTCCTTGAGAAAACACTTAGGGCGTAGATGGGAGAGCATGTGGCCCAGGAGGAGGAGGAGGAGGAACAGGGGTCATTTCTAACACTTTAAGGCCAGTCTTTGAGAAGTGGCTCAGAGGGAGGTTTTTTGCAACAAAAGAGGCCAGGTACAAATTTGGCCATCCAGGGCCCACTACTGGAGGATTAGGAGAAGGTGGAGGAGGATAAGAATGAAGCATGTTCACAGCGCGTTGGCACTCAACGCAGCTCCAGCCCATCATTGTTGCGTGGCAGGGGGAAACGGAGGACGATGACAATACGCCTCCCACAGAGGACAGATTGTCCTTACCTCTGGGCAGCCTGGCACACATGAGCGACTACATGCTGCAGTGCCTGCGCAACGACAGCAGAGTTGCCCACATTTTAACGTGTGCTGACTACTGGGTTGCCACCCTGCTGAATCCCCGGTACAAAGACAACGTGCCCACCTAAATTCCCGCGCTGGAGCGTGATAGGAAAATGCGCGAGTACAAGCGCACACTGGTAGACGTGTTCCTGAGAGCATTCCCAACTGACACGGGGGGACAAGTGGAAGCACAAGGCAGAGGAGGAGCAAGAGGTCGCCAACGCAGCTGTGTCATAGCCAGCTGCTCTGAAGGCAGGGTTAGCATGGCCGAGATGTGGAAAGATTTTGTCACAGCGCCCCAGCTAAATGCACCACTAGCTGATAGAGGACGTGTTAGCAGGAGGCAACATTTCGACAACATGGTGGAACAGTACGTGTGCACACAACTCCACGTACTGACTGATGGTTCGGCCCCATTCAACTTCTGGGTCTCCAAATTGTCCACATGGCCAGAGCTAGCCTTTTATGCCTTGGAGGTGCTGGCCTGTCCTGCGACCAGTGTATTGTCTGAACATGTATTTAGCATGGCAGGGGCGTCATTACAGACAAACGCAGCCGCCTGTCCACAGCCAATGTGGACAAGCTGACGCTTATAAAAATGAACCAGGCATGGATCCCACAGGACCTGTCCATCCCTTGTGCAGAATAGCCCCTTGACCACCCCATTTATAACTGCCTCACCCTCAACCATACATTCTTGTACTCCAGGGCACTTCTTTATTGAATCCTCTTTTTTTTAATTGTACCATTATTTTTGAGGGCAACACCAAGTTGAATGAACCTCTCCTCTGTCTGGGTGCCAAACGACCTGTCTGGTAGAGATGTCCCGAACGATTCGCCGGCGAAGAGTTCCCGGTGAACATCGCATGTTCGCGTTCGCGAGGCGGGCGAACATATGCAATATTCGATTCGCCCCCTATATGTCATCATTGAGCAAACTTTGACCCTGTGCCTCACAGTCAGCAGACACATTCCAGCCAATCAGCATACCCTCCCTCCCAGACCCTCTTACCTCCTATCAAAAAGCAAGGACAGCATCCATCTTAGATTCATTCTGAAGCTGCAGTGTTAGTTAGAGCAGGGAGAGTGCTGCTGTTGCTTAATTAATAGGGAAAGCGTTAGCTAGGCCAGTGTTCTGTGTCCACTCCAGTCCTCAAAGACTCATCGGCCTCTTTCACATGAGCGTGTCCGGATTAGGCCTCATTCACACTTCTATAGTGTGTTGCGGATCCGCAAAACCATGCCGGCACTCCCCATAGAGATGGCTGTGGACAAGAATAGGACATGCTCTAACTTTTGCGGAGCCGCAGCCGGATGTTTTGGGGCCAAAACCCGGAAGCTCGGGGCTGCGGCTCTGCAAATGCGGAAGCGGAGAGCACACCAAAGGCACTCCGCATCACGTCAGGCCCCATTCACAATGAATGGGTCCAAATCCATTCCGCAGAATTGCGGAATGGATGCGGACAAAAATTGCAGATTTGTGAATGGGGCCTTAGGTCCGGATGCGTTGCGTTTGCGTTCAGTGAAAACTGTGTGATTGCGTTCAGTTGTTCAGTTTTTTCCGTGCGGGTGCAATGCGTTCTGATGCGTTTTTCATGCGCGTGATAAAAAACTGAAGGTTTACAAACAACATCTCCTAGCAACCATCAGTGAAAATTGTGGATGCAATGCGTTTTTCACGCAGCCCCATTCACTTCTATGGGGCTAGGGCTGCGAGAAAAACACTGAATATAGAACACGCACAAGTGATGCGTGAAAAAAAACGCTCATGTACACAGACCCATTGAAATTAATGGGTCAGGATTCAGTGCGGATGCTATGCGTTCACGTCACGCATTGCACCCACGCGGAAAACTCGCTCATGTGAAAGGGGCCATCTGCTATAAGGACAGCGTCCTGACAGCACCCCAAAAATCCCTTTTTATGGCTGGTACGTCAGTCTGATTTTATTTATTTTTTCTATGTACATATATTGCAGTCGCCTGCCCGTGTGTGAAAGACCATAGGCCCACAGAATGTACTGTGTGCACACCACTCATATCGGGTGGCACAGTACCTTGCAGATAAAAAAGTCATTTAATTTTTACCCTTTAATATAATTGCAGATGCCTGCCAGTGAGTGTCTTTCCCACAGACTGTACTGTGCCCACTGCCAGTGCCCACCACTCATATCGGGTGGCACAGTACCTTGCAGATAAAAAGGCATTTAATTTTTACCCTTTAATATAATTGCAGTTGCCGGCCAGTGTGTGTCAGGCCCACTGACTGTACTGTGCCCACTGCCCACCACTCATATAGGGTGTCACAGTACATTGCACGGAGCACGCGCAGTGACCTAAAATTCAAACGAAGAGGACCAAGCATGTGTCTTTTTCCATCTCCCGGTTCCAAAAATCTATCCACTACACCGGCCCTGGCCATGATAAGGGACAAAACAGAGATTAAACTGATAGGAATAGTACTAGTTAACCACCTGAGGACCGCCTAACGCACGGATGCGTCCGGCGGGTGGTCCTCTTACTCTGGCTCGACGCATCGGTGCGTCATCTCGCGAGACGCGAGATTAGCTGTGAACACGTGCACGTTCACAGTGGCGCGCGTCTCGCGGTTATACTGCAGCCTGCCAGCGATGATCAATCGCTGGCAGGCTGTAGATGCGAAATAAATCGCATCAAAGATGTAAATCAGACACTGTTTTGTTAACAGCGTCTGATATACCTGCTACCTGGTCCTCTGGTGGTCCCATTTGCTGGGATCGACCACCAGAGGAACAGGTAGCTATGTAAAGTTGCACCAAGCACCACACTACACTACACCCCCCCCCCCCTGTCACTTATTTACCCCTTGTTAACCCCTTGATCACCCCATATAGACTCCCTGATCACCCCCCTGTCAATGATCACCCCCCTGTAATGCTCCATTCACATGTCCATATGTGTTTTGCTGATCTGATCCGCGGATCCGCAAAATACGGACACCGGCAATGTACTTTCCGCATTTTGAAGATCCGCACTTTGCCAGAACTATATAGAAAATGCCTTTTCTTGTCCGCAATTGCGGACAAGAATAGGACATGTTCTATATTTTTGCGGAACGGAAGTGCAGACCCGGAAGTGCGGATCCGCAATTCCGGATCCGAGCGGGAAAAAGTCTGTCCCCATAGAAATGAATGGGTCCACATTTCCGTTCCGCAAACAGAATTGCGGACGTGTGAATGGAGCATAAGGGTCCCTTATCACCGCCAGTTAGTTAGCTACTTGTTAGGTAGTTAGCGCCCAGCCCACTGCACCGCAGTCACTGATTTTGGCAGAGATTTTTTCATCCACGATGATCGATACGAATGAAAAATCTGTGCCGTTCATTTTTTTATTTTTTTTTTAGCCCAGAGGCTGAACGGAAAAAAGAAATCTTATTACCCGTATGCTCAATATAAGGAGAATAGCAGAAACTCCTAATGCTGGCCATACATGTAATGATTGCGGAGACCCTCAAATGCCAGGGCAGTGCAAACACCTCACATGTGACCCCATTTTAGAAAGAAGACACCCCAAGGTATTCCGTGAGGGGTATGGTGAGTTCATGCAAAATTTTATTTTTTGTTACTAGTTAGTGGAATATGAGACTTTGCAAAAAAAAAAATATATATCAATTTCCACTAACTTGTGCCCAAAAATTTTTTTCGGTGAACTCGCCATGCCCCTCACGGAATACCTTGGGGTGTCTTTTTTCCAAAATAGGGTCACATGTGGGGAATTTATACTGCCCTGGCATTTTAGGGGTCCTAAAGCGTGAGAATCCAAATGCGTAAAAATGCCCTGTGAAATCCTAAAGTACTCATTGGAATTAGGGCCCCTTTGCGCATCTTGGCTGCAAAAAAGTGTCACAGATGTGGTATCGCCGTACTCAGCAGAAGTAGGGAAATGAGTTTTGGGGTGTATTTTTATATATACCCATACTTTGTGTGAGAAATATCGCTGTAAACGACAACTTTTAAATTTTTTTATACAAAGTTGTCAATTTACAGAGATATTTCTCTCACCCAGCATGGGTATATGTAAAAATACACCCCAAAACACATTGCCCTACTTCTCCTGAGTACGGCGATACCACATGAGTGACACTTTTTTGCAGCCAAGATGCGCAAAGGGGCCCAAATTCCAATGAGTACCTTTAGGATTTCACAGGGCATTTTTACGCATTTGGATTTTCACGCTTTAGGGCCCCTAAAATGCGAGGGCAGTATAAATACCCCACAAGTGACCCCATTTTGGAACGAAGACACCCCAAGGTATTCTGTGAGGGGCATGTCGAGTTCACAGAAAAAAAAAATTTGGGCACAAGTTAGCGGAAATCGATAAAAGTATATATTTTTTTGTTGTTTACAAAGTGTTATATTCCACTATCTTGTGACAAAAAATAAAATTTTACATGAACTCACCATACCCCTCACGGAATACCTTGGGGTGTCTTCTTTCTAAAATGGGGTCACTTGTGGGGTATTTATACTGCCCTGGCATTTTAGGGGTCTCTAAACCGTGAGAAGAAGTCTGGAATCTAAATGCGTAAAAATGCCCTGTGAAATCCTAAAGGTACTCATTGGAATTTGGGCCCCTTTGCGCACCCAGGCTGCAAAAAAGTGGCACACATGTGGTATCGCCGTACTCAGGAGAAGTAGGGCAATGCGTTTAGGGGTGTATTTTTACATATACCCATGCTGGGTGAGAGTAATATCTCTGTAAATGACAATTTTTTTTAATTTTTTTATACAAAGTTGTCAGTTTACAGAGATATTTCTCTCACCCAACATGGGTATATGTAAAAATAAACCCCAATACATATTGCCCTACTTCTCCTGAGTACGGCGATACCACATGAGTGACACTTTTTTGCAGCCTGGGTGCGCAAAGGGGCCCAAATTCCAACAAGTACCTTTAGGTTTTACATGGCTGCTCACAATTTAGCCCCACCCAAAATGCCAGAACAGTAAACACCCCCCACAAATGACCCCATTTCGGAAAGTAGACACCCCAAGGTATTCACTGAGGGGCATAGTGAGTCCATGCGAGTTTTTTTTTTTTTTTGCCAGAAGTTAGCAGAAATGGAAACTTTATTATATTTTTTTTTCCTCAGAAAGTGTCATTTTCGGCTAACTTGTGAAAAAAAATGAAATGATACATGAACTCACCATGCCCCTCCGCGAATACTTTGGGGTGTTTTCTTTCTAAAATGGTGTCATTTGGGGAGTATTTATACTATCCTGACATTCTAGCACCTGAAGAAACATGACAGGTGCTCAGAAAGTCAGAGCTGCTTCAAAATGCGGAAATTCACTTTTTTGCACCATAGTTTGTAAACGCTATAACTTTTACCCAAACCAATAAATATACAATTATTGGATTTTTTTTTATCAAAGACATGTAGAACAATAAGTTTTGCGAAAAATTTATATAGAAATGTATTTTTTTTAAAAAAAATTTACAACAGAAAGTGAAATTTTTTATCTTTTTTTGCAAAAATTTTCCTCCCCATGCAAGGATTCAATTCAATACACGTCCCTTGATAGGGGACTTAGCAAAGATTAAATTGGTAAGAATAGTAGTTCACACTATTTGTATTGGTGGCACAGTACATTGCGCAGCGCACGCGCAGTGCCCCAAATTGGAAGGAAGAGGACCGACCAATCATCTTTTTCCATCTCCCGGTTCCTAAAATCTATTCAATACACGTCCCTGATAGGGGATGTAACAGGGATTAAACTGATACGAATAGTACTACTTAACACACCACTCATATAGGGTGGCACAGTACATTGCACGGCGCTTGCGCAGTGCACCAAATTGTAAGGACCGACAATTAACCAACCATCTTTTTCCACCTCCTGGTTCCTTAAATCTATTCCATACACTGGCCCCTGATAGGGGACAAAACAGAGATTAAACGGGTAAGAACAGATTTTTTTATTTAAAAAATAAGAGGAAAGCCTATGCGGAGCTGGGTATTTTTTGGCCGCGTTACTGAACGCTCATGCACAATGGCTGTAGGCTCATGTGTCTTTTTGCGGAGGTGACAAGCCTGGTCAGTCAAACCCAAGGCAACATTATCAACCTCATCCCATATGCGTTTTTTCTGGAGCGTGCCCTGCGAAGAGTGCTGGATCAGGCCATAAATGAACATGAAGAGGAAGAGTTGAGGTCACCATCACCACGAGAAGCAGCCTTGTCGTCGTCGGTTGCTGGACCTACGGCAACGCAGAGAGAAGAGTCTGAAGAAGAGGAGTCAGAGGAGGAAGGTGGCTTTGAGGAGGTAGATGACCAACCACAGCAGGCGAACCAGGGGGCTTGTTGTCACCTTTCGGGGACCCTTGGTGTTGTACGTGGCTGGGTGGAGGAAGAAACCTTCAATGACGTCAGTGAGGACAAGGAACGGGACATGGCTAGCTTGGTATCCAACCTTGTGCAAATGGGGAGTTTGCGGTTGTGCAAATGGACTGTTTGCGGTGCGTTAAACGGGAAGTTTGGTCTGTCAGAGTTTTTTGTCACTGTGAAGCGTGCGTAACCCTTACACTACCTGATCGATGCAACATCATACCTGATCGTATACACACGCTGGATGTTTTAAAGCAGGTTATTCCAAACAATTTAGGAATGTTAGATGATTTATGCCCTTTATGGATTAAAACCCGACTCTGCGTCAACTACGTAATTTTCCATGGGAGTTTTGCCATGGATCCCCCTCCGGCATGCCACAGTCCAGGGGTTAGTCCCCTTGAAACAACTTTTCCATCACTATTGTGGCCAGAAAGAGTCCCTGTGGGTTTTAAAATTTGCCTGCCTATTGTAGTCTATGGCAGTTCCCCTGGTTCGCCCGTTCGCGAACATTTGCGGAAGTTCGCGTTCGCCGTTTGCGAACGGAAAATTGTATGTTCGCGACATCTCTACTGTCTGGTTGTCAGGGGCCTAAATAACTGAAAGTGGCCTATTCCATTGGTGGGTAAAATGATGACTGTTTTGCTGCTATGGGACCTCTCTCCTCTGTCTGGGTGCCGGGGCCTAAATAACTGAAAGTGGCCTGTTCCATTGGTGGGTAACATGATGCCTGTTTTGCTGCTATGGGACCTCTCTCCTCTGTATCGGTGCTGGGGCTTAAATTACTGAAAGTGGCCTGTTCCATTGGTGGGTAACATGATACCTGTTTTGCTTCTATGGGACCTTTCTTCTTTGTCTGGGTGCCAGGGGCCTACATTTCAGATAATTGCCTGTTGCTTTGGTGGGTGACATTATTCTGTTTTTGATGTCGAATGACCTCTACTCTGGGTGTCAGGGTCCTATATTTTGTTTAATTGCTTGCTGTCTTGGTGGGAGACATTTAACTCTTTTTACTGTCAAATGACTGCCGCATTGTGTGGGTGTCAGGGGCGTACATGTCGTTTAATCATTTGTTGTCTTGGTGGGAGAGATTAAACTCTTTTTACTGTCAAATTACCGCCCCATTGTGTGGGTGTCAGGAGCCTATATTTCGTTTACTTGCTTGCTGTCTTGGTGGGAGACATTTAACTCTTTTTACTGTCAAATGAATGCCCCATTGTGTGGGTGACAGGGGCCTATATGTCGTTTAATCATTTGTTCTTTTGTTGCGTGACATTTTCCTCTTTATACTGTCAAATGACCTCTACATTGTCTGATTGTCAGGGGCCTATATTTCATTTCATCGCTTGCTGCATTGGCGGGAGATATTAAACTCTTTATACTGTCAAATGACCTCTACATTGTCCGGTTGTCAGGGGCCTATATTTTATTTCATCGTCTGCTGTCTTGGTGGGAGACATTAACCTATTTTTACTGTCAAATTACCTCTAATCTGTCTGGGTGTCAGGGGCCTACATAAATGATAATGGCCTGTTCCATTGCAGGTTGACCTAAGGCCTGTGGTGCTGTTACTGGACCGCTCTTCTCTTTGTGGATGCCATGGTCCTCCTGAATTAGTAAATGAGGCCTGTCGCACTGCTGGGTAAAATCAATGCTGATTTGGCATGATTGTAACTCTCCTCTTTGTGGGTGCCATGGTTCTGAATCTGTGAATGAGGCCTGTGGCATTGCTGGGTGAAATCAATACTGTCTTGGCTTGATTTTAACTCTCCTCTTTGTGGGTCCCATGGGCCTAAATGTTTGAATAAGGCCTGTGGCCCTGCATTCAGACATGATTCCTTCTTGGCTGTGATGATAACTTTAACTCCCATGTATGGTTGTGATTGGCCTGAGTCTGTGAGTGAGGCCTGTGACACTGCTGGCAGACATGAAATCTTCTTGGCTGTGATGTGAACTTCAACTCCCATGTATGGTTGCCATGGCCCTGAGTCTGTGAATGAGGCCTGTGGAACTGCAGGCAGACATGAATCCTTTTTGGCTGTGATGTGAACTTCAACTCCCATAGCATTACCACCTGACACCACCCCAACCTCCTATTCCAACTTCTCCTCCAAGTTGCCAATTGATATTGGTTAATTTTTATTTATTTTATTTTAAGTCATTTTCCTATCCACATTTGTTTGCAGGGGATTTACCTACATGTTGCTGCCTTTCGCAGCCCTCTAGCCCTTTCCTGGGCTATTTTACAGCCTTTTAGTGCCCAAAAGTGCAGGTCCCTATTGACTTCAATGAGGTTCGGGGTCAAGTTCGGGTCGAGTTCGGATCCCGAACCTGAACATTTTCGTGAAGTTCGGCCGACCTTCTCGAACCCGAACATCCAGGTGTTCGCTCAACTCTAGCTACCACCTCCTCCTCCTGCAGCCCCATTACCAGCGCTTCCACCTACATCGCCACATTCACCGCTTCCTCAACTTTGACCTCCTAGTTCAAGATCATTATTTTTAACTTTTTTTATATTTTATGTTATTTTTACTCATTTCCCAATCCACATTTGTTTGCAAGGCAATTGTCCTGCTCTTACTCGCTTTTTAGAATAACGTAATTTTTTCCAATTTAATGTGAACAGTTAACACTCCTCCTCAGGCAGAGAGTTCCATAGTCTCACTGCTCTTACCGTAAATAATTCTCTTATATGTTTGTGTACAAACCTTCTTTCTTCCAGACGCAGAGGATGTCCCCTTGTCACAGTCACAGTCCTGGGGATCAATACATGATGGGAGAGATCTCTGTACTGACCCCTGATATATTTATACATAGTAATTTAAATCTACCCTCAGTCATCTTTTTTCTTAAGTGATTAACACTAATTTTGATAATCTTTCAGGGTATTGTAGTCCCCTCATTCCAGTTATTACTTTAGTTGCCCTCTTCAGCTCTGCTATGTCTGTCTTGTTCACAGGAGACCAGAACTGTACACAGTACTCCATGTGTGGTCTGACCAGTGATTTGTAAAGTGGTAGGACTATGTTCTCATCACGGGCAGCTATGCCCCATTTGATGCAATCCATTATCTTATTGGCCTTGGCAGCAGCTGCCTGACACTGGTTTTTACAGCTTAGTTTGCTGTTCACTAAAATTCCTATGTCCTTTTCCATGCCAGTGTTACCCAGTGTTTTACCATTTAGTATGTACGGGTGACTTGCATTATTCCTTCCCATGTGCATGTCCACCTTACATTTGTCAGTGTTAAACCTGATATGCCACTTCTCTGCCCAAGCCTCCAATCTATCCATATCCATCTGTAGCAGTATACTGTCCTCTTCCATGTCAATTATTTACACAGTTTAGTGTCATCTGCAAAATCTTTTATTTTATAGCGTTGATCGAGCATATTGATGCTCGGCACATGACGGTATTCGGCCGAATACCGCATGTGCTCGAGCGCAATGCTCGAGTCTCTTCCCCGCACGTTTGTTGGCTGCTACGCAGCCAATAAACGTACAGTTAAGTACTTCTCTTCACTGTAATGCCGTAGCCATGTTGGTTACTGGCAGTACAGTGATTGTCTGGCCGGAATGCGTCATCGGGTGCTATATAGCACCCAGTGACATGTGTTCGGCTCAGTGTTATTCAGGGAGAGATCTGCTGAAGAAGGGAAAGAGAGTGTAGTTGTTTTTAAGTTGAAAAACTTGTCAGAGACCCAAAAGTCCTTTTGTTTTTTACATATTCTATTTTTTTCCTTATAGTTTTTCAGTGCTTCCTTGCTACCCTCCTGTTTTTGTGATTTAAATGCTTTCTTTTTGTCATTTATTGCTTTCTTTACAGTTTTATTTATCCACATTATGTTCCTTAACCTTTTATTTCCATAAGGTATGTACCTCTCAAAATTACATTTTAGGATGCTTTTAAAAATATCCCATTTTGTGGCTGTATTTTATTTTTGAGGACTTTGTCCCAGTTAGTTAGGCCTATGGCCTCTCTTAGTTGGTTAAATTTAGCTTTTTTGAAGTAACTTTGTTCCTCCCTGAAGAAACACTCTTTTGAATAATAATTGGAAGGTTATTACTTTATGGTCACTATTTCCCAGGTGTCCCCCTACTTGCACATCTGTTGTTCTGTTAGGTACATTAGTTAATACTAAGTCCAGTATGGCCGTCCCGCTAGTCGGGTCCTGAACCAGTTGGTAAAGGTAATTGTCTTTGGCTATTGCCAAGAACCTGTTTCCTTTATGAGATGTACAGCTTTCAGTTTCCCAGTCTATATCTGGGTAGACGAAGTCCCCCATAATAATGACCTCATTATGATTTGCCACCTCGTCTATCTCATTTAGTAGTAGATTTTCTGTGGACTCTGGTAAATAAGGTGGTTTATAATAAATTCCTATTAGTAAGTTATTATTGTTTTGCCTCCATGTATTTCTACCCACAGTGACTCCACATGTTCATGTTCCTCACTTATATTTTCTCGGACTGTGGGCTTTAGACAGGACTTTACATAAAGGCAGACCCCTCCCCCTTTCTAGTTTTGGCGATCCTTTCTAAACAGACTGTAACTCTGTACATTAACTGCACAGTCATAGCTATCATCCAGCCATGTCTTATTTATTCCCACTATGTCATAGTCCTCCTCACACTTCACTAATTCCAGTTCCCCAGCTTTATTAGTCAAGCTTCTGGCATTAGTATACATACATTTAAGAGGTTTATGTGTATTTTTTATCCTACAACTTTCCTTCTGAACTGTTCTAGTCCTTCCTTCCATTCCTCCACCAGTCACACTACCTTGCCCCCGGTCTCTATCTGCACTATCTTTCCATCCTATAATATAATTACCCTCCCCCCCAGTCGCTAGTTTAAACACTCCCCAAGCCTTCTCCCCCAACACAGTTGCCCCTTCCCCATTGAGGTGCAGCCCATCCCTATGATAGAGCCTGTAGTGGACAGAGAAGTCGGCCCAGTTCTCCAGGAACCCAACCCCCTCCTTCCTACACCAGTTCTTGAGCCACTTGTTAACCTCCCAAATGCCTTTCTTGTGTGGCTTGTGGTACAGGCAGTATTTCAGAAAATACTACCTTTGAGGTCCATGCCTTTTGACCTAAATCCCTAAAATCCTTTTTAAGGACGCTTCACCTACCTCTAACTTTGTCATTGGTTCTGATATGGACCATGACCTCTGGATCTATGTACCCCAAAATGGCACCATTAAAAACTAAAGCTTGTCCCGCAAAAACAAACCCTCATACAGCTACATAGATGGAAAATAAAAAAGTTATAGCTCTGTAGCGATCGTCTCTTATTCGGGGGGGGGGGGGGGGTTCATTCTCATAGACTTCGCCACAGACACCAGATTGAAGTCCAAACTATGCTTTATTTTCAAGCACAAAGCAGCAACCAAAACATAAATCACAAACATAAATCCTCAGCCGTCTGGCCACTGACTAAACAGTCTTTCCCTCTCTATCATGATCTGGGTCTACCACCCAGCTCCCCAAAACACATCACCAGTGCTTACCCCACACACAGGGTTAGAGGGTCCCGACTCCCACAGGCCTCAACACAGCCTGCTCCTTTCCCAGACTGGGAGACACACCCAGGTCCAACAACAGGATTAACCCCTTAGTGACCAAGCCTGTTTGGGCCTTTATGACCAAGCGTTTTACTTCCTTTTTTCATGGTCTCGTTCCAAGAGCTATAACTTTTTCATTTTTTCGTCTATATAGCATTATGAGGGCTTGTTTTTTACGGGACAAGATGTAGTTTTCAATGGCACCATTTTGGGGTACATGTAACTTTCTGATTAACTTTTATTAACTCTTTCTGGGAGGGAGATGGGGAAAAATGGCAATACTGCCACTGCGTTTTTACATTATAAATTTTACGGCGTTCATTTTTCGGTACAAATAACATAATATCTTTATTCTCTTGGTCAGTACGATTACAGTGATACTAAATACTTTTAATTTTTATTTACGTTTTACTACTTTTTTTTGCAATAAAACCCCTTTTATTAACCCAAAAAATTATTTTGCATTGCCACTTCCCAAGACCCATAACTTTTTTATTTTTTATTCTATGGAGTTGATTAAGGGCTTTATTTTTGAGGGAAGACTTGTATTTTTCATTGGTATCAATTTGGAGTAAATGCCGCTTTTTGATCGCTTGGTATTACGTTTTTTTTCGGTGGAAACTAAGAATAAATTAGAAATTCTGTCTTTTTTTTAATTTATTCTTTACGGCGTTCACTATAGGGGATAATTTACATAATATTTATGTAGTCCGGGTCGTTACAGACGCAGCAATACCAAACATATGGGGGATATTTTCTTTTTGCAATTTTTTTTCATTGAAAAGCGTATTTTCAATGGAAAAAAAAGCATATATTTTTATTTTATGGATTTTTATTTATTTAATAAATTTGTTTTTTTTGCAATTTTTTTTCACTATTTAATAGTTCCAAAAGGGGACTATAATATACAGTATTTTGATTGCTTTTAAAATTTAATGCATTATGTCTATAATGCATTACATTTTAATAGCAATGCTATTCCAACTTTGACCAGCAGGCTGCGCCAGAGAGGCACAGTCTGCTGGAGATGCCAGAAGACAGGCTCGGGGCCCTGATCGGAAGCTAGGTAAGCTTCCCAGCACATCAGCACCCCGCAATCGCATTTGCGGGGTGCTGATGGGAGACAGAGGGAGTCCGCTCCATCTGTTACCACTTTACATGCAGCGGGCGCCATTGCGCCCGGCATGTAAAGTGTTAAGCAGCCCGGATCGGCACTCCTGCCGGTTCGGGCTGTTAGAGCAGGGCCCCGGCTCTCATGTGAGAGCCGGGTCTGTGCTCCCCGCTGCACGGGGGAGCCGTGCAGCGCTTAGACTGGGCTGCCGTAAAAATGCGGCGGCCCAGCCTAAGGCCCCTTAGTGACCGCCGTAAAATCACGTATGGGTGGTCACTAAGGGGCTAAATAGCATCCCTGGACATGAGGATTGTCCAAAATCCCGGACTGGAGCATGGGGAACAGGCACCCACCCAGCACATTGCCTGTTCCCAGTAAAAACCCGCCCCGGACTAGCTGGAGCCAGCTAAGCTAACTATCTTGGTGTCTGCCAACTAACTTAGTGGCCACCTATATCTAGGGCCTATCAAGGACGGGCCCCTTGGTGACACACTGCTGGTGCAAACACTCCTTTAACATGCTTCCCCGGGACTTCAGTGCAGCCATCACTATCCACATTGCCACAGCTCTTGGAAGGCGACAATGAAAAAAAGCAGACAAACCCTTGGTCAGTAAGGCCCAAAACAGTCACTAAGGGGTTAAAGAGAGAAAAAAATTCTGGGATTATCATTTTTCGGTCACCTTGCCTCCTCCCAAAAAATTTAAGTAACCATTATCTATTTGTCCCAAGTATCCCAAAAAGGTGAAAGAAAGTTAGGGGTGTCACAATTGGTGACACAGATTTTTTATTTTTTTCTTAATATAAGAATTTCAATTCTTAGAGGTACTAAAATCTAACAAAAATCATATACAAGCATTTGGTATTTCTATAACTGAACTATTCCGCTTATTCCGCTTAATACACTTAAATGTCATTATTAGTGTGCGAAGTGAAGCATTTAAAGTGGAATTCGATCTGAAGTTTAGGAAAACTTTGATTTGCAACAAATCTGATTTTTACCGTGCTTCATGGTAACGAATCAGGTTTTCCAAAAATTTCGACTGCACGTGTTATGAAGTGAAAGTAAGAAGCCCAGTAATGTGAGATCACCCATGATGCCGTTTAGCCAGACAATCCAGAGATAGCCATCCCTTGTGATGTCACAGCCCTATAAAACCCTTATCGTCCTGTGAGCTGAGCATAGGGAGAAAGGTAGAAAGCGCTCATGCGTAAGGAACAGTGTTGCTGAAAACGATTAATAGAAGAATATTAGAGAGGGACAGTGCAAGGAGACTGCAGGGAGACTGCAGAAAGAGTGCAGGGAGAGTACAGGGAGAGTGCATCACCATATGCATCACGTTCTAGTGCACTGACATTCAGAGCTAATCTGTTATTTTAGTGATACAGTTACTGTGCCCCAGTATTAAAGGTAGGTGTCATAGATTGCCATGTACATCACGTACTAGTGCATCGATATTCATAGTTAATACATTATTTTAGTGATACAGTTACTATACACTATGGCCAACAGACATTCACCTGGGCCCTCCAAAGGAATGGGCAGTGGCAAAAATGTTGCTGCTGCCGGCACAAGTAGCAGCAGAAGGGAGGCGGTAGCAGCCGCAGCAACAGGCCAGAGCTGCCTCTTCACCATCATCTCAAGTGACAACAGATACATACAGCCCAGACTTGGAGGAGAGGTCCGCTGCGGACTTCTTTAGGTGTGCAACTACCGATGAAGACAATCGGGTGCGAGCACATGTTGCAAGAGGTTAGGGACATGCACAAGAGACTGGTGAGGGTGCCACAAGTGACGACCAAACATTTGTAGATGATGATGTAGCTGATTGCCCATGGGAGCTGTGTGAAGAGGGGGCATCATCATGGGGGGCCGAGGGTGGCAGCATGGCCATGAGACAGCAGGGTGGCAGAGTGCCTATGAGTCAGCAGGGTAAAAGCGTGCTCCTAATGTAGCAGCGTGGAAGCAGTGGGAGATCTGGAACCAAACAAGGGAGAGGTACACTATATTCTTCTCGGGAAACTACCTGTGAGGAACACACTAGCATTGTGCGGGTTCATAAAAGCAGCTGTAGGCAGGCATCACACAATGGTGGAAGGAAAATGCCATACTTGGCATTGTGGGAATTTTTCACCAAGTCACTGGGGGACGTTAGTGTGGCAGTATGCAGGATGTGTGGGCAGAAGGTAGGCGTGGCCAGGGTGCTAATGTTGGCATGACGGCCCTGTGTTAACACATGGAGTGTCACCATAAACTGGCGTGGGAAAACCGTGTCACTCTTTAGTGTTACGGCTTGATGCAACAACCCCTGCATCTTCCACTGGTCTGCACCCCCTCTCCAGCAGTCAGAGCTCATCATCATCAGCAGAAGGAAGGTGTTGTTCCTTCATATTGACTTTAATGTCATCTATTGCTCCTGATGCTCCTCCTACTCCTCTTCACTTGCTTTGAAAAAGACAACAGTATGCGTGCATTCATCTAATGGCGCAGAAGCTGAACATGCACCTGGCCAAGTAGCTGGTACTGCAGTCCCTCCCTTTCCATGAAGTAGACATTGCACATTTCAGAAAACTGATGGCCCACCAAAGATACCTAGCTGCAATGATGGGTAACAACGATCTCACCAAATCCCATCATTTAACCCCTCAGATGCCACGATCAACGCCGATGATGGCATCAGTGAGGTAAGTCAGAGGGATGCAGCTCCCTCGGCCTTCCAATCAGAGTCCCCTCAGTGAAATCGTGGGGCTCCCATCAGTTACCATGCAGCCTGGATGCTTCTGAAGCTTCCCATGGCTGCTATGGTAACTTCCCTGCTGTGCTGGGCATGAGTCACAGCTCAACAAGGAGCATGTCAAAATCCTATTTACTCTAATAGATCTATATTAGGGTGAATAAGACAAGGGATCAAAAGATCCCAGATTTTGCCCCCTAAGGGGACTAAAAGTTATTGTTAAAATGTAAAAAAAATAAACAAAAATATTAAAAGTTTAAATAACCCCCTTTTCTAATTTTACATATAAAATATATAAACAATAAAAAGCTATTAAAACATTTAAAAAATTTATTGTGCAATGAATGCCGTAACAACAAAATAACAGTGATCAAAAAGTCGTACATGCCACTAAAATGGTACTAATAAAAATGACAGTTCATCCCACAAAAAAAAAGCCCTCACATCTCTGTAGAAAAAAATATAAAAAAGTTTTGTCTGTCAGAAAATGGTGATGCAGTACCAGTGACAGTAGTGGCCCTGTGAAGAGTGTGGAGTGAGTCAGCAGCAGCAGCAGCAGCAGTGGCAGTAAGGCTGTATTCACATCACCGTCTATTTTTCCGTTCTTATGATATATCGGAAGAACCAAAAAATATATAAAAAAATTAATCCTGTATTTTAAGCATTCAATAGGGCCTCTTTCACACAGTCAGTATTTGGTCAGTATTTGATCAGTATTTGTAAGCCAAAACCAGGAGTGGGCCCAAAACAGAGATAACAGGTGATGGAAATATTTGCAACTGTGTTTTGGACCCACTCCTGCTTTTGTCTTACAAATACTGATCAAATACTGACCAAATACTGACTGTGTGAAAGAGGCCCTATTGAATGCTTAAAACGCAGGATTAATTTTTTTTATATATTTGGCCAGTTTTGGCCAGTTTTTTGCATTAGTATTTGATCAGTATTTGTGAGCCAAAACTAGAAGTGGGTCCAAAACAGGGATAAAATGTATTTAAAATATTTTCATCTCTTCTGTGTTTTAGACCCACTCCTGCTTTTGTCTTACAAATACTGGTCAAATACTGATCGTGTGAAAGAGGCCTTACGGATGCTCAAAAAACAGGATCCTTTTTATTCTTTTCTTCCAAAGGATCAGAAGAATGGAAAAATGAACGGTGATGTGAACATGTTCAAACAAGGACAATAGTGGCCCCATAACAGAGTGTGGAGGAGGGTCAGCAGCAGTGGCTGTAACATTGACAATAGTGGCCCTATGAAAGAGTAGAGATGGTGACACCAGCAGCAGCAGTGGCATACAGCACATGACGGTGGCAGATTACAGTAGTAATAGAACCAACGACAGCAGTGTGATAGCATGGGTCAGTGGTATGCATATCCTTGTACAAAAGTACCATCAGTAGGGCAAGAAGCCCCATTGTAGGAATAGCATTTGAAGCAGCAAGCGGGTGGCATCAGGCCAGAGGCAGCATCAGAATGGTAGTAGCAGCACGTGGCGAGAAGTAACGGCCCATTTTATCAATATTCCAGTGTGACAGCACTTTACAGTATGATAATTAGTGTCAGGATGATCTATTCTGTTGCATAAGGCACCAGTGTCTGGAAATTCTGCTTGATCCACACCTGATTCATCTTTATGAAGGTTAGTCTTTCAACATTTTTGGAGGAAAGGCAATGTCTCTTAGGGGTAACTATGCCCCCCAACCACATTGAACACCCACTCTGATGCCACACTACTGGCCAGACAGAAAAGCATGCCCATGGCAAACCCAGCCAGTTGAGGCCACACTTCAAGTTTGCATTAACAGGTAGCGAGTGTCTAACAATGTGGATAGCCAGTAGTAATCCCCCTGCCGAATTCTGACAATGTGAATGTCACTACACAAACAAGAAATCATGCATCTGGCCATTTTGCACAAGTGCCTCCCTGCCTCCATATCCACTGCATACTGCCACGGTCTGTCAGGGTCAATTCCGTCATTACCCTTCAGCTTTTCATGTTACTCTCCTGTCATTTAGGTAGATAAACCACCTAGTTGTGTAAAAAATTCCTAGGCGTTCATCCTCCTCAGGGCTCAGGTGGCCGTGAGATATAGGTGCCACATCTTCTGTGGTCTGGCCAATCAGATTTCTCAGCATCCTGTCCAGAATATGAAGGTGTAGAATAAATAATTCATCCCCTAGTTCTGCCAACTGACAAATAAGAGAAATGCAAACCAGTTTTTCTTTCAAAAAGAAAAAAAGAGGACTGACTGACTCACTCACCCACTCACTCACTCACTCACTCACTGCAAAAAACAGCTAACCAGAGAGCATGAAAAGCCTTTGTTGGGGTGGGTGTTGTTGTTTAATTTCTCCTTATGAAGAGCACGATAGTACAGTCGTGGCCAAAAGTTTTGAGAATTACATAAATATTGGAAATTGGAAAAGTTGCTGCTTAAGTTTTTATAATAGCAATTTGCATATACTCCAGAATGTTATGAAGAGTGATCAGATGAATTGCATAGTCCTTCTTTGCCATGAAAATTAACTTAATCCCAAAATAACCTTTCCACTGCACTTCATTGCTGTCATTAAAGGACCTGCTGAGATCATTTCAGTAATCGTCTGGTTAACTCAAGTGAGAATGTTGACGAGCACAAGGCTGGAGATCATTATGTCAGGCTGATTGGGTTAAAATGGCAGACTTGACATGTTAAAAGGAGGGTGATGCTTGAAATCAATGTTCTTCCATTGTTAACCATGGTGACCTGCAAAGAAACGCGTGCAGCCATCATTGCGTTGAATAAAAATGTATTCACAGGCAAGGATATTGTGGCTACTAAGATTGCACCTTAATCAACAATTTATAGGATCATCAAGAGCTTCAAGGAAAGAGGTTCAATTCTTGTTAAGAAGGTTTCAGGTCGTCCAAGAAAGTCCAGCAAGCGCCAGGATCGACTCCTAAAGAGGATTCAGCTGCCGGATCGGAGTGCCACCAGTGCAGAGCTTGCCCCAGGAATGGCAGCAGGCAGGGGCATCAGGAAAAAGGCTTGTCCGGAGAAGAAAAGGTGATCGCTACCATCAGTCCTGTGTCATGCCAACAGTAAAGCATCCTGAGACCATTCATGTGTGGGGTTGCTTCTCATCAAAGGGAGTGGGCTCACTCACAATTTTGCCCAAAAACATAGCCATGAATAAAGAATGGTACCAAAACACCCTCCAACAGCAACTTCTTCCAACAATCCAACAACAGTTTGGTGAAGAACAATGCATTTTTCAGCACGATGGAGCACCGTGCCATAAGGCAAAAGTGATAACTAAGTGCCTCGGGGACCAAAACGTTGACATTTTGGGTCCATGGCCTGGAAAGTCCCCAGATCTTAATCCCATTAAGAACTTGTGGTCAACCCTCAAGAGGCGGATGGACAAACAAAAACCCACTAATTCTGACAAACTCCAAGAAGTGATTATAAAAGAATGGGTTGCTATCAGTCAGGAATTGGCCCAGAAGTTAATTGAGAGCATGCCCAGTCGAATTGCAGAGGTCCTGAAAAAGAAGGGCCAACACTGCAAATACTGACTCTTTGCATAAATGTCATGTAATTGTCGATAAAAGCCTTTGAAACATATAAAGTGCGCGTAATTATATTTCACTACATCACAGAAACAACTGAAACAAAGATCTAAAAGCAGTTTAGCAGCATACTGTGTAAAAACTAATAATTCATTCTCAAAACTTTTGGCCACGACTGTATATACTGTATAAGGAGTATTGTTTGCCCAGGCAATGCTCCACTGTTTTTCTGGGAAAAATACTTACATCTGCTGGCATCAAAGAGACTTAGCTTTCTTTTCCTTTTGAAATAAAAGCTAATTTGCATATATTTGGTTTCTGGGAAAAATATTCAAATTAGAACTCCTTCTGAAAGGAAAAGAAAGCTTAACCTCTCGGATGCCAGTAGAATTACGATGAGACTGTATGTTGGAGGTGGTTGGAGGAAGAGGAGATATTTTTTACATGGGAGTGTTTTTTGGAGGGGGCTGGATGGTCAGAAGTGATGTTATTAACATTTGACTGTACATTGAAGGGGGTTATAAAGAGGAGAATGGTTATTCATATCGGACGGTGTATTGGATGGAGTGATAATGTTTTTTACATAGGACTTTATGTTATAGGAAAGTGACTGATGCTACTTATATGTGATTGTGATTTTTCAAATAGGCCTTAAAACGTAATTTATACAATAGTTAAGTCAGCACCACATCTACAAACAGCTCCTTCAGGATGATTGCCTTTGAATAGAGCTGTGCAGAGAGCTGCCTGAGAGCCCTTGGTTGGGTTCCAGAGTGTATTATTTCTCCTAATTGA
Organism: Bufotes viridis; assembly: GCA_033119425.1. NCBI lineage: Eukaryota > Metazoa > Chordata > Amphibia > Anura > Bufonidae > Bufotes > Bufotes viridis. The sequence continues at coordinate 505,948,336 of CM065589.1, read as the reverse complement.
GAGCATGTGAGGAGTATTGTAGGTCAGGCAACACTCCTCTTTGTTTTAGGAAATAATATATGAAAACACCGCGCAACAATGATTTGCTACTGAGAGAAAAACATGTGATTCATACTAAAATGAGCACACTGATTCCAAATATGAACTCGGAATTTGCCTGACGCGTCTAGATTTTAAGTTATACATGCAAAGCCTATTCAGTTATAATATTAATTCATCATATTGGAAATATTCCACTGGACATGTCGAGACCTGTCCGGACGCACTCAGGCTGATGTCAGCAGTAAGTATATAAGGCAAGCTAGACAGATTTTGATAAATCAAATTTATAATCAGCGCAAGAATCTGAAAAAGCGAGTATGTCTTGCTCACAATTATTACTTTGACTGTAAAATAGGAGATCAAGATTAAAGCTGAGCACCTCATGTTTGTTGCACTGTGTGTTTCTCTGGGCTAACACAATGGTTGAATGGTAAAAGGAAAGGAATGACTTTTGCAGTGCCTTTGGTTTGGCGCGAGCAGAAAAATCACCATTCAGACTGTTACATTTGCATGACTAAAATCGCTGGATATTCAAAGAGAAACAAGTCACAAATAGAGTTGAGCGGACATCTGGATGTTCGGGTTCGAGAAGTTCATCCGAACTTCACGAAAATGTTCAGGTTCGTGATCCGAACTTGACCCCGAACCCGAACCCCATTGAAGTCAATGGGGACCCGAACATACTCTAAAACAATCAGCCTCAATGTATGAATATATGAATATGAATGAAGGATATAGGTGAAACATAATATATGAGAATGTTTTATAAGCATTATATTTCTATATATTTCTTATATATTATATTATATGAGTGATTTATTTTTAACGCAAGCACAATAATTTTTATTATTTTTATTAATTATTTGTTTATTTTTATTATTTATTGATATCGCACAGATTACTGGGGAAATAACTCCTGTTAAAATAGTATTCAGGACAAAATGAGATGTCCGAATAATGAACAATACAGATATCTATATAGTTGTTGCAGTCACACAATGACAATCCTGATTTGCAATAATTCATCTCCAGATTTTATTATAAACCTTACATCTATATAGAGGTGCAAAGGAAATGGGGGGCTTCACCACTAAAGAAGGTACGAGTGAAGGTCCCGAAACGCATTTGGGAGAGAGGGATACCTCATACATGCGATCTACCTAAACGGAATATACAAGTGAAGCCAGAATATACAGCGCAGCGCTGACACTTCTGAACGCAATCAGGGACCAGCTACCAATCTCAGGGCACAGGAAGGACACAGACACCTGAGGTGAGCCCGCTCCGGCACTGGTGAAAACACGTGGGACGCCACAGCCGGTGGAGCGCCAGTACTCCTTCAGCAACGAACTGTAAGTGAAATCCTCCTATCCATTATAGTGCCTGATGAGTGCGGTCCCGATAGCATATGTAATAAATGAAAGTTATGGACTGTAACCACATTTGCGGGCAATACACGCTGGATTTATGAACGAACATTGTAAGGGGTGAATAACCTTTATAAATAGAATACTGATACACCGCAGATAAGATTTGAATGACTGCGACCTTGATAGTAAAATTAATGAATGCAAGCTGTTTACAATATTTACTCCTGTGGGCAGCATATGCTGAATTTATGAAAGAAAACAAATAGAATATTGCAGGAGGAGAATAACTCACAATAATTGAAGGAAATATACAACATAAGACACAGGAGTGAAAAAATGCACCAAAATGCAGGTATGAACGAGGACATAAGTAAAGAACATCTGTAAAGTACAGAGACTGTGAGAATTGTTATAATTGAGAAGATTGTCTCAAAAGTTTGGATTATGGAGTTTGAAGTTTGGAGAGGTCACGTAACAGCAAAACAGGCATGTCACCCAGCAATGCAGCAGTCGATTATCATAAATGTAGGCCCCTGGCACCCAGACAGAGGAGAGGTCAATGCATGGCAAAAAGAGGTTAATGTCACCCACCAAAAACACAGGCGATTATCATAAATGTAGACCGCAGCCACCCACACAGAGGAGAGAGGTCAATGCACGGCAAAACAAGCTTCATGTCACCCACCAAAGAAACAGGCCATTTTCAGTAATTTAGGCCACAGGCACCCAGACAGAGAAGAGGTTCATTCAAATTGGGATAGCCCCCAAAATAATGGTACAAATAAGGATTCAATGAATAAGGGCACTGGAGTACAAGAATGTATGGTTGAAGGGGTTATAAATGTCTATTCTGCACAAGGTACGGACAAGTCCTGTAGGATCCATGCCTGGTTCATTTTAATGAACGTGAGCTTGTCCAAGTTGGCTGTAAACAGACGGCTGTGTTTGTAATGGCGCCCCCTGCTGTGCTACATACACATCCAGACAAAACACTGGATGCAGGGAAGGCCAGGACCTCCAAGGCATAAAGGGTAAGCTCAGGCCATGTGGAAAATTTGGAGACCCAGGAGTTGAATGGGGCAGAACCATCAGTCAGTATGTGGAGGCGTATGCACACGTACTGTTCCACCATGTTGTTAAAATGCTGCCTCCTGCTAAGACGTTCCGTATCAGCTGGTGGTGCCGGTTGCTATGGCGCGGTGACAAAACTTTTCCACATGTCGGCCATGCTAACCCTACCTTCTGAGAAGCTAGCCGTGACACCGCTGCATTGGCGACCTCTTGCTCCTCCTCCTCCTGTGCTTTCACCTTGTGCTTCCACTTGTCCCCCCATGTCAGTTGGGAATGCCCTCAGGAGCGCATCTACCAGCGTGCACTTGTACTTGTGCACCTTCCTATCACGCTCTAGTGCGGGAATTAAGGTGGGCACGTTGTCTTTGTACTGGGGATCCAGCAGAGTGGCAACCCAGTAGTCAGCACAAGTTACAATGTGGGCAACTCTGCTGTCGTTGCGCAGGCACTGCAGCATGTAGTCTCTCATGTGTGCCAGGCTGCCCAGAGGTAGGGATAAGCTGTCCACTGTAGGTGGTGTATCGTATGTGTCCTCCGTATCCCCCCAGCCACGCTCCAGTGATGGCCCTGAGCTGCGTAGGGGGCCATCCTGCAATTAGCCCGGTTCCTCCTTCTCCTTTACCTTATCCTCCTCGTCCGCCAGAACTGTGCCCTGTCTGGCCACTTGTGTTCCTGGCCTCTGCTGGGGCAGGAACCCACCCTCTGAGCCACTTCAGAATGACCGTCCTGAAACCCTGTGAAATTCCCCCTCTTCGTCCTTCTTCTCTGCCACATCCTCTTCCATCATCGACGTAATGGATTTTTCAAGGAGACATAGAAGTGGTTTTGTAATGCTAACAATGGCGTCATCAGCACTGGCCATGTTGGTTGACTACTCAAAAGACCGCAACAAGGTACACAGGTCTCGCATGCAGGCCCAGTCACTGGTGGTGAAGTGGTGCTGATCCGCAGAGCAACTGACCCGTGCATGCTGCAGCTGAAACTCCACTATCACCTGCTGCTGCTTGCACAGTCTCTCCAGCATATGCAAGGTGGAGTTCCACCTGGTGGGCAAGTCGCATATGAGGCGGTGAGCTGGAAGCCGAAGTTACGCTGCAGCTCAGACAGGCGAGCAGCAGCAGGATGAGAACGCAGAAAGCGAGCACAGATGGACCACGCTTTCAGCAGCAGCTCTGACATGTCTGTGTAGTTTTTAAGAAACCAGGCAAGGGATGTGCGTTAAACCGGCTAGTCCCAGAGCTGCAACGAGATTTCGCCCATTATCGCACACCACCAGGCCGGGCTTGAGGCTCACTGGCAGCAACCACTCATTAGTCTGTTGTTCTATGCCCCTCCAAAGCTTGTGTGCGGTGTGGGGTTTGTCACCCAAACACATGAGTTTTAAAATCGCCTGCTGACGTTTTCCGCTGGCTATGCCGAAGTTAGGGGTGAGGCTCTTTCGATGACCAGATATGGGGGTGATAGAAGAGGAGGATGCGGAGTAGGAGGAGGAGGCAACATGAGGAAAAGAATAATGCCCTGCGATCCTCGGTGGTGGAAGGACATGCGCCAAACCGCTATCCGCCTTGGGCACAGCCGCCACTACGTTTACCCAGTGTGCAGATAGGGAGCTATAGTGGCCCTGGCTGTGCTTACTGGTCCATGTATCTGTGGTTATGTGGACCTTGCAACAGATGCCGTTGCGCAGTGCATACTTGATTTTATCCTCCACTTGAGGGAAGAGACGGCTAGGAACTGAAAGGGTCTTTCTTCTGCACCCTGCTTTCCTTTCAGACGTCCGGAGAGTATATTTCAAAGAGACACAGATACACGCTTCTAGTGTCACTACAAATAACTCTGATTTTATCTGTGTTCTCTCAGTCTTATATACATTCATTCTAACAATCATTATCAGGTGTGGTTTACATATACAAGGTTGCTGAGTACAAACAATTCCCTATATAGGCTATTTCAAACATACTTGACTGATGTCCTTGGTACAGATCAAATAGCATTTATTTATAAAACTCCTCACTACATAGCATATGGCTTGCTTTATTTAACCCTTCAATCGCCTCTTAAGTCATGAATATGACTTATCTTCTTTCTCTCAAAGAGAGGTAAGTAGCATATGGTTGTACAGGATCTGTGGGTTTTGGACACATTGCATAAAACATCTGAATGAGAGAAGGAATACATTGAATACAACAGCATATGATAATCAAGGAAGCAATTATGATTATAAAGCTGATAAATAATGTTCTTAACCAACTCAAATTTGGCAGCCAGCTCAATAACCAGTCCCACGAGGAGGATGAATCAACATCCTTCTTAATATTATAAGCAATTTCATGTAATGCTTGAATATGGGACTGGATTGATCTGGAATGGTCAAATAGATTAAAGCAACACATTCCTTTGAAATCTTGACATCCTATATTATGTTTAAGTAACAGATAATCTACAGCAAACTTAGTTTCTAGCACTGCTCCTCTTATGCCTTGTAAATCTAAAAGTATGTCTGATAAAGCGATAGAGGTATGATTCAGAGATTTAGCCAAGGCACATGCATTAGAATTTATAGTATGAGCATTATATATAGCCAGTCCAGGCACTCCTAATATAGAGGCACCCAAACTTGATTATTCTGCACGGCTGAGAAGGGGTAAAGTAGAGTCACAGTCTTCTGATAAAGTCTTGGTAACCAATCTGTGAGCTCTCCTGATAGTGGGTTGACTGGGAAGGGCCAGAGTCAGCCTGGCTAACGCACAGGGACCTCCAATAACGTTAGCAGGAATGTAATTGTAAGTGCTGTTACCGCAAGACAAAAACCATCGTGAGGCGGGGAGCATTAAATTATAGATAAAACTAGGAGTCACAATGGTCTTATTACAAATCATGAAATTATTCAGGGAGCTAGCAAGCCTACTATCCTTTTTACAGGTGTCGTCAATGTAATCATATACACTATTCTTAGGTAATCCACTTTTTATGTTTCTACCATCACAATATAAAGTCATATCCTGGGAAAAGGTGAAACAGGTCTCTGCTGCAGTCACATTGATAGAAATTATCCTAATATTATCCCGGCTATCTCCTAATTTCTGGCACTCCCCACAGAGGTCATACAAGTGAATAAAAGATTGTGTATTGTTAGCCATTGACCAAACTTCAAGGAGGGATTCATAGGGTGTAGGCACAGCAATAACACATGTTTGTAATTTGTATAAGATCCTGTGGGGCTCTGTAAATCTTTAAGGCACAATGAACTAACATTTAGGCCATTTGCCATTCTAACTATACTGTTCTGTTCAGAATAAAAGGGGCCAGAAGCAAAGGGATCTTGTTCCTGAGCTCTTTTATGTACTGTCCGATTATTTAGTGCACCACAGAAGAAACTCCTCTCCTCTGGGTGATAGATATATGTAGTAATAAGCCCAACTGGCAAGAAAACACAAAGACTAAGGGTACTTTCACACTAGCATTGGTGCGGATCCGTCTGTTTATTTGTACAGACGGATCCGCACCTCTAATGCAAATGTTTGTATCCGTTCAGAACGGATCCGTTTGCATTAGCGTTAAAGAAAAATGACAAAGTCCAAAACGGATCAGTTTTGACTTACATTGAAAGTCAATGGGGAACGGATCCGTTTTTAAATGCACCATATTGTGTCACTGACAACGGATCCGTCCCCATTGACTTACATTGTAAAAAAAAACCCGGATCCGTTAGGCTCCGCCTCTTCAGACGGACACCAAAATGCTGCATGTTGCGTTTTGGTGTCCGCCTCCAAAACGGAATAGAGGCGGAACGGAGCCTAACTGATGCATTCTGAACGGATCCTTATCCATTCAGAATGCATTGGGGCTTAACTGATCCGTTTTGGACCGTTTGTGAGAGCCCTGAAACGGATCTCACAAACGGAATCCAAAACGCTAGTGTGAAAGTACCCTAATAATTATCAGCAGACAAACAAATCTCCTAGAATATTGTGGTGTCATCATCTTCAGCCCGTGGCAAGGCACTTTTCAGGGGAACTTCTTCTGTGCTCCCCTCTTTGTTCAGGGATTTCACACCTGCTTCACCTTCTTTGTCTTTATCCATCACCGGAGAAGAAGGGACCCTTTTTATCCTGCTAGCGTGAATCCAGATTGGAGCCTCTTCTGTGAGAATCGCTGTTCTGGTGACTGCTACAACTCGGGTGGGTGGTCCAAACGGGAACTCAATCTGTTTTCGTCCTTTTGCCAGGCGCTGGACTATCACCACATTTCCTGGTTGGAAAGGATGCGTAGGTTCCTGTGGAGAGAAAGGAGTGGCACGAGCAACATTTTGTTCAATTTGATCTAAAGTTTCTACAAGTTTCCTCACATATTCTGCCTGTACTACTTCGAGATCCCCTTTTTCTATTACGGGGGCTTTTGGACCCCAAGGGGTGGGAAAGGGTCTTCTTATTAGGACCTCAAATGGTGAGTAGCCAGTATTCTTATTAGGCTGCATCCTAATTTCTTCTAGGGCTATAGGCAAGAACTTTTTCCAATTAGTGAATGTGCGTCCAGTAATTTTCCTTATCTTTTCTTTAATTGTTCGATTCATCCTTTCTCCTACTCTGGAACTCTCTGGGTGATAAGGGAGGTGGAGTTTCCAGTCAATCCTAAGGGCTTTGGAAAGCTCCTTACATATCCTGGACACAAAAGCTGGGCCATTATCTAAGTTAATTTGAACCGGACACCCCCATCTGGGGATGATCTCTTGTAACAAGATTTTTACCACAGTTTGTGTGGTTTCATTGGTAGTGGGAAAAACCTCCGGCTATCTAGAGAACATATCCACAATTACAAGGGCATACTCCTGCTTACTTCCTGTCTTTGGGATATGGGTAAAGTCAATTCGTAAGTGAGTGAATGGCGAAGTTGGGTAATTCAGATGCTGGTGTTGGGCCTTCTTTTAATTATTTGGGTTGTTTCTGAGACATATAATACACCGTAAAACATAAGATTGTACCTTTGACCTAAGATGTGTTATAAAAAAATCTCTCTGAATGAGGTCAGTGGTTGCCTGTGCTCCCCTGGAATACATGGTTTCCCCTATTTGCAGATAAGACCCGTATCAGGGTCTTGTACTGCACCTACCAACTGCCATTCCATCTTGTCACTACTGATAGCCAAATCCTGGAGGCTGAGCAATAGATTGTCAGCGAGGGTAATTTCTGGAACTAGGGAGGGCATTTGAACAGTCGCTGGCTTTCTAATGGCAGCTTCTTTTGCTGCCTGATCAGCCAGGGCATTCCTTTTAGCCATGTGCATTTGGAGACCAGTATGTGCCCTGCAATGGATAATAGCAACTTTGCGTGGTAATTGGATGGCGGCCAGGAGATCATGTACTAGGGTGGAATGTGAGATTTGCTTCCCATCTGCAGCTATGAAGCCTCTTCGCTGCCAGATTACCCCATGATCATGGACAACCCCAAAGGCATATTTGGAATCCATGTATATATTTATGTCTCTTCCCTCAAAAAGACAACAAGCTCTAGTGAGGGCAATCAGTTCAGCTGCTTGGGCTGACTGAAAAGGTATAGGATTTGATTCCAGAATGACATCAGGGAGTTGAACAACAGCGTATCCTGCATGATAACTGTTGTCATTAGGGCGGGACCAGGATCCATCTACAAAAACATCAGGTGGTCCTTCAATGGGTGTGGACTGTAAGTCAGGCATAGGTGAGGTAAGTTCATGTATAAGCTCAGTACAGACATGGGGAAGAGGCAAATCATCCTGCTCTCCCTTGTATCCTAGTAGGGCATTGAGTATAGCCATTGGACCGAATGTGGGGGCTGAGTATTTGATATGAAGTTGAGGATTAGAGAGCAACAAAACTTTATATCCACTCAGTCTTTGTGCTGACATATGTTGAGTATGTATGTTCTTCAACAGGACCTGAACATTGTGTGAGGTATGCAGAGTGGTAGGATGACATAGGGTGACAGGCGTAGCCATCTCAGCGACCATAGCACAAGCTGCCAAACTCCTGAGACACGCAGGCATGCCCTGAACCTGTACGGGAACCACCTTTGAGAAAAAGGCAACAGGGCAGAATTTGCCTCCATGGTCTTGCAACAGGACTCCCGCCATGGTTTTACAATTGTCCCTGGCAAATAAGTGAAACATCACGTTATAATCAGGTAGGCCCAAACCAGGACTTGAAACCATTGCACATTTCAAATGACTAAAAACTTGTAACATTTCATCAGACCATTTAATGAAGTCAGGCATATCAGTATGAGTGGCTTGTCTCAGAATATTATCATAGTAGGAACAATCAGCAATCCATTGGCGGCAGTGACCAATCATGCCAAGAGAGGTTAACATGTCTTTCTTGGTTTGTGGGCGGGGCAGACCCAGTATGGCAGTAATTCTGGCATGGCTGATTCTCCTCTCACCATTACTGAGAACAAAGCCCAAGTATTCAACACTGTCCATACACTATTGTAATTTTTTCCTAGAAACTTTGTGGCCACATTCACATAACCACAGTAATAAACTAACACAATCTGCCTGGCAAGCCTCCCGAGTAGAATTACATATGAGGAGATGTGTAGCTGTTTAGCTACATAACCCTGAGGCATTCTACACCAAGTATACTGGCGAAATTTACATGTGAAAGCAAAGAGTGGTTGTGTCTCCTTGTCCACTGGGACAGAAAAAAATGCATTCTTTAAATCAACAACAGAGAAAAACTCTGCATGGGCAGGAATAGCTAATAGCAGAGATGGTACGTCTGGAACCACAGGGGCTATGGGTATGATCTGTGCATTTACCTAAAGGTATTGTCAGCCTTTCTCACTAGGTTGATAGGTGTATTATAGGGGGAAATATTTTCCTCAATTACCCCTGCCTCTAAGAATTCCATCAACATAGACTCAATCCTCTTTTCTTTTTCTGGGGAAAGGGTGTATTGTTTAATATAAACAGGTGCAGTGCCGAGCTTAAGCATTGCCTTATATGGTGTTCAAGAGATAAGGCCAACATCTTGGTCAGTAGTTGCCCAAACCTCAGGAGGCACCTGATCAAGTAGCGGATCCTGTGGTTGGTGTTAAGGGGGGAATATTAATTATTAATATTTATGCAAATATCAATAATTAATATTCATAAATAGGCGGACCATCTGTATATGACTCCGCCTATTTATACCTTAAAAAAAGATCTAATTTACCTCCTTTTGCCTTACACTATTCACTGAACTCAACTACGTATGACTTACACTGCTACTACACGCTGTGCTTAGATAATAAAAGGTATTTATTAACACAATACACGTCTATAGTCTATAATTATATATATCCATATATAAGGAATATGAATATATATATTTATAGCCACACAGTAATACAGTCAGTCAATTACAACACTACTTCACATACAATATTCCTAACTATTCTACATACAATCCCAATTCCACCCCACAAACTAGCTATACAATTACACTAACATACATTACAGCAGTAACCCACCCACCTGGCTATTCACACTGTCCCTACTGCAATAAAGGGTTAATACAAATCACAATGCAGTGCAGGGGTAATGGCACTGCAAAGGTTAACACAAAATGGGCTGCAGGGGTCACTCTACACACAGAAGCCTTGAAGGGGTTCAGGGTTACAGGGCTGCTGGGCACTGCAAGGGTCCTGGGCTGGGGTACTGCGGGGCTGGATAAGGGTTGCAGCTTAAGGGGTACACAGCAGCAGGAGTTGATGCTACTGGGCAGGGTAGGGGTACATGGGAATGTAGGGATCTGGGAAATCAGGGCAGGGGTTGGGGGTACTCTGCCATCTTCAGGTCCCATCTGTGTGTGTCCTTCTCAGTAAGGAGCCGAGTTCAGAAGACCCCTCCTCTGTAGTCGCATGTCTTCATATCTGTGAAGTCCACTGTCCCTTGTGAGCCCTCCCCCCAAGTAGTTTGGCCATGGGAGAGAAGGAAACAGGTTTAGCATGTAAGCCATGTGCTGATCAAAAGGTGCCATAAAGTCTGCAATCTCCTGTCCTGGACCCACATCCTAGTTAGCATCTCTATGCTAACTACCTCACAGGGACAGTTGGGCGATTTAACAGATAACAATGCAAGCCATGGCCTACAGGCTAAACACTGGCCTGTATCAAGTTGATAAGATAAAAGGGGCCATGGAAAGAGGGGGCATATATGGGATATATATATGAAAGGGGACATATTCTATAAGGGGATATATATATATATATATATATATATATATATATATATTTCAACCCTTCCTCAACAGTTGGCATTCCACATATAGAAAACAATTACCCTTTGGTACATGAATGGGCATAACTGAGAATGTGACATGTAGGTGTCCCGTCTTGCTAATCCCCAACTGCAACCTCAACAGAACAAACAAATCTCTCCCTAAGAAATTCACAGGACAATTTGGAATGATCCTAAAACTGTGTGTGAACATTGACTAGTGATTGTATGGATGTTGGATCGAGAGAGGAGGAGTTTTGTAAGCTCTGGTCAGTATCCCATTAATTCCCACAGAGGACTCAGCATTATCTCTTGGACCGCCATAATAATCCTCACATATAGTACTAGTAGTAACACCAGAGTCTACAAGAAAAGGGAGTAGACGTCCCTCTATGGTTAACACTATCAGTGGTGTTTCCTTACAGTGGTTTGTGATGAGAGTGAATGCTGGGATACTGTCCCCCGGGCATCCTTATTGTGATGTCTGCTGCCCCCAAGCTACAGGAAAGCGAGGGGTATTATTCTGGGGCTGTGGCAGTGGTGGGGGAGGATCTTGGATCTGAGCTTGTGGATATCTTTGGGAGCCTTGAGCTTGGGTATCATTTGGGGCATGTTGTCTGAGTGGATAAGGGCATCGACTGATCCAGTGGTCAGTCTTACCACAATTAAAGCAACCTGCAGGACAATTTCTATTATACCCCCCTTCCCCAGAGTATTGCCCTCTACCCCTTCTACTGCCTCTTCCCTTATTGGGCTGATTCGTGGGACAATTCCAATCCTGAGTTTGGAAATGGGCCTCTTTAGGTCTCACCATTTCAAAAAAAACAGCCACATCTTTTTACATTAACTTATTTTGGAATTGATCTTTAATAAGACTAGGCCATTTAGAAATCATTCGTTTAACAGCAAGCTGGAGATGTGGCTGTAGATTGGTAAGGAAAGTCTGAATGAGCATAGAATGCATATTATCCTGAATACTCAACCCTGCTTCCAGTGTCCAAACTTCATTAAATCTTTTCCAAAAGTCTATAACAGACTCTCCTTATTTTTGTTTACAGGCTACAGCAGTCGTCAGCGAGGACCTAGTCCATTTCACACTTAATTTCTTCCCACATTGTGTCTATGCCCGCCTCAGTATTTAATTTATAATTTCCAGCCGGGGTATTCGGGGGCTCTATAGTGCTTATAGAGGGAACTTTGCTCCAATCCCAGGGGGAATTGTGCCCTACTATCCCATCTATCATAAGGCGCATATCCTCCTGTGTCAGACATCTCCCTTTACAAGCTCTCTTCAAATAATCAAATGTCCCAGATGAAGATGAAGAGGGTTTAGGGCAGTGCTTGACAATCTTATTAACATCATCTACATCAAGAGGTTTCTTTAACAAGATATCCCCTACAGTCATAAAAGGGAACTGTTCCTCGGGGTCACTGTCAGGAAGAGGTATATGTTCAGGTTTGGAAAAATACTTTTGTGATCTGAGGCGCATGGGAGATATGACATCCCCATCACCGACAGCACCAGCCACTGGTTTGATCAGGCACTTTGATCAGGCATAGGTTGGGGCAACTGCGGAAGCGGCTGCGGGAGCTGGGGAGCTGTAGGTGGTTGGATGTTAGTAGCAGTATACGCTGCCAGTAGATCTAAATCATCTTTTGAGAGGGATAGATATATCTTTGGGATATTTGCTAAATAGGGAGGAGGGGGCTTCTGAAGTGAACCCCTTGTCAATTCTTTTTCTAACTCATGTTTTTTTTTATATCCCTAATGTTTCTCTGCCTTCTGTTTCTTATCCTTTTTTTTTTGATCTGTCATACCAATATGGTGCATAAGTAAGCCAATTTTCCCCTCCCAACTTCATATACTGCATATCCCACTGAGGGTCTGGACCATAATATGGGTAAGCTTCAATGTCACCCAAACATAACCCTTTTAACATGTCCATATGGAAGGTGTCATTAGCCCCTTCTCCCTTCCCAAGGGAACGGATTTATTCTCTTCATCCCCTCTGTCCATCCTGCCATATTATCCACCCAGGGAGTAACTAAATAATGATTAGTCCCACAGACCCGGGCTACATAATACTTGTATGTTTCTCCCACATGCGGAGGGGGTGGAGAGACTTTTCCTTGATTTTCACCCATTTTTTATAATTTAATTGAGACTGAAGCAGTGCAGAACTCTTCCAGGACTGGCTGTATTGAACCGTGAAGGCTCTGACAAGTCCTGTCAACTGGGTAGAGGACTTATGTCTGTGCTCAACTTTCTTCTCAACTGCCTATTAGTATTATCCCTTAAAAACCGTAACTTGCTTTCACCAGTTTCTGGGTTAGCGGGTTTCCCCTCGCCAGAGTGGTGGGGCGTCTTACGGTTCTCCAGGACACACACAATAAAGTTAGTACATTTTTTACAATATCATTGGCTGCTTACCTTCAGCATAAAATAAAACTACTTAATGTTTCATATCATCATAACATAACAGAGAGCACATGAAAGCGACAGATAAGAAGCGGTAGACATGGGGTGACAATAGAGACCAGGGTGCAGACAATATTTGAATTCTTGCCAAAAGAATTCCTGTTTTATAAATCTTTCCCAAAAGTATTACTCTATCTACCATTAGTCTATATAAAAGTCTACCTTGCCAAAAGATAGATTATTCCTTACCAAAAGGATTGCGCTATTAAATTCTTACCAAAAGAATTTATCTTTTAGACTTGGCCACTATTCTATCTTGCCTAAAGATAGATACTATTCCTTTCAGTGTATCTAAAGTGGATTCAAAATAGAAACAACAGTAAATTTTCGGAAAGCATCGAAATCTCCCAATCCTGAAGGCAGGTATTTTCCATACTTACCGAATTCCTGTATGTTCTATCCCGGACTCGAGCCCCCAGCTGAAAGGGTCTTTCTTCTGCACCCTGCTTTCCCTTCGGACGTCCCGAGAGTATATTTCAAAGAGACACAGATACACACTTCTAGTGTCACTACAAATAACTCTGATTTTATCTGTGTTCTCTTAGTCTTATATACATTCATTCTAACAATCATTAACAGGTGTGGTTTACATATACAATACTTAGAGGGAAACCCTCCTAATAGCAGAGGTGATAATATATTACTTTAAACTTCCCTTTTACACCTACTCTTGGCTATAGGACTAATTAGACTCAACTAAAAATAAAACTTAACTTTTATTCTATCATTGCCTAAAGTTAAAACCTTTGCCCTATTTTCTATATTAATCCTATGTATGATCAGATTAGTAGTGATGAGCGGCAGGTGCCATATTCGATTTCGACGAAATTCGCGAATATTCGAATGAATATTCGTTTCATATTCGTCGAAATCGAATATTCGTCATTTTTTCTAGTTATCGCGATTAACATGCGATTTAAATAATCGCATATTGCGATTTGTACTTAAGGCTACTTTCCTATTGGTTTCATATCTAGAATTAGCGAGGATGACGAATATGACGAATGTATTCGTCTATTCCTCAAAACGAAGATAACGAAGTATTCTACATCTTCATTTTAGCTACCTATTCGTCAACTTCGCTAATTCTAGCAATCAAATAGGAAGGTTGACTATAGAGACAGCTGTGTTAAATTCGCTATGCGATTTTTTTTTTTTAATAAATAGAATACTTATAATAATTTTATCAAGTAATATAATTATTGTATTAAAAAAAAAAATCGCATAGCGAATTTAACACAGCTGTCTGGTAAGTCAACCTTCCTATTTGATTGCTAGAATTAGCGAATAGCGAAGTTGACGATGACGAGACGAATAGGTAGCTAAAACGAAGATGTAGAATACTGCTATCTTCGTTTTGAGGAATATGACGAATACATTCGTCATATTCGCTATTCGCTAATTCTACCAAGCCAACCATAACTTCTGTGCTCATGGAGCGTCCCCATCACCATGGGAACGTCTCCATATACTAAAATGTACTGTCGGATTTGAGGAATTACGTTGAAATCGCAATGCGATTAATTCAAGTTATATTAATCGCATTGCGATTTCAACTTAGAGCTGGGTTTATAATGGGTCAGCTTGCTAGAATTAACGAGTTAACGAATATGGAATATAGCAGCAGTGCTAAGTTGAAATCGCAATGCGATTAATTTAACTTAAGTATTCGCATTGCGATTTCAACTTAGCACTGCTAGTGCATAGCTATACTCCATATTCGTTAATTCTAGCCTATGTAAGATAGCAGTGCTAAGTTGTAATCGCAATGCGATTAATATAACTTGAATTAATCGCATTGCGATTTCAACGTAATTCCTCAAATCCGACAGTACATTTTAGTATATGGAGATTCTCCCATGGATGGGGACGCTCCACATGAGCACGGAAGTCGGCAGAAGCGGCAACGGGCACTGACTAGAGCAGCCAGGAAGCCAGGAATCCTCAGGACAGGTAAGAACTACTTTTGGGAAGTAGGAAAGAAAAAAATATAACTAAAAAAAAAAAAAAAACGAATATTCGAAATAGCGAATTTATGGCGCTATATTCGAAATATTCGCGAATTAGCGAAGTGCCGATATTCGCTAAAAAAATTCGCTTTTCGAATATTCGCGCTCAACACTACAGATTAGTATCTCTAACGGGGGATAGTGCGCGCTTCTCTCCGCTTTCTGTCTATAAGGTATAGTATTTACTAATACAGCAAAAATAGGGTTATACGTTAAAATCAATGACCACTACCCCCCGACATGTTTCGCCGTGAGGCGTCTTCAGGGGTTGCGGGTAGCGTCTGAGTTTGCAACGAGGTCGCCGAAGCTTTTAAAGACTCTGATCCCCTCCTCTTTGAGACGTCACTCCAAATTATCCTATCATCACCTCTCTAACAAAGCAGTTTATGTGTTCTTGGAGATAACTGGAAGATGGTTGTCACTCCCCCACATATGACGTTGCAGTGACGTATTCGCGCAGGTCAATAGTCTTAGATTATTTTGTGATTTATGTTCTAGCGCTATTGCGCATGTTTACTGACTTAGACTTTGACTCGCGTTGCTACTCGAGTGTTTCTGCGCAGGTTTCAATACTTAGAGTTTCCATCGCATCTTGGGGTTTGTCTGCGCATGTTCCTACACTTAGTTTATTTTTCACTCATTTTGCACTATATATAGAGGGTGTGTTGTATCTGGGTGTATTATGTCAGGATTGTTTGTAGACTATGATTCCTAAACTACATATTCGCTCAGGAGGTACCAGGGATATTTTTATCTTCAATCAGTTTTCCCATTTTTGTAACATTTTATTTTTATTATTATTATTGAGATGTGACTTCTAATATGGTTTCCTGTGGTTTTCATCCTGAATCACATTATGTCAGGATATAACCCTGCTTTTTGGATATCGATTATAGTAGAGGATACTCTGGTTATAGCTTCACTTTCAATTTTCCTAGTGTATGTATACCTCATTTTTCTTTAGGCTATTTATTATGTTTATATTTTTGAAGATTCCATTATGACATTTAGCATGTCTTGGAGTCTACTTTTAACGACGTTCTTTCAGATAAGACACAAAGGTAAAGCCTTCGTTTAATCCGTTTGGGGCTAGACTCTTCAGTCTGTAGATCCATTTGGTTTCTATTTGCTGTAGCTTTCTGTCCATATTTCCACCTCTTGGTCCTGTTTTCACTTTTTGTAAACCCCAAAATTTTATGGATCTACTGTCCCCATTGTGTACTGATTCTATGTGTCTGGCTAGTGTTACATCCCTTTTATTTCTGATGTCACTTAAGTGTTTAGACACTCTTCTTCTTAGTTCTTGCACTGTTTTACCCACATAGATTTTGGGGCATGAGCAATGGGCTATATAAATCACTCCCCTGGTTTTACAATTAATGTAATCTTTAATCTCATAGGTTTTCTGGTCGACTGGATTCACAAAGGATGTTTTAGATTGCATATACGTACAGAAGACACAATCTCCACAGGGTTGAGACCCCTTTACCGGCAACCAGGTAAGTTCTCTCTTTTGTTCTTTTTTCCATTGAAAATGGCTGTGTACCAATTTCTGTTTCAAATTGGGACCTTTCCTATAGGTAATTGCTGGATAAGATGACAGCATGGACCCCAAGTCCTCATCTGATCTTATAATATTCCAATGTTTGGCTATGATTCGTTTTATTCTTTGGTGTTCTTTGTCATATGTTCCAATTACTCTGACTGTGGAGTCTTTCTGTTTGGGTTTTTCTTTCAAGAGCTCTTCTCTGTCCATATTTTTGGCTCGTCGATATGCTTTGTGCAAAATTTTTTTGGGGTACCCCTTTTCACTAAAACGATTGTAAAGTATTTTACTTTCTGTTTCAAAAGCTTCATTGGTTGATGAATTTCTTTTGGCCCGAATATACTGCCCATAAGGTATCCCTCTTCGTAGAGGGAGAGGGTGATGACTAGTCCATGAGAGGAAACTATTTGTCGAAGTACTCTTTCGATGAACTTGAGTATTAAGTTGGCCATCTGTCTGAATATTTATATTCACATCAAGGAAGTCAATTTCTTTTTGGCTTATTTCGGCAGTAAATTTTAATCCCAATTCATTTTCGTTTAATTGTGAAACGAAGGAGTGAAATTGTGCTTCTGTACCCTCCCATAGTATTATAATGTCATCAATATAACGTGCCCATAATGTAATATGTTGAGTGAATGTGGAATAAATATCTGTGAATACAGTGCGTTCTTCCCACCACCCAAGAAATAAATTTGCATAATTTGGTGCGCAAATCGTCCCCATCGCCGTACCGGTGGTCTGTAAATAAAATTCCTTATCGTACATAAAATAATTGTGCGTTAATAAAAACCTCAAAAGTGTGAGAATAAACAGATTGTGCTCAGTGTATTGTGTACCTTTAGTGTTCAAATAGTATTCAATGGCTTTTAGACCCAAGTCATGATTAATGCTAGTATAGAGTGCCTCTACATCTAGGCTGGCGATAAAGGTGTTATCACCAACCTGTATGTCCTGTAGTTTGATTAGGACATCTTTGGTGTCTTTTAGATATGAGGATAATCCTGACACAAAAGGTGATATAATTGCATCGATGTATTCACTGATACCTTCGCACAAATTGTTATTTCCCGATACTATGGGTCGACCCGGTATTGGTCGCCGTGCCTTATGAATTTTTGGAATAGCATAAAAGGTACTTATTGTTGGTTTAGGGTTAAAAATTGCCTTATATTCATCTGTAGTTATTAGTTTCTTTTCTTTTGCAGAGTCCAGGATCTTTTTCAATTCTCCTACAAACTTGTCAGTTGGATCCAAGGTGAGTTTTTTGTATGTATGATTGTCTCCTAAAAGTGTCCGTACCATTTCATTGTAATCACTTTTATCTAGTATAACAATGTTTCCACCTTTGTCTGAAGGTTTTATTTCCAGTTGTTCATTCTCACATAATTCCATCAATGCCTGGTTCTCTTCTTTGGTTAGGTTTATATGGTCTTCCTTATTTCTCCTAATTTTGATTTTCTGAAGGTCCTGTGTGACCAAATTAACAAATGTTTGTATGTTACTAAATTTGGAGAATGGTGGGGTGTAGGTTGTCTGTGGAGATATATTTGTGAATGGCGCACAGACTTTTAGACTTTCATTTTGCTCGAGGAGATCTTCTAATATTTGTATTGCCTCCTGTTCTTTTTTGGAGGATCTATATGGGTCCTTCTCCCTTTGTCTATGTTCTTTATATAATGCTAGTTTCCTTGCAAACAGATTTATATCCTTTACCCAGGAGAAACAGTCAAAGTCTGGGGATGGGACAAATGAAAGACCTTTTCTAAGGAGTGACTCCTGATCTTTACTCAATATTATTTTCGATATATTTATTATTTGTAGATTTTCTTTTTTAATAGTTTCACTCTCAGACTCAGTGGTAATTGTGCTGCTCTTATTTTCTTTTGGGTAGTTTCCCTTTTTATTTCTATTGTCCTTATTACTCTGATTATATTCTATGTTTTGGGCAGTTGAAAACCCCATTTGTCTGATTCTTTGGTCTGTGATATCATCCCTGTGATGGTCTGTGATGTCATCCCTAAAAAAGATTGAGGAATAAGCGATCCTGTTGCACTTGGAGCCATTGTACCCGGTTGTTGCAATCCAGAGGGTAAAGAAGAGGAGGAGGATTGTGGAATGTGTATTGACTGGGCTGTCCATTGTTTTTGTTCAGAGTTTGCACTTTGATTGATTTTAGATGTACTGTTAGTATTTGATATATTTTTATTAGGAAAGTTCCTTTTGCGAAATCCTCCTGGTTTAGGTTTAAATTTCCTTTTAGTAACAGCTCTATTGTTGTCTGTATCTGACTCTGACTGTTCTGTATCTGATATATCAGTATATTGTTGCTGTTTCTGATGGTAATTGAATTTTTTCCTATTCCTCAGAAAGATATTGCCTGTCTCGAAGTCTCTTTTGTCTTGATTGTACTTCCTGTGTTTCCTCTCTTTGATCTCACTCTGTAATGTTTCAATACTTTTTTGTAGATTTTTTTCAAGAGTGATAAAATCTGAATGTGTTTGAAACACTTTAATATCATTTATATTTTTTTCCAATTGCTGAGTAATCTGTTGTAATGATTTTTTCTCATACTCTAATAGATAATTTTGCATACGTAAGGAATTGTCGATTAATAGAGCTTCCCACCCTTTTATGAATTCAAAGTCTTCCTGATGAGAATTAGGTGTTATGTTTATTCTCATGCCTCTATATACAAGGTTTTGCTGAACATACGTTTCCAAACTGGAAATTTCCCAGATTGCACGTATGTATTTTTTGTAGATTTTATTTAGTTCCTTGAATGCTGTTTCCACATCCACATTTACATATACAAGGTTGCTGAGTACAAACAATTCCCTATATAGGCTATTGCAAACATACTTGACTGATGTCCTTGGTACAGATCAAATAGCACCAGATGGAAGGACAACATTTCAACGGCCAGCAATTTTGAAATGCTGCCATTCAGGACCATGGTTTGAGGGTGGGTAGGTGGGTATTTTCTCTTTCTCTCCAGTGTTTGGGAGATGGACAGCTGAACACTTGCCTGTGACATGGTGGAGATGCTTGGTGATGGTGAGGGAGGTGGTGGTGTTGGTGGGACATTCTCTGTTTGCTGGTTGCCAGCGGCCACGTTGATGTCAGAGGTGGAGGAAGAGGCCAAGACAGCAGAAGAAGAGGGAGCAGGAGGAGCCTGAGACCTTTCATGGTTTTTAAGGTGTTTACTCCACTGCAGTTTGTGCTTTGCATGTAGATGCCTAGTCATGCAGGTTGTGCTCAAGTTAAGAACGTTTATGCCTCGCTTTAGGCTCTGATGGCACAACGTGCAAACCACTCGTGTCTTGTCGTCAGTATATTGTATGAAGAACTGCCACGCCTGCAGCATACGGGTAGGTTACCCGACACTGCCATATTTTAATGTGTATCTCCTTTTAAGAAAGGTAGGCTTGTAGCAGGCAATTCATATTCCAGCCAGCAGAGGGAGCCCCCAGTTTAGTATAAATAGGCCAGGGCCTAGCCTAGAGAAGTTAGTTGGAAGTTCCAGTTCAGAGTCAGTTCTGAGAGATTTAGGACTCAGTAACTGAGTGCAGAGATTGCACCACTGGTGTGGAGGATCATTCCCATCCACTCTTCCAGGTCAAGTATACCTGAGGTACTCCAAGTAAGAGCCTGTCACTAGCAAGTGGGACAGAGAATGTAACCAGCAAGCCAGTTTGCATATCAAGTATAGAGCCTGTCACCAGGAGAGAAGGAAACCTCTACAAAACCTTTGCTCAAGGATTATCACTGTTATTCGGGTGTCTGGATGTTGAGAGTATATGCCTACAGCCAGGAACTAAGGCAGGAGAGAAAGTAAGTGTACCGCTGCAGAGAGAATAGTTGCCTGAAGTGTATTGTTGCATTGAGAGTAAGAGGAAAGCCCTGATCTTAGGAGGCCTGTCTTGAAGATAGCCTTTGGGACTGTGATTAATAGCCTGAACCACTGCTGTGACTGTATTGTAACGTGTGGAATATTCTGGAACTGTATTTACTGACTGTTCATCTATCTTCAACTACGTTCAGTAAAGTTATCCTGTTATTCAAGTATAAGGATTCCTCAATTATTCCACCTGTCACTACACGGTGTGCCACCGTTCAATTGGCACTGGCGTCACGACATTCATCACCTGCCTGTTCCAATAATGACCCGATTGAAGACGACAGTCAGTTCCAGGTTAGTGGGTTGCCCTGGACTACAAAGCCCAGCATACCTAAAGCTACACTACTGACCCCCTGGGACACTGCACGCCAATGAAGCCCTTGGAGCAGGCCTTGGTGTGCTCGGTGCCTGGGTGCGGTAGGCAGTAGCAGACGTACTGTCTATGGAACGGCTGCTCCGCTTTTGCACAATGCTCCCTCTTTTTCAGTGCTGTTGCCTCTGTGCGACCACCGCTTCTTCCTCAGAACTGCACATGTCACTAGCACGACCTTCAGTCCAGTCTGGGTCTAGGACCTCATCATCCTCCACATCATCTTCCACCCATTCATGACCCCAGCCCTCCTCGTCGGTCTGCACATTGCAGAAAGCCACAGCAGTTGGCACCTGTGTTTCATCATCATTAGAAACGTACTGCGGCGGTCTTCCCATGTCCTCATCCTGCAACATAAGTGGTTGGGCATCAGTGCATTCAAGGTCTTCCACTTCTGGGGCAGGGCTAGGTGGAAGGGTCAGGGAAACCCTGCCAACAGAGTCATCAAAAAGCATAGGAGTTTGCTGCATGACTTGGAGCTCTGACTGCAGTTTTTCACTGCTATTAATAAAATGTAGCCATTTCTAAGGTTTATGCAAAAATGGTTTGTGGACACAGAACAAGGATTTTTTTAATAAAACACAGAAAATCAGTATTTCACTGCTATTAATAAGATGGAGCTATTTCTACGGTTTATGCAAAAGTTGTTTGTGGACCCAGAAGATCTGTACAGCTGCGTCAAGACATAGGAACATGTGGGCATGGTGATGGTGATACACAGGGAGAGACACACACACCCATACACAATAAATATGATCACATTACCGCTCCTGTCTGTCTGTTAAGGGCTATGTCAGGCTTTAGCATAGTGGGCACAGGACAGTGGACACAGGGCACAATATGTATGTGAGCACAGCTGGATGAGCGCCGGGTAGGAGCATGAATACACATTGCTCTTCCTGTCTGTGTCCTCTGTGCTAAAGCCGGATGTAGGCCATTCCCCACATCCTAATCCCTTTGCTACTAGAGCCATTTTGTCATCACTTCTCTTACCCCAAATAGTTGCAGTACAACTGTATGCCACTGCCCAAAACCCTTTAACTCCTAGCTGTTGATGCTGAGTGTGCACATAGCCACCAATCATATTCCCTCGGTCCCCCCAAAGGTGACTGTTGTGTTGAAGGGAGTTGGGGGCTATGATTGGTGGCTATGTATGCAAAAGTGGTTCGTGGACACCGAACGTATTTTTTAAATAAAACACAGAAAATCAGTACTTCACTGCTATTAATAAAACTTAGCTATTTCTAGAGTTTATGCACAATTGGTTTGTGGACCCAGAATACAGATTTTTTGCAATAAAACACTGAAAATCAGTATGTCACTTCTATTAATAAAACGTAGCTATTTCTACGGTTTAGGCAAAATTGGTTTGTGGACCCAGAACAAGGTTTTTTTTAAATAAAACACTGAAAATCTGTATTTCACTGCTATTAATAAAACATAGCTATTTCTACGGTTTATGCAAAATTGGTTTGTGGACCCAGAATACAGATTTTTTTTAATAAAACTCAGAAAAGCAGTATTTCACTACTATTGGTATTTCTATGCTGTATGCACAAGTGGTTTTTGGACCCAGAACAAGGATTTTTTCAATAAAACACAGAAAAACGTTGATATTTCTATGCTGTATGCACAACTGCTTTGTAAAGCAAGAATATAGCTTTTTTCCCACAAAAATAAAAATCATTTACTTTTTCACTGCAGAAATGTCAAATCTGTATTTGGGGACCAGGATCACAGCTTTTTATCACAAAAATACTGCAGAAATTGAATATACGGTTTAGTGCATTGTATACGCACACTGTCCATACCCCTGAGGACGCCAAGTGTTTGGCGAAACATGTCGGGGGGCAGTGCTGGATAGCTTTTAATATATTGTAGGCTATTAGTGGTGTATGGACCTAAGACACTATTATAGACTCAGGAATTATAGTTATAAGCTGTGACTGCTGGATTGCGCAACCAGCAGTGTGAAATAGCCATTATAAATACAATACACTGGCATATTGTCCCCTACCACAGGAAAAGCCTACTAGATTTTAATAGGGACTTTGATTTTTGGTTTAGAATACTATTAATAAATATATAATAAAGGTTACATTTTAACAAGTGATAGGTTAGTGTCAAGAGAAGACAACCTATTGGAAATCCCAAAATGTAAAAAAATTGTATACACGAGTGCATCACAGGTCCCAGACTAGACAAATCGACTATGTCACCCCTTAATTATACAAAAGGTAATGTAGGAGACTTGAGCAGCCAAAAAAAACATTTTCTCCTTCACTTAGCTACCAAAAAGGATTAAGCTGATGTCCCTGCCAGGCTGGCGGACATGCAGTACACTGTAGTGGCTAAAATGGCCGCCGACCCCCACCTCTATAACAGATGGATTTAAAAAAAAAAATCCTTGGCAGTGGCTGGGTACAGAAATGTAGAATTGTTGAAGCTCCCTCCCTCTCTATTTTCTGTATCTTGTGGGTTAAAGTACAAAAGGTTCTGCAGATTTTTTCCCTAATCTGTCCCTCACAGAAGCATCAGCATCCTATCCTTACACTGAGAAGAGCAGAGTGACCTGTGGTGCTACATGACTCCAGCTTAAATAGAGGCTGGGTCACATGCTGCGCTCAGCCAATCACAGCCATGCCATTAGTAGGTATGGCTGTGATGGCTTCTTAGGGCAAATAAGTAAAATGCTTGCTGATTGGCTGCTTTGCAGCCCTTCAGAAAGTGGGAAGAATCACTGAACAACGGACCCAAACCCGAACATTTATGAAAATGTTCGGGTTCGGGCCAGGTCCCGAACACCCCAAAATTCGGTACGATCAACCCTAGTCACAAATTGACTATCCTGACTGTGAGTCTGCTCCTAAACCAGTACCACACGATGTAGAGAATACAATGCCTGCCCCTCCCTCAGCAGGAACGGTAATTGAAAGAGACGGTTTTGATCCTGATGAAGAAGATGTTGATTGTCAGAATGTATTTCCTGATCCAGAACAACTGGAGGCAGTGGCGTACCGCCCATATAGGCAGACCACGCCACTGCTATGGGGCCCGCCGCAAAGGGTTCTTCTCACTGGCCAATCAGCGCAAATCAGCAAAAAGAGGCAGCTGCTGATTGGCCAGTGTGTATTGTTGGTACAGGAGACTGTCTTAGTCTGTGTGTCACATGTTGCATCCAGCCCCAGGAATACTTCATGGACGGCAGAGTGGCAGTGCAGACCTGTAATCCAGCCCAGCAGCCAGACAGTGAGCACAGCGAGTGGGATCTGCCTGCAAGTCAAGAGGACTCATAGGCAGAAGCGGGGTCTCATAGAGGACAAGAGGACAGTGTGCTTTCCTCTTACTTTGTCCTCTATGAGCCCACCCCTGCCCTGAGTCCTCTATGAGCCCCCAAAATGACCAGGGGGGTGAGCACACTGTCCTCTATTAGCCCCCCCCCCCCCCCGAGTCCTCTATGGACCCCTCCAAGTTCTAACCCCTAATGTCCCCCAAAATGCCCACGAGAAGGGGGGAGTAGGAGGAAAGCACACTGTCTTCTATGATACTCCCCCCTCCTTGAGTCCCCCCCCCACACTGGCGTACCGCCCATATAGGCAGACCATGCCACTGCTATGGGGCCCACCGCACAGGGGGGACCCGGAGCAGAGGGGAAGCCACTCCCCCTCTGCCTGGGCCCGCCCCTCTCTCCATTTACTGTGCGAGCAGTCAGCCAGCAGTGAGTGCCTATAAATAGTTAAGTTCTTGTACTCGAGGACTCATAGGGAGAAGGGCGGGGTCACATAGAGGACAAGAGAACAGTGTGCTTTCCTCTTACTTTGTCCTCTATGAGCCCACGAGCCCACCCCTGCCCTGAGTCCTCTATGAGCCCCCAAAATGCCCAGGGGGGTAAGCACACTGTACTCTATTAACCCCCCCCCCCCCCGAATCCTCTATGAACCCCTTAAGTTCTAACCTCTAATGGCCCCCAAAATGCCCACGAGAAGGGGGGAGTAGGAGGAAAGCACACTGTCTTCTATGATACTCCCCCCTCCTCGAGTCCCCCCCCTATAAACCCGTAATGCCATCAAAATACACATGGGAGGAGTAGGAGGGAAGCTACCTGTTCTCTATGAGCCTCCCCACCTTGAGTTCCCCAACCCGTAATATGCCCCCAAAATGCCCAAGGGGGGTGGAGTAGGAGGAAAGCAACCTGTCCTCTATGAGCCTTCCCATCTGAGTCCTCTATGAGCCTTCCAAGTGCCCACCAAAATGCCCAGAGGGGAAGAGAAGGAGGCAAGCACACTGTCCTGAGCATTTTGAGGGGCATTATGGGTTGGGGGGCTCATAGAGGACAGTGTGGT
Source organism: Bufotes viridis (assembly GCA_033119425.1). Lineage (NCBI taxonomy): Eukaryota > Metazoa > Chordata > Amphibia > Anura > Bufonidae > Bufotes > Bufotes viridis. The sequence goes on along the minus strand of CM065589.1, from coordinate 505,922,970 downwards.
TTCCTCCTCCTTCTTGGATAACCCCGTTAACTCCTTGCGCTGATGCTAAGGGTGTACATAGCCACCAATCATAGCCCCCAACTCCCCCCCAACACAACAGTCACCTTTGGGGGGACCGAGGGAATATGATTGGTGGCTAAGTGCACACTCAGCATCAACAGCAAGGAGTTAAAGGGTTTTGGGCAGTGGCATACAGTTGTACTGCAACTATTTGGGGTAAGAGAAGTGATGACAAAATGGCTCTAGTAGCAAAGGAGTTAGGATGTGGGGGATGGCCTACGTCCGGCTTTAGCACAGAGGACACAGTCAGGAGGAGCAATGTGTATGCATGCTCCTGCCCGGCGCTTGTCCAGCTGTGCTCACATACATATTGTGCCCTGTGTCCACTGTCCTGTGTCCACTCTGCTAAAGCCTGACATAGCCCATAACAGACAGGCAGGAGCGGTGATGTGATCATATTTATTGTGTATGGGTGTGTGTGTCTCTCCCTGTGTATCACCATCACCATGCCCACATGTTCCTATGTCTTGACGCAGCTGTATCAGGACATTCTGTGCAGGGGAAGAAGAAGATGGAAGAGGAGGCAGCGCCGCCAGCATGGAGTCCGTGGGAGATACACAGGGCGGCACACTAAGGACGTAGTTAACACTACCACATGATCTACACTAGTGTTATCTGTGGTTTTACATAGGACTTCAGGTAACACTACCACGTGATCTACACTAGGGTTATCTGTGGTTTTACATAGGACTGCATATAACACTACCATGTGATCTACACTAGTGTTATCTGTGGTTTTACATTGGACTGAAAACTCGAAACTAACCTGTGCCCTTCATTCTCTGGGTCAGTACGAATAGGTTTGAACGTATGTATACATTTTTTTTTGTGGCAAATGGGGGGGGTTGGGGCGGAGCCAGGTCAGGTGGGCTGGACCAGGTGTGGGTAGTGGGCGGAGTTAGGGACCCAATTCAAATTCTTGCTATGGGGCCCAGTGATTTCTATGTACACCCCTGACTGGACGGTCAGCCACACTTGCTGAGCTAATTAAATTGAGATGATGATCTTGATGATCTTGAGATCTGTCATTATCTAAAGAAAAGTCAGAACTGCTAGCTTCTAGACTTCAGGAATGGAATTTGCTACAACGAGGCACCACATCATCGACACACCAAGTTAGCTGCATACTATGCAATGGAAAGCGATATCTGTTTCTGTACTGATGTAAATGGCCTTATGATGGTGTTAGATGGTACACATGTTCCTGATGAATGGAGGATATTCATAGACTCTAGCAAAACAAGTTTGAAAGCTGTCTTGTTAAACAATGGTAATGAGCAGGGGCGTAACTATAGGGGAAGCAGGGGAAGCGGTTGCTTTGGGGCCCTGACCCAGAAGGGGCCCATCCAAGAGGAGGAGGAGAAGTACTAAAAGATTTTGTCAGGGCCCCTCAACAGTATTGCACAATGAAATTATATACAATGGCAGTATAGACAGTGCAGAAAACGGATGGAACAGCTGCCGAGCCTGGTCTGAGGGAGCGATCTTTACTAGCCACAGGAAAGGGGGCTGCATGAAAGGAAGGGGTTGTGAAAAAATTACTGGGGGAGGGGGCCCCATTCAAAAATTTGCTGTGGGGCCCAGTCATTTCTAGTTGCGCCACTGGTAATGATAAAAAACATCTGTTCCATTGGCTCATGTGGTTAGAATGAAAGAGACCCATGCTTCTATGGAGTTAATTTTGAAAATGATCAAATACTCAGAACATAAATGGAAAATTTATGCTGACCCGAAAGTGTTAGCACTGCTGCTTGGCCTACAGTTAGGCTACACAAAGCATATGTGTTTCTTGCAAAATGAGACAGTGGCCTCTCAGAGTCGAGCACACAGTTAGTCGGTACAATGTACAACACAAATCACTGGTCGATTCACTTCAAGTTTATCTTCCACCACTTCACATTAAACTTGGTTTAATGAAAAATTTTGTAATTGCAGTTGATTGTGATTGAAATGGTTTCCAGTATTTGAAGGAGAAGTTTAGCACACTGGAAACTGATGCTAAAATAAAGGCCAGAATTTTTATTGGCCCCAAAATCAACAAACTAATGCATGATGACACATTCAGAACAAAACTCAATCCTCTGGAACTTTCAGCTTGGGATGCATTTGTGCTAGTAGTGCAGAACCTTCTTGGGAAAAGACGAGCTGAAAACTATGCTGAATTAGTAGACAACATGCTTACAGCATATGAACAACTTGGCTGCCGAATGTCATTGAAAGGGCATTTCTTACATTCCCATTTTGACTTTTTACCACCCAATTTGGGACACGTAAGTGACGAACATAGAGAGCAGGTCCATAAAAAGTAAAATGATGGAAATAGGCACTCTTGTATAATCAATCCGTTCTTTTATTCCACCAAAAGCGTGCCAACGTTTCAACCATAAGGTCTTTATCATGCTCATATACTCATTCCTCAAGTGTCTATAAATACCCAGGTTTTCCCCGGGTGGACCCGGAGGAGTCTTAGGGCACGTATGTGGTGCTTTACGTGACCTTTAGTCACCCATATGGAAGTATGGGGGGACTGGGGCGACATTAAGCACTAAAGTATACAGATAAGAAGCCATGTTGCGTCGTACTCCGTGAAAGAATTGATTGGGATAGACGCCGGGCTGTTGAAATGAAATAAAGCATGCTTTTATTGACTCTGCACTTGGGTTGGACACTGGAGTGAATGATTGTTTCTCCACTCTGCGATCCTCCTATGATAAATGATAGAGATATATACTATGTTTTGTAATAATGCACTCAACTGTCCATGTCCCCCCTCCTTGACATTTGTTGGCCACAGGAACCGCTAGATTCCATACATAGATGGAGTGCATCCCATGTGCTAATGTTTACTAGTCCCGATCACGTGGATGATCATGTGACGTGGTGGCTCCGCCTTACCTACTATGTAATGTCAGGGGACGGCGGAGACTAATGATGTCAGTGAGATGCACACATGACCAGCGCGTCAGTGGAACGCACACGTGACTAGTGTTGAGCGAACAGTTCGAGCATCGTTCGGGTTCGTACCGAATTTTGGGGTGTCCGGGACCCGGACCCGAACCCGGACATTTTCAAAAAAGTTTGGGTTCGGGTTCGGTGTTCGTCGATTACTTCCCGCTTTCTGAAGGGCTGCACAGCAGCCAATCAGCTAGCGTTTTACTTCTTGCCCTTAGAGCCCATCACAGCCATGCCTACTAATGGCATGGCTGTGATTGGCCAAGTGCAGCATGTGACCCAGCCTCTATTTAAGCTGGAGTCACGTAGCGCCGCACGTCACACTGTTCTGATTAGTGTAGGGAGAGGACGCAGCTTCTGTCAGGGCGAGATTAGGCAGGTTAAAGTCAGCAACAGCACCTAATGAACGGATCGATTTACAGCTGAGAATCATTGAACTTCTGCTAGTTACTTGCTCGCTGGTTTTTAGGCTGTACAGAGCGTTTTTCTGTCACTTATTTTCTGGATTGATCGGCGGCCATTTTGTGACTTGTGGTGCGCCAGAAGAAGCTGCCACCAAGTCCATCAATCCATCAATACTAGTTTTTTTTTTTTGCTATATCCTACATCAGGGGCTTGGCTGTGCTAATTGTCACCCCTAGAAACTCAGGAAAGAAATTTCTATATTTTATTAAGGGGTTAAATACAATTGCCCAAATACCAATCCCCTAAATCTGGTGTTCCAGCTTTGGCTAGACAAGTATAATACTGTCTGCTGTCTGGCAAAGGATAGATTATTTTCTGGGGTTAAATTCAATTGCCAAAATAGCAATACCATAAATCAGTGGTTTCAGCTGTGGCTGGCAAAATAGAATAGTGTCTGCCAAAACATATATTTTGCTCTGGGGTGTAATTCACTTGCCAAAAAAGCAATACCCTGAATCTGGTGTCCCAGCTGTTGCATGCCAGGATTCATAGTGTTCACCAAAACATATATTTTGTTCTGGGGTGAAATTCAATTGCCAAAATAGCAATACCATAAATCAGTGGTTTCAGCTGTGGCTGGCAAAATAGAATAGTGTCCGCCAAAACATATATTTTGTTCTGGGGTGAAATTCAATTGCCAAAATAGCAATACCATAAATCAGTGGTTTCAGCTGTGGCTGGCAAAATAGAATAGTGTCTGCCAAAACATATATTTTGTTCTGGGGTGTAATTCACTTGCCAAAATAGCAATACCCAGAATCTGGTGTCCCAGCAGTTGCAGGCCACATTTCATAGTGTCCGCCAAAACATATATTTTGTTCTGGGGTGTAATTCACTTGCCAAAATAGCAATACCCAGAATCTGGTGTCCCAGCAGTTGCAGGCCCATTGCAAATCTGTCCATAAAAGGATACCTTTCATCCAGGGCCTAAATACTTGCCCTAAAAGAGATATTCCCCTAAATCAGTGGTTACTGCTGTGCCTGGATTAGTGTAAACAAATAGGCAGATAGTGGTAGGTGCCTGTAAAAAAAGGCCTAAATTTGAAATCAATACATTGGGCCAAATATTTTATTCCTTGTTGTGGTGCTTGGTGAACGGTAACAATGAGGAAAACATCTAGTAAGGGATGCGGACGCGGTCGTGGTGGTGTTCGTGTACCCTCTGGTGCTGGGAGAGGACGTGGCCATTCTGCCACAGCCACACGTCCTAGTGAACCAACTACCTCAGGTTCCAGTACCTGCCAGAATTTACAGCGATATTTGGTGGGGCCCAATGCCGTTCTAAGGATGGTAAGGCCTGAGCAGGTACAGGCGCTAGTCAATTGGGTGGCTGACAGTGGATCCAGCATGTTCACAACATTATCTCCCACCCAGTCTTCTGCAGAAAGCGCACAGTTGGCACCTGAAAACCAAGCCCATCAGTCTGTCACATCACCCCCATGCATATCAGGGAAACTGTCAGAGCCTCAAGTTATGCAGCAGTCTCATATGCTGTTTGAAGACTCTGCTGGCATGGTTTCCCAAGGAAATCCACCTAGCCCTTCCCCAGTGGTGGAAGACATAGAATGCACTGATGCACAACCACTGATGTTTCCTGATGATGAGGACATGCGTCACCAAGCATCTCCACCATGTCATACGGCAGCGTTCAGCTCTCCATCTCACAAACCTTGGAGAGAAAGCGTAAATTCCCACCTAGCCACCCTTGAGCCCTGGGTCTGAATGCCAGCATTTCTAAACTACTGGCCTTTGAAATGCTGTCATTCAGGCTGGTGGACACAGACAGCTTCAAACAGCTGATGTCCATGGCTGTCCCACAGTATGTTGTCCCCAGCCGCCACTACTTCTCCAAGACAGCCGTGCCTTCCCTGCACAACCAAGTATCCGATAAAATCAAGTGTGCACTGCGCAACGCCATCTGTGGCAATATCCACCTAACCACAGATACGTGGACCAGTAAGCACGGCCAGGGACGCTATATCTCCCTAACTGCACACTGGGTAAATGTAGTGGCGGCTGGGCCCCAGGCGGAGAGTTCCTTGGCGCACGTCCTTCCGCCGCCAAGGATCACAGGGCATCATTCTTTGCCTCCTGTAGCCTCCTCCTCCTACTCGGCTTCCTCCTCCTCTGCTTCCACCAGCTCATCCAGTCAACCACACACCTTCACCACCAACTTCAGCACAGCCCGGGGTAAACGTCAGCAGGCCATTCTGAAACTCATATGTTTGGGGGACAGGCCCCACACCGCGCAGGAGTTGTGGCGGGGTATTGAACAACAGACCGACCAGTGGTTGCTGCCGGTGGGCCTCAAGCCTGGCCTGGTGGTGTGCGATAATGGGCGAAATCTCATCGCAGCTCTGGGACTAGCCGGTTTAACGCACATCCCTTGCCTGGCGCATGTGCTGAATTTGGTGGTGCAGAAGTTCATTCACAACTACCCCAACATGTCAGAGCTGCTGCATAAAGTGAGGGCCGTCTGTGCGCGCTTCCGGCATTCACATCCTGCCGCTGCTCGCCTGTCTGCGCTACAGCGTAACTTCGGCCTTCCCGCTCACCGCCTCATATGCGACGTGCCCACCAGGTGGAACTCCACCATGCACATGCTGGAGAGACTGTGCGAGCAGCAGCAGGCCATAGTGGAGTTTCAGCTGCAGCACGCACGGGTCAGTCGCACTGCGGAACAGCACCACTTCACCACCAATGATTGGGCCGCCATGCGAGACCTGTGTGCCCTGTTGCGCTGTTTCGAGTACTCCACAAACATGGCCAGTGGCGATGACACCGTTATCAGCGTTGCAATACC